>CM036255.1:11875000-13075000 GCA_020698575.1 Bostrychus sinensis
TAATGTGGAAAAAAATGTGTAAATCTAATAAAATTGTAGTAAAAAAAAAAAAAAAAATCAATTTAAACTGTGAGCCTAAAAAAACTGAAAATGAATTGAGTAAAAGTGAACTGTGACACCCCCTTGTATGTTTTTGATTGATCCTTTTTTAACCATAGACATTATTAGTAATAGACAGTGTGACGGCACTTCATACCAATCAATTAAATGATTTGATTTGAATTTAACTATGATTATTTCCTGCCCTTTCTTAGGCTAGGTGAACTAAATTACAATATTTCCTTTAATTAAAGTACTTAGTGTGCATTTTGATTTTCTAATCAAGGATAATAATATTTGATGCAACCAAAATTGTGTAGAACATTGTGAAGTGACTCCCATCCACTGGCCTTTTGGTTTCTGTAATAGCATACTTCCGGGTACTGGTTAAAAAGCTAAAGTGATCATAATTTGAACAAACACCTATTTTTAGCAATATTAAATCTACATAAACAATAAAAATTATATTTGGGAAAAAGTAAAATAATGTTGCTGTCTATTTGACTAGGACTTCCAGTTGTTGTCTTTTTCTGCACACAAATGAATAGACATACAACCTACCCAAAAACAAGGGCTGGTACTTACTGCCTGTGTACACTGGCGTATGAATATGTGTATTTGTCTGTGTGAATGGGTGAATGTTTACTTAATGTAAAGCGCTTTGAGCACCCATGGAGGTAGAAAAGCGCTGTATAAATGTGACCATACCATTTATAAACAGTACATATAAAAACTTAGAAATCTGAGCCTTGCATGAAGATTTTAGATAAAGAGAATCTACTGAGATTACTATCAAAAGGAAATTGTCATTAATTGAAATTATTATTAGTAAATGAAGAGAATGGATCTGGCCAAAAAATACCTCGAGTGTCTCATAATCCTACTGACCTATCATAACCACTAAAATTGGACGGACTTTGAGATACTTTGTTTACTGCTCTTACATGTTTTTTCTTTTTTTTTTTTTTACATATTGCATCCTGTTGAATCCTGTTTTCTCCTTTTTCTCCTTTATTCCAGACCTGCCACACAGTCTATCAGTAATACACTGTCTATAGATTCAACATTGTTATTGCTGGTAATGCAGCGAGTGATTGAATGTGAGTTAAGGCAGAGGGTCCACGCAACAATCATTAGCATATGTGGACGACAAAAGCGGCCCACGTTTCCTTGAGTGTGGACATTAAGTACACTATATATTCATGTATGTGCATAATACTGTCTACATGCACAGGTAGATCAAGGGTATACATTGTGTGCATTCCTAAACACTAGCAGGCAGTCACTCAGGTATATAAATAAAATGAATTAGCCCAGTTTGTAACAAGTGTCCCTCAGACGGCCACACTGGAGTCCTTGTGTGTTCATGTCTTATTTATGGCCGTCTTGTGTCGTCATATAAACTCTATGAGGGTGGCCACCTTGGTGCTTTGGTTCTCGTGGATAATTCGCGATATCCGCTGCTCCACTGTGCTTTGGCTTCCATAGAGAAGACCCTCACAGAGCTTTGGCACTGGTGGTGTGGGACACGGTGTGGGACAGGGGCTTCTGGGGGTAACGGCTGTAGTAGTACACCTGGAACAAAATGGCAAAGTCTACGAACACTTGGAGCAGGCCGCAGATCCAGAACTGCACCGGCGCCTGGGTCATCAGGAAGTAGCCGGTCTTAAAGGTGTCGCCGCTCGTCCACATCAGCACCATTTTGATGCTAACGAGAAGAAAAAGAAGAGAAAAAATAACTTGAGTTCACTGCAAAAGTTTTTATACATAACCTCAACATGATTAATTAATTAATATATGCATCCTCAAAGTCGCTCAGATTCCAGTCTTGAACAAGGATAACCAGATATTCCGCGACCTCATTTTGAGTGACAGCCACATTATCATCTCATACTAACACATATCTCGCATGATCAACACATCTGTCCACACTTCTTCAGATTCATACAGACACGTGTGTTCCAAATGCATATAACACGAGGCTGGAACAGCACATCGCTAAATTTAAAGCAGCCTGTCATTTATCTCCTCCACCCCATCACCACCTCAGCAGCAGGACCACCTCAGACTCTGCCCTAACATTTCTAATCTAATTCTCCTCCATCGCATTGCTTGATGTCTGTCCCTGGCAGGGTCTAAGCGCCGCAATCTCTCTCACTAATAAGATAAGTAAAGCATCTTCATTTGTCTGAATATTTTATTCGAGTCGCTCCTGGTGGAAATAAGCCTAATGAATCACAAGCATAGCACGCTGACTTGGTTATTAACATGTCGTAGAACATTCGGGAAAGGAGATATTCATACTGTAAATATTTATAGATAGTCATGGTTAAATCAAGACACGGTCATGTTATAACAATGAAATAGTGATGGCTAATTTCAAATTTCTACAAAAAGCTGCAAGCTGTTGGTTAACTCTGCTAGCTGGTTAACCTAACAGCTACATTTCACAAATTAACTGTGTAATTTCTGTCTCTTACTCTGGTTAAATAGATGCAAAAAATGTTCATGGATCACATAAAGGAAAGCAGACAAGCATTCATGGATTAAGAGTGTTTTGAGAACCCATGATAGCACAGGTAGGAGTGTGGACTCCATACAGAAAGGTCTGTATCTTCTGTGTACCTTATTCATTTTCCATGTAGCTGAGATTTATTTTTGCCATTGGATAATTTCAATTACGTCACCGACAGTGCAGCTAATGACATGAGGAAAAAGAGGTCAGAGAGAAACTCAATAGGAGTTCACCCTAGCACAGAATGGAAATTTTACCACAATAACCATGGAAAATTGAAATAATGCATCTTCCTGGGCTACTGTACGTTCTGTATATTGGTTATATTTAGCTCCATTTCATTGTAAAGAGCCTTTTAGTGATGGAGCATGGATGTAAGTGCTGCAAGGTAGGCAGATAATAATACATTAAAAAACAACAGTAGATTACAATGGACACTTGAGGTTTGTGTCTGATAGAACTGACAACTATATACATGTGGTGTTACTTCAGTTTGTATAACCAAATGCCCAGCAGTCATTATTGTCATATAATTTTTTTTATTGATTACATGATGTCACTCGTATTAGGGTCTACACAAGAGTTGCCCCAAGATTCAAGGTAATTTAAAGTTTTCTCTAGCTGAAAAATGTTGGTTCAGGTCAGAATAAAAACTCTGGGACTTGGGTTAAAATTTGTAAGCTGTGTTAAATGCTAGTATATCATTGGTAATAATCTACAAGTATTAATAATCCTATTTTACAAGAAACGTGATCTATCCCAGGACAACATAAATACAGCATATATATTATAGATGTTTCTTTGACCACTTAGTTCTGTCGGAGGTTGTGGGCCTGAAGGCACTCTGCTTTGGGTCTTAGGTGGTGTACATCCTGAACAATGGCCAGTAAGTCTGTTAGACCGACAACAATTAATCCTCACATTTTTATGCTAGGGGCAATTTAGAGCCACCAATTCACCACATTCACACTTTGAACGGTGGGAACGAACACAGGAGGGGCATGCAGACTGCTCAAAAAGAAAGTGTGAGTCAGCTGACCCAAGGATTGAACCCACAACCTTCTTGCTGTGAGGCAGGAGCACTAACCTGCATTTTCTCCTCTTGCCAAAAGCGAAAACAACTGAACTAATGAGATGGAAGAGGAAGTCAAACAAGATCTGAAAATGCTGCTTCCAGGTATGTAGTGTACACAGAATATGATCTAAAAATAGAAAAGAGACAGCAAGGTATACAAAAGAAGCAGGAAAAGGTGACAACATGAGTGTAAGGCCGTCTTTTCATTAGCGTCTCTGCCGGAGGAGGTAGTGCCCTGGCCTTCAGTTGAAGACAGTAAGTGTGCACCTTCTGACTCATGCGCCGCTCCCTTGAGTGAGCGCTAGTGTGTGTTTTGTATAAACTTTATTCCCGTTCGCTGGAGGCAAGAATAAATGTAGACAGTGCTGACAAAAGAAAAAGAACTGAGCCAGCACTGCCAACAATGAGAATGCGAACACACAGCCCTCATCAGACACGGCTCCTAAAGTCAAGCCGCCTGCTGCAATATGAACACATGCTGAGACATTTGAAATCCTCTCACTCAGGCGTGTCTCTCGTGGTCGGTCAGCACTATTTGAAAACGCTTCACACAGGGGGTTTGTTTGCCACAGAGACATGTTGTTTCTCAGTGAAAGGGTTGATTCGTCCCACGTAGAGTCAGTTTGGGATGATAAATTGGTTATTCTTTGTGCTAGTGTCCATAGGCAAACTTGGCAATTTCAAATGTATCTCCAGTACAAGACATTTAAATAGCAATTCACTTCCAGAATGTTTGGATGCTGGATAGTTTTTAAAATTACATGGGAGACTCTTGACTCTTGTGTGTTGCCATTGGTGGATTGGGCTACAATGCTTGTCAATACTGAATGGCTACATCTGCAGAGAAACAGTGCAAAAAGCATTAATAGAAAAGTGAATTTCAGATATACAGTGGGGCAAAAAAGGCAGCCACCAACTGTGCAAGTTCTCCCACTTAAAAAGATGAGAGAGGCCTGTAATTTTCATCATAGGTATACCTCAACTATGAGAGACAAAATGAGAAAAAAAAAATTCAGAAAATCACATTGTCTGATTTTTAAATATTTATATTTATTTATAATTTATTTGCAAATTATGGTGGAAAATAAGTATTTGGTCACCTACAAACAAGCAAGATTTGTGTCTCTCACAGAGCTGTAACTTCTTCTGTAAGAGGCTCCTCTGTCCTCCACTCGTTACCTGTATTAATGGCACCTGTTTGAACTGGTTATCTATATAAAAGACACCTGTCCACAACCTCAAACAGTCCCACTCCAAACTCCACTATGGCCAAGACCAATTGAGCTGTCAAAGGACACCAGAAACAAAATTGTAGACCTGCACCAGGCTGGGAAGAAATCAACTGTGGGAGCAATTATTAGGAAATGGAAGACATACAAGACCACTGATAATCTCCCTCGATCTGGGTCTCCCCGCAAGATCTCACCCCGTGGGGTCAAAATGATCACAAGAACGGTGAGCAAAAATCCCAGAACCACATGGGGGTACCTAGTGAATGACCTGCAGAGAGCTGGGACCAAAGTAACAAAGGCTACCATCAGTAACACACTACACCGCCAGGGACTCAAATCATGCAGTGCCAGATGTGTCCCCCTGCTAAAGCCAGTACATGTGCAGGCCCGTCTGAAGTTTGTGAGAGGATCCAGAAGAGGATTGGGAGAATGTCATATGGTCAGATGAAACCAAAATAGAACTTTTTGGTAAAAACTCTACTCGCCGTGTTTGGAGGAGAAAGAATGCTGAGTTGCGTCCAAAGAACACCATACCTACTGTAAAGCATGGGGGTGGGAACATCATGCTTTGGGGCTGTTTTTCAGCAAAGGGACCAGGAAGAACGAACCCATGTAAAGGAAAGAATGAATAGGGCCATGTATCGTCAGATTTTGAGTGAAAACCTCCTTCTATCAGCAAGGGCATTGAAGATGAGCATGACAATGATCCCAAACACACTGCCCGGGTAACGAAGGAGTGGCTTCGTAAAAAGCATTTCAAGGTCCTGGAGTGGCCTAGCCAGTCTCCAGATCTCAACCCCATAGAAAATCTTTGGAGGGAGTTGAAAGTCCGTGTTGCCCAGCGACAGCCCCAAAACATCACTGCTCTATAGGAGATCTGCATGGAGGAATGGGCCAAAATACCAGCAACAGTTTGTGAAAACCTTGTGAAGACTTACAGAAAACGTTTGACCTCTGTCATTGCCAACAAAGGGATTAGATGAACTTTTGTTATTGACCAAATACTTATTTTCCACCATAATTTTCAAATAAATTCTTTAAAAATCAGACAATGTGATTTTTCTGGATTTTTTTTCTCATTTTGTCTCTCATAGTTGAGGTATACCTATGATGAAAATTACAGGCCTCTCTCATCTTTTTAAGTGGGAGAACTTGCACAATTGGTGGCTGACTAAATACTTTTTTGCCCCACTGTACGTATATTGTGTTGTGGTTTAATTCCCACTCTGACCCAGTGCATACTGTCATTATGTCCTTTGGCAAGACATGTCACCCACATTCCCTGCTCCAATCACAGCATGTGGCTGGTGGTGACAGGAAGGGCATCTGATGTAAAAAAAAAAAAAAAACAAAAACTAAACAAAGCAAATTACTGTGGGATTGATTTGCTTTGGAAATGTTGTAAGGCAGCATTTCCCAACAAGGGGTACAGGGACCCATAGGAGTACGCAAACACTTTACAGGGGGTATATGGAGGTATTTCATAATTTGATGAAGAAATATTTGTGACATAAAAAATGTAGTAAAATGAGTAAATGTAAGAACTTTATGTTGTTATACCTTTATTAATTATTTTAATATGTAGTTATATTTTTGATTAATTCCGTATTAATGACCACTTGTTTTAAAAATGAACACTTAAACAAATGAGGGAGTACTCACGTATGACAAAAAGCCCAGGAGGTACACAGCACAAAAAAGTTTGGGAACCACTACTGTAAGGGACCAGCCGAAAAAAAAGAAGATGCATATTGTAGTGTAACCTTTCTAAATATACTGTAGATTGTTTGAAAACCTTACATAACCCATTAGAGCGGTAAAAAGTGTCCAAAAGAGCCCAAACACAATGTAGATATGCTGATGTAAACGTGACAGATTTGAGCTCTGAAGCTGTGCCATATGAAACATGTTTGCCAGTGAAAGAGCAGGATAAAGAGAGCTGGCAGTAGCCCAGCCTCTGTAAGCCTCTTTACACATGTAAAGAAGGGATAAGGCTTCATCTTGTCTCTGTCTCTTCCAAAGCATTGTACAACAGATCTTTCAGTCAAACCTTTTGAATTATACTGAGCCTTTTGTTTTATTTATTCAAATTTCTCTTTAATACTGATACATTAAAGGTTGCAAGTGGCTTCGTTCCATAGCCTTCCATAACGTCCTCTCTGCTTAACACCTGTGTACCTATACCTGTGCCTGCATGTCCACCTCACCCAGACGTTTGTTAGTGGTGTGGAGAAAGAGACTCTCAACTCGTCCCCCAACAACTGAGTGATACCTCTGTTGATGTGCAGGTAATGATAACAGAGGTGCGGCTGTGGTTCAATCACTTTCTCGCCTTATCTCCTAATAAGAAGGAACAGGAGAAGGTCAGGAACAGGGTGAGTACTCTCTAGATTCGTATTCATCACCAAGTTGTACAGAGAGAGGAGAAGCACGAAGATCAGCAGGCACAAATGACTGAGACAAACTGTTTCTCTGAGCTTCAGATGAACATTAAAGTATTTGAACAAACATATTTTGACATCACCCATATGCGGAATAGGCCCATGTGCACTTCTGACTGTGATTTTTAGAATGACACGTGAAGCCTGTAGTGTATAGTGCTAATAAGTAGGACCACATTTTATAGAAGATCCTGCTAACTGATCCTAAAAGTGGTACAAGCGTCTATCTTCATTGTAATAAGTTGTTGTCTTGAAAGTTGGAGGGGCTCTGTAAAAAATTCAATGCAATAGAATTTTCATTATTTCTAAACATGTGTTCAGAAGCAGCTCTTTTAAGAAGCCAGAGCTGACATGGACACAAGAGTCCACATCAGAAAGTAGCACTTTCGCAACAATTTTTACATTTTATTTTTACATTTTCCTGGGAATTAGATTACTTTTTTGTTATTATCAATATATTGTATGTAAAGAAAAGGCACACATTTGGGTCAGGTGGCAACACTGCTCTGTGTTTGAAGAGAACTTACTAAACTACTACTGCAAACACATTTTAAAAGCCTTGTTAGTTATCAAAATATGAATGTACTGGATTTGTTTAGCGCATTTCAACGCACTAAAAACGCTTCACATTAGTCCATTAATCAGTATTTCAAGAGGATCTCGTCCTTAGTAGAATTGTAAAATAATGAACTGATTCTATCTGAGCGATGGGATGTGTGATGGGTGATGTGAACAGATTGGACCATGGAGCATTAGAGGACCAAACTTTAATCTCCCCAGTGAGTGCAGGGTGACAGTCACCATCACCAGTCAACCCCACCAGTATGTCCCAGTATCTGTTATGTGGGGACAGCAGTCTCTGGACTAAATAGGGCTCTGGCAGTCTTATCTAACATAGTGGGAAGCCACTCAACAACAGTGCCTTATAAGGCTGCTCTTGGCTGTGAGCGTGTCCCATCTCCCTGTTGTCTCTCAGTCCGTGTTGTATTTTCTGTGCTTTATGGCAGGCTGGACAGTATCAGTATGAGGCTCTGGCTCCTCAGTTGCATCACTCTAACAATAGCAACAGAAAAAGAATTCACAAATAAACAGACCATTCCCCCTACAGTCACTGTTTATCTGCTGTGTGACATTAAAACTAACCTTTATGTGTTCAGCTTTTTGTATAGGTCTTGTATAGGTGTATATTCAGAGTATACAGTAGACCAACCATTCCCAAGTCAAGAGTGTTGCAGCCCCCTTAAATTTCTGAAAATCCCACGGGGACTCCTAACAATAAAACTCTGTCATGTTTTTCTCCATAGATTTCTTTAAATTTTCTTTTTATGTACTTAATAGAGACAACCTCTGGGGGCCTCCCTGCAGAACCTTTGTGGTCCACCGGGGGCCCTGGACCCCACTTTGAGAACCACTGCAGTAGACTAATATTACATGGGAGTATCTGCCTACTTTGACTGCTAGTTTCAGCCACTACACTGTGTATTTTAAAGTATATTGCAAATTTATTTAACCTACTTGGATGTCAAAAGCGACATTAATTTGTTGTATTTATAGTATGCATTCTATTTACCAGAAAAGTGGTTCGTTGTTCTGCCTTTGATATGTGAGGTCAGGAGAGCACTAAGCAAAAACACTCCAGCCATAAGCTGTGCCTCTTCAAAGCAGGACAGATGGATGAAGAGGGCAACTGGCATAAAAACCTGCCAAAGTAACCATGTGAATGATCTCTCTATTTATTTATATTTGTTAAATACAATATTATAATACAATATTAATTCTAATTTCAGTTTTTTTTTTTAGTTTTTTTTTAGTTTTTAGAGTAACTTGAACAGTAGCACTCAATTTTAAATCTCTTGTCACATGTGAAATATTAATATTTGTTTGGGCATTAGAAGCTTTTCAAAACTTTTACAAAGTGCCTACAATTTTTAATTTTATCAAACAAAACAAGCCCATTACCAGCAACTTTAGGGTGCAACTATGGGATTTCACACTGACATTTTTACTGCTTACCATCAGCTCATGCACCATAAAAAGTTGTCAAATTCATATACATTTTTGGGAATATTTTATTTTCAGTTTAATGGATATCATAAAAGTTGGCCATAAAACAAGTAGAATAGCAAAGGATGCCAAAGTAAAACTTCAGGTAAGCAGTACAAAGATTAAAAAAATCACTGTGTAGAGCAGTGTATAAAGTCGACCTTGTGAGTGCACCTATGAATTTACAGCCAGACTGTATGCATTGAAGTGTTCTAATATGTTTTATGTTTTGACCATGGGTCAAACAAAGGTCAGACCACACCTGTCTTGCAGTTTAACAATGGCACAGTTTCATGTAACAAATGACAATTAGATCAAAGACATTTGTTTTATTTAACCCTTTGTACTGTAGTGTATATAAAACACTGAAGGACACCTGCAGCTGACCTGAGCTTTGTTTATTGTTTACTTAATAAGCTATGGTTCACTGATTTCTGCAACCTTTTTTGATTTCTGCTGTTTATTTTCTACATCAAAGACTTTAAAGTAACCCAGAATGAAGTTGAAAGCTATAGATTATTAGCCCTTAACAACAAAGCTCAGGTTTATTTGGCTGTCTCAAGAAAAGCACTTTCACTTTCTTTTTATGTGATTGCATTTGATCCATACATTCATTTATTTGTGCACGAGTGTGAGGTTGTTTTTGTTGAAAAGAGCTAGCTTGAGGCTTTTTTCAGTTGCTAGTTATGCTCTGACTTCCTCCAGTTACTTTGTGATGGCACATCCCATTGCTGCCCTCACAAGTCAAATACAGTAGGTCTGTGTCTGTCCAAAGGGTACATCTAAATCCTGTAGGTAAAATTCAATTATTTTAAGTTGAAAGCATGACCTCTGTGGCCCTGAGGTGCAACATCAAAATAGTTTTTCTCCACTAGAACAATAAAATCTTGCCTTATAAATAAACCAATCCCTCAAAAAAAAATAAATAAATAAATAAATAAAATAAATGTCTATATTAAAAAAGGAGTATTATGAAAATTGGTTTTGTCCACTAGAAAAATAAAAGCAGAGCAAGAATTTTAAATGTGTGGCCTCAAAATGAAACCTGCTAAAAATTAAAAAGTTAATTAAAATAAAGCCATGTCTCATTGTTTAAAAAAAAAAAATTCTTGGAAAAAAAACCTCACTCATCAAAAAGATAAACTCGTCAAAAAAAAAAAAAAAAAAGCTCTCCTCAAAATAAATAAAGCATGTCACAAAAAACATTCTTCTATTAAATAAACAAACAAAACCTAGCCTCAAATTAAAAGAGGGCGCTGTTTCTCAAAAATGTTCCCCCCTTTTAAATTAAGGCTGTGACAAAAAGAAATCCATGCTTCAAATTTTAAAATCCTGTGTGCGAGAGCGGCACATCCAGGTACTGTAAGCTGTAGCCTCACTTCCTTAGCATTAGCCACATTAGCTGAACCCTTTTTAAATTGGCAGGCTGTGTGTTTTAACTTTAGATGAACTTTATTTAAATAGTGGGAAATCTTTTTTTTTTAATGAGTGACATGCTTTTTTATTTCAGGGAAAGCTTTTTTATTTTTATTTTTTATTTTAGTTTTTTTTATAAATGAGTTTTTTTTTAAAGAAGGCTGTTTTAAAAATGAGACATGGCTTTATTTTAATGGACTCTTTAATTTTTAGAAGCAGGGAATGCATTTAAAAATCTTCCTCTGCTCTTGTTTTTTTAGTATGCAAAAACAATTTTGATGATGCTACATTTTAATACACATGTATTTAAATTTTTTGTATATTCTTTTTTAAATTTGAGGGATGGGTTTATTTTTAAGGCAATCTACCTTTTTTTCTAGTGGGCAAAAGCAATTTTGAGTTAAACAGGAATGGGCCTGTTGCACAAGTTTTATTTTAATCTTTTTTTTTTTTCTCCCAGCAGACCAGTTTTGTGCCTATTATTGCGGAGCCTGCGAAGATGCAGTTACACAAACCAGATCTAATAAACTTGGTAATTTTAAGACAGCACAAAATAGGAAAATTATTCTTTCTTTTAACAGCATTTTACAAGCCTTTCCTTTTGAGATTGGTCTCTAATTGAAGTGTGGGATGACTGTGGCCACATATAATGTAAAGGTGGCACTAATGCAAGCCTCCTGGGACCAATTACTTCTGCAGAGCTAATGCCAACCCCTACATGAGGGTCACAAGAAGTATATGAGTAGACCCCACAGCTGCTCTCTCCAAACACGAGCCGTACGTCAGCGGTGGAAGCAGGTCGGCTCGGCGGGCATGACAGAAAGTGACGGGGAGCACACATACAGCCTGACATGGAGAGTGATTCATACTGCTCTCACTGCCCACTTGGGAGGATGAAGCAGGCACTGACGGGCTCTCCTGAATATGGAAACAGTGGAAGTAGCCTGACACTTAAATGTTAGTGCAGTCAGCGGAGGGGCAAACTGTGCAGAAGGAGTCAAGGTGACGGATATGTCGATGTGGAGTTTTACCAAATACAGACAAAGAATGGTAGAGGAACTAGTGGCTGTGACCTGCAGCAGACTTTATTTTCAACCACCTATCCTTTACAGGTGGGGCGGTGACTGGGATGCTTGCCATTCTAGACAACTGATACATATTCTTGGATCAAATAATAAATAAGTTATATATTATGATGGCGGTTTAAAAAAAATAAAAAATACAGCACTACAAGAATAAAGCCACACATGATTGAGATTAAAGTCGTAATTTTATGAGAATAAAGTTATAGCCAAAGAAATAAAAACAAATCATAATTTTAGGAAAATAATGTCATAATATTTTGAGAAATAATGTCATAATAGTTTGAGAATAAAGCTGTAGCCAAAAAGGTCATAATGTCATGAGGACAAAGTCAAAATATTACAAGAATAAAGTCAAAATTGCATGAGAATAAAGTTGAAATATTCAGGGAACAAAGTTAACTTTCTGTGTTGTGGTCTCTGGAGAATTTGAAGCATTTGTGAGGTTATACTTTCATTTAGGCTTCACAGCTGAAATTCTGAGCCTCTTGGCCCATCCTCATCATTATCATTAGTAAGTATTTTTAACCGACTTTTTTAAAATTATGACTTTAATTTAGAAATATTACAACTTTATTCTCGAAATATTATTACTTTATTCTTGTAAAATTAACTTTTTGGCTATAATTTTATTCTCATAAAATTACAACTTCATTCTCATAGTATTTTTATTTTTTCCATGTGGCCCTAAAACACCGTCATAGGGTTGCACATTCAGTAAATTTTCTATAATCAATTAATTGGGGAGTGTTAACAAATGATTATCGATTAACCGTTATTGTGTTTGATAAAAAACATCTCTTTTTTTAAATTCAAAGACTGACACCATAATAAAAAGTGTCTTTTTTTAAACTAAAGACCTGATGTAGGCTATATATTTTAGGAAACAGTTGCTTAATGTTATGTGTAATTTGTCCTAATTTTCCAATGGTACTTGTAAGTGGGGTGTCTATATGACATTACCTTGTAGGTTCACACTTTGGTGGCACTATGAGTTGGCTGCCACCTTCACTGACAAATTTTCTGTGGGAAACACTGTAATATGTTCATGTAAATGTGGAGTCAAATCCCATGCAATGTGACATTTCTGAACCAGATTCTGTTCGGTATAGCCTAGTTTACATATGTGCCTAAAATTATAAAAGTGCATCAGAACCTACAAGCCCATTGGTTCTGTTCTGTTTTTGCCCCCCTCCCTGCAAATGAATGAATTCTGACTGTTCACACGTCCATGCAATTATTGGTCTTACCATAGCAACAAGACTTACTCACTCTTGGCCTGATTCTAACCATCAACCTGCATCGACCTTTGTAATTACGCTAAAGCAGCATGGCATCTAGCAAAATCCTGCCACAAATAAAACGTTGAGCTTGCTGCTGAGGTAAAGTAACCTAGCAACAGCCAGCCATACTCAACAGGTTGAAACAGAGGGGGACATAACTGGAAATGACAATGGCCTCTGCTTCTAGGGCGGCTTTATCTGGACTAGGATTCTTGGAAATATATAGAAAACAACAGAAAATTATATATAAATGGCTGCAGGACAGAAGCATACATACATTTCATATTCTGAGAAATGTCTTGGAGATTAATAAAACATAAAAAGTGCCTAAAATGCCTAAATAGGTAACGACAGATGTGATAAAATGCAAAGAAGTTGTGAAATGCGTGGTTGTCATGGCTTCAGACTGAGGGAGCAATTGCCTTTTCTTGATGCGTTTTTATCCTTCACAGTGCAAAATGAACTACCAATTTATGCCTTTACAATTCCTGAATAGCTCATGTACAAGTAATGTACTTTGTACCCGAGCTCAACAATATAAGGAACAAATGCAATCAGCAATATTGTGAGCATAAAGCGTACGGAGATATGATTATTATTTTTTCTTGCGGATGTAACTGTATTCTGTCATTTCACTTTAGATTGGCTGCATCTGATGTGGCTGAATACATGAGATAAAACAAATTTAAGACATGCATAGTGCAAATGTTGTCAAAGTAACTTGCACAGAAAAACCTAATATAATGAAAGCTGTTTGTGGAGTTTTGGGCCTTTTTGCTAAGGTCTGATGGAAAAATTTCAGAGAGTAATTGCAGTGCCTCATATGCGGCCTTTTTAGAGCATGTGAACAGCCATAGCAGGTGCCTGACGGTTTTAGATGAAGAAATTCTGTGGACAAAGATTTCATGGAAAAATATAAATTTAGTTTCAAAATGAATTACTGCAGTATTTGGATGCTCAAATATAAATATTAGTGTACCCCATTAGAAACTCCATTTGTCTGCTCTAGGCTTTGGAAGAAAAACACATAAAAAAATAATTGTGAAGTAAGAAAATGTATGAACAAGTTGAAATCCTGAGATAAGAGCAAAATGTTTGTTTTATTTTATTTTATTATTATTATTATTATTTTTTTTTTAATAAAAATTAAAAATCAGCCAGACAGTGGTGAGAGTCTGGCTTTAAGTCACCAATATGACATTCTGAATTCTTACTTCTAATCTTTTTTTCTTTACACATGTTCAGGATTCCTGCAGGAACCAGCAAATCTAATTTAATACTTCTTAATGCCATTTTAATACAATTTTTAACATTTTTAAGGCCATAAACATACAGTCGGACTACTGCACTTCCACCAGACTGCCAGATGAACACCCACCCCTGACTGTTCGCCTGCTCCACCAAGACTAGCAACTTCTTAGTCCTGTTTTAGTCCTGTTTTAGTCCTGTTTTAGTCCTGTTTTAGTCCTGTTTTAGTCCTGTTTTAGTCCTGGTTTAGTCCTGGTTTAGACCTGGTTTAGACCTGGTTTAGACCTGGTTTAGACATAATTTAGACATAATTTAGACCTGGTTTAGACATGGTTTAGACATAATTTAGACCTGGTTTAGACCTGGTTTAGACATAATTTAGACCTGGTTTAGACCTGGTTTAGACATAATTTAGACCTGGTTTAGACATAATTTAGACCTGGTTTAGACATGGTTTAGTCCTAGTTTAGACCTGGTTTAGACCTGGTTTAGACCTGGTTTAGACATAATTTAGACCTGGTTTAGACATGGTTTAGTCCTAGTTTAGACCTGGTTTAGACCTGGTTTAGTCCTGGTTTAAACATGGTTTAGACATGATTTAGACATGGTTTAGACCTGGTTTAGACATGGTTTACACCTGGTTTAGTCCTGGTTTAGACCTGGTTTAGTCCTGGTTTAGACATGGTTTAGACATGATTTAGACATGGTTTAGACCTGGTTTAGACATGGTTTAGACATGGTTTACACCTGGTTTAGTCCTGGTTTAGTCCTGGTTTAGACCTGGTATAGACCTGGATTTAGTCCTACAATCGCGGCAGCTTAAATTGTCAAAGTCTATTTAAAGCACCAGTAATGTTAAAAGTCAAACATGTGCTGTTTGGGTAATTTGGTGACCCTGGAACCAAACTTGTTCTGCCCATTTATCACGCTGGTGAAGGCAACACAAATAAATTATTATTTATAAATACATTTTTATATTCATGAATAAAACTAATAATGGCAGCAGTTTCAATCAAAACTATTTTAAATTTTAATGCTTGTTGGAATCAAATTTACTGCTTTTTAATGCCATTTAAGGCCTTGATTTTAGCTAAATCTATTTTATCTGAATTTTTTATCTATTCTAATTTTATTTTTTGCTTTTTAATGCCCCACAGAAACCCTGATGTAATGAAACAATTTCTGCACATCAAAAATAGAACCAATACAGAACTTTTATATTTAAACCCAATTTGATTTAATTGCCAGTTGCCAAATCCATTTAAGTATGAAAATCACCAAGCTGCATAATGTGTTGATTACAGCCTTCTACCCGTGCTTTGCACTCTTTGACGGAAAGCATGTTTACAGCTAATCTCTGGAGGTTTGTTGCTAGGCATTGTGGGAAACCAACTGACTGCTAGTTGTCACGGAAAAGTGCTGATTAGTGAAAACTGAGCACAAAATAAATCATAGGAGATGCTGAAGGAAGGACCTGGGTACAGGGCCATGAGGAGGTCCGAGTGACAAAATAAGAGTTGGGGAGGGTACAGAAACCCAGCATGGAGGCAGTCATGGCCGGTTAAGTGGACAGGCTTCGCTGCTGGAGCCGTGTTATCTGTGCACTACAGAGAGAGGAGCCGCTGAGAGGAGAGCAGCTGAGAGGGCCAGCCACCGCTCCGAGGCAAGACCCACACTGGGAGGCTTTTAATCAGGCCGCTCTGTTCTCCACTCTCACAAATCTTTAGCGTGCATTATCAAATTAATCATCCCAATTACTGATATAAGTCTCATTAGTGTTCACACTAGAGGAGAAGTGGCTTTTAAGAATCCTACTGGGCAATATTGTGAGAAAAAAATTAACATTGTTATGATAAGCAACAGTGGGTGGGTAAAAACTAGCAACTGGTAAGAAAATGTTGGACTATTATGCATTATGGCAGTTAAAATGTGTCTTATTTGTTGCATTACATGATTTCGATTCCAACTCCAGTTACAAAGAGTTGAAATGTTGACTAGTCAAGACCAGTCATGGAGAGATCTGTGTTAAAATAACCTTAATTTTACTCTGCCTTGTTTTCGTTTTGGACATAGAAATCTTCAAATTTGAAAGAGAGTAGGCCAGACCAAAACCAATTATTTATTTGTCTATTGACTAGCCAAAATAAAAATAAAATGGTCTAGAGACTCTCGGTCTTGCACTGCGGAGGACTAGGTCTGTCTCAGTCTTTCAGTTTTTTTGCCTGATTACACTGGTCTTGGTTAATGTTTGTTATAATCAAGGTGATGGAGATTAATGCAGTATTATAGATGTGTATTCAAACACTGTAAGCAACATCAACAACATTGGAAAGTAGTTCATATGCATCATTATCATCATCATCATCATCGACACGCCCCATGTCAGTGCGTCTCTCAAACTAGTGGCATTACCAAAATACACATTATAATAAGATTAACATTTATTTCAAACATATCCTTGCCCTACTTCTAACACTGTAGATAGTATTGTTAGAACAAGGCACTTAATACAACTACTGAAAAATCAATATAGACACTGTACAAACTTTCAAAAATCTATTTTCTGTCACAGCCTCTAATGCAGCCCAACATTAATGAGCCAAAATGATACATTAACGATAGCATGACAGAATACCTCATTACCATATTGATTTTCTGAGAAACTTCAGAAAGCAAATTGACATGTTAGTGTAATAAATAGTTGTCCCCAGCCTTGACTTCCTGTGAGACACATGACAGAAATACTTAATAGGCACCTGTCAGAGTTAATGATCAGATGTGAGATGATATAATCTGGAGCCATTACTCACATGTGCGCAAATTCATGACTCCATGCCTGAGATGGAAGTGGTGCACATAAATAAAACACAGCTCTTCAGAGTCAGAGTAGCTGTCATTAGTCAACAACGCAATGAGCTGTGTTTAGATTTACATCTGACTGACATTTTATAAGTCCTACACTACATTTAAAATCTGGTCTCCTGCCATTATAATAAACATGTGTTTAAAGCTAAGGTTAAGAACAACCTGTAGTACATCAGTGTTGATTTTTTTGTTCATGTGGCAGAGATCAGTCATAGAAGTATCCAGAGATCAGTCATAGAAGTATCCACCAAGTATCCATTCTAACCTTGTACAGTAAATCAGATTGGTGCACGGTCCTTAACCCTTTAACTGGCATTGTAACCACGAGGTTGACCTTACTTTTGTCACCATATAGTCACAATAAAAACTATGAAAACCTGTTTGGCTGTTTATTCTTGTGTGTGAGAAACACCAAATAAATCCACTGGATTGCACAGCTGTCCAGAATTATCATTGTTTGAAAACTGTGAAAAAATGTGGAAGTGACTCAGCCCATGTAATTCTCAATCACAATTACAAAAGCAAATTTACAAGTATGAAAAAAATATTTTTAGATATGATTTCTAGACCCCCTAACAACCATATCTGAGTTTTATGGAAAAAATGTAACAATAAAATATACGTCTGAGGTTGATCAGAAAACTTGTTTGACTTGCCAATTAATGGAATATAGCCTGGCTCTGTTTATACAGGAGTGCCATTCATTTGAATGGGGAGCACTTATAGCAAAAACACTACACAGCCTACTTTTACACAGTCAGGCTTTCTCTCTCACTTTGACACAAACACCACCACACCTCCTTTCCCCACACACATACATGCATATACACAAACACACACTTTACCTTGATGGGTAAATGTATTAAATATTTCTTAAATAAATGAAATGCTACTTCATAAATTCTCCTCTTTGTGGTGATGAAATATAAAAAAACTATATTTTGTTGTAGAAATAAAAGAAATCTATTAATGTGCCCTTAATGGACAAAATTACCCTGCATATCTCCTTCCTGACTTGAGAATAGAACAGGCTAATGTCTGCTGGGTAAAATATTTTAATAGAATCCAAGGCACTCTGTCTCTCATAGCATTAACAAGCCTTTATTATAGCATAGCTCTTCAAGATAAAAACATATGCACCAACACCTTATGGCATTTACTGTTTTGTCTGCGTTTTTTGTATTTTCTGTCCTCCTTATTTGTTTACTAATGTGTATGTAAATATATGCTAATATTGTCTTACTGTCTATATTGGTTCTATTAAATAACTATATAGACATGAGCATTTCCTTGTCTGTGTAAGCAGAGTAAATTAATGTGGGTGTGGCCACTTTGGTCCCTGCCTATATAAGGAAGTACTCACCTGTTACCTGGGTTTGTCCTTGCAGCCTGAGGAAGGCCATGTTGCTGCATATGTTTTTATCTTGAAGAGCCATGCTATAATATATTTATACAAGAGACAGAGCGCCTTGGATTCTATTGTCTGTGAAAACATGTGGAAAATGTTCAAAGATATTTTACCCAGCAGACAATAGCCTGCTCTATTCTCAAGTTAAGAAGTAACCCCCTTTTTTCCAAAGAGCACCTGTCTCAGCTTTATATTTGTTACATTTGTACCCACGCAGCGCTCCCCATCGTATTTTTTATATCTTCTTCCTGATTGGACAATTAATTGAAAATTAAAATATGAAATCAGGAACACAGTCTAACCAATAGATAACTTTTTACAAATGTATTTATTAATGTGGAAGTTAAACAATTAATAGACTCTTCTTAAGTGACTTAGGAAACTGCACATTGATTGTGATTAAAGGAGCAATCCATTTTATGTTGGTCAGTCCCCATTTGCGCAAACCTTGTTTATGTATGTGGCTAGTGCTAATTTGTGAAAATGTTCTGCTCAACTTGCAACATTGTAACAGTGTAAAATGTTTCACAGCCTGCATTTTTTTGCAGTTGTTATCTAATTCTGTGGAAATTCTCCATGTCCTGATAACGTTGTTTAGACTAAATCAACATGGGGCACATTAATATAATTTAAAAACCACACACAATAAATCCACACTCTCCTAATGTTTTCAAGAATAAAAGCAGTAGTTTGTGATTCTAGCTAAAAGCCTAGTCCACCATACAATACCATCAGCAATAACAAACACATCATGCTTGTTGTTAATGGGGCTCTACTTACTATCTGGGAGAGGAAGTGGCTAAGACCTATCCACCCCATTTTTTTTACTGTCTAAATAAAGGCCTATCTGAATCCTTAACCACTGTGGGATTGAGAAAAACATCCATTATATTTATCTGTGCAAAAAAACAAAAAAAAACAAAACACTACACCAAAATGGATTTCTCCTCCAACTAGTCATGTGAGCTGCTGTTAATGGTTTTCATTTTTACAGAAAAAAATGTAATACTATTTTTCCCTCATGCTTGATAACACTGGCATACAGGTGAATACTACCTCCCTGAGCCGGGTCAATTCTTATGAATGTGTGCGCACTCACCACTCCAGCAATGTCACTTTTTTGTTTTGGCAAAAAAACATATCCAGAAATCCTAGCAAAAGCAGAGACAGACAGGCGGAAGTAAAAATGGCTTTGCCCAGTTCTCACATCCAAATGCTGGCAGATACACAGGACTGCCTTGGCATGAAAGGTTTTTAAGAAATGTGTTGAAGAACAATGCTTAAAAATCAGTGTTATTCCTTGCCACTGATCAAAAAACAGACAAACAAAGAAGCACCCACACAAACAAATAAAGCAAACTGTAGTGAGACAAGCTATTGCATAGGGAACTGTAAGAAGAGTACGGACCGAAATAGTGGCCATGGCAGCCTCGTTCTGACAGACTTCCTGTGACTCAGACTAGTTATTCTGTGTTTATGTCTAACAGAATAGATAATAGTAGAGTTAAGTTATTTCCGACACATGAAAATGAATCATACTATTTCTTCTCTTGAAGTCCTGTCATTAGGAGGCCGTGAGTGATATATATATATATATAAAAAAAGTAATAACGTTTGAATTAATGAAGTTCCTATGATGGGCCTAATTGTACAGCAGGGAGGGGGAGGGGATGGTGCGGGGATGTTACCAGTGGCTGTTGGTGTACACTTGTTAACTCTGTCAACAAACTAGGCCTACATCAGAAGTGTCCAGATTTTTTTGGCCAGATTTGCAAATTATGTTCAAGGGCCAACGGTCCCTCCTGATGTGGACTGATAGCATATAGCATAGTATACATTTAATGTACACTGTTAAGTATTATTGTTAAGTATTTTTTTTCAAATTCTTGTGACCAACAAAATAACATCTTTGAACATACATTTTTTTTCAGCCAACTAATTGGAAGACACAGCGGAAAGAATAGTAAAAAATAAATGAAATGCACAAAAGTACAGACAAAGCTACAGAAACACTATGAAAATAAAAGAGGCCATATGTAATACATTTTGTCATAGAAGCCGGAGGGCCATATAAAATCTCGACAGGTGACACTTTAGACACGTCTGGCCTACATGATACCTGAAAAATGGTCTAGTGTGGCTACATCTGCTTACATGGCACCAAACAAGGTGTAAAGGGGAAGCAAAGTAAAACATGGATAAAAATTTAACTTGCACATAATATATAATTACAAGGTAGTTGAAGGATGGCAATGACCTAATGCTTTTCTCTGAGATGATTTGGTTCACTTTTACTAATCAAATATTAAGAAAGGTTGCTATGTTATGCTAATGCTGGGGAGTGAGGTTGGGAGCATGACAGAAGAAATGTTCGGTTAATGCAAGAAACAACAACACTGACGTTATTCTTTTAGCATGTACAACACATGTAAAAATGCCCTGTGGGATTTGGCCCAGATTTGGCCCAGACCACACCACTTGGTAACCCCCTGATGAACAGAATAAAATAACAACATACTATGTGTACCTCATGCCTTCTGTAGACTTGTTCTGGTAGTTGCAGTAGAGTTGAGGCGTCCCCAGCATGGCTTCTGTGAACACGGCCAAGAACCCCAGAGTCTCCACGAAAAGCGCCGAGTCCAGCAGGACGTAGGTGATGTAGGCCGCCACCAGTGTGAACCCCAAGACACACTGCAAGTAGTCCACGAACCGGCTCCACGACCAGAAGTAGTTCCAGTCAAAGTCTAAAGCAGATGGAACATTAATTCAGCTTTTTAGGCCTCTCAAGGGAGTACAGGGAACAAAAAAGACTTTACCAGCTGGCCAAATCAGAACATTAACAGATGTGTTATTTCATGTACATTGATTTTTATAGAACAAAACAATTTTAGTTGAAATGCTGAGTGGCTCCCAATTCCCAGGTGCATTTTTTTTTTTTTTTAGAAAATATTGGAGTCCCATTAGTTGTCCTTGCTTCACTTTACAAGCCAAAAATAGAAAAGCAAAAGCAGCAGTAACGTTTGCAGCATTAGCACACTGTTCATTTGTATCATTTACAAGTTAACCATGTTTATTTGACACTCAAATAGAAATTAGAAATTGTATGTTATTTTGAATTTAGTTAATTTTGACAATTTTGGGTGAGATTAGATATTAGAAGTAAGTAGTGATACAGATTAAAGATAGAGGTCAAATGATATATTGGTCGGCTGATATTAATTAATATTAATGCCAATATTTGGTCAGGCACATGTCCAGGCAACCATTTGACTGAAGGATCTCAGCTTCCCCACCCATCTGGTAGCAGGGGCTCTTACACTGCAGTTCATATTAAACAGCCTGCTTTATCTCAGCCTGAAAAGCTCAAAACAGCAATAAAAAGCTCATTTGCTCATTTCTTTGGAAGAGAACCTTGTAGAATAAAACAAAAACAAAAAAAAACATTATATTATACATTTTTTCGGGGGAAGTTCATTAATTTTTCTTTTGCTTATTGCTGCTAAGAGTCCTGCAGAGATTGTGTGACGGCCAGCCTGAGGATCAATTGCACAACCTCCATGCTGGGAGTTAGAACACTAACCTCTCTTCCACCGTGCCAGCCTAATTTTATAACATTCTTAAATGTTTTTATAGACAGAAGCATCTGATCATCTCTGATTTGTGTAGAGAAGCCAAATTCTTCAAGAGTGTAGGTAAATGTATGAATTGTAAATTGTATGAATATTACAAAACAAGAAATACATCACGATTCTATAAAATTACTCTGACCATAAAGAAAACAACATTAGTCTGATAAAGAAAACACAAGAACTAATCCTAAACCTACCATCACACTTGAGCTGTGATTTTTCGCACACTCCCACATGCCCAGTGTCCTATTCAGAAATCCTATATGTCAGTGCCATAAATAGTGCGTCTGGGGAACATTTTGCTTTTGTTTAAGATCTGAACAGAAACTTTTCACATCAAGATACTATATTAATAAGTGTGAAGCCAATAAATGATTGTGGCAGACAGCTCGGGTGAACGTAGTAACAGGCTGGAGGTACGTTTATTGGTCCACTGTGCTTTTTCCAAGTGGCAAGATTTGTTTACGCTTAAGAAAGATAAAGCCAATACGTAAGGATGCAAAATGATTCATGACTCAGGGTCAGTTTTCACCTTTGGCTTATGAGCAATGACAATACTTAAGGCATGCCTAGAATAATGCACTCATTTACAAATAAATCAATTCAATGCACATCAATTTTCCATTTTTAACCATTTGCAATCTGGCATGTGCACAAATGCAAAACAGTTTTCTGGCTAAGAGAGGAGGCATATGAGACTGAAAGAGTAAATCATGAAAATCTATCTATCCATCCATCCATCCATCCGTCTTCTTCCGCTTTATCCAGGGCCGGGTCGCAGGGGCAGCAGTCTACGCAGAGATGCCCAGACTTCCCTCTCCACAGACACTTCCTCCAGCTCTACCGGGGGCACCCCAAGGCGTTCTCACGCCAGCCGAGAGACATAGTCCCTCCAGCGTGTCCTAGGTCTTCCCCGGGGCCTCCGCCCAATGGGACATGCCCGGAACACCTCCCCAGGAAGTCATCCAGGAGGCATCCGAAACAGATGCCCGAGCCACCTCAGCTGACTCCTCTCAATGTGGAGGAGCAGCGGCTCTACTCCGAGCTCCTCCCGTGTAACTGAGCTCCTCACCCTATCTCTAAGGGAGCGCCCAGCCACCCTGCAGAGGAAACTCATTTCGGCCGCTTGTATCCAGGATCTTGTCCTTTCAGTCATGACCCAAAGCTCACGACCATAGGTGAGAGTAGGAACGTAGATCGACCAGTAAATTGAGAGCTTCGCCGAAAATGAAAATCTAATAATGTCCTAAAGGGAAACATGTTTCTGAATGGCTTTATCATAAGTGGGATTTCACAGAGGCGCAAATGCAATTGAAGTCTATTCATTTAATCATGTTTGAATTAGGCTGGCTCTATCTAACAGCCACATTTGTGTACAATAGAGGATTACAGTATTGTAGGGTGCATCTAGTGACTGAGGCCCTGGATCCACGTATGAGACTGGGTCTATAGGTAAACAATAGGCCATAGAACAGAGATCTAGAATGCTGAGTTACTTTTTTATATTGGCCCTTTTTGACTTTATTAGGCAGGAGGACAGTAAGGTATCAACAGGAAATTATGAAGGAGAGCAGGGAGAGACATTCGATAAATTGTCGGAGTCCAGACTCAAACCCACAATGCAGAGGTGAGCTTCAGTCCTCCTGTATGTGCACTGCATGCTCTACCAGTCTAGTTATACCGCAGCACAGAATGCCAAGTGATTTTTAAACAGCATCAGAGATGTGTAGACAAGCAAAACTGATCTTTAGATTTCAACACTGAAAATTGAGTGATGATGCATATATAGACTCTTCCACAATCAAACAAACTGTGCATGCATTTTAATGACAACAGAGGTCTTTCATATACATTTTTACGAGGCAGATAAAAACAAGTAATTTTTGTCAAAATGTTAAATTAAAGGTTTGTGGTGCATTGATAAACTGATGTGGTCTGTCCTCTACTGTACTGTACTCTCCAGCATTACCATTTCAGTGACTTTTAGTATATAGCTTTTAGCTTTTGTAGTGTTAATTGCTCATTAAAGGGGCTATATTGCTTACTATTCCTATTATTGCTTATTATTCCTATTACTACTTCTATTGTTTCTATTACTTTTTTCATATTTTTAAACCAATCTTGGTCACCTTTGGACAGCAGTGCATGTTTTACAACATTAGAAAATATTATCTGACTAAAAGAAAATGTTTTTAATTGGTAATCTACTGGTGCCATAAAGAAGCAGATGAAGAGTAGAGGGCAGCAAGGTGTAGCCGGGTGCAAAGTGTTGTGGTCTTTTAAAGATTATCAAAGAAAAAGAGCACTTCACTTATTAAACTTTTTGATTGAAAAATTAATTTTCCTACAAAATGAAAAATAGCTTAGAGGAATGGGTGACTCTAAATTGCCCTTAGTGAATGAATGTGAGTGAATGATTCTCTGTCTGTGTTTGTCTCTGTGTCAGGCATACGACAAGCTGGCCCTTGTCCAGGGTGTACCCCGCCTAAGGCCCAAAGTTACTGGGATAGGCTCCAGTCACCTGTGACCCCTAACGGGAATAAGTGGAAGAAGATGAATGAATGATTGAAAAATAGCTGTGAGGAATCAGTGGAAACAGCACTGTACACTTTTTATTTTTAATAAATGCTCTCTGGGCCCATTCCCAGCCGGGTATGTTTTTTGATGAGGGAAGAATATTATAACATGTTAGAATGCTCAGAAAAGTCGATTTTGCAAAATGTAGCCCCTTTAAATAAAAGAGCTTAATACCAAGACACTTGCTAATATTCTCTACCCTGGCATTGACCACAAACACAAGTAGTTGTCAGGTGTCAAACCATCTTGTTGATTTGTAATATGCAATCATTGGTGACTAATGCATATCTGTCAACTGAAAATGTGTAGCAGTCTGCTAAACTTATGTCACCATGTTGCCGTTTGCCAAAAGAAAGATTTACTCCCTGCAAATGATCATTTTCATTCTGTAATTTCTGGCATAATCTAAGCTATGTTTGTGCTTTGTAGTAGTTGTGGATGGAGATAAATTGCTAAATAAGCTCCTGTGGACAGAATCTTTTTTAAAGGGATATCCCTTTATGTGTAGCCACAGCAGTCTTGTTCCATTTAAGCAAAAACATCCATGACATCCTGACATTTCACTGTATGATTGACTGAAATTTGCCATGTTAAAGATTTAACGCTATCTGATCCTACCTGACATTTAGCTGACATTTCCAAATGAATATGAATGGCAGGCACGTACTGTAAATGTGAAAAGTGGCATTGCAATAAGGAGGCAATCCAATTGTTCCTCCGACAGCAAAACAAATCCTATGAGTGTAACAACATCAAGCCCAAAAATGAATTCAAACCAGGTCAGCAGCTTCTTGGCAGCACCACACCTTGTATAGCCAACATTTCTCCATCGTTTAACCCCAAGACAATGCACAGAGCTGTAAAGGCAAGCAGGGTATATTTCTGGCCATAATCAACACATGAATATCCTGTGAGAGTTGACATGTCTATGGAAAAAGCTCACAGTTGTGGAGGTGTTGCTGATGCAGATGCCTGGTGAGACTGTGGAGAGCCAGGCAGTGCAGCCTTAAGACTAAAAAACACAGGCCAAACGCCACCAGGCTGGCACTGCGTGATAACGGCTAACACTGAGCGACACTAACACCCACCAGAGCTAACAGGGCAACAGAGAGGGGGTCAGTGCCAACCTGGCTGCTGGAGGCATGCAGATTTACAGCACACACAATGACACACATGGTATATAGGTAGAATGGTGTTAAGTCTCACAAAGGAAAATGCATAACAAGGGCAGGCTATATTGCCTCAAGAGCTGGCAGAAAATGGGCTTTGTTGAGGTTTAATTTGCTAATTTTTCATGACTTTTGAAAGCTTGATGGGTTAAACTTTGTATTAGTGGGAGTAAGGGGTTATTATTTTTCTTTTGTTTTTAGTTTTTTGAGCTCATTTTGTGCATAGAAATAGTAAAATGTCTGTGTTATGTTATCTATGTTATATTGTGAATAAAATATTGGCCCATGTGATTTAAAGTCTTTTAGTTTTAATTTCTATTCAAATTTGAAAAAAAGTCCCAGTGTTTCCAGAATTCGAGTTGTAATATTATAGATACAACATTAATAAATCAAAGCAAAGACAGACTATAGCCTCACACTTCCAAGAAAAATGGGTCTTGAGTCGCTTCCCTTGTCATTCCCACTAAAAATCCTGTTGCAACAATCCTAACTGTACTATAATGTGTGGGCTTTATCAAATCTTTATTTTTATTCAGATAGGACAGGAAAATTAGGGTAATTTGTTAAAATTATTATTATTATTATTATTATTATTATTATTTTGCTTTCTGACCTAAAAAGCTCATGAAGTTTAGTTTTAGCCATGTCTCCAAGCATAGGGGAGTCAAGGTATAAGCTACATTTAAAAACTTATTAAAAAGTTTAATCAAAGCATAGCACAGCCCTTGTTGTATTGAATGTCTATTTATTGTGTCCAGGGGCAGTGCTACTGCTAATCCAGAGACCAAACTGATTCTTAAAAAAGAAAAACACAGTCCTCAACAAAATCACAAGACCGTGAGAAAAAAAAAAAAAAAATCTTTGAAGCAATCTTCACCACATGGAGCACTGTTCTTAACAGCCTCCTAGAAACACGTGCGTCAATCAGAATCAGAATGTCTATTTTATCCCCGAGGGGAAATTATTTTTTGTTAGCCGTGCAAACCGACCAAGAAATGAAAAGAAATAAAATAAGACATTTAAAATATAATATAAAAATCTAATAGATTTTTAATAGATCAAATGCTCAAAACCCCAGATGTGTCTAAAACACCATAGTAAAATAAACAACAATTTAAAAAAATGTAGAAAGGAAAAAGAATCTCTTAAAAATGTAATAAAGAATTTTCAATCTTAAAAATATTTAAAAATATGAACAATGTACAGGCAGAAGCACATGAACTGAATAAGTGTTTTAAACAGAGTTCAGGAGTTTGATGGCCACAGGCAGGAATGATTTCCTGTGTCTCTCTGTGGTGCCGCGTGGCAGTAAAAGTCTGTTGCTGAAAGAGCTCTTGCAGCTGATCAGCAGGAGATAAGAGGGTGAGAGGGAAAGTCCAGTATAGAGTCAAGCATGCCTAAATGAATTTTTGAAGTGATCAACAAAAATCCAGAGTCCAGGAGACTACTAAGTTTTTCTTTTTGGACTCTGTCAGTTCTGTATTTTGACTTTTTAAGGCTATGGTGTTTTAGTTAAGTGGTTATTAATAAATTGCCCACTCTTGTCTTTTGGTCCAGTTTCTCCTTTTTGCATTTTGAAGCTCTACTTACAACCTGGTTATGATCCAAAAGGGTGAAATGCAAATATGTACAATTTTTCCCTGGGTCTTAGGATTTTGTTTAGGAGTGTATTAGAATTGTTTTGACTGCTAAGACAATGCAAGGCACCAACAACTGGACACAATTTATTTAACTGTGAATGCCTTAAGGCCCTGTCCCACTGCACTGTCTGAAAAATGAAGGTATACATTTATTGGACGTTTTTATTTGGTTTTTCAGCTGGTTTTCAAACTTTGAACATGTTCAAAATTTTCAACGGTCAGCTTCTGATAGCGATTGGCAGTTCTCATATGTTACTCTGGTGTTTTTTGGACATTTTCACAGTTACTCGGGCGTAATCTTACAGATTTTTAAGACTTTTATGGCTGTTGAGCAGGCGGACAGCTCGTCCATCTCCAGCCACGGAACGCACCATACGTCTATGGAACGATGAAAATGGCAAGAAAACAGCTGAGAAATATTCACTTAACAAATACTGATCTTAGGCCAAAGATAGTCCTTCTAATGGTAGAAATGGATCAGGAATGGACAGAGGAACTTCTATTACCATCTAATCACATCTGAATAACGGTCAAAACGCATGTAAAAGTTAGAGATAAGTGCAAGAAATGCCTTGGCAACAGCCATACAGGCAGAAACAGACATATCCAGCTGATATTAAAAGCTTGGGCCCTGTGTACATCCCCTGCCTCATTTGCTCCTCTGCTTCAAAGTATAATGGATGACATTTGTGATACAATAGATGACATTCCTGCTGATGTTCCTAATGAGGTGGCTCTTCTGTGGGCACAACTTGATGTGCATGCTGCCAGGCTGAGACTCTATGAAAATGTGGTCCAAAGAAGGGCGCAAAAGGCAGCAGGGTCGGATGCGCAGGTTCTGGTCATGGCTTGGCCCTAAGAGATGGCAGCAGTTTGTTCTATACAACCTGCTCGTTACTCATACTTAACCAGACTGTAGTCAGGAGTTCGATGTTGCGCAAGCCGGCCTCATACCTAAGAAGACATTTCTGAGACGTATTTTGATGTTACTCATGCTGTTCTATCTACAGCCCATGGCCAAAAAATGTGTATTTGCCTGATGTAAATATTTAGACATCCATCTTATGACCATTATAGAAAACCTTAGATGTACAACTTAATTTTCTATTTTTTAAGGTCGTTTGCAGTTGAAATCTTGCTTTTCTCCCAGCTGCCACTAAGGTGTTGAAAAAGCATGACATTTGAAAGTGGTCAAATTAAAGACAATTTTACAGGCTGTAATTTTCAGACACCCACATTCATTTGAGAACATTGGTCTCACTTTGAGGCAGAGAACACATTTTAGGCATCCTAAGACATAAGCTGGCAAGATACATGCCCCAGTGGTTCCCTCATCCTACACATGCCATACAGCTTACAACTTGTGCCAGTGCTGTACCCTGCAGCATTTTCTCTTCTCTTTGTTGTGTTGCTGCCACAGTGCAATATGAACAGACA
The DNA here is from genome assembly GCA_020698575.1 of Bostrychus sinensis. Lineage (NCBI taxonomy): Eukaryota > Metazoa > Chordata > Actinopteri > Gobiiformes > Eleotridae > Bostrychus > Bostrychus sinensis. The sequence goes on from CM036255.1 coordinate 11,904,100, forward strand.
GAAGATGCACACTGTGGTCTCCCTGAGGTGGCCAAAGTCATGTACACAACATCATCTCAAATCCCACAGACCTGAGCGTAGGAAGACACAGGTCGGATGTGGAGTTTTCAATTGCTTGTTTGCCAACTGTTACTTGCCAGCTTCACTTAGGCCCTGCAAAAATCTGCTGGGAAAGCTGAAATAATAGCTTGCTGTCATTTAGGGGGTACCCATGGGAGAAGCTGGGGCATTATCATGAAAGACAAAACATGCTGGGTTATAGAACCTCGGATTCATTTTCTGGAGTATAGACAGGAGCTTTTTCACACTGACTAATAGGCTTTCAGTGCCAAGCCAAAGCACAGCTGCTATTCTGCACAGACACCTAAACTAGACAATACTTGTGCCTCAGACAAGCACTGAGGCAGAAACTTAGGCCACTACCTGCCCTTAGGGACAGGGATAAGTGCAGCTGGAGGATGAACTGATTTATTTTGAGCTGACAAACTCAATGAAGCTACAGGTACACGTGTCTCTGGGATCAGAATGAGCAATGAGCCATATCGACGGATAGAGAAATGCAATTCTCCTGCTTTGCTTTGTACTTTGCAGATATTATTTTCCAACAAATCTCTCATATGAGATCAGTCAACCATTGAAACTCTAGGGTCCATTAAATTAATATGGAGAAGAGCATCGGGAGGAGCTATAAAGCAATGCAGTGTTTCGATTTGTAAGGTTTATAAGTTAGACTGTTTCTATCTGACATTGTATACAATCTGCGATTGAAAGCATTTCTTGTGCCACAAACTGCAGTCCCCTTGTATTTTTTTTTTCTGAAAAGATCTTATCTGTTCTGTACAAAGATGCAGTCTGTTCAAGTTGCATATACAGCAGTTGTTACAAATGGATGCAGATTAAACTACCTCTGAATGGAATTATAGAGATAAATATACAGAGATAGATAAAATAATCTAAAAACACAGGGCAGTCAGAGACTTCTGGTTAGTTCCAGGTTGGTTTTTAACATTAAAACAGTATATTTTGCACATCTTCCCCTGACTTGTTTATTCAGCACAAGAAGAAGATGCACTTCATGATGATTTTTTTTAGATTATTCAAGCAGTACACACAGAAGTGCAGCTCCACTGTTTCAAACGCGGACCACAGAATTAGAAATCTTCGCCAACATCCCCAAAAGCACGGGATGGCACACTGTTCAGGGACGCTTCGGACCCCTTTGGTAATGGAAGTGCACTCATGTTGACCTGACCTGCGTCATACCGCACTGGTATGAATGGGAGACATTTCCCAAGTAAGTAAATAAGTCAGGCGGGGCACTCCTGATGTCTTAGTCCATTTACTGTTTCCTGAATTAAAAAGCAATTTCCTTGCTTATTTGCTTGCTGACATTATTCCATTTCAACCACATGGCAAGTAATTTCTCAGTCAGGTCTTAACTTAAGTACAAGTTAAAGTTAAGTAGAGCAAAAGTTTCCCTTAAGTCACTGGCAGATTTTTTTCTTCCAAAAGGGTTTTACCTGGCTCTGAGTGAACACCAACATGTATGATTCTGACACAGCCAAATGATCTGATCTTTTAATCTCCTTAAAGGATTGCAGCCGGCAGTCTTCCACATAAACCTCACTGAGCTGATATTACCCTGGGATTACACTGTTCACTGCTGAAAATAATGCCTTACAATACAAGGAGAGTGGCCAGTTGGATGGTTTTAAAATAAAAACCATACATAATTGCTTTAGTTCCTTGGTGGAGGTGTTGTATGACGGCCATTACAACAGCTTCAGCCATGGATGTAACAATATCCAAATCAACCAACACATATTACTGAGCCACAATGATAATAATGTGACATGGCAGATGCTTCTATATTACACAGAACCATCCTGGAGGGCAGTTACTTAGATAGACAGTCATTGGATGACTCAATTATGAGTGACTACCTGTTATATCCAATCAGAGGAATGCTCTGTTGTTTACATCACTAACGGTTAAACTTAAAACACAACCAATAACTGCCAGAAGGCTACTGACAAACATTGGTCTAAACCAGCAGCAGTTTGGATGATTGTCCTGATCAAGACAACACGAATTTTAGGGATTTTGTAAAGCCACAAATCTCCAAAACATTTTGCTCTTTGGCTCAGTAATGAGTTGTTGGCAGTTAGCTACACTATGAACGCTACAGAAGAGAGTTGACATTGCCAGGGAGCTCGGGCTTTTGCCTATAACTGGGTACCAAAACAAGTGCCTTCTAGATGATTGCTTAAGTGCAAAGTTAGACAAAATACTACATCATAAAGGCAAGAGGGAGCAGGCAACTTTTTGATACTTTGTGATGCTGCCATTTTCACGTCAGAAACATTCAAATTTATGGATTACATGTGTCATATGTTGGGCTTGACATTAACACTAGCCAATCTGCCAAATGCAGGTAGATTATAATTTTGGCTAGTGACACAAAAGCTCCCACTGCCACTTCAGCCGGTTGAATTTTATGCATACCTAGGCCTATATCTTAACTTCAGAGGTTAAGCCTGAATGTATGTTGCTCTACTCGAGTGTGCACCATTTATTATACAGTAATTGATAATGTTTAAATAAAGAAAATTCGTAATTTAAAAAATATTACATGTTGTAAAAAATCTGAAGCCGGATGTTTAGAACACACTTTATTCTGCCCATAGGTAAACCTGCTTTTCATATTTAATAAATGCCTGTCTATGCATAAAACCAAATTTTACATTTCTTACTGTATAGCCTACTATAAAATATAGGCCTACACAAAAACTCCACTAATGAAATTGTACCTAAAACACTAATTGGCTTGTAACTTCTGACAAAGACTAGCCATGGCGGCCTGAGAGAAAAAAGTAAATGTCAAGCCCTGGTCGTATGTGATGACATATGAGAGTTATACAGTTAAATATAGATAGGTGGACCTTTAGCAAGTGTACAACTTGGTGACACAAGTTGTAGCAACAGAAGTTCACCAAACAATTACAAGCACTGTTTAGTTGTCCTAGAAAACCCTAGCTTTTTAGTATTAAAGGTTATTTTTAAGTCAACCGACATGTGAAAATGACAGCATGATGTTGCAAAACCCAATAATCAGTTCCTCCTGGCTCCTGGAAGGGCCGTGAATTAGACTCCAATTTATCATCATCTTTATTCATTTTCCAACTTTGCAAACTTCCTGTTGTAAGGCCATTGCCGTCGATATTGCACCTATCTCCAGTACAAATAAGCTATCAGGAAATAATGAGATTTCTCACCTCATCATATTTCCTATGAGTCTGAAACGGGGATATACAGCCATGCCCTCAAGTGACTTTCAATAACTCCAACTAAAAGTTTCTCAAGTCAAAACCTTCATTTCCAGAAGGGGAACTTTTTAAATCAACGGAATAAATCTCCGACGAAATATCCGGAGCGATCACATAACAGGCATAAAGTGGACCAAACTTCTGTCTGTAGCAGAAACAAAATGACTCATTATGTAGTCTGTATTTAGTTGGAGTCAGTTAGATCACATATAATCAAAAAGAAATTGCGGAAAGTGCTATTAAAAGTGGGGCTCATAGTGTTTTTCATTCTTGGTACAAATGTCCAGCTGTTTGATGGCAGTGCCTGGTGTGATAATGACATTGTGCCACACTGAAAATAAATATGTGCTGTGATTAAGGCAGGGAAACATGCAGGGAAAGAAACTGAGCACGCACAGAGATGTACAAGTTGAGAATCTGCCCCGCTGACTTAAGAGCAACAAGATGACACCTGACAGCTCCAAACTTATACAAGCCTCGTGTTTGTTCAGGTTTCAGGCTTTTTTTTGATGATTCAGGACAATATTGATATACTATCTCACACACAGTTTTTATCACCTTGAGTTTGTTGGGTTATTCATCTCTGCTTCAAACAGAGAGCTTTCAAGAAACCTTAACACTGGTATGCTGTTTTTCCATTTTTTTTTTAAATCAATTTGGACACCTTTGAATTGACATTTTATGTTTTACACTGAGCAAAAATATAAACACAACACTTTTGTTTTGCTTAGATTTTTCATCAGCTGAACTCAAAGATCGAAGCCTTTTTCTATGTACATAAAAGGCCTATTTCTCTCACATATTGTTCACAAATCTGTCGAAATCTATGTTAGTGAGCACTTCTTTGCCGAGATAATCCATCCATCTCACAGGTGTGGTATATCAAGATGCTGATCAGACAGCATGAATACTGCACAGGTGTACCTTAAGGCCTCGATACACCATGGCGACTCCCAGACTGCCACCAAAAAGACGGAGCGACAGCTCGTCTCTTCCCGTCTCCTCTCGTTCCCTCCCATTTCCTCACGTCACATGACCTTTTTCCCTCTTCATACACCGAAGCGACAACCGACCTAAAGACCATGTCTTGCGCATGCGTGTGATGTAATTACACCCCCCCCCCCCCCCCCCCCAAAGCGGCAGATGGCGCTAGCCAGTAAACAAAGATAAATGGAAGTGACACAATGTTTGTGGAGTACATATGCATGTAGCGCACCTTGGTCTGCCACTGTTCTCAGCGTGATAATGGCCTGTTTGGACATAGTTTTGTGTGGATTAGGTGCCGCTGCTCTGTTACTTGAAGAAGAACAGAGGCCAACAAGGAGAAGAAAGCACACTGCCTAAAATTCCTGTGAGCTGATTGGCGCGGCAGCTGTAGTGCTAGGCCTATCAGAGCGCTTCGTGCCAAAAACCAAAGGCCAAGGCCAATCGGCAGAAAACTAGTCAGACGGCCTCCGTCCTGGAGCGATGGGGGCTGACGGCTCATACATATCAGAAGGACGGAAATGAGCGACGTGGAAGAACCGTTCAGACGGCTTCAGATGGACGATCGTCGCCTTGGTGTATGGAGGCCTTAAGGTTGACCACAATAAAAGACCACAACAAGAACAAGTCTTAGATCTTTGAGTTCTGATGAAAAATGGGAGCAAAAACAAAAGTGTTGCATTTATATTTCTGTTCAGTGTATAATAATAATTCATAAAAACCTGTTCATTTGGGAAGATATTACTTTCACTTTGCTGCAAACGCTTGGATTAGTCGCCTGTCCCTTTAGGGCTCTGCTGGCCTCGCCCATTTCACTTTGGCAGTTCAAGCCTATATGTGCTGCAAACAATAAAATGTAATAGCAAGTTACAGTAGAAAGAGTGGAGCTGCCAGCACCACTGCTAAGCCTTCCTTTGAATAAACAACTATCGAGACACTACTGCCTCTTGATCCTCTTTTTTGAGTTCACACGTGAATAAAGTTGGGAGGATTTGAGTTCAGACATGAGATAGCAGTCTCTAAGTGCTTGTACTAAACGGTGGGGGATAGACAGACCGTGATATAATGATTAATTTGCCATGGCTATTAGCAGCATGAACCTAACAGCTGGATAAATGAGCTGAATGCTTTGTAGTGACGGCAATTTAAGCACTGAAATCCAGTGACAATGTAATTCATACATTTAATTTCATACACCAAAATACTGCTACACTAAAAACTGTTGTTAGGAAAACACCCCAGAACTCAGATGTCACTAGAAAACGAATGACATACCTCTGTGAGCTTTTTTCTTGAAAACAGAGTAAATTATTGCTCAAACTTTTACATAACCATATATGCGTTAGAAACGTGCAAGAGCACTTCCAGGAGAAGGCAAGATTGCAAGGCAAGTGTCTACGTACTTAGGGCCAGATTTACTAAGATGGGTGCAAAAATGTGAGTGCAGATTGAACAATAGCATTTGCCATTTGTGGGCGTGTTGCATGTGATATATGAAGAGAAAGTGTGTGAGTAATTACTGCCCCAAATCTGATATGTAAATGAGAATTTTGTGTGAGCACAAGACGCACCAATAACAGGATCAGAATTGCTCAGCCAGCTCCAACTGCATCTTTCCTACAGTGATGCAACACAGAAGTCAATCTGAGAGTCCAGCCTCATTACAGGACTACACTGACTGTAGCTGTCTTTGAGGAATAATAATTTAATTGCAATGCATTTCACTTTCTTCTATTAACTTTACGTAGTCTGTCCTTGTTAAATCCTTGTCCTTCTGACACTGACCACACTCACGTGACTCAAATTTCCCACAGTGCAGAGACAGAGAGGAAAGGTAAAGTCATATCACTGTCTGTCAGAACCAGTAACCCTTCAAACACATAGCCTATAAAATGTAACAAGTAGGCTTTATGGAGTGCTGATGGTGATCACGTAAATATAAAAATACTTTTGATGTCTTCTGCTCCTACATTAAACAGCAGTGCAGCCTCGAGCCACTGTGGGCAACTGTCAATCAAGCACCGAAGTGAGCATCACGTAGGCTTTACGCAGCGTTTAAAGACTCCTTAGTCTTCATCGTAAGGATTTAAAAGGACGTGGAACAGACTGAAAGCCCAGAGACAGGAGCTGTAAAAGGCTGAAGTTCAGAGGAGTGCGAGAGAATCCAAGAAAAAGTGTCCCAGGTAAAGTTTGTGTATTTGTTTCCTCCTACTTCAAGTCAACACTTTACTGTTGTATCTTTGTAAATGAGCCCTTTTATAGCATTATAACTTATTTTCTACACCCCAAAACTTTTGCACCTGCTTCTCAGACCTGCTAAATGTGCACTTTTAGCTTCCAAAATCATGACAAATCAAACAGTGACTGCAAAATGACTTAATTTGTATTTTCCATGCCTTGAATTTTGCGCGTTATGGCAAGAACGCCTCGTTTTACATATTCATTGAGTCACAGGAGCAAAATCTGCGCCGCGCTGAATTTGCCCTTGAGAGAGACGCAAACCTTAGCTGTGCCTAGGTTTGCTCCAATTTTAGCATGACTTTTTCAGTTAGCATGCACGCAAACCTTTGATAAATCTGGCCCTTGGAGCAGTGATCCCGAGCATTTTCAGCTCTTGAGGAGGTCAACGCCTCAGCATACAGGATTACTCAAACACGCATTAATGAAACAAAATACAACTCTGGGTATGTTTTTGAGGAGGAAACAAAAATATAACAGAGTAAAAAGCTCAGAAAAGTCAACTTAACATAATAGTTTCCTTTAAGTAATGAAGCCTTTTTTTTTATATAACTTGATTTTGTGTGCTTATGCTCTGAGCTGTTGCCTATGATATAAATATGTTAACTTGTATTTAGAAGAAAATTGTTTAATAACAGAATAGTATATTGTAATACCAATCATCTGGGAAAAAATGTAATGTTATTACGACATCTAGGCTTTATTTTCCAAGTTGTGATTGGTTGATCAGTATCACTAAACTAACAATGAACAATGAAGGACATATCCTTTCCTTCTTCCTATATGAGCTATTTACTGTATATACCCAGACCTAACAAACTGCATAAGTGGCATGACAACAAAGCAAGTTCTCAGCTATAAACAGTCCAGAAACTGCTCCAGGTAGGATGACAGTGCTAAATCAACCGACAGGACATATCAGACAGTCACCGGAACGTCCCATGTCTCTTCTGACTTTCTGACTCATAGCACAATACAAACATTGTAGCTGGGTTATAAATCATACAAAACACAAGGGGGGTTAAAAGCAGTTAACAACCCCACCACCACTTTTTTGCCTTCTTAATTCATTTCCAGGCCATTTCAACGATAAAATACTTCATATCTCCAGGGTGTGGGGCAATGCTTTTAGGATTTTTTTTTAAATACATTTAGCCTTCACCACAGTGTAAGCAATCGGCTTCATTTTTCCTGTCGTGTCTGCACTGTTTTCATTCTGCCCATCAATAATCCATTACAACATGCTTACCCTTGATATTTCCGCAGCAAGATCAATGTGCAGCCATAAACCAGCAAAGCGGCGATCAACCAACATGGCTTTCTGTCAATTCTGATGAAGCTTCGTATAGATCATAGGCAGATGAGCATTTTCGGAAAGGATTACACATGCCAGCTTCAGCATTTGGCAAATTGAGCCAGCAATTGGGTCTAAAGTCTACAAATCCATTTATATTTAAAATAAAAGTGTCAAAAATGCAGACTCAGCAGCTTTGCACTAAAATATATGGATTGATGCTGCTTTTCATTAATTTTAACCATAATATAATATTAGCTGTCAAGCCAAGAATACAAACTGTATAGATTGGGGAGAATGGGGCAAGCAGCTGCACAGTATAGTTCCCTGCTTGCATTAGACTGCCACCTTGTGGTTTGATCAGGAAGAAGAGTAGCCTACTACAGCTTCTGGCTACACACAGACAAAAAACTCAATAAGGGTTCCCACAATTTTTTCTTCAGGACATTTTTAGAACTTTCTCATCAAATCAACATTTATTTTTATCTAATCTATCATAGACCTAGACTATTCTCTTCTAGTGTAGATATAGGTAAGTTTATTTTCATTCTTCATTTGTCAGGAACCATGTACACATACATTAGTCTCACAAGAGAAGAGGGGCTTTGTACCAGATTTAGTTACAAGCTTAGGTTAGCTTTTCAACAAAATACAGTAGCTTCAGAGTGTTAAAACTCCAACTACAGTGGCCCCAGAAGGTCAAAACATCAGCAAACATAAAGAGCAAGAGTTGTGTACTTCTACTAGTGCAGCTTCAGGGAGGTTGTTAGACACACACTGATTGTGTCATTGCAGTTAATCATTTGCAGTTGCAATGTAAAGAGTCCATTCATGCACAGTACATGCACCATTTCATTCAGCATGCACAAAATCATGTCAATGCAAAGTCTGTAATGTCGAAAGCAATTAAATAGTTAGCAGTGAGCATGTTAATCAGACACTATGAGTCACTATTATAGTGTAAGCATGTTAGTCTAGTACTACATATGTTAAGCTAAAACCTAAGGTGAAATAAGATAAAAAAATAAGACAGCTTTAGATTGCTTATTAAAAAATATATTAAATATATATTAAAATATTAAAATATTTAAACTATTAAGTCAAAGGTTTTAGAATCACTTAACAGAAATAACTGAGTTTTTTGTAAAATAATGTAAAATTTCTTATTTTATAAAACAGACAGAACAAGACAACATATTTAAGAAGTTAAGATGCTTGTGACTGTGCAAATAAAACAAGCAAAACTCAGAGAATTTGTTATAGAATTGCTTGTTTCACTTTTGTCACGATGAAGTGCTCACATGCAGGCCAGTGTTGGACAGCACATTAGATAGACAGTGCATGCATCATGAATCAAACACTACAGGAAGTCCATGCAGGCACAGGCGTGCTTCAGATGAGGTTAGGTTATGAGCAGAGTTATGGATGAAAAGAACATGGACTATATCTCATGGTTGATGGCAGACACGCTGAACTGTGTACGTACCCAGAAAGAGCCTCTTAGGGATTCTGACCTCCTCGTCCTTACTGTCTGTGGCTACAGACACAAAGGCACAAATAAAAAGGAGGGAAGAGAAACACAACTTGGTTTGTTTGAGTTTTTCCCAGAAGTGAACTAAATTTTGCAGGTTTCTCTAGGTTTTGCACAAAATAAGTCAAAATCCTACTTGCAGATCTGGACTATATTCACCCAATGATGAGTCCACAGGTGGGACAGGTTGTTTGAATGGAAAATAGCCTTGCATGATGGTGTGTGACTTAACACAAACAGAAAAATATAAAACAGAGCTTTCCTACCTCTTTCATAATTCTCAACCTCAAACTAACAGTTAGTCAGTTGTACAATGTAATCATTATATACACTACAGTCCCTTAAGACAACAGTTTCTTTTTTCTTTGGCTAAACTGCCTTGCAGTCTTTTTTGAGCAAGTGATCTATACTTTTACAACTCTCATTTAGTACCTTTTCAGTCAAGTTAACTATGAAAAAGTAGGCATAGATGTCATAGGAAAGCCAAAAAGGACAGGACTTATCACCTATTTGCGCAGGTGTATAATAGAAAGAAATTTGTTGTTTCACCATGCAGTCTGTTAGGTAACTTTATGATGCTCTAAAGATTCTTTGATTTCCAGCGGATAAGCTCCTGTTTATGGTTTGCAATCTTTTCTTCAACTCTTACAACATGGTTAAACTATCAAAGATAAGGCTTGTATTATGCCCTTATCTGACAATCTCACTGGAACTCCTAGTCTCCTACACATTACATTCCAATCAGTGCATTAAAAAGAACTGGGACATGTGGTGTAAAGGGGCCCACAAAAGGAGGGAGAGCTGACCTGTGAATGAGCGCCTCTTTGTGTTGAGTTCAGCGGCCATGCGGACGTCGGTGCACAGGTTCAGCATGACGAGCATGGTGGCGATCATGATCAAGCTCTGCCACAGCAACAGCGTCTCGAAGTAATGCCCAAATCTAGCAAAGAAATAGAGAAGCCACTGTTAACTTTTGGTCTGAGAATTCACAGTATTAACAGCAGTTGGTTTATGAGGACTGTACCAGTTAGTTCCTATTCCTATTATTGAACATAACATTAAGGTTATTTTATTCTTCATTCTAGTGGTTTCTATTCTGATCTGAGATTTGTTTTGATATCCAGTATGATGTATAATTACTATATAGTTTAATTTGATAAGTGGGCATAAATGATGTTTAAATAAAAAAATGGACAGCAGCTCGTTCTGGTAATAAAGAAAATAGCTATGTGGACTTAAAAATGTGAATCGTATTGAATCTTAGTGCATAGTTACTAGTATGATTATGCATTCTGCTTAGTATTTTGCAGTGGTCCAGTTTACTTTTTTAACAAATGAAAGGCAGGAAAGTTAGCTTGTTAGTGTTGGGAAAGGGTTGAAATAAGTAAATAGCTAATGGGACTTTATAAGAACAAAGAAATGAAAGTAATTGCAACTGAAAGCACATTGCATATGGCAGGCATGGATAAGTCCTGTCATGATTCCACTCACTGAAATGATAATTGTTGTTGTGAGAGAACATTTATATAAAAGCATGTTGTGTGGCTTAGGAGGCTTAACTTATCATACAACTTTACAGGAGTCAATTGCATGAGGGAGATGAATTTGGCAAACTGGATTTTCCTGTCTAAAGAACTAGTTTACCCTTTACCCACCCAACCCTCCATGTTTTACCTATGTTCTTTACCTACCTGTCATTGTTACCATACTTAGTTTTCATAAAGAACGTGAATTTATATAGCTGAAATGTTTGTGTAGGAAAATTTCAATATACCACAAAAAGTAAAAAGTTGACATCTGTAACCTACCCAATTAATTCAATTTGCTATATACAGAACTATTTTTTCTATGGTACATTTGAAGATAAAAATATGAAATGTTGTACCTAAATATATACTATATTTATAGCTATTCTGAGTTGCCTAGTGCAGTTTTTCACAGCCGTTTTTCTCTCGCATACCCCCTAGGCTTTATGTCATATAGTGAGTGCCCCCTCACTAACCTCTTTTAATCAATCATTTTTAATTAAGTGTCAATGAAACAAACCTGTTTTTCATAAGATTCATGAAAAAGATTGCAAATATTTTCTAATGAAAATGAAATAATTCCAAGTACCCCCTGCAAAGCGCTTGCGTACCCCTGGTTGGGAAACACTGGTCTGGTGCAAAGGCTAAGTTAATGTTAAGGTAGACCTTATTCTTCCCATAGGAAAATTTGTCCTCTGGATTTGACCCATTCTTCAATGGTGTTGGGGCAGACTGTCAGGAGCAGTGGGTGACCGCAGTGCACTGACCAGGGTCCTGACCAAGATCCTGGTCAGGACCCTGGTCAGGACCCTGGTCAGGACACTGGTCAGGACACTGGTCAGGACCCTGGTCAGGACCCTGGTCAGGATCCTGGTCAGGATCCTGGTTAGGATCCTGGTCAGGACCCTGGTCAGGACCCTGGTCAGGATCCTGGTTAGGATCCTGGTTAGGACACTGGTCAGGACACTGGTCAGGACACTGGTCAGGACCCTGGTCAGGATCCTGGTCAGGACCCTGGTCAGGACCCTGGTCAGGATCCTGGTTAGGATCCTGGTCAGGACCCTGGTCAGGATCCTGGTCAGGACACTGGTCAGGACACTGGTCAGGACACTGGTCAGGACCCTGGTCAGGACCCTGGTCAGGATCCTGGTTAGGATCCTGGTCAGGACCCTGGTCAGGATCCTGGTTAGGATCCTGGTTAGGACACTGGTCAGGATCCTGGTCAGGATATTGGTCAGGAGTACCTGCCTACTGTGCATGTTTTAGGTTGATAGGGAAAAGCAGAGTACAAGGAGGAAACCCACCCACAAACAGGAAGAACATGCTCACCACTCTGCCACCATGTTGCCATTCAGAACACTATACTGATTATTTACACAGTCTTTCTCTAGTGCAGTGATTCTCATCTGCTGGGTTGGGACCCAAAGATGGGTTGCGGAAACATTTTCAGTGGGTTGCGAGCCTTTGCCAAGAAAAAAAAAAGAAAAAGAAAATGTTACTGTTACACCTAAGGTTGAAGCGAGTGCTGTTTAATTTTCCTCAAAGCTCAATGTCTTTCAGTTTTTACCACTGAAAAGTTCATAAGAAAAGTAAAGTTTGTATACTTGAATCCTTTTAAATTGCACTTTTTTATTTCATGTATTTTTGTTTTAAATTACAGAATGTGGAAGAGAATAGTTCCCTGTCTAGCATCGCCTCTTGCTTGTTATTAAATGTGTTCTTTTTGTGTTGGCGTACTGTGATATTCTGACATTATTCTGTCCCGGGTTCAATACATTTGATCAGTTGAAATATCTTTAATTTGGGTTGCAGCTTGTCCTTTTAGGGTGATGGTGGGTCCTGAAGCCAGACCAGTTGAGAACCACTGCTCTAGTGTATCATTATTATTAGATATTAGTAAGAAAGTTAGTGTTGCTGTCAGTGGTTGATTTGGAAAAACTCATGAGATCTAGGCTAGGTATGTAGTAAATTATAATAAACAGACCATGTCCCAAAATTGAGCTAATTAATGCCATTTTGTGTTGGATTTAGAAAGCTGTGGGTGTTTTGATGACCCTCAAAATGTGCCAAGAATACAAAGCTGTCTGGATTAACAAGGATTAAAGCAGTTCTAACCTGAAGAGTATTCTCAGGATGTTGGCGACTAGGAGCACCAGGCACACGTAGGTGGAGAAGCCCTCTGCGTTCTGCGTCCGCCGGATGTCTCTGTACTGGGGTATGTACGGGACCACCCCACCAAAAACCATGGCACCAGCAGCGACCCACGAAACCAGATTTTGAAAGACGAATACAATCTGGTCAAACAGCTCATCTTCCATCTTCAGATATCCAACAACACACACACCCTATACAGAGACAACTAATAATGGAGCGATGACAAGTGATATAAAGTGAGATATCCCGTTCACACGTCCGTCCTGGTTACTTAGGGTCGGTTGTGGCGTAAAGATTGCTCCAATTTCACGCATTTAATCGCAATCGCAATTTAATCAAAGACGCCTTCTAATGCCACGCCATCATAAGACGAGCTCAATAAAAAACAGAGAATTCCGTGCGTAATAATATCCCTGAAAAAAAACAAGAAGCTGGTTGAAGTAGTGTCAACATTAATGCCTTGTTAAATCGCATCAAGAATAATATCCATAAAAAAAACCAAACAAACAGAGAGACGATTCTTGGTCCTATTCCGTCCGTGTTCTGGTCTCAAACTGTTGTCAAAATCTCGATTTCCTTGTAAAGAACGCAGGCATGTATATAATTATTCTAGCGACGTACATAGTCTTCGCAAAAAATGTACCAAAACTAGAAAGACAGCATGATTTACAATTCTTTATTCAGTGAGCAGCCTCTACTGAGCTTTACAGTAATTTGTAGTCGGCTCCTTTACTTCCTGGAACGTCATACGTCACACGCACAAATAAAAGAGAAGACCCGAAAGCGAGATAGTGCTGTGCTGAGAAGTCACGTGTTCTTTCGTTGCATACTAGCTGGGATGTTTAGTTTAATTTCTGGTAGGGTGACCAGACATCACTGTTTAACCAGGACACTTCCAGTTTTAAGCTCCTTGTCCCATGTCCCAGGTCATATCTGCAAAAACACTCATATGTCCCAGCTGTCACTATTTTAACCAGCAGAAAAGCATAGGACACTTAAAACACATTTGTCTAAAGACTTGTGTCACTAAAATGATTTACAATGTCATTATTTGTATTCATAAATTGCCATTTAAAAAAAAAAGACCTAGCGATACTTTTTTTTGTCACTTTGGTGTGTTCAAATGCAACATGATTTGTGAAAAAAAATGTGTCCCAGTTTTTGGGTCTTCGAATCTGGTCAACCTAGGTTACAGCTGCTTGGAAAACTAGTTCTATGAAGGAAAAAGGCAAAGCCTGTGGTTCAGGGTGACATTTCAATACAAGCATATGATTTTTCCCTACAAATAAGATTCAGCCTTATAGTAATGATTTCAAATGAGTGGCATTCAAAGTACGCTAATGGCAATAAAATAAAATAAAATAAAGTAACTTATAATTAATTGTATACATGGTTACTTTTAAGTGCGATGCAAAATATTTACTACCTTTTCTATTTTTTTTTTTTTTTTTAACATAAGTTAGTAGTGCATTATGCCACAGATATACTAACTATTAAACTGTATGGCTTGAGCTGAGCACATTCTACTGTAAGAGTAATTCTGTTTCAATCTGCATCAATGGCTAAGTCCTTTTGAATTTTTTATATTGTAGGAAGGTTTATTTTTAGTCTGCATGTTTGCTTCAGATCCTAACAAACGTAGGCTATGCAGGTTTTGATACATTTAAAACGAGAACAAAAGCAGCCAGAAGTAAATCCTGTCAATTACACACAGAAAACACAGATTATACAGATTTGTGAAGAGGATTAATGGTAATGATGTAACTTCTCTGGCAGACAGGCCTCATCGACGATGTGGCACTGTGTAAACCAGGATCATCTGTTATATAAGACAAAGATTAAGCCAGACAGATGATTTTTACACTATTTATAAACCTCATTCACCAAGAGTTAAAACTGAAAACAGCTGGCAACAGCATTCACCCGGAAGTGTGGATGACAACCTTCACTGTAAAAGATGCTGGTGACGGGTGCTCACAAGTAAAAAAGCAGTAATAATAGAGTAACACGATATAATCCAGCTACAAGGGGCCACAAGCCAGTGTACTATTGTGCTGGTCCCAAGCCAAGATAAATGCGTCAGAAATGGCATCTGGTGTAAAACCTATGCCAAATCAATATACCAACTCCAGAGAGGAAAATAAATAAAATTTTGCTCAAATACATCATGGATGTTTTCTTTTTTGATTGGATATATTTATATATACAGTATATATATTTTTTTATTTTACCACGGTGGAAAAGTAATTAGCACCAGTATTAGAAGTAGTAATTTTGTAGTAGATTTGGCTGTACAGGTAGCTTAATAGTAAGGAGTAAAGTACAACCAATATATAACTTCTAATTATTTTGGGTTCTTTGACTTTATTGTAAATAATATTATTTTGCTTGAGTACAGAAAACACATTACTTTTTAAATATATAAATACATAAACCAATAAATAAATATTGTTACATTTAAAACGTCTTATATTTCAAAAGTCACCGTAAACTATTAGACTATTATTTTGAAACGACGAACTCTGTGACCGGATGTTGAAGTGTTCTGAGCTTACCTGGCCAACTTGATACAAAGTTAGAGTGGTCGACTTCGCTGTATTCTGGCGATTTGGAAATGTAAACTCTGCTTAGTCAACTTTTTAGCTCTCGAAGTGGGCTGTGTAGCTTTATGTGCATTAAAACTATTCGCCGGCTGTAATAAAGGATGTCAAAAACCGAAAACAAAGCGACCCAGGACATGACAGAGGTGGTGAGTAACGTGACGTCAATGTCCCATTCAGAGACACAGCTGGGCTAGCAATCATTAGCTTTTAAATTGTTCCCTGACGTGTTGTGTTGACTATTTTTAGATGGAAGAGACGATGCAACGACTTCAAGGAAGATTCCAGGAGATGTCCGAACAGCTGGAGTCTAAAGATATCCTTCACTGTACTCATCTTCGTAGACTAACGTTACAGCTTATTGCTTAGTCACTGTGGTTTAAAGTCACACAATAATAAGCTAGCAGGGTACATAATACAGCTGAGCTGCATGGTGTACACAAAACGACCTTAAACACATCATCTGACTAAAGGCATGTGCCCAATCAAAAACATACTACTGTGTGGCCACTGGGGGTCACTTTAGTGACAAATACAAAGGAACAACTGCATTTTACATAAATTAACATATCAAAGCATGCATTTTTGTAATAAATGTTGTGAATACAGGGCAGCCCCAATGTCTTAAAAGTATTAAAAATGTATTAAATTTGTTGTGGTCAAAATCAAGGTCTTAAAAGTATTAAATCTTAAGGGCAGGTATTAAATCCCATTCATCTTTTCTGTTCATCCAGTATTTTTGGTGTTGTTGGTAAAATAAATATATATATATTTTTTTATATATATATTTTTATATATATATATATATTTTTTTTTTAATATATATATTTATTTTTTTACATGTCTGCTGTATATGGCTGCATAATATTGCAAAAGTAGCATCACAATAGACTTATTGAAAAACCTTTATCAGTGAAATGTATGCTTCAGTTTTATTTTTTATTTTTTTAATGCAGAACTGTTTTAGGTCCTAGCCTAACTTTTTATTTCAGTTGGATGATAGATAAAAGCTAATTTATAGACTTTCCCTGCAGAATATATTATAATTGTTGCAATATGAAAAACTGTATCACATATAATATCTTGTATTGCACTGTTGACACTCCATTTGATAGTCTTTAAAAAACAACTGACCAATCACAGCTTCATATCACACTGTGGCGAGCACTAAATTAATAAAAAGTAGTACCTCTATAAGCAATATAGCCTGTTCTAATTTAATTGAATAGTTGTCGTTATTTGCAATATTCAATGTAGTTATTGTATGTTGCAAAGGTTTTGGACACATTGTACCACTGTAAGTAGTGTAACATACCAAAAACTCCCTTACCAAATAACACATAGTCTTTTCAGGCTGACCATTAATGTTCACAAGTACTCTTTGAATTATTCATACAAACCACTTGGTCTGGAAGCTCTTCACTGAGTGTGGAGGTGTGTGTCGGTACAGCTGTACTCCATATAGCTGTAATGAGTGTAGAATCTAGATGTAGGCTATGTACACAACTATGTTTACAGGCCATTAACTTTCACAAGTACACGTTCATTTATTCATACAAACAAATGCAATTTAGGATTTTTAGGTCAAATAATCTTTTCCCAAAAGGTAAATCATAATATATACACAATACTTAGCCACTGTTTGTGACATATTTTTCTTAATTGTTGTACTTGAAGCGATGGGAACACGTATCGATAACCTGGAGAAGAATGTGTCCGAGCTGATGACACAAGCTGGCATGGCCGAGCAGGCTTTGCCAAAGTGAACCTGACCACACTGTGGGAGCTGTTTTCTAAAGATGGTGCTGATTTTTGTTTGAACTTTTAAATGACCTAATATAACTCCACAATTCATGTTATTTATGGTGCTACTGTACTTCCTAAGAAATTTTTGATAATTGTTTACAATTATTACTCACCTTTACTGCCATAATAATTACTGTGCATTTTGTTATTTGCAGTTAAAGAGGTAAAACGGCATTATTTGAATCTTTCATATCTAACAATGTAAAATCCAAGTAAATCATCCATGTTTTTTTTACACACCTTACCTCAGTCTTAAACTTTCTGCACATTTTGCTTTTAGAATGGCAACCTATCACATGGACCTATTTTGTACAAATTATGATTGTTTATTGTAATGCAGTTTGATTGCCAAATAAATCTTTTTTTCACTTTTAATAAGCAGCATTCAGTATGGCGTGAACTTACCATCCTGCCCCATTCTGTTCTAGTGGAAAAGCGCCTAAAATGTCAGAATAAGAGCCAAATAAGAGAGAACTGAACAGATATGCCAAGTGTCTCCATCTAGTGGTTACATTTGTCTATTAAAATTAGTTTGGTTTGACCTGTCCATGGTGCTAAATTCATTATCTCCTCCAAAGAAATTATATTTTTGGTGTTGGTTTGTTTGTTGATTGTTTCGTTATTAGAAAGTTATATAAAATAGTAATGGTCAGAGTTTTATGTCATTTTCAGGAAAAGTTAGTAATGTGCCATGGAAGAAATTATTTGGTTTTAGTGCAGAGACAGATCATTTTCTGGATACAAGAATGTTTCAAATGATTACAAGGTTGAGATGATCACAGTGATTACAATATTTGACAAATAGCAATGTAACATATCATTAATTACTAATTATGATGCTTTTGGTGACTTTTATGTCATTGTAGTGCATATGTTATGTCTGTGCTGTAGATGGCAGTATTTATCAGAGATGTTTTTTTCTGTATGAGCTAGACCAGTGGTTCCCCACCTTTTTGATTTTGTGTACCTCCAGGATCTGATTTACTCCTGTTTGGATTGGGCTTGGTCTTGGTTTAGACTTTTTTTTTTTTAGACCTAGTTTAGTTCTGGTTTAGACCTGGTTTGTTGCTGGTTTTTTCCTGGTTTGGACCTGGCTTATTCCTGGTTAAGTCCTGATTTAGTCTTAGTTTTGTTCTGGTTTTAGGCATGGTTTAGTCTGAGTTTAGTCCTGGTTTAGACTTGGTTTAGACCTAGTTTATTTTTAGTTTAGGTTTGTTCTTGGTGTAGTCTTAGTTTTGTTCTGGTTTTAGGAATGGTTTAGTCCTGGTTTGACCTGGTTTAGACTTGGGTTTAGACCGAATTTAGTTTTGGTTTAGGTTTGTTTCTGGTTTATTTCTGGTTTAGACCTGTTTTTTCAAGGTTGAGCTCTGGTTTTAGACCTGGCTTAGTCCTGGTTTGACCTGGTTTAGTCCCTGTTTTGCCCTTCTTTAGTGTCCCATCTCTTACTAATTCTGGGTTAGTCCTGATTTAGGTTCATTTTAGTCTTTGAAAGCCAAATATATAAAGGTACTATAAATGATCATATATACCATGTACCCCCTGGAATGTGCTTGCGTACCCTTAGGTGTCCCCATACCCCTGCTTGGGAAACCCTGAGCTAGACCCAAATAATTAGGAGAAATATGACATAAATACAGTTGTGTGTCTTCAAAACTCTTCTCTTATGACTCATATTATGTGTGCTACTGCTTACGGATCTACTCCTAAGACTCTTCAATCATTCTCTGCCCAAACCTACAAGAGTTACTGTTACTATGGCAATAGCACGTCACTCTTGATCAATTGTAAATGTTTCTTTGTGCTTCGAGACAGCGTGCACTAGCTGGATGAGTGCCAGGAAAGATAGAGGAGGCAGAGTAAACTCTCTCAGTGTCACATGGCATGACTCCGGTAGCCGTGTGGAAAAAAGGAGTGCTCCCAGTGCAGTGGAGTGCTGTGGGGGTAAACAGGGCAGCCTTGTAGTCCAAGCAGGTTGTTCTTCAGTGGGTGCGTGTTCTGCCTTCCCTGTAGTGGTCTGGAAGCTCTTCAGTGAGTGTGGAGGTGTGTGTTGATACAGCTACACTCAACACATACAGTACATTTACACTTTGTATTTACTTGTCATAAAATTTTGTCCAAATTATATGCATACAGTATTTCCCAATGCAAGAGGTTGATAGTTCTTTATACCTTAATGAATCTTTTTTTTATTTTTATTTTTTATTAGTATCCATGTTGTTGCTAGGGTGACCACCTGCCCCACTGTTGGTTGTACTGCACAGCCATTTAGGCATCTGTCTCACCGTCCCACTTATTCACATAATGTCCCTCTTTTTGATTGGTGCTCAGTGGATCTTATAAAAGCACAGATTCAAGTTAAGAACAACAAAGTCAGGCCTTGTGTAAAATGTAGAATAAATATCTGTGTGCGTCCTTTTCTTGATAGGTTGAATATATGGTTGTTGTGTTGCCGCCCCTGTGTGTCGGGGCAGGCCTCCCCTGGAGCTGTGAGCTGGGTTTGGCCTGCAGCTGGATTGTTTTGAGAAAATGCAATGACCAAGAGCTTTTTTATTCCAATGAATAAAGTCTGAGTAAGTCTCAGCACAAGACATTACTATGCAAAATGTGTGTTTTTGCGTTAAAATCAGGACATCATAGCTTTCATAGGCCCCAAACTGAAGAAACATCTCTGTAAGTTGGTAAGTTCAATTTGTATCAAAACTCTTGTCCCAACAAATTGCACAACTTGTCACACTTTTTGTATTTTTTGAGGTGGTCACCCTAGTTGTTGCTTGTTGCTCAGCCTCTTCCAGCATGTGGGCTTAAGCTGGTATTGCCATCAACTGTTTTTAAGGCAGCCAAATACAATTTCTCTGTCTATCCAATTACAACACACACACACAGACACACACACACACACACATATATATATATATATATATATAGTCAGTCAACCCACTGTTTCTTCTTTACATGTAAAACAGTAACTGCAGAACAGCGTCTCCATTATGCTTAGCTTTCATTTGACTTTCAGATGGGATATAGCATAATAAAAGTATTGGTATAGGCTAACGAAATTAATTGTTTTAATGTCAAGGCAAGGTTGTAGCAAGCTGTATACTGTGAGAAAACAACTACATAGATGTCTATGTTTACTAGGGTTTTCCACATTTCGAGGTGTGAAAATATTACCACATGTTCACTAGGTTCTTCCAGCTGTGAGATGTGTGAAAAACATCTCCAAAGTGTTGTCTGAGGACACACACATATTAAAACCCTACTTTTTTCATCGATTACTCAAGCCATTAAATTATTTTTGTAACTAGAGAAGTGCTCTTCAAAAGCTTTTTAAAAAAACTTGAAAAATACAGATGGTTAAAGTGTATAATTTATGTTCAAACTGTGTGGGTCAGATCACATTTTATTTCCAAAAATACCTGTTATTTTTGTCATGTTCTCAGAATCAAAAAACAAGATAATAGGATTATATGTGTGCTATCTGAATGATTGTTTTGAATAACTTAGAGGAACTAACTTCAGATGAGTTGCAGCTAATGTTTTTGCAGTGCTATCAATAATTCTAATGCTGCTACTTGAGCTATTGTATGGGTGTACTTTGTAGAAAATTGTACATTATGGACTACAAGTTAGATTTATTAGTAAATATAAACAATAAGCAATGTAATTAAAACACTGCTATGCCAAGAGGCTATAGCTTCAACATATTTTTAGAGTATATAAATATAAAATATAAATAAATAATGTCTACATATAAAATGGCACTGTGCAGGTATTGCAGATTTAGCAATACCCATGCTAAACTCATGCAGAATGCACTTTGAAAGTATTATATGTGGAAGCACATGTTCTAAAAATGTGTATATTTCTGAGCCCAAAATGTTCACGTACAGTATAACATAGTCCTCTTATGTGTGACTTGTAGCAGGCTGCCTTTAGCTGGTGTTGTCTATGCTCATTAGCAATTAGCTCAATGCTCTCAACCCACTCATTAACTGCATGCATACTATATTTAGATGTCTCCATATTATATTATTTGTGCAAAATGTGATATTTTTAGCCGCACATGCTCTTTGGAAATACTCTTAACTTCCATTTGCCAAAACTCATGCACAGTTTGTTTACAGCCCGTGAAATGGTACTATTGTTTTATAATCAGCTGACTGGATTAACATTAAAACTTTCTGAATCTCCTTATTGGTTTCATCCCAGTCTTCTTAGAACTACCAGCGCCGGTTGTAATCAGCTTCTATTCCTGTAGCTTCAAATGTATTACAGCAGACAGAAGGTGATGTATGTTACAAAGAGCCTGAAATAACTGCGGGGGTAAAATTAGGCTTGACGTGCAGATGGAGCTGTAGAACAGAACTGGGTATGAATGTGTCTGCAGCCAGAGATGAGATCTGCAGCCACTATGACAAAGGAAACAGGTGCTGGTCAGGCTGCTTTGTTTACACGCGTGGAAAGACTGAATGGCAGAGAGTGCTAGATGGAGGTGACAGGGATTTTCACTTCAAAGGCAGCTTGGAGAACAGCGCAGATTAAAGCGCACCAGGAATCAAAGATCCCCAGGTGGTGCGGTCACACAGGTGTCCCCCAAGCCACTCTGCGTTTGTTTGTAGAAAAGAGGAGTCGGCCTATTTTTGCTTTATGTTTCTCACAAATTTACTCCTCGTTTGTCTGACTGTTGACTTTATAAATGAAAACGTTGTCGCTTTAAGTGGGGTGACCTTGAAGATCACAACAGATGGTGCAAAATGCACACATGATTTGACATAGTTGAAGAAATCCCCCAGCAAATATATCTGCATAAAGAAGGACAACTTCATATCATTACTTCAGTTATAACAGGATTTTTAACCTACACATTCCTCGATTGTTGGGGCCATAATTTAGATTATTTTAATTTGAGTATGTTCATGTGAAGAATGTAGTTCATAGTCAGACACTTGCTTGGTGTATAGTGTTTACTTGGATTAAGACTGGAGAATGCACTCTGAGCATGCCCCAGAGTTGGACAGAGGAACAGAGTAACACATGTAAACAATTAGATTCAGACCAGTGTTAAGACTTGCTTATTTTCAGATCAACAAAGCCACATTTTAATATTTTATTAATAGAGAATACTGTCTCTGATCCATTACTACAGCAGGATTTCTTTATTTTGCTATAGCAACATTTGTTCATCTATTTAATCTCTCACAAAGCTAGCTAGCTCAAATTAATTTCACAAAGCTCAAGTCAGTCACACTCAGCCGCTCTGACCACCACAAACACATTCACATAATGGGAGAAGTGTCTTGCCCAAGGACATAATGACAGTATGCAGTGTCAGCAGCGGGGCTTGAACCACTAACCTTCAGATTAGTAGGCAAACATCTCTACCAACTGAGCTACTGTAGTGTATTGTTTTCAGAAATTGTGCATTTTTGATCTGGCATTAGCGTTACAATATTCCATTATCAATGAGCAATAATAGTGAGAAGCAGCACATCCTAAACATGAAATCAAAGCTGACAGCAAATGTAATGTAATGAGCAAACAAACATCTATATCTACTGTAAAGAAAAACAAAACAAAAACAACAAAAAACAAAAAAACTTAGTGTTTCAAACTAGTGGAATGAGTCAGCCTCTTTGCTGTGTCCTCACTATCACGGTTGCTGTGAGACAGATTACAACAATTTGCTAGGCAGCAGTTTAGAAGCAGGCATTTGTTACACTACGATAGTATTTTTGTGAGCTTGAAGATTTGGGTTAGTAGGCTTCTGGAATAGTATACAAGAAGGTTGCATGCACTATATCTTTAACACTGGGTTTACTTTTTTATAAGTAAGATTTGTGATTTGTGTCTATATTTTCTTATGCTACACTTTTCCTTCTTAATGTCCAGTGTAATTTGGCTCAGAAAGTACAAACATATATATAAATATTTAGTTTTAATTATGAGCAATAGCACTTTTTTTTAAAAATCCCCCCACCTCATCATCTATTCATTTCATTGCGTCAATCTTTTGTCTGCTCCATATCCCATCACAGCCCTTGCCTCTCTCGCTCTGTCTCTCTCTCTCAGAAATGGGTGTGTCTTTGTCCGTCAGCACCCACCCTTGCTCTGTCTCCATGGCAACTGGGTCAACCTGGCGGTCTCCATGGCAGTGGGATGCGTGTGTTCTACAGGTATGTGTGTGACGTGGGTCCAGGTCGGGGGCATTCTGAAAAGAGTGCGACCAAAGAGATGAAAAAAAAGAAAAAAGAAAATCAGGCGGCAACAGGTGTCTTTGTGTCTGGATTTATGTACATTTTCTGTTTTCTGTTCTGAATCTTAAAAAAGTTTGTCTTCCGCTGAATCCCATCCAATACTTTAAAATACATAGCTTACTTTAGTAGTATGTGATAAGTATATCTTGTGTATGTTACTTGTGTGTGTTGTTCAAAAAGGGCAATAAAGTTTAGCAGGACAATACCTCATTTCTGTTATTAATTAACCCTCAGGCCCTCCTGTAATAAAATCACATTCTTCCTCTTAAAACCTTTATAGGTCACTGGCTCACATTTGAAAATATAGAACATGAAGAAAAAAACTTTTTTAACTCCTGTCCTCATCATACTTTACAAAAGATAATTCATTTTTATATTCTTTAACCCTCTAAAAGCCAGTTTGTTCACCTAATTCTAATATTTATAAATAAAATATTCATTATTTACTATTTAAATATGCAAAGTATTTTTTTGTTTGTGCAGGAATTACCGGCCCAGATAGGTCACTGATTAGTCCTGAAACTGATTTTGATACATCTTTACTTCTTGTGTCATTACAGAAAAAGAGCAGAAAATCACACAGAAAAGGGCTGAAACTCACGTTCTTCCTCTTGAGGTCCTAAAAGGGCTGGTCTACAGTCACTGTTAACTAATGGGAATTACGAGGGAATTATTTCCCACAATGCCATGAGAATTAACATGATTTAACATTTCTGTACTGCAATGGCAGTAGAATGAAATGTAATGTAAGTCAATGGGACCAAAACAGGCTTTAAGAGGAAGAATATGATTTTTTTGACAGTAGAAATTTGTTTTGTTTTTTCTTTGTTTTGTTTTTTGTGATGCTAAAATTCTAAAATTAATTTATTAATGAACATCTTTGTCAAATATCATCACCCTAGCATAAGAAATGTCAAAATGAAACCAAAAAATAAATTTGAAAAGTACTAAAACTGTGCCAGGAGAGCCTGTGGGTTAAAAAGCAGATCTCACTGTAAAAGTGAAATACTGCAACATATAACAATACATATTTGTTTTACAAGGGTATTGTATAACAAAAGCTTCAATTCAAATGTATTGACATTTTAATTTGTATTTTTTTTCTCCCACTTTTGCCTTGGTATTGGTATCAGAGGTGTGGATTACTGAAGGAGATGTGCATGCATAATGAGCGTGCATATGGCCCCTGCTTGAATAGAGTATAATGAAGCTTTGCAGATACATTCAGGTGTTAAGGATCCCACTGTTCTTCTCCTCATTACCACGCCTAATTAAGAATCTGTCAGACAACCTCCTTCCCGTCATCCTCTCGTTCCCTTTTTTGTATCCACTCACCCCTCCCCTGCCAGCGACGCTCTGAAGTCACCCGAGTGAAATCATTGTCCTATTGGGGGTGATCATCACGACTGCCTACCTCTTCCCTCCTCTGCCCAGCTCCTCATCTACTCTCACTTAATCTCTCCCCCGTCGGCTTCCTTTTTTCACTTCCTCTATGATTAAGCACTTCGGTGCCCAAGGTGGTACATCTATTGGTCTGGGTAAAGACAGGGTCATTAGCACCAGTGAGGTCCAGCTGCAGGGAGGTGAAAGTTGTTAGCGCTAAAAAAAAAAAAAAGGTTGTACTTCAATAAGGTTGACTGGTAAATCATCATAGTCAGTACTTTAGCTATGAAATTTGGATATTTGGACACATTTTTACCACATTAGAGTTTTTATATGTGTATTTTATTAAACTTATAGCTAGCATATGCCATACTATGCTGTGTCTTGTTTGTTTAAAGAAATTGATAAGGAACTTAAATTATATTAGAATGCTTTTACAGATTAATTTGGGCTTTAAGAGGAAGAATGTGAGTTTTTTTGACAGTAGAAATTTGTTTTTAGGCTTTAATATGGAAGCGCTGAACCGCCACTCGTTAAAACATGATAATTAACAAGATAATTTTCTTGTAATAACGTGAAAACTTTCTCATTGAAACAAGATAGTTTTTTGTTATAATGTAAATAACTTTATCATTAAAATGAGAAAATTATTCTGTTAAAATGAGTTTACTTATTCACTGGCATATAAGAAGTTCCTTATGTACAGTCGGTAGTTAAGACGAGATTATGTTTTCCCAAAATGCCTCACAAAATGTTACACTTTGTAAATCAGAGCAGCAGAGACTACAGGAGGATGAAGCAGATGGAAAGACAAATGGAGGCACTGTTTACATTCTTAAGACCCTGTAATATAAATAGAAAATAGAGAAGTAACACACCCAATTTTTTTTTTTTTTCGAGGTGCAGACACTGGAAAACAATTCAAAAACTCAAAAACTCAAAAACTAAAAAAAAAAACCTCAAAAAAAAAAAAAAAAAAAAAAAAAAAGCATCGCACACTCTGCCATTCCATGTCAAAGATGTTTTATTTGATGATCAGACCATGCATTTAAAGAGACCAGCCCAGGTGGTACAAACTACTCCTATTCCTGATGGAAATGGCCGTTGTGGTCGTTGCAGATAGTGTAATTACACTTACCGCAGCAACAGTTTTAAACATGCTCATTCAGGCAGAATAATACCCATCAGAGGAGTCATATTATGCAATACAAAATCTGTTATTTATCTTATCACGTTCACTTGTGGTGAAGCATATGTGGGAAAAACAAGTAGGGCATGGAAAACTCGCATTGCAGAACACAGAAGGATCATAAGGTGTAAAAATATGAATTATCCTGTGGCAGCACATTGGTTTTGAACATGTTACATTGTCCCCTCGAGGTGGTAACTTTTATGTTCTTCTTTTTAGGAGGGAACATTACTGGATCCATCACCTAGAGGCTCTTACTCCTCATAACCTCAATATAGACTATGACTTAAAATGCTTCCTGTAATAGGACATTGTCGGGTATCATTTTATTAAATGCAGCGTGCCAAAGTGTTTATGATGCTTTTGTAGTTGATCTTTGAGCTTGTATTTATAAGAATTTGTTTTTAGAATGTACTGGGTATGTTTTTTTACTGGGTGTGGCCTACAGGTTGGTTGAGACCCTCCCACTCGTTGGATGGGATCAGAGCCACCTGGGCTGGTCTCTTTAAATGCACTGAGGTCTAAAAAACATGCACTGATCTGACGAAGGCTGTTGAGCTGAAACATAATCTTCATCAAATAAAACATCTTTGACATGGAATGGCAGAGTGTGCGATGCTTTTTTTGAGCTGTAACATAGATAAACAGTATCACTACCAAACTGGCAATCAAGGGAAAACATGATCTCGTTTTAACAAGAAAGTTATTATGTTATAAATTATCTTGTTTAAACACGACAGTTATTACGTTATAATGAAACAATTATCTAATTAAATGAGAAAGTTATCTCGTTTTAACATAATATCATCACATTTTAAAGAGAAAATGATCTAGTTATATAACATCTCATATTAATGAGAAACGCTACTTTTTTTTAGTTTACTGCGGCAGTACTTGACCCACGACACCAAGGCAGGCTGTAGTTGCTCTGTATATGCGCCGCAGCTCCACCACAGAGCCATATGGCGGTGCACATCTACAGATTTTTAAGGTTTTATTGACATTTACAGATCAGTGCAGTCTATTGTAATCTTGTTGATATATTGTCGTATTGCATGCCATCAGTGAAAAACGTACTTAGACTTGTGCATTAAATAACATGGGGCTTTAAAGTTCAATGAGAATACTGTATTTGCGAGAAAATTATACCTGCTTCTCATTACAACTATATTAACAAAAAAGAACTAGCTCAATGCAGTGATTTTTTACTGTAAATAAATTGTTTTCAGAGTCCCAGTGATGGCTAAGTGAGTTGTTGTGAGGTGAATAAAGCGCCTTGACAGAAGCGGCTCACCACAGTTAGCCAAACAACAGGCTAGCAATGGTTTTATTTCTCAATCTGTGTCATATCAGAATGGCCAAATAGCAAAAAAAAAAAAAACTTTGTACAGATATGCAGAGTTATACACATAGTACATATCCTATTATATGCTATGTGAATGCAGCTGCAAATGGTCAAACCCATACAAGCAATTGAGCCATGCCTGGGCCCCCTCTCCCAATCCAGTCAAATTCTAGGAAGCTTGCTGTGCCAGGCTACAACTGAAAGCCCCTACATTAGTCAACCCTACTGTGCATTGCAGTGTAAAATGTGTCTAGAGACAATCAACTGGATCCTGGCATTCTGTAGAACTGTAGATTTAGCTTATACACCTTAATTAATGTTCTTATAGATCATAAAACTCATTTAAAGGTCATAATCACATATATAACGAACTCTGATTATGCGCCATGGTATCTTGCACCAAGATGTTAGAAGCTGCTTTTCCTTGAGTACCATTTTTTTATACTGACCAAAGTGTCAATATGCAATAATTCAACCGAGCTTTACCACTTAAATGGATGTAATGTTAGGTTAAGGCTCTTAAGGCAAAAATTACATTGAGGCAGAGTAATCTAAACACACACTGAACTGACACTTCTACCATAACCGACTTCACAAATTGTCGGTTTGAAGCTCCACTGATTAAGGTTCAATTCACTTGAGCAGTAAAAACTGATTGTGTGGCCCAGAATTTTAAGAATTGCCAATCAGGTCCAAGTGGCCCCTCAATATTCTCAGTGAGTTTTCTATGCTGATAGGGCTGACTGACAGATGTAGAAAAACATGTTCACTGAGGAATGACTTTACTCATCTGTGCAGTGATTATCTACAACTCTAGCTTTTGTTTCTCTCAGCTAATTTAAAACCATTTTCAGACTGAACTAACAAAGAATATTGAAGCAGACGTAAGAAGGTACTCCCAAAGAACCTAAAGCTCGTAACTGCAAAGGTAATCTGCTTCCCTGTCTATGTCCATATAAAACAAAATGGCACAAGGTGACCTGAAATGGTGAGGTCACTAAATGTCATTTCATTTCTATGGGAAGAAAAGACAAGGAGTGAAAAAAAGGTCGTTAGAAAGAAGGATAAATGAATGTCACCAGTCTGGTTTAAAAGGACAAATGGGTTCTGTTTTGACAGCTTCAGAACAAGACTGTAAAGTTGTTGAATAATGTTCTTTGTGACTTTATTTAAAATCAGTTCACAGGCAGGTGCTCCAGTCTTTAATCACTGGTTGTTAAAAGCCTCGGATGTCTTCTAGGGACATGACTTTTTGATGGAGTTGTGTTTGTAAATTCTATTGTGTAAAAAAAAACAAAAAAAACAAAACTCGTGTTGTTTCATTATTGGCCCCCTTTGGCCCATACTGACACAGATAAGGCCCTTTGATGTCAGGACTGCCATGTTTACCGTAGACCTGTGTTATGTATGGAGCATTTATGTGAGAGTTTAGTTCAGAAGCTTTTTAAAGGTGCAACAGATAGAGTTGTGCATCGTGAATTTTATTTTTATTGGGTTAGGGTTCTCTTCTATTCTAAATATCTATTCTGCGCACAATCAAGCTGTGCGCAGAATGATCATGAAAGTGATGAATCTATAGCCACAAGGGGCTGAATCCAGCCACAAGGGGTCCCAAGCCAGTGCACTTTTTGTGCCAGTCACAATCCTTGATAAATGATGAGGGCTGCATCAGAAAGGGCATTTGGCATAAAAGCTGGATGGAGGCAGATGATTTAGTGTTGCTGTTTGCATGCAATTGACTTATTTATTAAAAATTCTGGAAAATAAACATTTAAATCTCAATAGAAGTGCTATAATTTTCTGTCCCTACAGCTGGTCAAAGTGGACAAAGTGAGCACACCTGGAGAAGCACATGTGTTTCTTTTGAGGCACAACAATTTAGGTCATCTACACTGTGTACTGACTAATACCAAATGATTTTGTTTTAAATTTGAGCGTAATTACCATCAGGTAGCTGTTTATATGCTCTAAAAAGAAGGAGAGTAAAAGTATAAAAACTTAAGTCATTACTGTCACCAAAAACAATACACTCTACCTTTAATTACAACCCATGTCTAACAACAATAGTAACAATATGTTTTTGCAACGATATGATATGTCTTGATTAGAATTGTTTTGATACGATTCAAGAACAATATTGGCTAATTTGGAATGATATGATTTGATACAATTCAACTTCTTCATATCGATACAGCAACATTTTGCCAAAATTCATAAAAGTTTACTCTCAAATGTAGCATCGTGGCCAGGCTTGATTATCGCCAGCAGACAGAGAGCAAAGAAAAGTTGCATTTTATTTTATCAAAAACACAAAAATTACATCCAAAATTACATCCAAAAAGCCGTATCTGGTTTTATTTTAACCAGCAAATTTCTAATAACGATAATTCTGATTTTATAGATTTTTTCTCTCCATAAATATCAATATACATGTATAGGTAATATATATTGATATAGCTGTAAAAATATACATCACTACAGTTACTGGGATTGTTGCGATCAGTGCATAACATCTGTTGATGTACATAACCTTTAAAAGTTTAATCAAAATATTTCCAGTGAGATTACACCTGGTACTGTTCATTAAAATAATATAGTATACTTAATTAACAAGGACTTAAAGGACAAACTGGACTCAAATACAAAAAAAAAAAGAAAAAAAAAGAAAAAAAAATGGACAGACAGGCAGATGTGTCCTGTGTGAACTGTGGAAAGGTCAATTAGACAGTTTACAGGCCGGCATCATGCAGAATTACAAAGCATGCTGACACTATTTCGGAGAACCCATGATGCAACACAGAATTTCATTATCGGGTGCCAACTTGCCCAAGATGTGAAGACTCATTTGGCTCTCGTCCAGGGAATACACGCCAAATCACATACTAGTAGTTTTGTGTCCTTATTAGCCTGCTGTTAGGAGATTATCCCCAAAGTGTTGTTTTAGCTGATTAAATATGAAATAGCCTGTGATTGTTGTCATTATGTTTTCTCATTTACAGAAATAAAATGGTAGTAGTGTAAAAGAAATTAGGGTTTGTACAGGGCAAACCTATAAACAGTACATATACAGGAATAAGATGATTTACAGGTGGAATACAGATTCTTACAGATATATACTGTTGCTATGACGGTATTTTACCACAAATATTACAGACTTGTTAAACAGTGTAAGTGGATATTAAGTGGTCAAGCGAAGTGGTCCACCTCTCAGAGCCAACGGGAGGGATAAATGGTGGTATGGTGACAGAGGGAGGCAAAGATGAAAGAGAAAAGAGACGGATGAGAGGGTTGTCTCCCGTAGCAACCCTCTGTTGCGGATGGACACGGTCTTAGGCCATGAATATTCATAAGGCCAAAGAGGAGCTGAGGTTCATACCATAAATAAAGCATGTTTCAATTAGAGGCGAGACGATTTATTTTAAATGAACTAATGCAGTCTCAATAATGCATTTTTGAATTAGAACCAGGTGATAAATTGTAAAGGTTGTGGCTATAATTACTAAAGAGAATATGTCTGGCTTTTTAAATCTTAAAATTAAAATATGCATTTTTTTTCTTCTTGATTTAAGGAAACCAGTTCTGTGAGCATTTTGTGATGTAAATCATATGAATAAACAAGACCATAAATACCACTGATTAGTCTATACCACTTTTGACACAAATTAATGGCAGCTGATATACAGAAAGTGGCTAATTTAGTGTTTTGTTACGCAGAGAAACAGCACACAAAAAACAAAAACATAGACAAAAGGGAAGGGAAGTGAAACATATTTAAATATTGGCGATAATTGCAAAATGGTCTGGTTTAACTTAGAACTAGAAGTTTAAGGTTGAAAATGTAGGTTTGGTGTTATGTGTTCAAATTTTTTTGGTGGTGAATTGGTCCAACTTTTTCAGCGATTTGAAGTGTCTTGTCTGTTGGATCAGACACACGGGCCAGTCTACACTCCATCACCTGTCCCCCGTACACCACTGTTCCTTCCTTGGACCACTTTTAATACTGACCACTGCAAACCAGTTTTGGAGATGCTCTGACCCAATTGTCTAGCCATCACAATTTGTCCCTTGTAAAGGTCACTCACATCCTTACATTTGCCCATTTTCTTTCTGCTTCTAACACATCAATACTGAAGACAAAATGTGTGATCTGTTAGAAGCTATTATAGCTCAGATTGCTAAAGAAGTTATAGACTTCTTCTATACTATAATACTGGTCCAGAATAGACAGTGCATCTAAGTTTGTTGTGTATAGGGCTGCGTATTTAGCCTGGCCTGCCAGACAAACTCTTTTCCTATTCTATACAAAGAAGTTAGTCATAAGCAGCACACCTCTGACCCAAACAAACATGGATTCTTGCTGCTTTTTTCATAAAACACCAGAATACACTACATTATGACCAGCCCTTTACTTATTTCTAAACGGGGACAGCAGCAGAAGCCAGTTGCATAAAGAGTTATGGAGACAATGTGTTTTTTGTTTTTTTTTTCAATATGGTTGTTATGTTGGACATCAACAGGACTTTACTGTTGTTAAAATGGCAACAAGAGAAAAAAAAAATCACACGGAGGACTGGACAATATTGCAGACTTCAGCAGAACCAACAGGTGATGAAGAAAAGCACTAAATGTCATTAACCAGGTCAGAGAAGTTACTAAATTATCTTGGCAACTAAAGGTGCACTGCAAATAAATGTCTGTGATAGGCCAGTCCTAAAATGCCTGGAGCCAAATGCTTCGCTCCAACAGGGGACTGTCCTGCTTGTGAAAAGCAAGTAGTAGAGGCTGGCTCGGCAGGCTACTGCTAATTAAGTGACCACCAATAATGCAGGCGGTCACAGTATTTGATCTGTGTATAATATTATTGGCTTATGTACTTTAATACTTTCATGTTCTTCAATAATACTCCTTTATGTCCAGGCAGTTATCTAGTCCCTTGTTTCTGTTTTAGTCAAAGTGACGGATGGCCACCTTGGACTGAAGGACGAGCACAAAGGACCACAGTCAATGCAGTGTGGGGCAGTGGTCCCACTGGGTGATAGACGTTTACCTTGCACCAAAGGTTATGTCACCCCCACATATAAGGCTTACGTGACCTTGACTGAACGGCAGCAGGACAGGCTATTTTTAAATTTGCTAATGGCCATAATGGGCTCATAATTGTCTCTGATTACACTGTATAAAGCCATTACAGGAGAATACAAACAAAGTCATTTGCTGTTCACTTACATTATGTTTATTTACATCATCAATTACAATTATATCAGTCACAAATACTCATGAGTTATATAGAGCCAGTGTCAGTATTAATATATGTAATGTTAATGGTAACTGTTGCTATTTGTACAACACTGAAAGCTGCTAAACTTCTGTTCAGGTAAAGTATTCACAACATTGTCATTATCACAACAAGTGTTTGGCTACCTTTACAGATTTTTTTGGTTTTGGCTGTAAGCTGTTTCTGACTCTGTACGCAGAGCCAGCACTGGAATAACCACTTTCTCTGTATTATTGACAGCCAATAATTCAATGTTGACAAGTGGTGTTAACAAAACAATAGGAGTTTGATAATGAGGATTGAACATTTTTTCTCAAATGCAACAATGCATACTTTCACTTACAAGAATAGTACAGATTATATTGTTTTTCTATCAGATATGTTCTATAAATTCAGATAATTGGGAATAAAAATAACAGTGGGGCATGTGATCAATGGATTATGTAAATAAATAACAGACAGTGTAAAACCATGTCAGCACAAGAAGTCAATGCATCCGATCGTTAGAACCAGCACTGCATTAGTAGAGTCTGTGGCTCCATAGAATAAGACAAATGGCACAACTCTTTCTCTGTGCTAGTACATTCTCCCTGACATTCAAGCCATTAGTGCTGAAGGTTTGTGCAATGACTGGCAGTATTGTCACCTAAAGCATTTAGTACATGAACGATGGCAATGGTAGCCATATTGGGGGATATGTCTGAGAGGTTATTGTGCCTCGGTTGACAAAAGAGGGGCAGATGCTCTGTCTTACACAAGGACCAGGATGATCTAATATGAGGCGTTATCATACGTCCAAAACTCTTTCACTCTGCACACTTACAAGCAAATGAATTAAAATACATTGTATTATTCATTCACTCCTCAGTCACACTTGTATTAGTGTGGTAAGCTACGTCTGTAGCCACAGGCTCCTCAGTAGTGAAGTGGTTAGTTTCCCTGGCTTAAGTGTGTTCCAATTGCCTGTCTAGGAGCCAAACCCCAGCCATAATATATGCTGGTCCCAAGCCCAAATAAATGGAAGGGTTTGGGTCAGGAAGAGCACAAATACACGCTTAAAAAAAAGTACCTATGCAAATGATTTGCTAAGACGACCCCTAGAAGGAGATTAGCCAAAACATACATTCTTTTCATTAAAATAACAAGATATTTTCAAGCTCTTGGGAAGCTTTTTTGCCTAAGTTACCATTAGTTATCATTATTTTAAAAAATCATTTTACCACTGTTTCGTTTAGGTTTGAAGATAAAAAATAAATAAATAAA
The DNA here is from genome assembly GCA_020698575.1 of Bostrychus sinensis. Taxonomy (NCBI): domain Eukaryota; kingdom Metazoa; phylum Chordata; class Actinopteri; order Gobiiformes; family Eleotridae; genus Bostrychus; species Bostrychus sinensis. The sequence goes on from CM036255.1 coordinate 11,938,268, forward strand.
TAAATAAATAAAAAAAAAGAAGGAAAATGTAGGCTACCTGTTTTTGGACGGTTAATGTAGGCTATCAAAATAACCTGCACATGAGCTAAAGAGTGTCAAACTAACACATTAGACCAGGAGAGTATGGGAAATGGCTTTTAATCTTTCTGTATAAACTCTTTTCAAAAATGTCTGCACTGTTTGTGTTTGGATGCCATATTTAGCATTTCTCATCCCTCCCTTCACTTTCCCTCTAACAAACGCATCACTGGACGCTCGCGCTCAGATCTCTCACACCTTTTATTGACAGCACGTGCAGTCCAATCAGACCAAAACAAGCCCCGCCTCTCCTCAGACTTCCAGCCAACGGGAGCGCGCAGTGGGCGGAGCTAATGCTAATGTGTTGGCAAGGGAGACGGAGCGGTTCATTCATCTTCTCCTTCAGAAAGAGGTGCCGTTAACGCCAATGTTGTTTTAGATGAGGGAGGAACTGTTCAGCGCCAAAACACTGCCGTAAGGATTGCTCCAAGACGAAGACAAAGCTTTTCTGTTGAAGCTGCGGAAGTATTTCTCTTCAACATTTCAGAGTAAGTGTCTTGTATATTTATTGTACTCTTTTTGTTATTTTTGTCTTTGCTAGTGGACTCTTGACACCGTGAAGTTAATGTGTGAATGTTTTAGCCTAACTGTGTCAAATATTTCTTTGCTAGCTTTAGAATCAAACCAAAAAAGGTTAAATAAGTACAGTACTTGGGGGTCCTGGATACTATTTCCTTTGGCAGTTATTCAAAGCCCCCCAGTAGGTTACATCAACAGTGTCTTATTTTTTATTTTTATTTTTTTTGGGAGAACAACACATGACTCATGGCAATGTTGAAAGCTAACTGCAATAGACGGAATGCTAAAACGTATAGAGACTACCATAATTGGGACTAAAATGAATCTGTGTGGGTATAGGCAGTTTTTGCATGTCATATAGATACATTTATTTACTCCTAGTCTGCACAATAAACCTAATACAATGCAACATGCAAAGACAAAGGCACTACATGCTGATCTGTAAATTTGTGTGGATCCTGTCATTGTCCCCTGTGCAGTTGTTTCTTATTTCTTAGGTCAAGTTGATGTGAATGCTACATGTGTAAAAAAAAAAAAAAAGAAGTTTTATTCATTTGTTTTGAAAGTCATCTCAAGCTGACCTGTGTGAGCGGAGAGGAAAGGGGGAGGGATGGGAGGAGAGACAAACGTGGCAGGAAGAGCAAGTGCACCCATTTTATCTGCTTAATCCAGCCTTGTTGACACCAGGACCTGCACAATCAATAGCACCGGCTTTGAAAAGGTCTGCAAGCATAGGAGCCTCACACTAGCTTTTCAATAATATGCTTCAGCTCCACATTAAACATATATTATTCATAATAGTACAAAGCAGATATAAATTGTTAACACGGAAAAACTCATTTAGCACATGATGGGCATGGATGACAGACAGCTTGTGAACTCTAAATTGGGCTGGGTAATATTTGACAGTCTAACTATGTGCTACAGGTCAACACAAGCTCTCACTACTGTATGTGTTCATAAGGAGAGAAGCAGGTAGAAGATTGGCTTGTCCTCAGGGGTCAGACGGTCTCAAGTGGAGATGAGCATCTTCAAGAGCTATTACAGTGTCTTGTATTAATATGATCCAATGCATTAAGCTCAACGGAAGTGCAGCAAAAATTGCAGAGATTTAGATTTAAGGGTGGAAGCTGTAGCATTTGTGAGCTGCCTGTCTACAAAGTCAAGATAGTGATTACATTTTGGATCCACACACACACATTTTTGCTAAGTCAGACTTCTATTTTGTCCATCTCAGTGTGCACTACCATGGCTGCCTATTGAAGTTGGAAATCTTACAATAAATCGTCAAAAAATTGTTGTGTGATCCAAAATATATTGTTTTATTGGCAATCTGTAAGCTAATCAAAGCCCCCTTCATGCTCATCTTATTTGTAGGGTCTTCATGTCTTTTACTCGCCTTAGCCTAAAGGATATACTACCAGCATGATGGAGGGGGCGTGAAGATCAAGATGACCTGCATTAATCTGATAGCACAGTAATGATATATTAGTGTGTTGTAGAATACACAAAAATAAAAATAATTGACCCTTTTAGTGCCAACAACACAGACTACGTATGCAAAATGTGCATGCTCTTTGTTTTATGACCACTTGTTGATGATGAGTCTATGGTTTTAGCAGGTGTTTGTGTTTATTTATGCAGATTAGCCATGTGCATTTTGATTTTAACTACAGTGCTTTTTTGCTTCCTTTTTTTCAGGATTCCTGCAGGGCATTAAAAAGTATTAAAAGTCATTAAATTGATTTAGCTAAAATTGAGGCGTTAAATGCCATTAAAAAGGTTAAATTTGACAGGTATCAACAGGTATTAAAAACTTAAAATCGTTTTTAAGTAAAACTGTTAACATTATTAGTTTTATTTGGGAATGGATATGGGAATATAATATGTACTATAAATAATATTTTTCCATTTTTGTAGCCTATACTATAGATGAATGACTAATAGATGAACGGAACAAGTTTAATTCCAGCGGGACGAAATTACCCAAACAGCGGATGTTTGACTTTCAACATTCTTGGTGCTTTATGACCTGTATTTTACAATATTTTTAATACATTTTGGCAATTTAGGCTGCTGCGATATATTTGTGGCATTAAAAAGCATTAAATTACACCTGCAGGAACCCTGTTTTTTACTTTTGGAATTTTGTGTAAAAAAAAAAAAAAAAGCTCGTGTGTCACTTGTGGAGCATAAATGGCACCCAAGGGCAGACTCTGATGGCAGGGGAGCTTAAAAATAGCTAATATCACTTTATATGGCAGTGACTGTTGCCAACCAAACCACATCTTATATAAGTAACATACACAGTGTTAAAATAATGTCGTAGTACCACACAGAAAAACAAAACAAAAAAAACATACATTACTGCAACATATGGCTAAACTTATAATATCCACTGAATGCATATTTATTAATTTAACAAAGTGGGGCTATTTACTTTTTGCCTCTTTGCAGTGAGCAGCCTAAAGCACTAATTAGCTGATATTGAGCTTATTAAGTGTCTATGCGTACATTACAACATCACACAGTGTTTTCATTTGTAGCTCTCTCATAGCTTGGTTAGATATACTGTGTTGTGTAGAGAGCAGTGGAGTGACAGGTCATGGGGCAGAGCATCATTATAGCCACTTCCTCTTTGGAATAACCTATTGATTTCTACAGTATACATAACGTGGCTTAATTCGAGCCTCTGACAACATGCAACTCTACAGGTTCTGTCCATGCATACCTGTTGTTTGTTTATGCCTTTTTCCATTTTTTTCACCAATACATGACACATCCTCTTCCTTTAGATCACATCCACTTTGTCTTGAGCACATCAACAGGTGTGCCATAGATCTGTTCGATGTGTGTGTATTTTCACATGAGCAGCTGCACGTGCGTCCGCAGACTGATTGATCCATCCATATCTGTCACATGCTTTATTACTCCAGAGTCAGACACACCGTAAGCCCGCTGAGCACAGTAACAACAAGTTTGACATCAGTGAGAGAAATCACGAATCCTCTTTATTAAGACACTTCAAAATAATAAACAAACCATTTACATATTTACAATACCATGCATGAATGTAGACAGATGACAAAAAACAAAACATAAATATATTTTACATATGCATACATGCACATGTATAGTGTATAAAGATAAATGAGGTGCTTGATTTATAAAGTAAGCACTGTATGTGTTTTCTGATGTGTCTTCTATAAGAGGAAGGAAAGCTTTTCTAGCACTCTTATATTCGTCAAGTTTATGATCAAAGTTGTGATTCTTTTTGGTAAATTTAACAACGCAAAATCCCATTGAGTGAACAGTCCCATGGGAATTGAACTTATACTTTTAGTTATGTACATAACTACTGGTTATGTACATACTTCTGGTTATGTTTTTATGTACTTGAAGGTATTAATTCTTAACCCAAAATTTGGACTTTTACAGTTCTTGTGGGCCTTTGTATTATGTTGTTTCCCTGTTGACATAGCAAACACATATCTGTCCAGTCCACACCAACTGGAAAAGGCTCTTATCCAAAGATAGTGATTGTGATAGATTCACTGGTTATGTGTTACATAATAAAGATCAATGAATGATTTCTGGGCCGAGGTCAGTAGGAGGTGATCTTTTGACTTGAGGTAATGATGGTGTACTGTGGAACTAGTTGCCTTGGGTTAAATATACTAGAATAGCATAATAATGGGAAACCATGTGATAAACTATACCTCCGTGAAATATTATACTAATATATGGAACTGAAATGTCCCCTTTGGAAGGGTTTGATTTAAGATGCTAACTGAACAATGGTTTTGGCACTGAAGAGTCAAAATAATTAAAGACAAGACTTGCCAATAAAATTAATAACAAAGTTAGTTGTCACTAAGCCTCTATATCTCGCCATATTCTAAATTACAAGATATGTATGTAATCTGTGTAAAATATCAGTTTAAAAAAAAAAGCATCTTCTTGTATCTTCTGGGTTATTGATTCGACTTGAAAAAAAAAAAAAGTTTATATGAATTGTGATTTGTGTCAGGATCTGCATAAATCCAGTTAAGTATTCAAACATGTCAAAAGTATAAGTGATTTATTTAAGGTGAACTAGGGCGTACTTTGAATCTTAATGTTCTCCGTTACCCTGTGGGCTGACACAGTGTATTCACTATCAGCCAGCTGCCTTTGTCTGCCACATATTAAATGTTCATGTCAATAAAGCCTAGTGATGAGCCGATAACTATGGCTGCACAAACAAGATGAGTGCTGCAGGCACTGGGCTAATGTCGCTTTACAAATACAATGGCAACAAACACGTGCATGTATAGATTGTATGGAGAGAAGAAAAAAAAAAAAAAAAAAAAAAAAAAAAAAAAAAAAAAAAATATATATATATATATATATATATATATATAAATTTGTCCTCTCGCCCTCCGCGGGCGGTTTCATCCATCCAAGCTCGGGTCCTCTACCAGAGGCCTGGGAGCTTGAGGGTTCTGCGCAGTATCTTTGCTGTTCCTAGGACTGTGCTCTTCTGGACTGAGATGTCTGATGTTTTTCCTGGGATCTGCTGTAGCCACTCTTCCAGTTTGGGGGTTACTGCCCCGAGTGCTCCGATGACCACGGGCACCAGGGCCCGTGTCAAGTTCTTCTTTGAGGCCTTGGTACTTCTCCAGTATATCGTGTTATATATATATATATATATATATATATATATATATATATATATATATATATATATATATATATATAAAGATTCTCAAATCTTTGCAGTTTTATGTTGAGAAATCATGTCACACATTTATACTGTCAATGATCCAAATTGTTGCCAGAGTCCTAGCTTTTGTTGCTGCTTATTTTTTTATTTTATTATAATTTTTTTTTGTGGGGGGGGGGTTGGCTTTCTATTATATTTTATGGGGGTGAAGGCTTAAAAGGGCACTGACTGAAGAATACATTAGCCGCGACTTGCAGACATGACTCACACATTCTAGTAAATATACAGCCAGTGCAGTAATAAATAAATGGCAAGGTGAGTGGAGATATGGGAAATAAAGGTTAGCAAAGAGGCTGACTCATGTGTCCACACACATAGGTGCTTTGTGGCCCGTGTCTCTCCCCAGGCTTGACATGCTGCTGCTTTTAAATTACAGTTTGAAGTGCAACGAGGTGAGCTGTGTTTCTATAGCGATGTATCCTCCCCTACTCAATCACTAGAGAGATGTTCTCAGATTGGAATAATAAGGAGATCCTTCTGATAGGAAATACCAGCTCAGCACCAAGCATGTCTACCAATAAGGCAGTTTTGTTTTTGAGAAGAAAAAAAAACTTGCATAAAAATGAAGTACTGCATTTAGAATCAGGCCTTGTTATTCTGCAATAACCTTGTGGTTGTGATTACAACAACAAGCAACAATTTGTAAGTGGAGAGCCAATAATCATTGCTTTCATGTGCTCGCTTTTTGTTGTGGCACAGTTTCACTGTGTTAACTCAAAAACCTATGGACAAATTTTTATGAAAATTTCAGGAAATGGAATACGGAACAATTTATTACATTTTGGAGGTGATACGGATCACCATCTGAATCCAGGAATTTTTTCAAAGATTTTTTACTGTTGGGAGATGGGGCTAATTTTGCCATTACAGCTTTGAACTCAATAAATAATGCCCAGAATCACTGGCAAATAATTCCAAGATGACATCATGGTATATGTTGGTACATGCTATAATCTGACAGCTGGAACATGTTGATATTCTGGTTCTGGTGATCCAGAAGGTTTTAGATATTAGGGTACATATGAAATTGGATATTGAGCAGCAACAAATGTAGCTACACACTTGCAAATAACGCCAAATTAAAGGTGAGTTTTTTCTCTTTTAGAAGTATGTTCACAGATTTGGTGTATCTTTATTATTTATTGAACTAGATTTAGGGCCTTTAGGGGTGTTTCTCAGGTGAGTGACCAAATAGCTTGGCGGACATCTGCACTCTCCAAGTGCTTCTAGTTTCAAACATTTCTTCAGCTGTTGCATTAATGTTGACAAGCAGTGTAGACCAATCAACATGAGAACTCTAGCCCCCTTTTGTGTAATTGATAAAAGTGTCCTGTGGGCACACAATGTTCATCTATTAAATTCCTTAATAATAAAGCCTAGATAACGTCTTAAGGTTTAGCATTTTCCACAGAGCATTGCTATTAACAGTGCAATTCAAATTTGTGCTAGTGAGTGAATAAATACCACAGGAGGTAGAGCACTTTGTCCACTAAATAGAGGGAATGAGATTATTATTTTCAATTATTACAACTGTAAAAATTTTAACTTTACTTAGTATGGTAGGTATTTTTAAATTCTAAACTTCATAGAGCAAGCTCAAGCTTTCTTTGTCCATTTTTATATTGTTCAAATGTCTCTTAAAATCTAGTTTAAGGGGGGACACCATCCAGGTACACCATGTACTGTATGTGGCATTAAATGGTTTTCAGTCTTGTTTTTTGCACCATGGCAATCCCCTCTATTATATCTATTACTACTGTTTCTTATAAAATTGCACTTTAACTTTTTGTGACTGCCCAGTTCATTCATGTATTTATTCTTTTAAAACTATACATCTAATCAAATAAATACTGACCAGTTGTTTGGCCAGGGTTTACATTTCCAATAAATCTTTCTGCCATTGCCTAGAAATCAGTGAGTCAATTGGTCAGGCCCAGTTGGCAGAGCAATAACTTTGATTGGACTCCTACAGCATCATCCCCTGCCATATGTATATTGGCTGTCAGTGGAGCATATTATTTTTATTTTGTCTATTCCAGTTAATAAGCTGTCATTACATTGCCATTGCTTGGTTTATTGTCCTCATCTCAACAAGCCAGCTGTCCACCTGTTAAATATTGTTTTTTTTTTTACAGTGTAGTTCTTGAGAGGGGCAGGTATTGTACTGGTTGTCAATTGATTACAGCTCCAGTTCATTATACTTTTTCCACACCTACAAAGACTATTGTTGTTGCAGGAGCACATCCATGCATCCATGACAGAAATTACTGCAGCATGAAAGGCCAAGCTTACCTCTTTTTGCTTGGTTTCCAACCCAATTACCGCTATTGGCAGCTAATCACTTTCCATCATACTGCATCAACCAACACTGCATCAAGCGTGCCAGCAGCATAATAATATACCTTTTGCCTAGTTTTAGCCTCTGCCGTTAACAGTAAGGGCTGTATTGGTAACTTCAATGGTGAATTTTGCTTTAAAAAGAGGACTGGAAAAAATGCTTTCTAGTGCCCAATCTCAACCAGTCGGTAAGCTGTAGTGTAACAAATACTGCTTAAAAGGGAACTATTAGTGAGTTTTTAGCTTTACATTAAGAAAACAACACAACACAACAACACATTTCAATATCACCTTTGCTATGGTAAAAGATGAATTGTATTACAAAGAAAATAAGACTCTACACTTGCTCCTGCTTGGACTGGTCAAAAACTTTAGCTAATCACTGTTTTCTAATTTAGTTCTGCCACAGTATAATATTCCAAAAATAATAACACACAATTTTTTTTAGCTTTATTGCATTGCTGCCAACAAAAGTGTCAATGGAAAGGAATTGCCCAGACATCCTAAAACAAGGTTGTCCTTGGTTTACTCACAAAGAAGTCTGGTTGAGATGGTTTGAGTACAAATGATACAGATAATTGTGCGTTTGAGTTTATTCTGTCCTTAGCTTGAAGACAGTCCTTTTTCTATGGAAGTTCAGAATAAAAGGGGCAAAGCTTCCTGTCCTTGCCTGACCCTTTATGTCAGTCTCAACCAATGCTGCGTTAAAGAAAAAACCTGTCAAAAAGAAGCATTTATTGCTTCTGACAGTGCCACGCAAACATGTTTATCTTGTTCATCCAGTCAGCTAAATAGCAGTCTAGCTGTGCAAATAGTCACATCGGCATGACAACACACATGGAGACCCATGCGTTTATGACTCAAATTAGACACGTTGTTTACTATTGCTCTGACAGTTGGAATGACCGTGTTAAGGCCCCTTCAGACTCAATAAGATACGTGTCTTTCACCACTGAAACGCCTGTTAGGACAATTTTCTACAAGCTTAGTTTATTTGCTTGCTACCTCATGTCTTCCTCTGTACCTCTGCATCGCTGCCGTCACTTCTCGTCTCTGTCCTCATCTTTTGTTTTCCTGCTCAAAGGTGCGCTCTCAGATTGATTCTACCATCCTTTCCCACACACATCCTCAGCCCGTTGTCCAACATACAGAGGAATCCAGCAATATGAAAAAGATTAGTCATTTTTGTTTGTGTATACTGTGTTTGGCTTTGGCTCTATCTCGCAATGATGAAAATATAGTTCTCAGATCTATCTTTTGCACCACAACACCCATATACAAAATTTTACATTCTCTTGCTCTTTAGGATGTGCGTGTCACCTGAGCAGCTATCTTGAAAGTAGTATCCTGACCTGGAAGTAATGAGCCTGAACCTGCAGGTCATTTTACTGCAGTGAACAGTGAATACATTGGTTCGGATCTGCTTGATTCTATTTGAGTTGTATGCTTTTTGCAAAACAGTTTTTTTTCTGTTTCTTATTATGAACTTACTGTAGTGGTGTTAATTCATGGTGCAGGTCAAAATTCAACAATCAGAGTAGCAATGTAAATAAGGAAATTATAGTTTAAAAGCGTACATTTAAGCTGTATCATTTTATTAGTCATTTTTTGACACTGGACACTGTGTAATCTGCTTTGCAAACTTCATAAAAATTGCATTTTTATTTTAACCTAACAAACCTAGGGTTAGGCTGATATAATACTGTGTCACTTTTTAAAATTTGATGACAGCATCTTGTCTCAAAAACATCAGCACTGCTCAAAGCCAGAAGATCACAAGCCTCCAATATATCCATTACTAATAAAAGTAATAAAATGCATGTTTTATTCCTTCTCTTGTAGCTGAATTGTGGACAATCAACCTTTTTTGTTGTAAAATGCTCAGTTCTGATTTCCCATTTGTTGTCTTTTTCAGACCTGTTGCTGCTATCAAAGTCAAAATGAGCTTTTATTTATTTATTTTTTTTATGAAGTGGTAATATATTTTCATCTTGTGAATAAAATATTTAATTTGCTTCTACCACTGCATTCTATAATTTTATACACTGTCCCAATTTTTTTTGTTTGATTCTGTCATATTTCTGTGAACACAAGAGGAGACAGAACTGTCCCTCTGTCCAGAGCTGATCAGTGCTGTGTCCTCTGTGATAAAACAAGCTCACAGCAGCTTCACTTTGTGACTTTGCTTTATTAAACACACTCTGCTCTGCTGTCAGACCAGACTTCTTTACCTTCTGTAGCTTCTGCTTTGTCCAGGTTTTTATACTTGTCATGACTTTTGTATGGTGGTCCAGGGCAAGTCACACCAACGAAATCAAAAACACGCAAACAAAAACTGAAACATGCACACAAACTCAGAAATACACACATAAATTTGAAAGCACGCACACAAATTTGGAAACACGCACACAAATTTGAAAGCATGCACACAAATTTGAAAGCATGCACACAAATTCGGAAACATGCACATAAATTCAGAAATGCACACAAAAACAAAAACACGCACACAAATTCAAAAACACACATTCCAAAACACGCACACATATTCGGAAACACACACATTTGGAAACATGCACACACTCTGAACACACTATAGTAAATGAGATTATGGAAAGGGAAGGACCTTTGTGCTTGACTGTGACTGAACAGAAGAGAGCTTCAGTACCATTTTTCAATTTACACCCAAAGTCTTTTTGCTCAGCTGCTTTATAAAAGTAGGATGTTTGTATAAACAGCCCACAAGTGAATCAGGAAACAGACCAGAAACAGCTCTCTTTTGACCAATCACAATCAAGCACAAAGGTCCTACCCTTTCCATAATCTCATCACTCTTCTTCCAAGCGTATTTAAAAGCCCTGCTTTCACTCTTCACTTTTCGTCCACTCATTTCTGTCGGGGTAAAATACCCGTGCACGAAGCAGCTTGAGAAGGGTCTGGTTGCAGCCTATGGGGAAAGTGGGGCTCCACTACCTCCATTTCCAGTGTGGACAATACTCAAGTTTATAAACCTAATCCTAACCATAGACAACTATTTCAATGGATATCATAAATTAATGTACAGTTTGTAACATTTTAAAAATGTTTATGTATTTGGCACAGGAAGTGACATTTGAAGTGTCATTGCAATAGTTCTCACTGCAATGACATCAGGTGCTAATGCCTTTCCCAAAATGACTCATTTGCCAAAAAGATTGACAGTATGATATTTCAGCCTCTGAAGGGTCTCCGCACTGTCTGAGCAGTTTGGGAGAGGATTTGTGGCCACTTGGCTTGGAGATGATGATGGTGTCCTGGTGTCAAAGTGTGAAAGCTGTCAGACACTTGTATGAGTCAGCCATGGCGACATGAAGCAGTGCTGCGCTCCAGAGCCATGTGACTGTGCACACTAAGGTTACTGGCTCATCATACAGGCTAATGGACCATTTGATGGCCAAAATAGCTCCGGTGCTACAGGGGGCTTTAGTCATCAAATGTGATAACGGGGCTAGAATGATATGACTCATTACATAAGGAGAAAGGTCCTGTGTGGAGTGGACATTCTCTGTGTAATGTGCTAAAACTATCCATGCAACAGATCATTTTAGAACATTACACTTGATGACCTCTCTTTAAAAAGGTTTTTTGATACTATACTGTATATTCATTCAATCATTCATCTTCTTCCACTTATTCCTGTTAGGGGTCGTGGGTGACCGGAGCCTATCCCAGTAACTTTGGGCCTTAGGCGGGTACCCCGTGGACAGGGGCCAGCATGACACAGTATATCCATCCATCCATTTTCTACCGCTTATTCCCGTTAGGGGTCGTGGGTGACCGGAGCCTATCCCAGTAACTTTGGGCCTTAGGCGGGTACCCCGTGGACAGGGGCCAGCATGACACAGTATATCCATCCATCCATTTTCTACCGCTTATTCCTGTTAGGGGTCGTGGGTGACCGGAGCCTATCCCAGTAACTTTGGGCCTTAGGCGGGTACCCCGTGGACAGGGGCCAGCATGACACAGTATATAATGTATATTATACATATTGTATTGCATGCCTGAAGTTGCTTCAAAACATAAAACAAAAATAGATATTATTGGGCCCTACATAACTCCAGAAGGAGTCCAGATGGAGTTATATTTGTCATTTGGATTAATACCAAAATTATGGATTATAGGATTATTATAACAATCAATTATTCAAGGCAACAGACAAAAACAAAGATGTTTGTGGCTAAAATAAATTTGTGTTAAATACAATGTGCTTTGGTCTCAGTGAATGGGCTAAGCTTTTAAAAGATCACTTCTACCTACTTGATGTGTTAGCACAGCATGCACTGGTAGCAGGTAGAAATGTGAATGTAATGTGTCAGTCCAAGAGGTGTTGTGGACGAGCTGTTTCAATGGACATTTTCAGAGCCAGTGATTTTGCTGCAGACTCGTGTTTGTTGGTCACTGTACTTTGAAATGTGTTGTTTGATGTATATCTGCAAGGCAGAGTCCTCAGGGGCCAAACAAACATATTTAAGGAAAAGGTGTGAAATATTGTAACAGTATAAAACCACTGTTATGGTCAACTTTGTGAAAGAATAACTGCAGGGTAATGTAGATAATTATGAAGAATTATGGTGTCAAGTCTAAACTGCCCCTGTTGAATAAATATGAATGGTTGTCTGTCAGTGTACGTCTATTAGTCTCACTCTTTTTCTAGGATGTACCTGACCTCAGGCCCATAGATGTTGTGCTAGGCTTCATCCTGCAGCCACCCCGTGACCTGTAACAAGAAGCGTGACAAAATGAATAAAAAAATAAAAAAATAATGGAAATAGGCCAGATAAAGAGTTCACTTAACATTTGGAAAAAAAAAAGTTAGTTATATTCTGACGGAGGTATGGAATGTGTGCTTTTTCAATAAAATGTTATTTCAGTCACAGCTGAAATACATAAATGTCTACTGTATTCATTTTTTTCTTTTTACACTGTCCTTGCTTTGCTTTATGTTGTGATGGTTGTGCCAATGGAGGCTGGTGGTAATTCCTTGTTTGCATGGCTCCTCAGAGACCTGTGCTGTGCAGCAACACTGAGCTGTTGCTGCTTGTTTGTCTCTCACCTTCTCACCTGTGTTCACCTCTTCTCTTGCTGCTTCTGCTTGGATCTTTTCTTTTCTCCGAAAGGTGAAGCATCATGGGGAAACATAACAGCAAACTGGCACCAGAGGTCCTGGATGACCTGACCAAAAACACAGAGTTCAACGAGGCTGAGCTGAAGCAGTGGTACAAAGGCTTCCTCAAGGACTGTCCCTCTGGTATCCTTAACCTGGAGGAATTTCAGCAGCTTTATGTGAAGGTGAGACACGCAATGGATACATACACAGAGCAGACAAAACACAGGGGGATTAACAGACGTTGGGTAGGTTTCTAATTTTACATATGACGTCTTTGAGGAAACTACTTAGGGGTTTGATATTACGGTATTGCACTTACAACCGAAAAACCTGACCACAAATGGAATTCTTAATAATTTGGTTACTACTTTTAAGACAATAATAACATATTAAATAACAGGATTTTACATGAGTTCAGAGTTAGATTTCTGTTCCCACTTAAGGATTTTGAAATAAAGCTCTCATTGGACATTGGGTTGAATGCTAACAAACTTTTATCCACACAGCTAAAACCACTATTTGTCCTCTTCCATGTGCAGTTCTTTCCATATGGAGACGCCTCAAAGTTTGCTCAGCATGCGTTTCGGACGTTTGATAAGAATGGCGATGGGACAATTGACTTCAGGGAGTTTATCTGTGCCCTGTCAATCACCTCCAGAGGCAGCTTTGAACAAAAACTCAACTGGGCCTTTAACATGTACGACCTGGATGGAGACGGAAAGATCACACGCATGGAGATGCTAGAGATTATCGAGGTGTGTGCTGTCCTTTATTTGGCTGACAAAGAACATACTTTTCCCTGTGATCCTCCAGAAATTAGGTAAAGGCTTAAATGCCTCAAAAGCATAAGAACGCAGGTTGAATTCAGCTTGAATGCAGCTTGATAACTGCCCTTTTTAATAGAAGACAACCAGACATAGTTCCCTAAAAGTGGCTTATTTGTTATCCCCTATTTGCTTGTAAGTATAGATAATGTAGTATAGATAATGTAAGGTATGTAATGTATAATGTAATAAGGTAGTATGTGATAATGTAAGGTAATGTAATGTAATTGTAAGTATAGATAATGAGATCTGTTGATATAGGGATAGTATGTCATTCTCAGAGGTGCCCTTATTTCAGCTTGAATATATTTATATAGGCCAATATCACAATTGTCTCAAAGTGCTTTATTATGCAACTATTGTGCTTTAAACTCAGTGGCACTTTACTCCTCACTATGTGGTATAATATTCCTTCACACAGGAGAGTTTGAGGCTGTACAATTCCCTGTTAAGTGCTAAACCCTGCTCCCACATGCACTACCACCCCTCTGCCCTTCTTTAAAACCACTATCTCTGGTCATGTATGAATGTGCGTCCAGCATACATTCTGCTGTCATTTGCTGCTTATATGAACATAAAGGTCAGACGAAAGTCCGAACATGATTCTCAACACATCTGGTCAAGGACATGTAGGAAAGCTGCCTTGGTAAAAAACTTGGTTGTGGTATTTTTAAGGTAGCTGTAGAGTTGTAGTAGTAGTAAATGTGTCAAAAATATGGTGAATTATATTCTTTGTGTGTTTTACCGTATTCTCTCTGCAGGCTATTTACAAAATGGTGGGCACTGTGATTATGATGCGTATGAACGAGGATGGACTGACCCCTCAGCAGCGTGTGGACAAGATCTTCTCCAAGATGGACAAGGACAACAACGACGAGATCACTTTGGATGAGTTCAAAGAGGCGGCCAAGTCAGACCCCTCCATCGTCTTACTGCTGCAGTGTGAGATGCAGAAGTAGAGATCGACAGGTGGGAGGGGAGAGGGAAGATGGAGGAAAGAGTTGGACTGAAATAAAAGAGGAAGCAAGGATCAGAGAAAACTGAGGCTGGGGAGGGGGTGATCCATAATTGGAACATCTCAGACCGCTGATGGAGGCAATTCTTTTTCATTATTCACTGTATTTTCACTGTGATAGAAAAGTTGAATAAACATAAATGTATAGTAAGTACATTTACTGGATACTAGAAAGAACAATCTAAATACTTCATGGTACTTCTAGAATGACACTAAACTGTGTTTCAGAGCTACTGGTGAATGTACATGCTATAGTTAAACAGCCTAAATGCTCTGTACATGCTCAGCCCTTTACAGTTTTGAAATCTGTTGTATAGCCCGTCAAAGGGGGAAGGGTTAGCAGGGCGTCTATATATATCCTGATTCACTGATGTGCTATTGACACTGACTTGTGTAATGAAATGGAAACATATTCAGTGACTAGAACTACTAAAAGTACTTCATTCACTGAAAATGACCTCAAAGTTAGTAACATGAAGTTATAGAAAGAACAGACAGTTAATGCTGACAGGCCCGTTGGGTGCCTAATTTTCCACACCCAGGCCACCAAATATACAAACAAAGCCAATGTTTGCATGCTGTGCACCCTGGGAAGAATTGAAAAAAAGTGACATGAAGCCAGGCAGGAGGCAGCTGTCTGGACCACATGTGTCTTCAATGATACCAGCCACAGTATCACTGTATGAAAATGAACAGCACCACTAGCTGTGTGTGTTGTGTCTGAACTCTGTGTAAACATGAATACATATGAAGATATTAGTGAGCAAAACAAACTTAGCCCCACAGTGCATGATCAAACTGTGTATTCATTTATCCATGTGCGGCCAAACCCCAGTTACTCCTGTGTATCCCTTCAACACAGTGTTTCCTGTAGATTACCACACGGCATCCACGTGTTGATCTCTCTGTATGAGGCAGGTGATGAGTGCTACAGACAGCAGCTGCCAGCAGTGTGGACAAGAATACTGATGTGCTCTTTAGTGACTTTGTGTGCAGCAAAATCAATATCCTATCAAACATTTTGATAGGATATTGATTTTAATTCTTTTGTTTGTCAACACATAATTAGATTGTCTGCTGAGGAGTGACATGAGGAAATGAAGTAGCAGGTGAACATTCTCCCTGAATGATAACCTAAGGTAACATTATCATGCAGCGGAAGTGTCGTACTGGCTGTTCTAATTGCAGTAAGTCCGTACAGCTACAGTTGTTATATCACATGAAATTAAATTTTTCTCTCCAGATGGCAGTACTGTATTAGAAGTTTTACAATAGGTCCTCAGTGCTCTGAGGGTCAGATTTATGCAGTGTCACTGCATGTCATTGTGTTTGGCACAAACATTTTAGTTTTTAGAGACGTTAAAAGGCCACAGCACTGTCCATGTATTTGTCATAGTTATAAACGGGGGAGGAGAGAACCAAATAATACTGAAAATAGCCTGTTATGGTTTTCTCATATGAGGTCTACTAATTCTAAGTAAATATGATGCTAAATGGGTCACTTGCCACACAATCAAAAAAAAAATAAAAATAATACACAGCAGGCTAATTGCCTTTGTATTTATGCCCCACTGACAAGACTTTACAGGTGCACTGAGCTCTGATAGCTATATCTAATAGTACAATGCATTGTCTTCTACAATCCAATGGCGATGAGACAACACATAAATTATACTAATATCCAATAGCTTCTATATTACACTTTTCCTTGTGGTCGTTAAGGGCCATTTTGGGAGCTTAAAAAAGACATGAAAGGACATGAAATATGTTCACCTTCTGATATATAATATATCCTTGCTCATCTGTGCGATTTAAATAGAGAAAGAGTCTCGGAAGCAGTGTGGAGTGGGCTAATCAGAACAGTAATTACAGAGTACAAATGGGTTTTTGTGAAAGGCCAAACCTGCCTTCATGATTCATTGTTGTCTCACAGGAAAAGCTGAAATACCCACCTCTACTCTACCACTGTCCTGTGTTCCCCTTTTTGTCTTGCTGCCGTATAAATGTCAGGGAGGTAGTGCTTTGATAATTAGTGAAGGGAAAGGAACACTGCTGAACATGGCTCAGCTCTAAAATCAATATAAAGAGAGCAGAGGTTGAAAAGGAAGCACTGGAGGGCTGTTCAAAAATATATTCTTAATTATACCCATGGGGCTAATACATAAATACATAAAAATTTACATTTTTGAACACCATTCCCACAAACGAAAGGTCTGTCCCTCCCCAGCCTCTAAAAAGACTCTATTGTGTGATAATGTAATAAAGCTACATGTACATTTACTAAGATTGTAATCGTATTTATGAATATTTAAAGTTAAAGTGCTACTAGCTTAGACCTGGGCCCTGTACTACAAAGCCACTTGAACAGGAACTGTTTAACAAAACCAAATGTACTCTTATTCTGAAATGTCTCAAAGCTGGCAGTAATTACTTGCTCACCAAATTGTTTACTAGGACTGATTGGTCTTAATCAAACGCATTTTTAGCTCTACAGCAAGTGTAGAGGCTGCTCCATATCTGTTTAAAGAGTACCAGCTTTGTGACTAGGATTTATCATACTATATCTCAGCAAAATCCATATTTGTAGTAGGGGGCCTGATTCCATGACAATGTATGAATGTGAGTGAAAGATGTGTGTTGTTTGGTCTGTATGTCTTGACACCAGTGAGTGTTCATGCGTTTTGTATTTGTATCATTTGTGGATAAGAGATGCCTCAGTCTAGTTTAACTTTGTAAAACTTTACGTAAAGTATTACTAAGCTTGCTTTTGTGGTCTGCTGGTCAACACTGATGTAATGTCTCCATTTGAGACATGTTTGGTTTTCTGTAGCCTCCTGTCACAGTAACAATCACGTGTAGGTAAATTCTGAAAGATAGTATAGGTTATGTAGGTTATGGTCTGGACATAAACGGGGGAGTTCTCAAAAAAGGAGTGGAGGATGATAAAGATGTTGGATATCGTCAAATTTTAGGAGAACAAGGGTTGTGTCATGTATTAAGTCAGACCTCACAACAATTCACTTGACAAGCTATAGTAATAATGGCATGCTATTAATTTTGAAAAATCATTAGAAATAAATATGACAAGTTAAGTTAAAGTCAAAGATATTGTGTCAGGTGTGGCAATGTAGCAACATTTTATAATAAGATAAGATAATTTAACCTAACACATGCTAACACAGTTTTGAACACTACTACAGTCAGCTTGGAGTGTAGCCAAACATATTCACTAAATTGAAAATCCCTCCGATTTATATGCAGTTCCCCCTAAATAAAACCTACTTGACCAATCAAAACTCTTTATCTTAAATAGGGCAGACTTTCTTGGATGCTTTTTATCTGATTGATTTTATGTATTTTTAATTGTCTGGCCTTATATAAGTTCTGCCTATGTTGACAATAAGCCCTAAATTCTGATAATAATAATGAATTATTTTTATATAACGCCTTTATAGACTTCAACTCCAGACTCACAGAGACATGGCACCCATACTGCGCCAACAACCTCTCCGACCACCAACAAACACATAACAATCACACTAACACATTAATACACCAGTGCCACAGACACTGGAAGTAAGGTGGGTGAAGAGGCTTGCCCAAGGACCCAACGACAATATGAACTGGAGGAGCAGGGTTCAAACTGCCAACCTTCCAGTTAATGGGCGACTGCCTACCTACTGTGTCCTGCTATCCAACTGCATTTAGAGATCTGTGTCCAATGGTTCCACGCCCCCTAAAAATCAAAACTCAAATCAACAACCAACTAATTATTTGTATAGAAGTTTAGTCAATCACCAGGGGGAGCATTATGCCAAGCTTAGACGCTAAACAGTGTTTGACACGTACAATTGACTGAGATAAATAGTGGTCCATTTCTTATCTCGACCTTTGACTCCCTATTACTGTCATAGGCATGCTTAATCACATTATTTAGGTCATGCAGCATCAGAACAGATTGATTAGAACAGATTGGCTCACAAAATGGCTCCACAGCATTTGTTGATGGCAATATTTTTCACCTGATTAGACACTGTCCATCATCATTAGCAAAGCTTCAGACCAAAAGCATCATTATTCCCCAGGATAAGTGATTATTTTTGTTGATTTTTGCCATAACTGATGCAGCGTCATCTCAGAGATACTTCAACATTTAGCGTGCCAAAGATAGGTTGAGGAATTTAAGCATTTGATTGTCATGTTGTAGGCAGAGGATAGTGCATTGACTTTATGTGATGCAGTTCAGTGGTTCATAATCCACTGAGCAGCTAATATTAATGTTACTATTTCATAACAAGGTAATGGTTTTGTGCAAGGTTGTGCAATAGAATTCTGTTCTTCAGCATTCCGCTCAGATGTTCCTGTAAATGTATGTTTTTTCTGTTTCCTTGTTTTAAATATTGTTAGGCTCCTAGAACAAAGACGATGTACTTATTTTTGTTACATAGAATAAACGGATGTCAAGCTTCAGCCTCTGTGTTTTTCTACAATTAAACTCACTTGTGCACACTGAATAAGTATGAGTCATCATCCATGAATGATGTCACACCACTGCAATGATGTCAACTTTACTGTTGTCATGACAACCACACAAAGCCAAACGAATTGGGCACAAAAGAGACACACACAATGTTGGACAAACATACAACTTTCAGCTACTGAAATGAGTGGGGAGAATGTGCCTTTGGTATCCATGTCCTGGCTGCACAGATGAATAAAAATGGACTGTAGCTATTTTTTTTCAACATTTCATAATCTAACCCTTTTCTAAATCCTCTTGTAATGCTTCAGCTCAGTGTAAAACTCACCATCACATTTGCACGCTCCAAAGTCTGGTGGAGAAAAAAGCTGTGAATCACACTGCAGCAATAGAGGTCAAAGTTAAGACATACAGTTTGCAGAATGGCCACAAGATGAGGCTATAAGCTCAAATAGCAGGTTAGGCCCATTTAGTTACCAATCAAATAATTTGCTATAGGTGGTAGGACTTAAAAAAGCAATTGCAACATTTAATTTGAGTTCTAATCAAATAATTATGCTGTAAACAAATATTTTAAAGCAATATTGCAACTGATAGAAATGGACAAAGGAAAATGCTGTGGTATTGTGAAAAAAAACAATATGTGGTGTTGTTTTATATATATATAGTTAACATCCTTTTAATGCAAATAAAAAAATACAACCAATCAGAAAAACAAGCACACATTACATAAAACCAGGCCCATTTTAGATAAATAGGAAGGTTAGGAAGGATTAATTTGCAATATATGGCAGTAAGGCAGCATTGCACCGGGTACTGCAAATAATCTGGCCTGAGAGTCTGGATTATTTAGGATAATTCATTCAAGAATGATTCACATGTACACTTTGGTATATCGGAACTCTTTACTTCCTCAGGTGTCTCTGTTAATCCCATGGTATCACATCCACTGGGCTTGCAATGTTTCTAATTGGACTCTAGAGGTCTTTGTTCCTCATATCTTGCCACATGTATAAAAGAAGGAAACTTCTGCTACTTTCTTATACAAGGTTTTGCTTTACCAACACTGTGCCTAATATGTCAACTTACCATAAATGAGGCCATTCCAACCAAATGTGTGCTTTCCTGTGTCTTGTACAGTCCTTTATTTTTTCAACTGTTATTCTATAGAGTAAAAAAAAAACATTAACAAAATAATTTACAGTGTTTTCTGTATTCAGTGGGAAATCTAAAATAATTTCAGAATGAGTGTTTGGTTGCCTCTGGAGCCTGTGTCGGTGTATTCATTACTGGAATGAGACGATTAGTAGCTTTGTATATTTGGTGTCCAACCTTGGTTTTAATGAATGTGACTTCCATTAGGCACTACCTTTAGGCTAATTTAACCCCCGACTCTGTTATACTGTGCTATAGAAATCAATAATTTTAGATACCTTTCACTTTAATAAATCAATCTCAATCTCAATTCAAAGCACTCAGAGCTCTGGCAAGGCACTGGACCTGTAATATGTAATAGCTAGGCCTGGACTCAAAGAGGGATCTTTGAGTGATCCACACCAAAAAACAAATCATCAAATCTGACTATTATTTTCTGAGTTGCTAAAAGAGTAACAAACTAATAAAACAAACCAAGAAACCTGTAACAGTGAAAGGATAACTAGCCCAAATGAAATGATAATAAATATGAATTGATGACAGTCTGATTAAGCTCAAGTTAGACTAGTCTATAGAACTGAACTTTGGTTGATAAAAGATATGATGGATGCCCTACTTGTATTGGTTTAAGCTTTAGGTCATTAACTTCTTAAAAATAATCTTACACTAGCTTTAACACACTTGTAAGAATCTATAAAGAAAGAATGAAAATGACAAATATAAAGATTTATTTATTATTTACTATTACCTCACTGTAAGACTTTTGTAAATCAATAGTTAGGACATCTCAAAACACCTGATTTGTTTTTCAAGTCGAGGTAACCTGATCAAAGTTGGCTCCTGGATTAAATGTCTCATCGTGATGGCTATTTTTACAGTGTGCTCAGCATGTGCCTAAACATCCCATGAGCCTCTACAGGCACTGTCACAGGGCAGAGTGGAGGGGGTGTGGCCCACTGGATAAGGAAGCAGGCCTCTCATAGGCCATGGACGGGATTGGAGGAGGAGTGTACTTGGTGCTGGATGTGAGCCAGAGTGTTGTCGAATGGGACACTGAGTGAAAGTGGGAGGGAGGAAGCATAGAGTGAGGCAAAAGAGGCAGCGGCAGATGGACAGCAGCCTGATACACACCACTAAGGATGGAATATAAGAATGAGAAACACAGGCCAAACCTAGACAGAGTACAGGATAACAGTAGGGAATGAGAGCAGAAGCATTTAATCTATAGTGGAAAGCTAGCTGGTGCAGTGAGAAGTAATCAATCTTGAAGTGGAACAAATCGGCTTTTCACTGGGTGAAAACTAGTCTCTATACTTGTGCGTGGTAGAACTTTACTTACAAAAGACATGGACTTTTGGTTCATCAAAGAACAAGTAGTTTAAGAAGAAGCAGCGCACTAAAAGGATTAACTGGAGAACATATGAAGTAGTCTCTATGGTGAAGATGAGTCTGGACCCAATTCAGGTGGTGAATGCACAGGTCAATGAGGTCAAAGTTGCACCATCGTCCAATGGAGACAGCAGAGCGCCCTGGGAAGAGAAGCAAGACTTTGATAACCAAAATTGCCTGGACATTACCAGCAAGCCAAAATCTGTAAGTATGGAAATCTGACAAGTTTCAAACTAAAATCAGTAAAACTACTACATTTGTTTGTACCTGTTTTCCCCCAAGGCTTTTCAAACTTTATTTAAATATAAATATACTGTAGAAACACTGTAATAAAACATTTTTTTTTTTTAAATACAAGCAACACAACCTCTAAGTGAAAGTACAGTTTACATTCTGTAATATTGTGACCATCTTCTAAAGTTGCTAAGTCCAGCCCTAATGTCCTCAGTGGGTCCCTAACTCCCTGTACCACCTGCGTCCTCATGTGCCCTGTTTCTTCTCTGCATCACATTACTCAGATGTCAGATGTTTACATTGGTTGAATTTACTAGAAGAGGCAATACTTGACCCCAATCTCCATCCCCCATATTTATACATTCTCAAAAAACTGACATTTAAATGCACATGTTATATTTTCATAGTTTTATGAGATGTTGACAACTTTCTCAAAAGTTTTTTTATTTATTTATTTTCATATGAAACAACATGCCTAGCTTTACCTTACTTATCAGTCTTTTCTACAACATTACGCTACATTACATTTGTTAGTCATTTCAGTTCCTTTTTTATTTATTTACAAATGCATCGGTCACAGAATATATTGAAAAGTTTATTGGAGTACCTAGTCCATTATCTAATATGTATCCCAACTTGTTTCCAGGTTGTTAACCCTGGCAAAGATGAAATGGAATGATTATCGCTGTCAAATGAAAGAAAGGCAAATGAGCCTTAGAAATACTACTACAGAAAGTGCCACATCTTTTGAAATCCTGTTTGAAAAAGGTTATGTGAATCCTGGCCAGGAGTAACCTGAAGGGTCACATGGCAAGTATCAGAACGTCTTATATCAGCAGCATTTTCACAAGCTGGTTTTACACAAATTATTCTGCAAATGAACATGGATTGGCAGGTTAAGTTATAAAACGTATGTAGAAACCCAGTCAAAAGATGATGACGCAGCATTTGGAAGTATCTAAAAGCTGAGTAATCTGTGTCCTGCTGAGGATTAGTGTGTCCGCCTGTCTATATTAAGAATATACCAATGACACTGCTTAACTGTGAATTCATACATTACATGAAGGGAGCAGTTAGGCTAATGGATAGCTCAAAGTATAAATGCAAATGTGGCTATTACTCTTTCAGAATGTAATGGACCAGACAGATTATAGTACTTCTATTCAAATGGAGCTTATGTATTAGACTGAGAAATGATTATCAGGGATAGTCAGATTAATACAACAATACAAGTTCTTAAACTACAACATAAGGCCCATAGAATGAGCGCAGTAACCCTTCCATGGTCATTGTTTTGAAAGCAGTTTAGTTGTCGTTGCATATTTTTCAAATCAAACCTTAATAATTATACATAGTTGTATATGGAATTTATCTGGAAATTTTAATTGCATTAATCTGAGTTTATTAAGGTTTACCATCGCCATAACTTTTCTCAATGACTGGGAGCAGCTTTATTACTTTAAATTCACTAGGGAGGCCCAAATGTAATTCACTAATATATTATCATTATTATTATTACTATTGGTTTAATGCACCAAAGCAAAAACTAAAAAGACATGGCACTTCTGCATCTGTCCAAGCGGAAACTATAACACTATTTACACTTGCTACAAGGTCAGAGTTAGTTTAGACCAGTTTAGTCATGTGGTTCAGACCGGTCTGTGCATTAGCTGTGTTCAGCCAGTCCTGTGTTACCATATCCACCTAGACCTGCATCATCTCTGGCCTTTTACCGCTCTATAAATATCACCCCAACTTCTCACCCCTCCTGCCCTGTTTCTTTCTGTTCACACTACCACCTATTTAGTTTGCCCATTTATTCCTTGTCTCAACCCTTTACAATTTAAACTATTCACTTTTAAAATCAAATAACACATACACAGACTTGCCATACCTCTGTTGAGATTAATATACTGGCTTGGAAAACAAATAGAGGAAAGGATAGTCTGTTTTCATAACTTGTTGTCCTTCATCAAGTAAAATTAGTGCATGGTGATTGGGGTGAGATTATTAGTTTAAAAAGCAGTGAAACCTTGAGACTATGAGAGGCCAGACAACTAACACCACCAGTATCAGGTCACAGCCCAGAACGGGACTCCTGTCCTGGGATCACTTCCAGACTGTGTTATTCATGGAGTAAACTGACTCTAAAAGATAAGCCGCACCAAAGGTCTTTTACCTCTGAAAGGCTAAACCACAGCAACCTGTTCCATAGAAAAATAAAAATAAAATAAATGTGTTTCTTAAGTGAGTGGTCTGTGAATGCGACATGAATAAAACCAAATTGTTGTTCTGCTAAGGTGACAGGCCGGCGAGCGCGGAAGGTGGAGGGAGCAATATTTTTCGTAAGTATGTCCTGTCATCGTGTCAGGTCACCAGGCTGTGTCTGTGCCCTTTCACTCCCCGCGGTGGCTGCACATTTACCTGCATGATCACAGACATGCCCACTTTACTAACAACCCGCCTCTGTGCATTGTCATGTGTGCTGTCACTGTAAATGACTGTACTATAGCCAGAAAAGTATACATTTGCATACACAAAAATAGCCAACTTATCTGAGGAAGGGTCGTGTTGCCAGGCCTTGCACTTTTCCCTTCTAACCTCAGGCTGACCTCTGGATTGATTTCCTGATGTAAATCTGAGAGATAGTAGTGACTTAATAGTGACGACACTGTTTGTTATTCTGTTGATCAGGGAGGTGAAAGTGCTGTGTCTGTATTTATTGTAGTATTTGCATGCAAGTCACTTGTGCTGTTACAACTTAATGTAGGGTGAACAGATTTTTACACCCAAAAACTGGGACACATATTTTTTTTTTCATTCATGATGCATTTGAACTTAACAAGTGAAAAAAAAAAAAAACTTACAATTTTCTTTCATGTAATGAAAGTACATGTTGCTAGAATGTACATTTTGGATTTTAATGGCCATTTATTAATAAAATAATGACACTGTAAGTCATTTTAGGGTCAAAAGTCTTTAGAAAACGTGTTTTAGTTTCCTATGCGTTTCTATTAGTTAAAATAGGGACAACGGAGACATGGTTTGTTTAAAACTGTATAAATATTGGTGTTTTTATAGATATGTCTTGGGACAGGGGCCTAAAACTGCGACTGTAAATAGGGACATATGGTCACCCTACCTTAATGTCAGTGGGGCATGTAAAAGAGGCACTGTATGTACCTAGTTAGTAACTACGCTGTAGCATTTGTTGGCAAGCTGTAAATGCACGGTTCTCTTACCCTCTAGTTAGCCATTTCAGATTGGAAGTCACATTCTGAATGTTAAAAAACTAAATTTCTGCTGCAATATAACTAAGTTGGTAGAGCTGCAAAGCATGTGCACACAGCAGCCTGCCTTGGCATCGTGAGTTTGAGTCCGGACTCCGACACTTTGACTTTGAGAACACAGGAAAGGGACATACATTTGCATTTTTTGTGTAAGGCTATAGCAGAAAAACTGATGTGTCTGAAATAGGGAAGATCAGGTATGGTTATAACACTTTTTGCCTCTGCAGCTGTAACTAACTGAATTTTTGAGCTATGGTTTTCAAACTTTGATACAAAATACTCAGATTTGTTGGCTACAAATTCCACCTATTCAACCCCCTGCAAAAATATCAGAGCTTTTGGGTATGTGTCAAATATACGGTGGTTCCATGTTACTTACAACCTACCACACTACCTGCGTGAGTAACACATGCTGGGGAGAATTGTAACAGTCAGGCAAAGTTCCAAAAACATAGGCCACGACATAAAATATGCTTCAAAATTGGTGTTTAGGGAAAAGAAGAATAATCCAGACCAGTGTCAGTCTTTTCTCTGTGACTCACCAGTAAGACTTTCTTTTCCACTGCCGGGCATGCTGTAAAATAATTAAAATCAATCAGGTTTTATATGTCTTTAGTAAGGGGATGGCTGTAGGGAAAAGGGTAAGGGGAATGGGAAAATGTATCACATTTTGGCCCGAGAAGCTACACTTTAATCTACTGTAAGTCCTGAAATTATATCTGCAACTGTATGAGCCTAAAACGCAAAATTTAGTTTTGGTCAAGAAATTACTTTCTTATCTCATGATCACTGTTTTCTCAATAAAATTGACATGCTCCAGTTTCCAGCCTTGAAAATCACCAGGGGAGATTTGGGTCAAAGTGGCTAAAAGCTGATATGATCCTTAGAGCTCTATCTGTTCCCTGACTGGAGGAACTGTTGTTGTTACAACTCTCCCTATGTTAAAACCATCTCCAGTCTCCCTTACATGTGCAATACCATAAACCTAAGTACTGAATTTAGGACAGTGGGTGTTGTGATATTGGCTGTCCTGTTGAGCATTTATTTATAGGATTACAAGCAAAAAATATGAGAAGAGAAATCAGGGTAGCTCCAGTTTTTTTCTTGTGAAATTTAAGACCTTTTGAAGACTTTTTAATGCCACTTAGAATGAAATTTAATGCCAGGATCGCTGGCAAAAGAACAATAATCCATATGAATTTTAAACAAATTTAATATTTGTACTACTCTGACACTGAAGGTTTTTATTTTAAAAACCTAATGCACAGAAAATAGCTGTTCTGCATTACAAAATCTTAGAAGTGAATCATACATTTAAATGTTTTTGCAACATTATGCAGCACATATAAACAGTTTACTGTATAAAAAGCTTTGGGAGAGGTACAAACTAAAGGCACACTCGAGTGGGTGGCTTTAAAACCATTTGCAAAAGAATTTAATGCCTAAGTCCAACTCCCAAATAAGACTTAATTACTTCCTTATTAGCTATGATGAATTACTTTATATTCAGTATTTTTTGACCAAAACTTAAATAAAATAAAAGTGAATTATAAATTTCAATAATAAAGTATCTTCAATAAGTAAATTGTACAGGTATTGTGGCATCAGTACTTATATAATTCAAAATATTGTCAAAAATATTTGACAAATTTCTAGCCTAGATAAACAAATTTCAATATCTGCTCATAATATTTAAAACTTTTGATTTTGACAACTTCATATTTAATACCTTTTTAATACTTTTAAGACTTTGGGGCTACCCTGCCACATTAAATTTAATATATTTGTTAATATTTTTAAGAGCTTTGGGCCACAAATTTAACAGATTTTATGCAAATTCAGTAACGTAACGTTAGCTACCTAATGAACACTGCTTAGGTGGACGTTGTCAATAGTTTTAGAATCTAAAACATTTTATAAAACTCACCTTATGCCATAGGATTGGGGCAGTCCCATGGATGTATTATAGGTCTAATAATACATCCATGGACAGTCCACCTAAAGTGACAAATTTACAAAATTACAAAGTCTACAAAATGTATTTCTTTATGTCAATTGTGTCTTATCTCCTCTCAACAGAAATGCTTATCTACAGCTTTAAAACATAAGCTATGTGTTATTAGCTTCATTCGCCAACAACCTGATAGCTAGCTGTTGTTAACTCACCGTCGCCCTTGGCTCGGTGTTCAGTCAGTGGCTCATTTAGGACACATTTCTCCTTTGCACATGACTTCATATTGAGGACAGACTGGTGAGTCCAATTAGTCCGCAATTAGTGTAAAATTATCATTGCAGGTACTGTCCACATCAATGGTCCAGATAAAAGCTAACTGCATAAAGGGCGCCATGGCTGGTGGATTAATGCTTTGATTGAGCAGATGGTGCACGCGAGCGAGAGAAGCGCTGTGTGTCTGTATCACATTAATATTTTCCTAATTGGACACTGGCTCCGCGTTATCACCTGTGCATGCTAGGAACTGTATTTACTTCTCTTTCTCCTAACCCACTGTTTGAAATGTTATGTGTGCAGGGCTTTTTCACCCACTGCCACTGTAGCCAAGCTTTTTCTAAAGTTAGTAGTTTACTCAGTTGAAATGTTGATGTGTTCACTGCATAGTATGATAAGTTAAAAGAAATGTGAAACTACTACATCTAGCCTACTACTACTACTACTACTGCTACTGCTACTACTACCTTACTACCACTGCTACTACTACTACTACTACTACTTTTACTACCACTGCTACTACTACTACTACTACTTCTTCTACTATTACTACTGCTGCTGCTACTACTACTACTACTTCTAATGCTACTACTACTGCTACTTCTACTACTAATTCTACTATTACTACTGCTACTACTGCTGCTGTTACTACTACTTCTACTACTACTGCTACTTCTAATTCTACTACCACTGCTACTACTACTGCTACTACTTCTACTACTACTACTACTACTACTTCTACTACTACTGCTACTACTACTACTACCACTACTGCTACTACTTCTACCACTACTACTACTACTACTTCTAATGCTACTACTACTGCTACTTCTACTACTAATTCTACTATTACTACTGCTACTACTGCTGCTGTTACTACTACTTCTACTACTACTGCTACTTCTAATTCTACTACCACTGCTACTACTACTGCTACTACTTCTACTACTACTACTACTACTACTTCTACTACTACTGCTACTACTACTACTACCACTACTGCTACTACTTCTACCACTACTACTACTACTACTTCTACTACTACTACTACTACTTCTACTACTGCTACTACTACTACTACTACTACTACTACTTCTACTCCTACTACCACTACTGCTCCTACTACTGCTACTTCTACTACTACTACTGCTACTTCTACTACTACTACTAGTTAACCTAATATAATAAAGAGCGGGACGGAGCCGCATGGGTGGCACAGAGTAGCAGCTGCCAGCTCTAAATGAACTCTTTCCACCCCAGATGCCACCCCACCTGGAGATAGCACACATTTTGTGAAGTGTCAGACATTTATGAGGAAAACTCAGATTTTCAAATATTTAAAGATAAACTTCATAAAAGAAACAAACTTCACTGACTAATAACAAACAACAATGAAACATCTGCTGCCATGGTTGAATCTGTGCAGTTTCTGGACAAACATCAGGATGTGTTGTATGACTTGTTTTTCATCTCTAGACTAATTAAGTAGCCTAATATTTATGCACCATTAGAGCAGTCTATCAGGCTTGTCTTTACTCAGCATGTGAGCATGTGAGCATGTGTACTCAGCAATATGTTAATTACTGCCTTCCGCTAATGGACACTGTTGAAAATTAAGTTAATAAATAAATGTAACCTGTTCAGTGCTCTGATTTATTAAGCAACAAAATAGTGCCTTTTCAATTATTCTATTTTGTTCAAACGTTAGTAATAGATAATGTTTTAAACCGTTTGACACCCCTTAAATTATCCATTATCCTCCTTGCCATCCCATGATTTTTTTTCTAGATTTGCCCTCGATAAATAGTATTTTTTTCGATGTTGTGAAACAAATCTTGCTAAAGTTTTATACTGTCACCATATTTTTTACAGTAAAATTCTGGTAAGCAGTGCCAGCAATATTTCACTTTATTTTGAAGCTGTTCGCCCAAAAACACACAATATTTCACATGCCTATATAGTAGGGTGACCAGATTTCAAGAACCCAAACTTAAACACAAAAAAAAAAAAAAAAAAAAAATCTCGGTGCATTTGAGTTTACCAAGCTTCTGAAACAATGCATATTATTATGTTTTTATTTATTCTGTCAGTTATAATCTGAGATAATCCCAGATAAAATGATGAGTTAGTGAGTGAGTTAGGGGTTATGCAGGTGCTATGGCAGTCTGTGTGTGCATGGTTTAACATAGTCCTGTTTTCATTGTAAACCTCTATAATGGATGATAAATCAGCATGTCTTAACAGTTTCATGTTTATTTTATGATATGCTCAAGTCAGCCAGTGTTCCTCTTTTAGCTAGATGGTATTTTCATAAGAAATATCCCAAAGGTAAATTCACAAATGTTCCAACCTGGTCATTTATATTAGTGGCAAGGTCCTTGAGCTCGCTATCCTCCCACATAGAAAAAAAAAGAAAAAAAAAATCTGCATATTAACAATAGACATTTTGTCTGCCCCCATCTCAATTAAACACTACAGTTCTGTAGAATGCTGTGATGTGATCTGAAACCCAACAACAGTTTAACACTCAATATCAGGATCTACTGTATGTAGTGTCTTGTTCAGCACTGATAAAATCATCTTATGTAACCCTCATATGCATGTATGGTATGAATAAGGAATCGCATTGAACATATTAAATGTTGCACCTGTTCCTGGTGCTTACTGGGTTGCTATTTACATATTACTTTCAGCCGTGGTGTGTGTCTTCTCGCCACTTTATTTTTATAATGGCATTGTACTTTAAATGAATCCATCCCCTCCCTGGGGTTCTCTGAGGCATCATCAGGGTTCATCTGTGGGCAATAACTGTGACTACTCCGTTTGGAATGCTTCCTTCCCCCTCCAGACACCACCACATGAGTGTAAAAACACACACATGAGGACATATGAGTACAACATGAGGCCACCATGGCAGAATGCGGCATGCTATGGAGAAGATGGTTTCAAATCATTGCTATGTCAGCGGGGCATTACAAACTGTCACTACCTATTACACCAATTTAAAGGAGGCATTAGGATGCTATTACAGAGTGTATAGAGTAAAAGGGTTAGGGTTAGGGTTAAAGTTCAGTTGATTTGAAACCTGAATAAAGGTTTAAAGACATGAAGGCGCCAAACTTATTTGAAAATACATGTGCCATAAATATCACATCAAACACTTTTAGAAAATAACTTTTTCTAGAAAGTAGGTCATAATAAAATGATCAGGGTCTATAATTGATACGATACGTATTGTTGCAAAAAAGTATTGTTACACCCCTAGTTTCTACTGCCCATACCAGCTAAACTAAGCATAGCTGGAGAAGATGCTTACACGGTTTGTTTTGAAGGTTCAGCTCTTGGGCTTGTCCATTGACAACAGCATGTCCCACAGGGCTACCATAGTTATTTTCCACTTTGGCTATAAAACAAAATTTCCTTTAGAATTTTGTGATAAAAATAAACCATAAACAATGATTATTTAATTTTAGTTTCAGTCATTTCATCTATGCTTTAAACCTATTCTCCTTCCCAAGGTGTAATTCATGGGCCATTCATTTCTTCACCTTGTAATATGTGTTTTAATGTGTTACATTCATATTTAATCATAAACATGATGAGTATCATCATATGACATCATTCAAGGGCAAAACAGTACACTCGGGGATGAGAATGTGTTGGTCTTCCCTCAAGGCTCTTACTGTATTTTTTTTTCATTTTCTATACTTAGCCATGTTGTTAGCTCCATTTAACATTTGCTGTGCTCTGTCTCCCTGCAGCCTAGACCAGAGAACGCAGTGACCATCGCTGTTTCATCCCGGGTCTTGTTCCGCACTGAAAAAGAGCAGAAGGTTTTCGAGCAGCAAGGAATCGAGGAGTATCTGAGATATCAAATCGAACATGAAAATGAGCCCTTTGCACCAGGGCCTGCCTTTCCCTTTGTTAAGGTCAATATAAAGAACATATTAAGAGTTTTTCTAGTTTGTCTTCGAGAGCTGATTGTATATTTGCATTTGAACAGGCTCTGGAGACAGTGAATGTTCGTCTGAGAGAGCTCTACCCACAAAGCGAAGAACTGTTCGACATTGTTCTGGTAACCTACAACCATGCTCATGTGGGAGTGCGGCTTATCAACACCATCAATCATCACAGTGAGTCTTTGAAAAGCCACAGTACAAACACATAATATTGTACACTATTGAATCATTAACATGTAATGACTGAACATTTCAGAGGTGGAAATTACTTACCAAATGTATTTTGAACATAATTTACAGAAATGTTACTTATAATCAAAGAAAATGTCCATGCCAACAAGTGGTTCTCAACTGGTAAAAACTATATTTTTCCACAATATTTTTTATATACTCATACAACACATACTCTCCGCCCCACCAAGAACATGTATGCCTGGGTCAATGCTGCATGGACTTGTGTTGCGTGATAAATAGTTGCATTTCTCTTCAACAATACATTAACAAAATATTTAGGATTTAGTGTTGCGATAGTTGATACGAACACTAACCAGGTCCAGTGTTAGCCATATTGTTGAGTATTGCGCCGATTTGTTGACTAAAACTAGATTAGCAGTTTTCAAGTACAAGTTACAGTCGCTGTGGGGAAGCTGTTGCTTGCACCTTCTTTGTTTAGCTGCGTCTGCCTCTCTGAGTTTGCACATGCTCAGTTCCTCAACAGTGGTCAGAAACCAGAATACTGCATTTACAAGCCACATTATCCCAGTTACTATCTGAGTTTTCCAGGTAGAGCATCCAGGTTTCTCATAACCAGGATACTGAATTTGGGGTACTGTGTTTACATGCACAAAGACAAAACACCCGAATTAAAAAACCCGATCATAACTGGGATACTCAAGTGCATGCAAACGCATTCAATAAGGCTTAGTTGCGAAATGGTAATAAAGCAGAGAAAACTACATAGATGATGATCCTTTGCTCCATTTCTGTGCAGCCAACATGACAAAAATAGTGTTATTAAACACTTATTTAGTCTTAATCTTTTGAAATATTCCATATTACATATTATTTGTCAGGGCATTTTTAGAGAATATGTTTAGCTACCATGAACATTTCTACAATACTGTGAGCCTCGCCACAATATCGCTATAAATATTGTGCTGTGAGGTTAATACTGTGGTAATATCGTCCACTGAGTTTTGGATATCGTCCACCCTACTGGTGTGGACTAAAAACACACAGTAGTGCAGTTTTATGTGGTAAGGACGTCAACCGGCCTCGATCTGACCCAACTGCCTAAATAATGGCACAATTATGGATTAAATAGGCTGCTGTAGTGAGCTGTGCGGAGCATTGAACTGAGGGCAGATTACACACAGCGGGTTTGCGTGTATGATACAGTACTGTTCTGTTTGCAATTTTTATAAGAAGCATTTGTCAAATTTATATTTTTTAACCATGCATTTGAAGTTGTTGTGTTGCACCCTACATCTACCTTAAGAGATACATAAATCTATTCCAGTAAATTAACAATGAAACAGTAGCAAACGCTTGGCAGTGTATGAACATTGAACGTGTTAGTGAGAATATCTGAGATACTGTGAGCACATCAGAGAGACAAACACTAGAGTGTATAAACAGCTGACTGAGAAGATGCTTCTCAGGAAAATCTCAGCCTTTGTGATGTCACTACACCACAGACCACTTCCTGTTCAGATTCTCCGAGCCTCTTGCCGGGTTGAGTCCTGTGGGATATAGAAATAATCCAGGGGCCCCAAAGAGAAACAGGTGCGGAATCATTGAAGCATCACATGGCTTTTACAGATCGTTCTAATGTTAT
The DNA here is from genome assembly GCA_020698575.1 of Bostrychus sinensis. Taxonomy (NCBI): domain Eukaryota; kingdom Metazoa; phylum Chordata; class Actinopteri; order Gobiiformes; family Eleotridae; genus Bostrychus; species Bostrychus sinensis. The sequence goes on from CM036255.1 coordinate 11,971,520, forward strand.
ATGAGAGCTCACTGGTGACTCTTTGCAGTAGCTAGCCATGGCATTTAAACAGTCCTGTGACCTCTGACCTCATTTACCAGAGAGGAGATTGTCACTCAAGTGTGTTTTTTTTTTTACAGCAAAGTATTACTAAGGCTAGTAATGTCATGGCATATATTATACTAAATTAGGCTTCAATAATTTTTATATTTTATTTTAAATGATAACTAACTATAACTAACTATTTGGGAACTTTCCTGCTTTTACACTCTTTTTTGATGTCTCAATAAATAACTACTAATCACATGTCGCTAAAGTGTTTTTATTTTAACTTTTTTAAGCACTCATATAATGACTTTTTTTTTGACATGATTTATTAGTTAAAGCACTGTTGGAAAAAGTAGAAAAAATAAATCCTGCCATACTACACTTATTACATATGTGTTTTAACTTGGCCTTAACACGTTTGGCAGACAATGTTTGTTTTTACAAAATGTTGTTTTGATTCTTGCATTTCATAACAATATTGGCAATGAACTCCCAGTTAAAATAAACCATTTAATAAAATCACACCACAGAAAATTGCTGTTTCCTTAAGAATTCAGTGTCAGATTCCACTTAGCATCTTCATTTTTCTCTTGTTTTTAGTAGAAATGTGTACATTTATTTTTATTCATCATGGTAGTAAATGTCTTTTTGCATTCACATACATAGTATAAGCTATCAAGGACAGCTGTACAGTTAGTGCATTACTGTGTGACAAAGTGCCTGCAAGCAGTTCCATTTAATTAACTTGTATGAAGTGACTCTAGGGGCACGTTGACTGACAGGTTCCATAATGTGCTCTGTATGTGAAATGACTGTATTCTCTGTCAGCCAGATATCCTGACGCACATGACCTTGTATATTTTATCTTCGATGTATATAATCCCATATGATCTGGTTCACACTTTGATGTCCAGCAGTCTGTTGTGTTGCCTTCCTGCTTTATTTATTGGCAGCTTTCAGATCTCTAGAAAAAAACAAAAAAAACAACACAAATAAATCAATCATATGGTCATAGATTGAAAGATAACACTGATGAATGGGCCAAAAAAAAAAAAAAAAAAGAGACACTACAAAGAAGTCAGTGATACGGAAGCTGTTCCCAAAGTGACTCCCACGCTCCATGACGGAGGGAGTGCTTGGATGTTTAACTGAAGCGGTGCAATGGAACGCAGGGATCACACTCACCAGGCCCCTGCCGCAAAGTGAAATAAATTGAAACTTCCACTGATAGATGGTGTCTCCTGGGGTTTCAGGGAACAGTTTGTCTTTCCGTCTGCTTTCTTTGAATTAATTGTGGTGCATCTGGTCCGCTAAAAATTCATGACATAACAACTTAGCAGGCCCCCCTTTCTTGATTCTCTGATGGAAAAAGCCAGAACTAATATTTCCTCGTATAGCCTCATGAAATTACTTCAACTAAATCTCTTCTGTATCTCATTCAAATACTTACCGGCTATAACCTTTGACTCCACTGACTGAGCATATCAAATTATAACCATTAGTCTTCTCCAGCATGTGGCCTTTAAGGACCACAGTCTTCTGTTATGCATCCTCCTTGAAAATATCAACCTCTTTTCACCACGATTATCATATGGATCTAGTTACACTGATGAGGCCAGCGCAGTAAATTAAGATGTCCTTTGCGCCAAAAAAAGTTTATCCACTTACCCTTAACACACTTGGGGTATGATTAGGAGGCACCATCCAACATTTCACTTGGTATCTAGCACACTTAGCACATTGTATAGAATGTAAATGTTTTTCTCTGTACTACTTGTCTAATTACTTGCATACGGTTTACATAATGAGTCAGACTAGTTGGAAAAAACTTTGGGGGCTCGTCCGGGACTGAAAAGCTTTAAATCAGTACAGTAGTTTTTTTAACTGCAATTTTTTCTCTTTTTTTTTTTTGCTCAGATCTTTTCATCGAGAGGTTTTGCATGACGGGAGGGGCCAGTCCCATTGGATACCTGAAGGCCTGGCACACCAACCTCTATCTGTCCGCTGATGCCGCCAAGGTCAGGGAAGCTCTGGCTGAAGGTGAGTCAGTGGCAACATGAAATTTGACTGATGATGTTTTTCTCTGTGCTTTAGACTTAGCACCATGTTATAGATTGTAAATTTTGGAGGCAAGGTCATAAAATTAAAAGCAGAAACATTGCTGTCTACAGTAATTATTGCTAAACTATATACTACTTTAGTCAATCTATAGCTACCCATGTTGACATGACAACACTCCGGTAAAAAGGAAAAAAATCTGGTGTGTGTTCTTGTTCTATATAAACACAGCTTTGGTTATGGTTATGGCCTCAAGGGTATTTTAAAATTTTTATGTAAACTGTAAAAACAAACAACAATGATGCCCTACACAGAGATGACACACAGAAGATGGCTTTACATTTGTGTTTTTGATTTAAAACAAGGAAGATGTGTATAGGACGCCACAATGTATGTTTCCTTAATAAAAACATGTTAGTTTTGTTCAAGTTTTAGTTTACTTAATGTATTATTATACTTAAAACAAAACAAAAATTATGTTTAAATAAAAAGAAATTGATGGCAGCTCATTTTTTTTTATAAATCCCAAGAAAAACAAATTGTGAACGTAAAATACTGAATCATATTGAATCGTGACTTTAGTGCATTGTTACATCCCTAATAATAAAATGTGTTGATGTGTTGTTGATGACACTAAAATATTGGCTATTTTAAGCAAGACCAACATATGTTTTGATACTATAATGTATTACTAGAAATTAATAGGTTCCAGGAAACTAAGGACCTTCATGTCCTCCATCCTCATAACTTTGAAATATTAGTACACTATACAGAGAAATATTGTCATATACTGCCCCCTGCTGTTGAGACTTGAACACTGACCACCCAGGTGTCCAATGAACAAAAGCACAACCACAACAAAGGCTCATCTGTCAATCAAAGTTGCCTGTTGTATCAAGTTAAAAACCTAATATAACAGTTTTTTCATTGTACCTCATAGTTTTTAATGTCAAATTATACCGAAAGTTGAGATTAACTTGCTTGGAAAACAATTATATACTAAAAAAATTGCATAAAACATTTAAAATGCCCAAAAGACATTACATAATTGTGCAATATTAAAGATGCCCCTGTCTATATTCCAAAAACCTAGTATATACAGTCTAGTCTGTATGCTTTTACTTAATCATGAACATATACAGTACATTTGAATTTTACAATCTTCAAATGCCTTTCCTGCCATTACACTACTCGTTATGTCTTTCATTGTATATCACACATACTATACAGTAGGCCATCCAAGTCTAGGCAAGTAGGCAATTCTATTCCAAATTGCTTCCTTCAGGTTTGCATAGTGAAGCGTGGTGACTGACACATTCTTCATCTGCCTCATAACATTACCATAAATCAGCATATTGATTATTTCCTTCTCTTTGTGTTTCCTTGATGAATTCTAACACTTTGTGGCTTATCAAGAAAGGTGTGAAAGGAATACCAGTCAGCTGTGACATCCAATTTGTTTTGGCTGAACCTCACCAAATGTATGAATGTCTGAAAACATTGGATTTTATTATTTTTTTCTGCAAATACATGTTGTCAGTGTGTTCTTTTGGAAATGGCAACACACTGTGTGGTGTGATGTGGAATTTTGGGACTAAAGATGACATCCACACATCTCAGTATGCAATTTGTTCTGCTGGTTGTATTATCAGTGACAAAAATGAAAAGGAGAATACCACCTTGACACAATACAGTGATACTAAAGGTGCTTGGCATGAAATCTTGTAATAGTGTGCTTTCAGAGAGTTAGAAAAGTTTTGAAGAATGTTCTGTGAAATGAATTTACTGTTTTTGTGATGCAAAAGTCAACCAATTTGGTGCATTACAGTCCACCCATCCACATTACCTACTCCAGTGTTTTCGCCAGCATAAGTTTGTAGTCCAAAAACGTTCATTTGGTCCTCCATAAAGATTATTATTGATAATACTTATTGATGACCAGTATGTAAGGGTTGTGCCTTGACATGTTTCGACTGCATCTTTATTCGAAAAGAGAACAACAAGCACCACAGCTGGATCAAAGAGGCCATTGAGATTCGGAAATGAACCCACAGAACAATAAACTGGGACGCGGGGGCCTACCAGCTATCTCACATCTAAGATACTGTCCTGACTGCAGATGGCGCGGCTGTCCTACTGCTCCAGGCAGGAAGGCACTGTATAAATCAGCTTACAGGACACAGTCGAAACATGTCAAAGTACAACTCATACATTTTTGGCTTTGTTGGTTGGTTTGTTAATTAGCCTGTTAGGTAATACCTTTTCACAAAAAAGGTCAGTAATGGGCCAAAGTAGAAATTAACTTTTGTTGTGGGTCGGGAACATTGTCTGGATCCAGGAATTTTTCCGTAGGGTTCTGTACCATTACGAGATAGGGCCAAATATGCTGTCCATCTACAAGCACTCAATAAAGTATTCATTTACCTTTGTAAGAGATGAGTGCTTGTGGTGCAATGAATAGGGCATTTACCCCTGAACTAGATGATCCTGGGTGTGAGTGCAGGCTTCTCCACTGTGTCTGTACAGTTGTGAGATATAGTGAATGCCTTGTGTGCCATCTCTTAGTGCTTCTAGTTATTATTTTGGGATTTCAACAATAAACAGTACATTCTATGCTCAATAAGTACAGTATTTAGGCTTTCTAAGGGGAAGTTGTGCATATGTATTGGGACTTCACCCATTGCAATGCTTCCTGAACTAGGCCACTAATAACAATTTAGAATATACTGTTATCAAATTACATTATTGTGAGAGTTATCGCAGTTGTGCCCCAGCTTAAAGTGGGCTTAAGTTAGATGTGACAAAAATGCTCATTATGTATTGTTGAATGTATAAAAGGACTTGAAATCTATTACCCTTCAAGGTGACCCCCTGCATTACTATGATTTACGAGCTTAACATAGTGACCCAGTGTGAAGCACAAAACCCACGACAGCCTCTTTTTATACACGGACAGAGGCAGGCAGAGGAAGTGCCCTTGACATTTTACATGAAAGGCCCTAATTAGCCGTGTAGTCATTTGCTAATGCTTCCTGCAGGCTCAAGTACTTGCTTTTCATACACCTCCATACAACTCTGTCTTGAGTCAACTATTCATGTATTTGTACACATATGTTTGTCTCTTTTAGGTATTTAAGAAAGGAGAAATCTTGTACATGTGCAGTAACAATTGCTAAGACAAACTTTTCTCTTTCTTTCTGTTCAGGTATTGCAGCAGCCACCATGTTCATGCCAGAGAAGCAGACGGAGGTGTCCGAGTCACAGCTGAGGGTAGCATTTGACGGAGATGCGGTCCTCTTTTCAGATGAGTCCGAGCGCATCTTCAAAGCACATGGACTGGACAAGTTTTTTGAACATGAGAGAGAGAATGAGGACACACTACTGGACCATGTATGTAGTTGCATATATTTTATATCACATGATGTCATTGTATTGTAGAAGTAAATGGAGCTGCACTTGCTTTCACAATATTCTTTTAATTTATTTTGTTATATTTTTGCTTGATCTAATGTCTAGTCTTATTTAATGTACTCACTTCAGCACATAGATTTTGGACAATTCTCAGTTTCCAACTTGGTATAATGGCATATTTTATTATTATTTTTATCATTCTCTTATACTTAGCACTGTAGTCATCTGTCCTAATACCTTTACAAATACAAATTTACAGTAGATCTGGATAAAAGTACAGACCACTGCACTATTAATAGTGTTAATATTTTTTTTGTATTTCAGTGAAAAATTTACTGATAGAGACTGCCAGACTTATTATGAGTTCAAAAATATAGCTGTTTCTCAATTTCCAACATTTATTTTTTGAACTTATATCATTGTTTTTACATTACATACCATCAGAAATAGCCTAATCCTACAGTCACAAGATGGCTGCCGGAATTGTCACTGAATTGGTTGCTATGGCCACTCTAGTGTTTTATCTATGTCTATGGTTGTAGTATTTAGTAACTAAATTACTAGTAACACACTAGAAAGTTAACACATCGCCTTTTGACTGACAGGGTCCTCTGAAAGGCTTCCTGGAAGCTCTGGGGAAACTCCAGAAGAAGTTCTACGCCAAAGGCCATCGTCTGGACTGTCCCATCCGCACCTTTCTGGTCACAGCTCGGAGTGCAGCCAGCTCTGGCATCCGTGCCCTCAAGACCCTCCGAGCCTGGGGTCTGGAGATTGACGAGGCCCTATTCCTGGCTGGAGCTCCAAAGGGCCCCATGCTGGAGAAGATTCGGCCACACATTTACTTTGATGATCAGATGTTTCACGTGGAGGGAGCTGCTGAAATGGGCACAATCGCTGCACATGTGCCGTATGGAGTCGCACAGCATCACAGCTCCAAAAAGAACCCCAGCACAGGGAAATAGACTGGCACTATGGGAAAAAAAAAGAGAGCAAAAGAAGGAGACACTAAATCTAGAACTACAGCATGCTGGGAAGTATCTGAGTATACAAAAACATTATGTAGTCATAGGAGACAGATTGGGTCTGGTTTGAGGTCTGGAACCTAAGGCCACCTGAACCTTCCTACTTGACTGATGCTTCTTCAGTGAACACTTGAAGAGACTAAATGAATGTTGTTGATTATAACTGATATGAGGACATTTATTATTTATGAAACTATAAAGAAACAACACTCTAGAATAAGGTGTCTTAATAAACTATTTCAATATGTTAGCAAATACTTTTAAACCCGCCAGTAATCTCTCTATTACTGAAGTAAAAATAGACATCTGCCAAGGCACTGGCCTATCTTGCAATAGTATACAAATATAAATATACAGTAGTTCCAAGACAGTAAACCAGGGATCTTCTAATTCAAATTCTTTATCCATTGAGCCATAATTGTTGGTATCTTTGGTCCCAAACTCTCAGTGCTACTACAGAATCCTTAAACAAAATTTCTGGAACCAGATGTTGTTCTGATACAAATGTGTTAACCATTTTAAATACTTACTAACACACCTTATTCACAAGTGTTATGAATGCTTTCATCTTAAAGGTTAGAGACAGTGATGTACTATATTTAAGTGTTAAGTAGAGATTGTTCTTAATATATGATGCAATAACTTCCACACCAGCAACATAAAAAGAGATGTGTAGTTTCACCTAACAAAAACTGTTAATGTCATACGTTAGTGCCTTGACTGAATGTAGTGAGTTTTGCCAAAGCTTTTCATTAGAAAGATACCTGTGACCTCCCCCTGGCCTGTATTCAGCTACTAATCTCATTAACAGGACACAGTCATTAACACAAATATATTATGCAGAAGAAAAAAATCACTTGAAGGATGAATATGGACATTCTTGATCTGTAATGAGCCCATGAATGTAGCTAGACCAATTTTAGGGGGGCTACAGCACACCCTAAGGTAGGTTTTAGCACGCCAAGATGTAACCCAGTGACAAAGTGATTTTAGTACAGAGTATAAAGATATATAGTACCAATATTGACAACACAAATAGCTCACAAAGATATGTTTTTATAAGCTTTGCCATAACATTTGTTTCTGCTAGGCTACCCAAAATTGTGCACTATAGACAGCTACAGCTCTATAAAAGGAAATCACACCTTTCCTATGTTGTATCCAGGGCTTGACATTAACACTAGCCAACCGGCCAAATACGAGTGGATTTCAGTTTTGACCAGTTACGTTCTGTCTCTCTAGCCACTTTGTCCGGTTGGATGTTATACATAAATTTCAACAACTTTAGGCCTGACTTTCTGCTATGTTTATAAAAGTCGCCCTAATTAACCTAACCTATACTAACATCTCACTGGGCGGAAAAAAAATAGCTATTAATGGACCCTTAATTGAAAACATTTAAAAGGGATATTGCACCACAAGCAAAAATACTGTATACACATTTTCTTTGTCTAAAAAAATTATGGTCTTAAAAGTACGACTGCAAAAACTAATTCTAGCACATCATTGTTTTATCACACCTATACTACACATTAAACAACATTTTAACATCTTAATTGTGGCTAGTGAAAATCTCAAGTGGCTAGTAACTTTTGAAAAACACTTTCCACAAGGCCAGTGAGCAAAGAAGTTAGTGTGAAGCCCTGGTTGTATCTGGTGTTAACTGCTTCTTTTGGTGACCTTTCGTGGCTGACAAGGACCTCAGCAAATCTCTAATCTCCTAAATCTCTAATCGCCCTAGGATGAGGCCACAAACACATGTATGTAAAGATAATTATGACTATGAATATAAGAAATCTAGTCAAAGCCCTCCTGCACTTATAACAAGAGGTAGTCTGAGAGTACAGAGCTCTCACAGAGGTGAAGATATAGTGTCCAGACTCACAACAAGGATCTTTTCTTTTAGCTCTAGCTCAGTGTTTCTGCCACTTTTCGCACCAAGTATGACCTCAGCTAAACCATGACTAAACTAAGACCAACACATGACTAAACCAGATCTAAACCATGACTAAATCAAGACTTAACCAGTGCAAACCAAGTATAAAGGGCTAAACCAGGGCTAAACCAGGACTAAACCCAGGTCTAAACCAGGACAAAACCAGAACTAATCCAGTACTATATGAGGTCTAAACCAAGTCATCTACAATTTGAATCCTAACAAAAGCAGGAATAAAACTGGAACAAAATTTACTCTAAATGAAACTAAATCAGAACTGCAAAAGACTCCTGAGTACCACCAGAACACACCAGTCGTACTCGTACCATAGTTTGAGAACTACTGCACAACCTTTAAGCCACAAAGCCCTTATTTTTTAAAAATGTAATACTAAAGCTAATATTTTTTTTCTTTACTGATCCCATGTGGTTGGAGATAGTATATTTAGCACTTTCTTGCAATCGGAATTGAATTGTTCCTGGATCTCTATGGTGTTTTGGATCCTCACCAAGAACTAATCAGTTCTTTCTTGGCCTATTATGGACCTGTACTGAAAACATTATCAAAATCTGACTGTTACTTTTTGTAGTATCTTGGTATTAGACTAACAAACAAAGCAACCCAAACAACCTAAAACATACAGTGACTTAATTTGGTGGAGGTACCACACTTCATTTACCTTTGTCAGACAGTCCTAATGAAACATTATCAGGTTTAGTTAGCTTTTATTCAGATGGGACTTTCATTGATGAAATGGGGCCTGTAACCTTTTGAAAATGTCAAAACACTTCCTTCTCTCTTTGTTTCTCTGGCAGCTCCCACCATTGTATGCGCCAGTGTGATCTGTAGCACCTCATCAGCCATCTCGGGACATGAATAACCAGGAAAATGGCAAGCTATCATTAAGTTCAGTTTCACTGTCAAAACATACTTAGTGCTACTTGTTATATATTGGCATTTAGAAGTAAGCTGTGTAGTAGGGCATTAGAGAAAGAGCTGATCTTCAACTGATGATTTTTCAATGGTTTTTCCATAATTTATTCATTCATCAATCGTCTCAAACAGAATGTCTTTTCAGATTATAAATATATAGGCCTGTGTAATGTAGAAAATATTTTTTTCATTCATATGTGAATGCTGAGGCTTTAAAAATAAATTATATTAAATACATGAAAAATAATGAAAGTAGTTGTGTATTTCTTAAATTAACCACGTGGTGGCAGCACTAGAATAACAAACGAGCTACAGATATGCATATACTGTAGGCTACAGTGTTCTTTGAATAATAACACCAGATTTTAGTGTAGTAGATTAATTTTTAAAGACAGGCCTTTTTCCATTATAGTCAGCTATAATTTCTGACAAAAATGCCATACAATAAGTTTGGCTTTGTGTATTTTGACTTTTTGGGCACGGTGAGCAGTTGCATTTCTTTAAATATTATAATTTTATTCATCTATTCATAGAGGATGGTCAACATTTGCAGATCATGTTTTAATCAGAAAATTTAGACTAAAGTGTCAATGTGTAGGATTTGATTGTAAATACACACTCCCACCCACTCACAAATGTGCTCTGCCAAAGTTGTTCCATGTCTGACTATTCTAAATCAGCACTATCTAGATAGTCATGCTCTGTTTGGGCTGGAGTTTGTCTCTGTAGAGGGATAAAGGCGGTTATGGTGGATTACACTGAAATCCAATCCTGCTAAATAGCTTCAGCACTTCCCAAACATTTTGCTCATCAGTATGGCTAGAAAAAGAAAGCTATTTTTAATGTTTTTTGGCATAATGATCACTTGTTTAAATTTATTATTTGATTTTCTTTCATTTGCACCAAAGTCATGCTAATGCTAAATATAGCCCAAGGGCTGACAGTGTGTACACGGACACAAAAGAAACTCTCCTTTTTTCAACAAATTCTCTCATGGTATATATTTCAACATTGTTTTAATATTTTGCTGCCCTAGTCCAAACTACATCTCTCAGTATAGCCCACCTGTGCCTGTTGAGCCTGTTTAAATTGGCATTATTGTGATATATGAGATAATATTCCCTCCTGAGTTGGAGTTTCCAGCAGAGTCTGGACAATAAGCCTAAAAAGTGTCAACATACAGTGCATAGTCTACCTGGCGCCACTTTGCTAACTACACCTCTGAGACCAGCCTGATGGTAAGCACTGATGGGCCTGTGCTCATATAGATTTTATATGCTCCCAAACAGTCTGCAGATGCTGCTGGCTCGGCCACATAGACACATATGACCAGCAGTTTTTAATGACACACACGGTCAGGTTGTGGGCAGCATCCATAAACACATAATACTGTACACAGGGAGCGCAGTAAGGAGGAGAACTGAAAGGGTTGCCAGATTGCCATACATACCCTAGGGACAGCAATGATCATAATAACATCCAGCGCACATCCACTGCAAATACTGTAGAAGTAAAGGAGCTTGAGGAATGGAAATGATTCAGAAAATATGAGAAAAAATGAACACGTTAAAGCAGTGGTTCCCAAAGTGGGGTCCGGGGCTCATGGGGGTCTGCAAAGGTACTGCAGGGCCCCCCCCAGAGGCTGTCAATATTAAGTACATAAGAATTTTTCTTAGATTATAAGTAACATGTACAAAACAAATCAGGGAAGTACATCTGACACAATTTTTAATACAAAAATGGTGAATTTTGGACTAAATATTCAGTATTCGGTAAACAAAAAGTTATACAAGAAAAACAAATCTGGCACAGACAAGGCATCATGTTTAAAACAAGGATTCTGGAATTTTTTGGTAGATCATGGCAGTTTTCTAGTTCATGTTAGAGACATTTAAGTGACTTGAAATATTCAGCAAATAGTAAACAATGGAGTAGTACTTTTCCATTTACATGTATGATAAGAAGATACTGAGTTTGAAATTATTACAGTTATATACTTGTTTAAAAATATTATTTTAAAAACTTTTTAGCCAACAGTCAATGTTTTTGTAAGGTTTTTATAGAAATATTTGGAAATAAACATAACATGGTTTTTGAATAGAGAGAAGTTGTATAGTTGAGGATCTGCGTGGCATTTTCGGAAATTTAAGGGGGCTGCAACTCTCTTGACTTTGAGAATAGCTGTGTTAAAGAATCATAGTAATACTACAGTACTGTTATGACAATGTTATGATAATGTTATGATAATGTTATGACAGTCATTATTAGGCCCAAGCCCCCACACTCATGGCATCGTGCACTTTCAGTGCATATAGGTATGTGGTGGGAAAAACGCATATTTATAATTGTTCAGAGCTAAAATAGCTCAATGCGGAAGTCACTGCTTGTCAGTGACTCAGGACCCTCATGAACAGGTATCAATGCGCGCGCACTTTCCAAAAATATATATATTGAGGTAGCCGCGAAAGCGGCTATATTGTTATTGTAAGGAATATTCTTCTTCTTCTTCTTTTTCTCGTTTGTATGCGGTATTTCAAATTTCACCCAGTGAACATTTATGAACACAAAACTTTGCCCAAAATTCAGGTTGGTGAATTTTTAATACAGGCCATATTAACAAATAATAAAAATTGGCGCGACAGCGCCACCACAAGATTATTTTAACATTGCGCCTATGGGAGTACGGTCAACATTTTTTTCATCATATTATCACCAAATTTGGTACAGAGATGTATTATGACAGGACAGAAAAATCCATATTGGAATAAAAATCCAAAAGTATGACTGAGCAGTTTTTGTACATGTCGTACTTTTTCTGTCTCCTCCTAGGGCATTTATCTGAATGTGCTCAAATTTGGTCAAATTTATCTGGCGAAGTGTGGCATCAAAAGTTATCCACATTTTTGTAGAATCCTTTACGGTTTTCATGCAGTGAAGCCACAAACTTTATGAAAATTGTATCAATTTTAACTTAAACATAAAATGATACAGTTCGCGCAAGCAAACTCAAATTTTTCTCAAATTTGAAACACTTATTAACCTCCCAGTCTTTGATCAATTTAGACAGAAGAAATCAAATTTGGCGCATTAGCGCCCCCTAGAGAATGAAGTAAATATTTATATGACACGCAAAAAAATTACTTTTTTAGAAATGTACAAAATTTGGCAGAAAATTCTGTTATGTCACCCTGATCAAAAAAGTCCATGAGACTTATGTCATTTTTTTATGGTGCTGCCGTTGCAATGATTGAAACCCCCCATTTTATTCTAATGGAAAAACACTACAAATCTTTCATGCAACAGAAAAAATTTTGTTCATCATAAATGTGCAAAATTTGGCACACGTGTGTTTCACCACAACAAAAAAAGTCAATGGGATCTATGCTCTAACTCTAAATGTGTTTCCATGGCAACAACAGAAAACCTATCATTAAATGTGAATGGAAATCCTATACAATGTAATCCTATGGAGCCACAAAATTATGTCACATTTGGTAAATTTCTAAAGAGCCACGTCCAGCAATTTTAGTAAATCTGGCACAGCTCCGGGTCGCGCCGGGTGAGGGCCTATGATTGCCACTTGCAGCTATATTTTTTTATTATTATTATTATTGTTATTACTGATGTTGTTGTTGGTTTCACGTTTGCTGACAGCAATGAGCACTTTTATGAAGAATGATACCGGACAATATGATTTTGAAAAATGATAACCAATGTAAGTAATATCAGAGCCTGGTTAGAAAATATTAGCATGTATATCTACATTTAGCCGTTTCATCAGATCTGGATAGTATTAATTCATAGTCATTTTTATCAAAGATATAAACAACAACCATTCATTCCTGGTGATCCCACAGCACACATTCACCTTTGGATGATATCGGCAAAGTTCCTTAGTCACATGGGGCTGTTGTGATTAGATTCTCACATTATGTGTGTTCAGTTTCCCTGAAACATGAACGGTTGCCTCATCACTAAAATGTTCTCGACCAACGTCAGAAACAGATTTTAGACAAGAAGACCTGACTCTCGGTCTTTGATCTAATTTATCCCAAAAGTGTTCTATCAGGTTGAGGTCAGGACTCTGTGCAGCCCAGTCAGTTTCTTCCACACCAAACTCACTCATCTTATCTTTATGGACCGTGCTTTGTGCTCTGGTGCACAGTCATGTTGGAATAGGAAATGGCCATCCCAAAAATTGTTCCCACAAGGTTGGAATTATCCAAAATCTCTTGGTGCTGAAGCAATCAGAGTTCTTTCCACTGCGACTAAGGGGCCAAGCCCTGCTCCTGAAAACAACCCCACACTATAATCTGAATTCAGTTATTTGAGTGGGTGAAATGTAGTGTATCTCATCAATTGCCTTTGTAATATATCTTCTAAATTGTAGAAAGTTTATGGAAAACCTGTATTGCTACAGCCAACAGTATGTGAAACAAATGTGTACCCATTACGTTAGCGTATAGCCATTAGCACTAAATTGACTTGACAACATGACTGTAACCATCAAAACTAAGGGTTAAAGGTCCCTGTTGTCATCATAAACAAGAATCTCACAGCATGCGTTCCGGACAGCACCATTAGCTGTCCATAATGACTAACCCTCAATGTGTCAATAAACAGAGCCCACTGAAGATGGTTATTTTATACATTCCATTTGCACTAATTATAAGTAATGAGCAAATGTGTGGTGCTTACGTAAAGCAACATAAGCTCAGATATAAGCTGTGTCCTGGTGCCAGATGTGACCTACAGAGGAGACTGCGCTGGAGGTGGGGGTGTGGGGGGTGTTTCTTGCCTTTATCAGCTCAGAATAACCCCACAATACGGCGCACTACAGACAGCCGGAGAAAATCTACAGAGAGACAGATGGAGTGGAACACAGCGCTTGCCCCAAAGACATGATATGAAGTGTTATTTTCTCCTGCTTAGATACAATGCAGAGCAGCACCAGTGGAGGGAGAAGACGACGGCTGACTCACAGACTTGGCAGAGATGGCCCGGCAGACTTAGAAAGAACCAGACCACAGAGATTTCAAGCTGTTTCTGGATAGTTTTTGTCTGTTGTGCTATAACACTCAACAGACTTAAGTCCTAATGAGAGAAAAATTAGAAGTTAGTGGGCACTAATGTTCTACTAGGCCTATTAGTCACTTTACACTTTATTTACACACTGAATTAGACACCTGCCTTCCTCAGTGTTGTCATTTTCAGGGTGGCCAGAGAGGAACTGTGGTATTTTCTAAGAAGAGAATTAGAGGCAGAGAAGTACTGTATGTATGTGAATTGGTGCAGGACATGTATGAGAACTGTGAGATAGTGATGAGGTGTGCTGTAGGTGCGACAGAGGAGTTCAAGGTGGAGGTGGGACTGCATCAAGGGTCAACTCTGAGCCCCTTCTTGTTTGCTACGGTGATGGACAGGCAGACAGGTGAGGTCAGGCAGGAATCTCCGCGGATGATGTTTACGGATGACGGAGCAGGTGGAGGAACATGAAAAGTGGTGGAGGTATGCAATGGAATAGATAGGAATGAAGGTTAGTTGCAGCAAGAAAGAATACATGTGTGAAGAGAGACCTCAGTGCAGTGGTAAAGTTACAGAGTGTAGAGGTGAAGAAGGTGCAAGACTTAAAGTACTTCTGGGACAATGGTCCAGAGCGATGGAGAGTGTGGAAACTAGGTTACGAGGCATGTGCAAGCAGGGTGAAATCAGTGATGGGTCAGTTGTGAACGAGCTGGTACAATGAGCCGGCTCTTTCAAGAGAACGGTGAGAGCAGGCTCCCATCTGTGTGCCGTTTTTCTTTTCAAAAACAGGGCAGATAATAACGAAGAACAAACCGGATCAGCCCCTCTAAGCTGAGGCACTTGGTCTGACTAAATGCCAGTTTGCCCTGAAAAGGTTACAGTTAGATAGTTGATGGTGGTTAGTTAGCACATTGCAATATATTTATGTTATTTATTTTTTATTAGATTACAGATTTATGATAAGGTTTATTGAGTTTTGAGATCAGCTGTTGCTGTCGTTTTTACTTCATCTACATTCATCTTCTTCTGCTTATTCCCGTTAGGGGTCGCGGGTGACTGGAGCCTATCCCAGTAACTTTGGGTCTTAGGCGGGCTACACACTGGACAGGGGCCAGCTAGCCGCAGGGCTGACACAGAGACAAACACAGACAGCCATCCATTCACTCTCACATTCATTCACTAGGGGCAATTTAGAACCCACGGTAACACAGGGAGGACATGCAAACTCCACCCAGAGAGTTCGTGTGTTGGCTGGCCCGAGGATTGAAACCCACTATCTCCTTGCTGGGAGGCGAGAACACTAACCACTCTGCCACTGTGCTCCCTGTTGTTTTTACTTTTAATACTAAATAAAGCCCTGCTTTTTGATAGGTGTTTGTGTGTTTAAATAAAAAAAGTCTAGATCTGTCATTTTTTTTATTTTTATGCTTAATTATAGGTTTTTATATGCTGTGTATATGTAGTAGAGTGGTTATGTAAGCGAGTCAGTTCATTGGGTAATTTCATGGCATCAGAAATGTTGAATTCATCACATTTTGAGTTATATACGAGTACACATGAGTACATCTCATTAGTCAAAACTGTGCCAAATTTGGCTGTAATATAAAAGGTACAGGTGGTAAAATGAAAAGCCTTTAGGGAGCCAAATGAGCCGTCTCTTTGTGGTGAGCTGAGCCAAATGAGCCAAAATTCCCATAACTAGTTTAAATGCGTTGAGGAAAGTGTATTGTGGGATAAAAAAGTTTCAGCAAGAACGAAAGGAAAGGTGTACAAGACAATGGTGAGACCAGCTATATTGTACGATATAGAAACGGTGGCTCCAAGACAAAGACAGAGCTGAAATAATGATGCAAACCTAACTTTTGTGTCTCCATCTGTATGTTGTCCAAATGACTATTGACCTTAGCACTAAAAGTAGGTCCGTTTTTAGGCAACAACATTTTTATTTAATGTAAAACAAACCAGCTTTATCAAAGAAAGGTACCACTGAGATATGTCAGAAAAACATTTTTCTGTTGTGTTGTCATACTGATTATTGTAATATGTTATGAAGTTTCCTGTTGTAAATAATATTTTCTTTCTATTGTGTTACTTTGTGTTTGTTGGATGCTGGTTAACGTTACTAAGACATGACAGGAGTTACACCTTTTTGTCACCATCAGAGTCTTTGAATAGTATAATCCTAAGAATCTATACGTGCAATTTGTTTTTTTTAATCAACCCGCACTTTCCCACACTTCAATATAATGGTGAGATTGAAACAAGTATGAGAACCGTATGCGTGTGCATCAGGTAGTAATTTATGGATTGCTTTACAAAATCTGTTTGGTCACACTTGGGCTCCGTTTCCATGGTTACCCTCTTCACGATGTTAAGGGGGAATGGGGAAAAGATAGAAATGATGGATGATGTTGTGTGAAGAAAAAAACTAAACAAAAAAACAGAGGCAGACAGAGGTGGGAGGCAACAGTACAAATAAAATATGAGGTCCACTTTAGGATTTAAAGAAAGATAATAAGAACAGTTATTCATACACTGCACAGTACATACTTTTTGCATGAACAAACTATTTTATGTTCTATGTTTGTAAAGAGTCTTTCAGTTTTACAAATTAAATACAAGTTGCTATGTGAGATTGTTGGTAGCACCGCTGTAAATAATTCAATTACAATACAGTCTCAAAAGACAAATGGGGATTAGCCAGCAAAAACAGCAAATTCTACATAAACAAAATTATTGTGGCAGATAACAACCGTCTGACTACATGTGTGTCCTGTGAGTATGTGGGTGGGGAACATTAGCTTGATACTGAACTGTTCAATTTATATGACAATTTAGCTTACATAGATTTTTTTTATTTTGTTGGACATGTCCAGAATGCTAAAGATGCATAGTTATACACAGATGCTTGTAGGACCTGTGCTTCCTCATCATAGGCAAAACCTACATTAAAATAAAATGAATGGAACTAATATAAAGTTTTTCTCAACTGATCTGGCTTCAGCAACTACCATTGCTCTATAATGACAAGCCACGACCCAAATAAAAAAGATATTGAGGAAAATTAAGAGATATTTCAGAAAAATTCAAAGATATTGAAGAAAATTAAGAGATATTTCAGGAAAATTTTAATATACTGAGAAACATTAAGCAGTACTAACATCAACCTTAGGTATAGCAGTAATGTTATAGAACTCTTTTTTGTGCTGAGTTTCTTTTATATTATTCGATTCTATATGTTCCACACTGCCGCCTACTGTTAAGGTGTGTAAATTGATGATTTATTTTTAAAAATTAAACTTTCTTTTTTGCCCTGACAAAGGCCTGCAACCCACTGAAAACAGTTATGCGACCCACTTTTGGGTCCCGACCCACCAGTTGAGAACCACTGATAGAAACATAAACAACATATCAATTTATTATGGATAATGTAACACAAATACATCTTTTAAAAATTCTTATTGTTTTATTGCCTTAATATAATATATAATAATATATCTTAATATAATGGAATAATTGACTAATTATAAGATATTCTGAGGTCAAGAGAAGATGTTTAAATATTCTATACATATTAACCTGGACTTGACCTGACATTTACAAGACCTTCATTTGCATTTGGTAAAGAGAGGAGCACTTTGACTGGAGTGAGTGTGCACACAAATCCAATAGGGAGCAGTAGATAGGAAGTGTACTGATGCATGTTGCTGAGCACTGGCACATGATCAAAGATACAGAAGTGTGCTAAAAACAGGAGTGGGACTGGAGGGCTGATGACGATAAGGCAGCTGGAGGGTAGGGACTGTTGGAAGTTCCATTCCACTTCATGGGACTCCAACTAACTGAATGATTTTCTCTCATTCAATGTGAGGATGGCTCAGACGTGGCTGTTTCAACCCCTTCCAACAGATCTGTAGGAAAGAGAGGAGAATTGTTTCCACTCAAGTTTTACTATTACATTTCTGCTTATTTATGGGATGTAGATATATTTCTGTTTGCTTGGTGAATGGAACAAAAAGCCTGTTTAAAGTCCTCTTGGGTCAAAAGTTGTTTTATGGTTAAAGATAGAATAGATTTATTTTCTTTAAAAAAAATAAATGCCTTTACTTTAGTAAATTTTGGGGCTCAAATTAAGAGAATAATGTATATTTTGATTTACTAATTGTGTCAGTGTTCATGTATTTTATGTATTTGTCTGTGTTGATTTGTTGGTGTGTCACAAAATAACCCAAATAGTAATAATGTGAAAGTTATGAAATTTTAAGGAAAAAGTCAGTAATGGGTCAAGTAAGGCATAATTAGTTTGATTTTTTTGTGTGGATCTGAAACACCATTTGAATCCAGGAATATTTTTTTTAAAGATGAGTAGATACTACCTCCAGCCACAAAGTGTCAGTAAAGAAACTTAAAAAAGTAATTTTAATGTATTGTAAGATACAAGACCTTTGTGGTTAAAAAGATTTACCCCTGAACTGGAAGATCTAGCCTAGGCATGATATCTTTATTCATTGCAAGATAAGGCCAATTTCTTGCTGGAGGTCTGCGCTCTAAGTGCTTCTAGTTAATCACTATTTTTCCATTAAGCTTTATCCCATAAACTAAACTATATTGATTTATTACATAATGCCTACGAATTTGATTTGAATTTGCTTTTCATTGTTTTTTCATTTGTTTTCATTTTAATTTCTCGAACAATTCTATTTGATGACATAAAACACCAAATACATTTGAACAAAATAAGCCACTCCACTAATTATATGTTCTAGTTTGTAGCAGATGTCATGAAAAGAAACACTGATTAGGTTAATTTCTTCCTCTCATTTATGTCCCTGAAAATAAATTGTATAATTTGTATGCAAATTGTAATTATTGCTTTCGGTTTGGCATCACACAAGATCTGCCCTCTGATTAAGTGTTGCTGAATAAAAGCCAGTGAAAAGAAAAGCAAAAGGACTGTCTATTAGATAAAGTTTTGCTCTTTTGAGGGGTTTAAATACAAATAAAATATTTCATGAATAATAATAATAATTTCACGAATAAACAGTACAGCCCTTTTGAAAACTACATTTTAAAGTTTTATTCAAAATGACATGCATCAAAAGTACTGCGCTCAACGTAAATTGCTTATGTTGCCTTTTCTATCCAGTTATTGCCTGATTTAAACCGCATTAAAAATGTCTGCATCTGAGAGAGAAATATTTTTGCCCACAGTGAATGTGATAATTAGAAGAGAAGCTAGGTTAGTAACTGAAGCTAAAAGCAGTCAAAGCACAACAGATTATTAATCCATGAGCTACAAGTTAAGAGATTGCTCGATGACTCAACTTTGATATCTGACTTGTGCCATATGTTACTCCAGCCTTTTGCATACTTTCAAGTTTGTCTTCTCCTTTAGGAAAGAGGTGTCAGCACTGGTGTTCAGACAGGTGTGTGTAGATATCATGCTGTAACTAAATTATCCTGCATATCAGATTGTAACAGTTTGATAAATCATCTTCTTACAGCTTAGCCATTTTTGGTGTGCTCATACAATTACATGTCCTCCAAATCCAACACATATAATTTTACACTGACCATCCTTAGTGATATTCAGATCAGTAATATTATATATTGCGAGTCAATATGCCACAACCTCAGTAGAAAATACTGTCCTTAACAGAAAAACTTGACCTAAGATTTCTTAGGTAAATGTCAGAAGACCTGCACTATTTTACAAATGCCAGTCTAGCTAGCTAACTTATGTGTGTTTTTCTTTCTTTCAATTAAAGAAAACTTCAGTAATTTGATTGATTTAATGTGGCAATTACTTTTTGATTTACTAAATCAGTGGTTCTCAACTGGTCTGGCTTCAGGAACCACCATCACTCTCATCTCATCACAAAACAAAAGAGTGATTTCAACTGATCAAATGTATTGAATAAACACATAGTGCAGTTTGAACTTGTATAATATCAGAATATCCCAGTATGCCAACACAAAAGAACATATTTAAAGATAAACCAAGTAAGAAGCAATGACAGAGGGAACTGTTCCCTTCTATATTTAGTTAGCTGCATTTTAATTTAATACCACAACACCTCATCAGTAACTTTAGCCTTTTTAACCTCACTTCAACCTTAGAGGTGTAACAGTGACATTGAAGTGGATTTTTTGCTTTTATTGGGTTTCCTATATACACCTTATGTCCCATACTACCATCTTTTTTATTATTATCAATAAATTAACTAAAAAAGGTTCCATGACCCACCATTGGGTTCTGACCCACAAGTTGAGAATCACTGTACTAAATCAGCCTAGTTTACTATAGCAACACTTTACTTAATCTGATTTTATTATGTTATATAATTTATTGTTTTTTTTTTTTTTACTTCTGTCTGGAAGCCTGACATCTAACTTATTCTCTTCTCTAACTTATTCCTGAGGCCATGTTTTCTTTTTCACATTTGTAGGTATTTCCTGTTTTATTTTGATACTCAGCTTGTGTCTTGCCTCAGGTCACTTCACTTCCTGGTCTTTGTCTACCTTCCCGCCTGTGTGATTGCCTGCCCCGCCCTTATGTGCTTCACCTGTGTCCAGTTGTCTGCCCCTCCAAGTGTGTATACTCACCTCCTTCCCATTGTTCTCTGCCCGATCGTCTTGTACCATCAGTGTTCCAGCCTTTGTTCACTGTTTATCGTGGTTTCTCCGTGACTTTTTGACCTTTTGCCCTATGTTTTTGGATACTTCTGCTGGACATTAAATTTACACTTACCTGTGAGTCAACCATTTGGGTCCTTTTTCCAGTGTGCCATTTTGTTACTACAGGTACAAATAAAGTTACCTGAACCTATCTACAGATTAGCCTGTCTTTGAGCCCAGACTTCAATTTGATGTTTACTCCCTGAGAGTGAAATCTTTTGTGGCAACATTTGCTAATCCTGTCTGGAAACGTGTAGGATAGTGTAGTATGGAGTCAATCAACACCTTCCTAAAGTGTGAAAAAAAAAAAGAAATTTACCATCTGGTGTTGTGCACTCAGAAGCTGTCGTATTACTCAGGCTAATTAGGCATAAGCGGGTAGCGCCTCTTTCCACTATCCAGAGTGAATTTTCTCTTATCCAGTCGCTCGTCAATTAAATTCAGAATTTCCCGCTAATGGTGTGGGAAGGGGTCGGCTGCTCTCTGATGATCTGGAGCACTCGGGACTATCATCATGGCGCTGGTATATGGATGCCATAATCACAGATAAGGGATAATGTTTCCTCTAATGGCTTTAATGTGCACACATTAGCCACAGCCATTACCAGCGCATGTGTACACAGTCACACATGCAGTATTTAGATAGTGTTTGTTTGTTTATGTGGCTTGATACGTACTGTGTGTGGTGTGCATTTGTTGATGACTTACTCGAAGTGCATAAAGCTTATTATACATTCATTTCAAATAATGTGCCTTGAAATCTGCAAAGTAGCTACAATGATGCCTTTGCAATAGACTGAAAAGATATTCAGTACACTGAGCAGCAGTTTAATGGAATAGATATAATTTTGAGCTGTAAAGTGTACAGCGGGATAAGCAGTATTGAATAAAAGACGCCCTCACTGGTTCATTAGTTAGTAAGGCTTGTACACACTTCAGAAAGAGATGGAGACAACAGTGCCATTGCATTGGTCTAGCACTAAACTTAGAAATCAATGTTTAAGGTAACGTTTAAGGGGTACCTTCCAGAGTCAACCCTTCCAAAGACCCTTTTGGTCTGTGAGCCAATCCCATGAACAATCCATGTTAAAAAAAGGAGACATAGGTGAGTTTTGGGGGGTGAAAGTGTGTATGGGCATGAAAATGTGGAGAGGGGAGTTAGATGAGGTTAACTGTTCATCTATGTATAGTTTATCCACTGAGATGAATGCTATTTTTCCCCGTGTTGCATCATCTGTTTATAGATAGTGTACAGTTGTTGGGGGTGTTGCATGATTTCTTTAAGTAATTGATCGCTGAGTCCAAAATTTGTGCCTTTGAGAAGTCTGCCCAGCATTCAAAAAGTTGTTTCAGCTTAATGCGTTCAAAGTTAGTTACAATGGGGCGGGGATGTTTGTTATTGCTGTTGTCTTTCTTCTGGCCAAGGCTCTGAATGTGGTGAAAAGAGATTTTGTTAATGGTGTCCATGGGCAAGTTGAGATGTTTTAACAAGTATAAGTCAAGTATAGTTTCCTTTATTGATTTGTTGTCAGCACATACAGTGTTTAGCTGTGTTGTGAGAGATTTTCCTGACTGTTCGAGCAATTTATTAGTTGCTCGATTTGGTCTTGGTTGATTTCCAGACTCTGTCAGAGAGTGTGGAATTCCTTTTAAAGAATTTCAATGAGTGTGATTCTATTGTTCATAGCTGTGAGTTTCTGATCAGTTGAAATAAGTGTGCATGTAGAAGATGATGAGTCAGCGGGAGTTCCTGGAGTAACTGTAGTCGTCAAAGTACTGCTCCAGTCAGTCCAGGATTGAATGTAGTGTTAATATCCCAAAGTACAGTCAATCAAAAGCAAAAAATGCCAGGAAATAATATAGAAAATGGCAAAATTTGAAGCTGAGGAGCAAAATGTTTGTGTAAAGTTAGCAGTCCAGCAACCAGCAAACGCCATTTTGATTCTCACACTGTCCTGCAAGAGTCATACAGCAGCTTTTGGAACATACTAAGGAGCATGCGTGTTGTGTCACTTGTTTAAATCAGGCTTTAAAAACCTACCCTTTCACGAGGGAAAAGTGGTTGCACTGCATTGTAGGCAATTGGTTCCAAGGCGAGGCAACGGAGGTGCATCCTTCCTGAATTAGCCAAACGGAGGAGACGAGCTTTGAGGACAATGGGAATTTAAACATTTGGAAAACCACTTGGCATAGTGCTGATGACGTGGATCACTCCAAAGTTGTCAAACTGTGAAGGGTCCTTGCAATTGGGACGCAGCCGCTATACCATCAAGCATCATTCTCTGACTACTTTAATAAATCTCCTCTTTGGTCACTGAGCCTCAACATTTTAATCTGGCTTGTTTATCACTTTTCTTCACCCAGTCCAACTCACTGCACACAACTCACCTCTTTTTTTTCACCCTCTCCACACTCAAGTACCTATACCTCTACTTCCTGTAACCTTCTACGTTGGTCCCTCTCATTCACTTACATGTATTATTACTGTGACTAACTTTCATGACAAAGCTTTTGCCTTTCCCAACATTATATTTGAATGGCTAAGGTTAGGACTAAGTATCTGCATGATTTGAATAAAGAGTTCCACTGGGGATTCAGTGAAAGAAAACAGTTTGTGTGAGTGAGTATGTGGCCTGACAATTAGGGAGGAGACTGACAGAATGGATTTCCTGTTTCAGCAATAAGAGTACACAGTCATTTAGCAGTGTGACACCTAGAGACGCGCCAAGTGACAGATACAGCCACCCACAATGCAGTGTGTTCCAATGGCCCAGAGAAATTCTGACAACAGGCAGATTTAGATCGCCTAAGCTTGAAAAGACAACATTTAAGCCACAAATACTTAAGAGATTTTGAGATTCTCAGTTGTATATATACATTTGTATATATAATTTATTCATTAAATTAAATGTTTCATAATTCCTGGGTGACTTTTCAATTTTGTTCATCCACTGCAAATGTTCTGCTAGTTTGGCCATGTAAAGCAGTTCAACTCACATTCCCCTTCCACAATGGGGGCATAATCAAAACTGCACTTTTTGATGAAGAAACAGGAACATTTCCTATTCCTTAATGTGACTAATGTGATCATTTGTACACTATTTACTACTGTGTACTACTATTGCTGCATTAATGTTATCTGAAAAATCCACTTGGACACCTGCCCAAGTTGGAAAAAGACGGAACTCAGGTTAACTCTTACTGGCCAACTTTCCAACATTACTTAACAACTGTGTGATGCCAACTTTGCGGTAGCTACATAAACCTTACCAATTGGTAAAAATTACCAAATTACCCACCAAATTAAAATAGGTGTAGATGGTGTAGCAGGATTAGCAATTAGCAGAGTAGTAAGGCTCATTTATACACATTCAGATATGGACGGTGTTCTCTGTTCATCTTTCTGCGTTCACTCTGACATACATTGGTACGTTTCCCCAGAGCTTGCAGATACAGACAAACAGAGCAGTACATGTGCTGACCATTGGGGGCGCTAGCTGTTACGGCTGTTGAAGGGGGGGTAAATTGACTGTTGGTGGTTTTAGCCCTGCTTCAACAAAATCATGCATCAAATGTGCTCTACAGCTTTACACCATAGCCAGTATACTGTTATGCCACTGTCTCAATACTCCCATTTGTGTGTGTTCACTTATGTGGTGTGTCTTAATGCTTCAGTAACATTTTCAACGGCACTCCACAGCACACGTTATGTACCAGGGCTCAAAATTAACTTTTTCCATGGTAGTACCAAAATGTATGAAAACACATGTATAATATACTGTATATTTAACTCTTTTATTACTCTATTCTTTACACACATGGCTGCTACTTTTACATGTGGCACTGGTGTTCCTAACTTAAACAGGCTCTTCTTTTTTGTAACCTGGACTAACAACTCCAATTCTAAGGAAAGTTTTAATGTAATTTATTACGCCAGACTCTGCACTACTGGCTGCAGCATAAGATAAGAGCAAGTCTATCATTTACAAAGTGAACGGTGCCCTCATTAACCTACAGCCCAGCAGAGAGGGGCCCTTGTGGTCAACATGGGAACTGCCAGTGAAAGTGTGTGGGGCAGCGTCATTAAGCTCAGCTCAAACACATTAGAAGAAACATTATAGCAAGGCTTCTCACTAACTGTTGTAAACCTCCAGGTGATAAATCCTCACTCTTCACTGTGTGGGGCAGAGGGAGTTGTGGTGCACAGGTGAAAAGCACCGGGTTCTGGATTGTGCATCACATGATTCACAAAATGCACACAGAGACTCGTTAGAGAAGAAATCCACCCTGTCATTTGCGCACTGTGCTTTATTTATTTAGAATATTTGTTTTACTATAAGTTTCCTGAATCTCTTGTGTTTCTGTGATCTTGGTGCTGTCTCTCACTCTCTCTCTCTCTTGCCCTGAGCAGCTGCCATAGCCCCTCCTCTCTCTGTGCTCAGCTCAGAGAGGAACAGTTCCTCTCCACACACTCCTCTCATCCTTCTGACCGTTCAAACTAAATATTGGGCAGTAAATATCTCTTTTCTGGCCGTTTTTGAGTAAAACATCAGAAATACTGTCGCCCACGTGTTCCCGACACAGCGCTAATGGCCATCCGTAAATAGGCTATATTTAATAGCCTTAACATTTTAAAGAATTTAAGTGTGAATTTTACTGGACCTATTGAAGTACGCAATAACTGCCAAAAATGGAACAGTAAAAAATGCATTAGCAGCTAAACTGAAAAGAATCTATTGAGTCTATACAGGCGTTCAAGTATCACCAGTGTGCATTAGAGACTCACTCTGAGCAAAAACACCAAACTATGAGATGTAGACATTCTGATAAACCAGCAGCAGTAAAGCAGGTTTCACTACAGCATTGTGTTTGCTCTTTTTCTGTTTGGCCTTAGACTGATCATAACCAAAGATACATAGATGAATGGAGTGTACAAGATCCCAATTCTCAAGTTTAAAAGTTTTGAACCCTTCGGCACTTGCATGTTCAACAAATGCGCTCTTCAGCAAAGTGCTTAGAGTGTAATGTGTAGTCTGTTACTTCACCATAGCCTTGGTAAAGGAACAACCACTCAAAACTAATGAATAATAAACTACTGTATGTGATTCAAATACATACAGACGATGACAGGAGGATGTCCCCGGGGTTGCTCCAGCCTTGGAATGAATAGATATTTCCCTGGTAGAGCTAGGGGAAGTGTCTAAGGAGGTGGAAGTCTGGCTGCCCCCACCTTTTGGATGCATGTGCCATTATTATACATGTACAGTATTCAGATAACTTACTTTTATGTTAAGTAAAGTGATCTGGCCATTAGATTATCCCTAAGAAGCAGCAGTGGGTGAAGTTGGGTTAGGTTGGATTGATGTTACCAAGACCAGGGCAACAGTTATGAGAAACCAGGATACTCTACTTGGAAAAACTCAGACAGAAACAGGGATACTGTGGCATACTTCTGCAGTAAAAACAAAGCGAGTGGCAACTTTCCCACTGCGACTGTAACTTGTACCTGAGCTCTCAAAACTCATACTCTAGTAATATTCATCAAAGTGGCACAGTCTATTCAACGGCGATGTGGCTGTTCCTAGCTCTGCTGCTCTGCTGGTGCCCTAGGCAAGATTTTAAACTTGACCCCCCTGCACACACCACCACTAAAACAGAATACAGGCTACATTTGATAAGACTTTACTAACATCAATTTTGTACTACTCTCTGAACTGTGCCCTGAAGGGTTTTGTAGTAGGGTGTTTATGAAGTGAAATAGAAGGCAGGGGGGTCTGGGAGTCCCCTACCAGGAAGGTATACTGTTATTGATCAGGCTCATTAAGCCTTTTTGTGCACTGAAGCACAGGGCAGTGGGAGGCACCCTCCTGTCACTCTGTGCCCTTAGCATTTGCCTATATATCCCCGATGCCACAGGGTGGTTCTGCACTGCTCTCATACTAAACTATCTCTACGCTACCGTCGCTGTTGGATTCCACTTACATGTGTCATGTATTCAGGAATATCAGTGTCCCGGTTTCTCTGAGTGCATGTAAATGCCATATCCTGAATACTGTCATAACCTGGAAAAGGCTTATAACCAGGATACTCAAGTGCATGTAAAAACACTTAATGTTTAGTAAATTAAAAACATCAAGACTTTAGAATGTCCTAAATCAAGTTAGTATCTTTGGCTTATTTTACACGGGTACAGAATCTTTTTAAATAATTCTGGGTGGTTATAAGTCTACACCAAAAACCTTTCATTTCTTCCTTGGGTCATTACTGACTTTTCCTGAAAATCTAAATTCAAACATTACTTTCTGATAAACCTTTTTACAGAGAAACCAACCAACAGTGAAAACATAACATCCTTGATAAAGCTAACCAGACTCTGGATGGTGCGAGGTCTGCAGAGCTCTTGTAGTTTGTGTACACTTAGAGCAACAGACAGGAGCAGAGCTGGAGGTAGCAGAGCTGAATATGTTGAGGTTCTCTGTGGTGTTGAGGATGGATTAGGATAAAGTCAGATTTTCAGTCAGACTGACTGTGGACATATACAGAGGAAGGACAGTAAAGATATGGGTGAAAGGTTAGAGCTGCAGTCAGGCAGGAGGGCCAGAGGAAGGCCAGAGGAAGACCAAAGAGGAGATTTCTGGATAAATATACCTGAGGCTATAAGATGATGTAGATCATATTAGATGCTGGTCCATTGTTATTCAGTGAAAACAATGAGAGCTTCAATGCAAACTTCAGATTTTATCATTTATAATGTTTCCACTAGAAAGCTTCCACTTCCTGGTCCCATCTCCATGACGACCGTAGAATATGCTAATATAGAATGTTGATGATGTAATGAGCGGTGTAGAACTTTGAGCAGACCAACTTTCTCCTGAGAGCAACCTGCAGCACATCACACTCCTCCTGACATTTTCACTCTTTTTTTAAGAAAATCTTTAGAACCCGTATTTATCTCTACAAAACATGACTGTGTGGCGTAGAACCTGGTGCCAACTGAGGGAGTCCAGGGTAAGACCAGGACATAAGCTCTACAAACGTGAGCTGATAGGAGGTACCTGAAGGAGGGTGAGAAGCTAAGAGGAGAATGGGCTCCAAATATTTGTGGAAGCAGAGTCTACATTCCTGTTTTGGACTATTTAATCCTGTGATGAGTGAGTACTCGATGTATATTATTTTTGTGCTTAGACCAAAGTGTAAGTGTATAATGCTACTCACAAGTTAGCATGTTAACATTTTAGTGCGGGCTAACAGTAGCTTTATATGTAAAGTATAAAAGCTTTAGATAAATTTATGAAACTAAATTGAGTCTTTGAATGCATAGTGGACTGAGAGGAATTCTCTGGACTTTCCTGCTGTGAGTAGACCAATCACAGTTTCTCCCAAGTGTACTCCACAAACAGCCATGTGGTGAAGCTAACTCCAACCACGTTGCCTAGCAGGACCACATGGTCACAGACAAGGTCTCAACTAGCCCTTACACCTAACCAAAAGGATTTATGAGTAAATTAAAGCACGTGCATTTTATTTTTGGCTCGTGTAACAAGTGAAGTAGCCATTTTGTGTTTTTTTTCTGGTCACTACTAACCCAAGCAACAGTTTATTTATGAGCTCAAAAGAATGGGTTGTTAATAAATAGTTCAAAATCAGAACTGAACTTAAAGGGGATGATGGTTTGTTTGATTTTGTGAATTTACCATTCATTTTCAAAGTGTATTGACATACACAGAAACTTTAATTTTCTTTCTATTTATTTTTTAAAATATTTTTATTTACTAAATTCTTCCTTGGACTTTAAATTTTCCTGTGTTGTGTATTATTTTACAGATTTATATTTCATTCTAAAGGTTACATAGATTTAAATAAGGTTTAAAAAACTGCATTTCATCATTCTTAATGGGTTAAAAAAACAGACTAATTCATATTTTGGCACTGCCATAATTAAAATTTATTGATAAGTGTAGAAGGTTAAAAACATAGTTCATTAGTCATACCTAACGTACCCAGGGCCCAGCCTATAGTACTGCCACCACATTAATAAAGGGTTAATGCATAGCTACTTGGGTTGGGTGCTACATCTATATAAGCAGTTAGTATGGTACCTGCTGCTTTGAGTTATACTTACTGCAGCAGGACAAAAGTAGAACAGAGTACTGAGTACTGTACCTAAGTACAGTTTTTGAGAATTTGTACTTAACTTGAGTAGTATATTTGGGACAACTTAATATTTTTACTCCACTACCTCTGAAAGGTGAATATCGTACTTTTAACTCAACTATGTTCCTATAAAAGCTGAAGTAACCTGTACGAAAAAAACAGATGTTTTTGTTGAGTTCCTTGTCAGTATATGGATTATTATTAACACACCCCAAAGATAATCATATACAATATCATTTTCATTAATACTTTAAGACTTGGCTTAAATCTGGTTTAGTACTGCTTTACTATTGCAGTTTTGGTGTGCATAGTCCTGATTTAGCCTTGGGTGGACTTACACCTGTTTTATACAAGCAAAATGCTTCTGGAACAAAAGTAGTGAAATTTTTCTTGGATTAGGTCACTAATAAAGAAAAAGTAAGTCAGAAGTGCAGATTGGCTATAGTTTCCAAGAAACAGTATTGGGTCAAAATAGGAAATTTATGCAAAATAAGGCAAAAACGGTAGTTTATCAGAAGGTACAGTGTGTCTACAAGCAACCAGTTCTATCTGAAAGCCTGTCTGCACATTCCAATACATTCATTTTGATATGTCTAGAGTTTTGACATAAAATGTTTTGTTTTTATTTGCAGAAATCTCTCTCTTGGAAGTGGACAAAATGCATGCATGTAGAGAAATTAAATATTTTCAAAATATAAATATCATTTTTAAGCAAAAATGCCTAAATCTATTGTATAAACAGATGCGATTTTGATGTGAAACAATATCAATCAGAAAATCTCCTCCAGTTTAGCTCAACAGTCATAATTGGTCGGAAGGGATTTTGGTGAAAAAGATGGATAAATTTTCATACGATCATATATTCATGTACATATGACTGTCCTGTTTCAACAGCCTGTCCGGTCTGGGACCTCCAGCAGAAGAGTCCTTGAGGAGTTCTCACAGAAGACTCCAGAGAGCAGGGACGGCCCACAGAGAGAAGAGCGATTAAAAGAGCCTCATCCTGCTGGACCAAATGGGCCGGAATCTTTAGATCAGATTCAGACTGTGGTCCTCTACCTCCTAAACGGCCCAGAACCTCTGTGGAGGGGAGAGGCCTTAAGAGACCACGAACCAGACCGTACCCACCCACCGGCCAAACGTCAGTGTGTCCTGGTGAAGAGGAGAGGGGTGAAGAGACAGCGGCCATGTTGGATAACCTCTGACCTG
The DNA here is from genome assembly GCA_020698575.1 of Bostrychus sinensis. Lineage (NCBI taxonomy): Eukaryota > Metazoa > Chordata > Actinopteri > Gobiiformes > Eleotridae > Bostrychus > Bostrychus sinensis. The sequence continues at coordinate 12,001,973 of CM036255.1, forward strand.
CCGCCAGCCAAACTTCCCAGAGTTGATGAGGAGAGGGGCGCGACAGACCTGGACTTCAACAACAACAGACTGATAGGTAAACCAAGTGTTAGCATGTAATGACCAGAGGTGTGAAAGGTACTGCTTATCTGTACTCAAGTAAAGGTACTGTTACTTGTGAGTTGAACTGAATTACACAACACAAGTGAACACATCATTACTTCTCTGGTCAGGCCCATTGATAGCAGGGTAGCTCCAGGTATTGTCTTGTGAAATTTAGGACCTTTTTAACACTTTTTAATGCAACTTAGAGCGAAATTAATCCCAGCATTGTCAACAACAGAACAATAATCTGTATGCATTTTACACTAAGGAATTATCGGTTCTACTCTGAAACTTAAGGGTTTCATTTTAAAAATCTAATACAGATGAAAGAACTCCAGTGCTGCATTAAAAAAAAAAAATTCTTCCATAAATATATTTTGTTACTGTGGTGACACTACTTTTTGTAGTTTTAACATAACGGTTTGATAAATGTTAAGATCTAGATGAATAAAATGTTATACCTACTTATAATATTTAATACTTTTAAGGCCATGCTCTTGACAAGATTAAATTTAGTACCTTTTTAAATGCTTTTAAGACATTGGATAGACTTTCTGGGGCTCATTCATGGGCTCATTAGAATATAAAATGTAAGGAGAGGGACCATTTCTGGGCCCCTCTGACCATCCAAGACCAGTTCACTGCTACACTCACAGGTCTGTATTTACATTTTTGTGCTTCATTTGTGTGTGGCATCATTATTAATGTGTGATTCTGAATTATCCTTCTGCAGTAACTCAGCTTGTTCTGTTATCTTTGCAGCCATGAGCAGTACCAGACCGAGCAGGCCAAGGCCCAGAGTGAGCAGAGCCAGGTCCAGGCCGAGTAGACCCAGGTCCAAACTAGGATCCAGACTAACCTCTCGACTAAAATCCAGAGCAAAGTCCACTCTCAGGTCCAGACCCAGAACAAGCGTTTCATTCTCAAACGCTGGAGTGTTGCAGAGATCTGCTCTGTCCTGCAGCTTTAAACACAGCTCACTGTTTCTTCTGCTTGAAACAATAAAAACATGAACATGATGATGCTTCGGTTATAGACTGTGACTGATAATACATTAAATTTATTGGTTTTATTTAAAATTGTAATATTACGTAATTCAAGTGTAGGCAAGACAAACAGGAATTTAAATATTACTAAATGCTGAGCTAAATGATTTAAGGATTGATTTTTCTAAACTCACTGCGAGTTCAGCTTTCTTCAAAAGACTGACTTATTTGTGTATTTATGTATTTTTAAGAAGCCAGTCAGTTCATTCAGAAAATAAACAATAGGATTAGTGATGCATTATAATTTTAACCAGAATAAAACATTTTATTTGTGGGACATTATTATGGTCTTATTGATTGATGATAATATTAGCATGTGTGGACTAAAATCACTAAAAGTGACGTCATATAGCTCTGCGCAGAGTGAGACCACCATTTAGGATTTATGGCGGCACGGTGGCTTAGTGGTTGGAACTCTCACCTCACAGCAAGAAGGTCTCCGGTTCAATTCCTACATCACGTGGGGCCTTTCTGAGTGGAGTTTGCATGTTCTCCTCAGGTGGGTTTCCTCCAGGTGCTCTGGTTTCCCCCATCAGCATGAAAAAACATGCCCAATAGGCTAATCCTCCAGGCACATACTCCTGACCAGGATCCTGGCTCAAGTTCTGGAGAAGGGCCCCGGGGCACTGCCCTGCGGCTGCCCACTGCTCCTGATAATATTCTGCTTTTATTCATATTTTTAAACCTCTCTTGGTCTCCTCTGGAACAGCAGCACATTTTACAACCTTTAAAAACATTAAGTGACTAAAAAGGTTTTTAGCAAGTACTCTACTGGTGCTATAAAGAAACAGGTGAAGAGACGAGCAGAGGGCAGAATGTTGGGGTCTTTTGAAACATAAAAGAAAAAGCTTTTTACTTCCTTAAACTTTTTGTATGATGCCATTTTACTTCAAAAAGAACAATATCTGTGAGGAATCAGTGGGAACAGAGCTGTGCACATTTTTTTGGATAAATGAATGAGAACAGACTGGATGTAGAGGGCTTGCTGATTGGTCAGTGCTTCCTGGAATGGGCGGGGGTTTGTGGAAGAGGTGGTGGATTACACAAACATGCCTAAATGAAACAAAACACAACTCCAGGTATGTTTTTGCTGAGGGAACAACATTATAACATGAGAGAAAGAGAGGGAAAGGGAAATTTTGCATAATATATCCTCTTTAAGAATAAAGATATGCACAGCGGCGTGATTCAGCATCTTGCGCCAGAACAAGGCCCCTGTGCCAATGCTGAGTGGAGTGTTCTCCTCATGCTGTCTTTTCCTCCTGCTGTCAAAAGACACAGATGAACTGGCAATTGTTCAATGGAGAATGAATGTGTGAGGCAATGGTTGTCTGTCAGTGTATGTCTCAAAGTTTCAGCCCCAGGAAAAACTGGCCATTGTCCAAGATAGGTTCACACCCGAATTGGAAAATGCAGAACTACATAAAATCCTTAAAGGGTCTAAATTCAAAATAAACTTTTCCTCTCTTTCTTCTATGTTATAATGTTGTTCTCTTATCAAAAACAGATCTGGAGTTGTGTTTTGTTTCATTCACACATTTGAGTAACCTGTATTCTGGTTGCTCAGGTGGGGACACTGGAGTCAGGCCTATGTTCCCCAGTAGCTAAACCTCCAACCTCTATCTGTGAACATGCTACTGTGGGACATGTGATCATCTGCAGTTACACTATGTACTGCAATGCTCTGTTGTTGCTTATTCTGCTGACGTATACACAGAGTTAACTCTAACATCATTGTATTATATTCACTGTGATATTTATTTGTATTTGTCATTCTTTTTTAAGATTTAACAACTGGAATCTGGTAACTTAATTTAACTTAAGATAACATCTCTCTCGGAGGTCTGATTTCCGACATCTGAGGACAAATGGAACACAACATAAAACTTGTGTCTGGGTCGGTTTCCTCTAGGTACTCTGTTTTCCCCCCATCAACCTAAAACATGCAAAAGGCCAATCCTCCAGCTAGGCACAACTGATCAAGATTCTGGCACAGATCTGGAGATGGGTCCTTGGGCACTGCTCTGTTGTTCTGAGGTTGCCCCAGAGGCACTGAAGGATGGGTCAAATGCAGAGGACACATTTCTGCCTTTACTTTAACCTTTTTATGGGCAACCATACAAGCCAGGAAGCAGTAGAGGCTAGTTTTTCAAAACACAATTTAGCCACGTATCTTTTACCATTTCTGTGAAAATATTGATCAGTACCACCACAGCGTACTCAGAAGCATATCAAGAGGGCCAGCTTGCAGCATGCACTGCTGTTGATATTCAGTCAATAATTGTGAACTACTTTGAGGCAACATTTGCACATCCTTGGAAGAAATGTGTAAAAGAGTGTAGCATGGACTAACTTAACACCTTCTTGTGTGGGAAAAAAGACCGTTTGGAATATCACATGCATTTCATTTAAAATGTGTAGGTGGGATACTATGAGTGCTAAAAATTATTATTATCACTACTCCTTTAAGTCATCAAAGGACACAAGAAAACTGATGGTATGATTCCAGACAAACTATTGGCACCTTGTGTTTGATATATTAAGTTACCTAATAGCTTTGAGTGAAGAAGTAATTTCTTGGAGGATGGAAATGTGCTAAAATGTTTTGGAGAAGCTATTCAAATGTCATGGAAAATCATAAAAATTTTATAAATCTGGCTCTGTCTTTGTGATTCTCAAAATATTTTTAAAATCTCATTTGCAAAAAACAAAACAAAACAACAACAACAACACAAACATAAATAAATTCAAATAATAATAATAAAATAAAAATCAAGACCAAAATTGAACCTGTCTCAGAATAGTACAGAATTTGATGAAATCCTAGATCCATGACATCAAAATACATCACATACAATGACATATGACTGTTATTTCTGTTGCAACATACAATTCAAACAAACTAACACCAATAAAAACATAGGACTGTTCTGCAATGTCTGCAAAAAAATAAAAAAGAATAAAAAAAGAATAAAGCACATCTTCCGAACATTTTCTGAGAAAATGTAAAAATTAATTTTTTCACAAATTTTGCATTGTAACAGTAGCATAGGGGTTAAGAATAAGGTTTTAAAAGCATTAAATAGATATTAATTTTGATCTTATCAAAATCAAGTCCCTAAATGTTTTAAATATTATGAGTAGGTATTAAATATTGTTCATCTAGGTCAAAACTTTATGTTAATATTTCAAAAAACTAGAGTCACAGCAATAACAAAATATATTTATTGAAGAAATTGTATCATTGAAATACATGATTCATTCATTCATGATTTTTTTCATGCAGCTCTGGAGTTCTTTTGTCTGTGTTAAACTTTTAAAATAAAACCCTTGAGTTTCAGAGAGTAGTATGGATAATTTCTTAATGTAAACTTCATTATTGTTCTGTTGTTTACGATGCTGGGATTAATTTCACTCTAAGTGGCATTAAAAACATTTAAAAAGGTCTTAAAGTTCACAAAACATGCTTGCATGTGCTTTATGAATGTGAACAGAACAAAACAAAACGCATTGGCACAAACATATCTATATTTTTTTCTATTCCAATATGTTTTGTTTTTTTTATATTTTTTTTAGCCTGACATACTAGTCTGTCTTCTACCTGCATTTCCTCTTGCTGTTTACCAGTATGTAAACATTACAGATGGAGTTGCATACGGAGTGGAGGGGTGCAGTGCTCTCCCCTTGGGGCCAGCTGGCAGCAGCATCTACACATCCAATCATGACTGATGGCCTGTCACACACATGACAAGACCAGAGCCAAGCAGCAGATGCCCGCCGCTGCTGTAAGCACAGTCTCACCATCTCGGCGTTATTGAGGTCAGAGGGCTCACGCTGAATACGCTTGCCACGCCGGGAACGGGCTGTCGGGGTAAACCGGTGCACAGGTTCTGGAGGCACATATGAACTGTGACTTCTTACAAACACTTCACTGCTTTGGCATTTTCAAACAGAGAAAAGAGCACAGTGACGGAAATGATTGCCAATTACCATAGAAACGCTTCCTTCCAAATGAATAATGTTTTGTTGATGTTTTGAACCCGGCTTTTAGTTCCAACAATTGGTTTTGCAGGTAAGAAACAATTTGTTGGTTCTAATGTTAGACTAAATAGCATTCTTAGCTTTTGGAACTGTAGCACTATGACTAAAATATTTGCTGACTGTGACAAATCATTAGGATAGCTCATTAATTGATGATGAAAAAGTTGCATGTTTAAAGATTCACAACAATATGGTTTGACAAAAATAAGTTATCTTTAAATACAGATAAAACCAAATTCATCATCTTCTCTAGGCGCAAAGTAAAAAAATCATGTGAATATATTGCTGAATAATGTCAAAATAGAAAGGGTACATAAAAACAAATTTTTAGGAGCAATCATTGATCATAAACTAAATTGGAAGTTGCATATAAATAACATTAAAAACAAAATATCTAAAGCAATAGCAAAATTATATAAATACATTAATACATTAAATAAAAAAAATCGGCTCATTATTTATTGTTCTCTTGTAGTTCCTATAACCTATTGTATAGGGGTTTGGGGCAATACCTATAAAACTAACACAAAACCAATCTTCATTTTGCAAAAAAAGGCCATAAGAATCATTACTTATTCTGCTTATAATGAGCCAACTAATAATTATTCGTGAATCTACAAACATTAAAATTCTACGATTTAGTGGACCTCTACACTTTGAAAATAATGTTTTAAAATCAAAAATAACCTCTTGCCAAAAACACTGCAGAATATGTTCAGAATCAGAGAATATGATCACAGAGAGACTGAAATGTTTATAAAGAGAGCATTTAGAAACAAATATAACGAAATTTTGTATGAGTCAAAGGCGTAGATCTATGGAACAGCTGCACAGAGGAATTTAAATGATGTACCTCTTTCTTCCACCTAAAAAAAACATTCAAAAGAGTGATTTTAAGCAGATTCATGAGTTCTGAGTGTTAAGTCTGTGTGCAGATAATTATCTTGTTTTCAATGAAATGTTTGGTTCTATTAAGAACTGTTGTTCTGTTAAGTGAAGTATTAAAGATGGGCAAATTAGGCTTGAGCTTCAACCTACATCTTTTTGGTCTGTCTGTCTGTGTGCAGGATGAAAATTTGTTTGTAAGAATGTATGACAATTAATCAGTTATAAATGTGTCTGTAATTATTTTGTTATACCTGTGACCAGAATAAACTAGCAACTAACTAAAACTAACTAACAACAACTTTTTTTTACTTGCTTTTTTTACTTACTTACTTTTACATCACACCAAAGGTAAGAATTTAAAGGTCCTCTATTATGCTAAATCGACTTTTTTTGAGTTTTTAAGCATGTTAAAATGTTTCCTTCTCAATAAATCAATAAATAAATAAAATACATGGAGCAGTATTTTGTAGTAGTATTTTGTCCGTCATTACGAATCACTCAGCCCATTTAACTACCTGCTAGCGTCATGTTGCTAAGAACCTTTGCTAAATAGCCATTTTATGCTCTGTCCATTCCCCACTGTTGCCAGCAGGGGGCGTCAGACACCCTATCCAAGCATTCTCCCCAAAAGAAGACATTTTCCATACATAAACATTATTTAAAGTTATAAGACGTTAAATACTAATGCAAAGGTGTCCAAAATTATTCCAAAAAGCCTAAACGAAACACATCTCCTTTAAGTATTTCTACGTTCAACCATTACTCCAGTTCACTTCAACTTGCTGAATATCTTCTGAACGCATTATAATATTAAGCCGCAATCCACTTGACTTTTCTTTCTTTAAGATGTTGGTTTTTGTACTGTTTCTTTGATCAAGGCGCTCCATAGACTTAATATTAAAGCCAAGACAAGGTGTTAATTTGTTTTTCCACTGATGATTCCATTTTTAATATGTAATTAAATGCTTGAACAAGTGTTAGCAGGTTAGTATGTTAGCACCGGGTCTGAACATGAATAAAGAAAATTTTGTAATTGTGGAGAAAATGCCTTTTTTTCTGGTCTTCTGGTGTGGCTGTATTGACCCTGTTTTGACCCTGATGTTGCAAACAGCCGGATGCCTGTTGTTTACAGAGTTTAGCCAAATGGGAAATGTAGTATGTTGGCAGAAACATTAACATAATCTGATAATGGGTAAATCCCCACAGAAATAACACACGAGGCCTAATTCAGTACTGCATTAAATATAATAATAATATGAATGTTAAAATAGACTGACTTTAGCTCTGATGCAAATCAACATGATGTCTTATGTCTGAAAGAGGGTCATATTTAAAAAAAAATGTATTGCTGTATTCAACAATGCTAAAACAAGATCAGCCTAGATTTTAAATTGATAATATGCTGATAATCTAATGTGTAACTGGGACAAAGCAGAAGTAATGCATGCATGCAAGAAATAGAAAGGATTTGATGCCTTCAACACTGTGTGATAGATACAGCACAAATGCTCAGTACTTGTGGTAAGAGAGCTAGTCTGCATTTGGCCTTGCTCCACTTCTGTTCCACTTGCTGAAGCACAAGTGTTCAATATGTGACGGACATACTACAAGTGCCTCCTCTGATAGAGAGAATGAAAGAGAATTTTATACAGTATGTGTTATTTAAAGCTACGCTACCAGAAATGGCCTTTAGTCCTGCTCAAAAACACCACTGTCAAAAGCAAAACATTAGCTAGGTTTGGAGCCTCTTCCAGCTCTGGGTCTTTACTGTGTAGCACTTACAAGAAGATTGATTGAGTAATTAATACACTGACTAGACGCACTAGAAGCAGTCCTCCACCAAGGTATGGGCCTTTTCTTGCAATAGTAAGAAAGGTAATGGTAAAATGCCTCTAAAACTAATTTCCTTATTTTCTGACTCCTTGTGGCTGGAGTTAGTATTGTTGGCCCTGTGTTTATTGCTACCCACATATTTTTGTTGCCCTTTGATGCTCTGTTAGATTACAAACATCTTTCCTGCAAAGGGTTTAAAGGTTGCTGTCACAAAGCTTCTTTTCACCATTTAGATTACAAAGAAACCCCACTGAGAGCTCAATATAATCAATAACACTGGCTCCTATACTGGCTCAGGTCTACTAGTTCCATAAAAGGTCAGCCTCAACCTCACAACAAAAACAGTGCCTACTAGTGACACTTTAAATGTTTACTTTTACTCCTACATTAATAATGCCTATGTTGAGCTAACAATCTGTCCTGAGGTTTATATTTAAAGCCATAAAATCACTGCATGCATACTGTATATATTTTTCTCACCAGGCTGTTGAGACATATTGAAGCATGTCCACCTCACTGCACTGTTAATCAGGCTTTAACAGTGGCCAGATGTGACGGACAAGGAAAACAAATGCAAAATGTAGAATATGTCTATCACAAAGGCAGTGAACTCTACAGTGTATCTGTATATATCAAGACAGATTCACTCATTACTATGCCTGTTAAAGTGTAACTAAACCCCAGGGTTAGAGCCTTACTCTGCCCACAGCCAAAACTTGAAAAATTCAAAAAAATGGGCTGTTCCCAGCAGAGACAGAGGGCCAGGGCCGAGGGAAGGGGGGTGAGCAGGGGGCGTGGTCTGGACCTGTGATTGACAGTGACAGTGGCCAGCAGCTTGAGTTGACAGATATTCAAAGATGGAGAGTGACCAGAGTGATGGTAGCAGTTTCGCTACAGAGCGTTCCTTTATTTCTTCACCAGCAATAAAGGAAGGCAGTGTTGAGCCTAGCGGACCAGAGCCGAATGGGGACAGTTTCTGAGTGGACATTGAGAGATATTAGCGTCATAGCTAATGTAGGCTAACGTAATAAGCAAAGGCTAAAAAAAAATTCTGAAACTCTCGTAGTAAAGCGTATTGAAAGAAGAATAACATTATTCTCACTGAACAGGTGCACCTGTGGCCACTGCAGCTCACTGTCCCCTGTGGAGAATATTTGTTGTAGAGAGACACCTAAGGTATAAGCTAATTATACAATAAAACACCAAAGTCTCAAACCACGAATATATTATTCATTTAATGACACAGTAATGTGCAAAAAACAGATTAAGACAAAGTCACATATGGGTCATTATCAAAATAAGGTGATTTTCTGACTCAGAAAGGTTTTAAAAATTATTTCAGTTTTTGCTCAAAATATTTGACAATAAATATTCATTAGTATGTTTGCTTTGTTACCAATCATAATGGACACTTTAAATATTGTTCATTATTATTTTATTTTATGTTATTTACGGTATGTGTTAAGTTTTATGTCATTGGTGTTATAACAGTTTGGATAACAATTACACTATGAGTGAATGCAATGAAATAAATCCAAATTCACAGATAACATCCGAGGAACTGTTTTAACTTCATCAAATTAAACTAGCAGTTTTTTAAGTTTAATTTTGAAATATATATCCTTTTTTTCCATTTTAATGTGATAGTTTGGTACCATTATATCTATACTTTGTATTAAAACAATGAAATGTCCTCAAAAATGCCTGTAATTGAAGACTTAGATTAAGTGGAACAATGACTGATTTGGACAACATTTCCATTTTACTGATTTAAGTAGCAATAATATATTAAAAATAACTTAAAATGATATCACCTACAAAAAATATCATGGTAACACCAATGACACATTGTAACACCAGTGACTCTCACCAATAAGCTGCCATGAAAGAGTCTTTATAGTAGTTGACCGCTGACCATGGAAGCAATTTCTAACATCTATTTAAACTTCCAAAATAATGGTATGTGTTGCAAATAACACCAATGACAAAATCAAGGGACAGATATTCTTCATAAATTATTTATATTAACAAATAGTAATTTTTGTTTGAATTTTACACATTTGTTAAGTGTAGTATTTGTCTAGAATATATATATATATATATATATATATATATATATATATATATATATATATATATATATATATATATATATATATTTTTTTTTTTTTTATAATTTAAACGTTATTTAGACTCAACCTAAGTTTTAAACCAAGAGAGGGGACATGTGCTTTTTCGTGTACAACTAAAATTAAAAGTTATGGATTTTAAAAAATTAGCAAAACTAACTAATTAAATTATTATCTATGAATAAAGCAGAGTTGAGTAATATAGAAATGGCTTAACTGGGTGGATTTTTCATTTAATTTTAAGCTTTTTCATGCCTAGAAAGTGGAGGGACACGTTTGTCACCGTATAAAATTTGTTTTATCATAATTTTTCAAGTGCTAATATGCTGATAAACGCAAACCTGACAACCGCTATTGATAATGCTCGCAGTGCTCGCAATTCCAACTCCTAACTCACTACGGGGGCGTGTGTCTAAAGTCGGGGCTTTTATACCAGAGCCTGTAGAGCGCGTGACGTAGTAGTTACCAACTGCCACTTTTAGATCAATAGCAAAATTCAACTTTACTACCAATGTTAAACTTTAAGACGGCAGCACACAGACGGTTTTAGACTGGAATTTCAGGAATTAAGCAAGCAAAAGTTGGACATGGACCAACAGACAGCGCTATTAAAGCCCTTTTTATACAGTTAATCAGCAAAAAAAAAGTTGATTCAGGGTTTAGTTACACTTTAAAGGGGAAGTCGGTGTATGTGTTAGTGACGTCTAAAGAGGACTTCTCATAAAGAAGACTATACATTTTATAATCATATGAAATTAGATGAATAAAGATGACTCATTGCATTTGATCCAAAGCGCACAAAGTTCAGTTTGTTCTTTCACCCTGTCACTTCCTCCCACAACACATCTGTGAATCATCTCATCTTTCCCAATGCTCTCAAAAACTTCATTTGCACATCATATTTACTTGAGATGTGATTTAGTACGTGAATATTCCGTGGATGGAAGGTGCTTCCTGGAATTTGCTATGATCCAGCTGGCTCTGTCAAGCATGCATGTCAGCTACATTTATATATTTACCCTTTGATGTTTGTGAAAAACTTGACTTGTGCATTTAGGTGCTGTTAGTTAAGCGGGTTGTAATACTTTTTCAATGCATGAATGTACATTAACTAGGAAATACTGCAAAGTGTGCAAAAAAAGACGGTTTTAGAAAATGGCAATTGACGAACTACATGTGTGTAAAGTCATTCAGTAGAAAACACTGGCTCAGTGTTTATCCAATTTATTTATGGGAACAATTAGCACTACATGTTTTAAAGCTGGGGCACCAGGCAGGGTCAGTGATGTTATTGTGTTTGGTGTGTTCTGTGCCTAGTTTTGGCCGATTGAACATGTTGAATCAGCTTCAGGCATCGGCCTCAGAGAAGTGCATTGATTGGCAGTGTGTTCCATTCACAATCTGGTATAGAGCTCCATATTAACATTCAATTATAAAAACACTTTCAATCAAAAAACGATTCTGCATGTTTCCTATCAGTGACGCTAATGTGCTACAGTTAGCTTACCTCAGCTTGTAGCCTTGTGCAGATGAAAATATATAGTCTAATGCAGAAAGCTGTAAGAATCCAGTCCATTTTATATATTATCTGAAAAGATGTGTTTAATGTAGCACATACCATTATTATACTTAAGAAGCCCATTATCAGCAGAGTTTAGCCACTTGTGCCGCCTATTATAGATAATTACAATGTCTTACATATTCACAAAACCTACATGCTGCTTGGTAGTTGTTCTATGTCGCTCCAGTGTGTCTGTAGACACTTTTTGCACCAACCAGGGGAGACATGAGGTGACCCAGCAGTTGAGCTTGTGTCTTCAAATGGTGGTCGGTCATAGAGCTGATGTGTCCCAACCCTTAAAGGATAAAAGTAATACAATTCTATGCTGGTCAAATTGTTACAGAATGATGGTTGTCCAAGGTAGTTTGTATGCTAATGAAATACCACTAATCTTGCTTTAAAGCATTAACTTTGGCTAGAGCTGACAGGTCTGTGGGCTATTAGCAATTCAAGCAACTATATCAACAAGAACCAGTCATTTATGTTGGTTAAAATCATTGATTTTAGTTTTCTCCTTTGAATAGAAAGCGGCAGAATGAATGAAAAACACTGGGACTTTTGTCTCCCAAAGCAGCATGCAGTTTGATGACCTTATCACTTATAAAAGTGGCGGTACCTGACATAGCACTGTTTATGTGTGTGGTAATCCATATATTGATCCTTACCATTTCTTTTTTTTTTTGTGTGTGGTACAGTTGCTCACAGCAGTATGGGCTTCGGATGGCTTCATAAGTCTTTATTATTGTTCATGTGAGAGACCAAATGTAATTTTTTTATCCACAGTGATCATTTGAACCAGGATCTAAATAGATTTGCTGAGAATGGTGTGTCCAAGCTTTGCAACAGTTTCATGAAATACATCCATCAAATAGAGAAACCTCCCTTTGTCATTCATAACGGTGTCATGTTAGATGTTTGCTGTCGGTTGCCAGATCCCTCAGAAGGTTGTGACAGTCCCACAGGAACACATAGCAGATGTGTTGTTCAAAGCCTACCTGGCAACAGCATTGCATCACGCAGCCTCTTGTTCTCTTGGCTACATCTTTAGCAACCGATTTCCGCCAGCGTGGAAACCTCACTCAACCCAGAGGGAACAATTCTGCTGATGGCCCTTCAAACAGAGAAAAGCACTGCTGTTAAGTGCATAGTTGAGCTTGTGTGGCTGCATTGTTACCAACCATTATGGCAGGTTTGAAGGAGCTCTTTTTCACTCACTGACAATCTTATTAGAACAAGAATGTGTGCACAATTCAATTAATGTTTTATTCCTGCTACCAGAAATACAGTTTCATAATTTTACACATTCAAATGTTATATTGTAAATAATGAAATATGAACCAGAATAGGCTTTTCTATATAATAATAATAATAATAATAATAATAATAATAATAATAAGTATAATTATTATTATTATTTATATAGCACTTTTCTAAGCATAGTTCCAAAGTGCTGTACTGTGCAAACGTAGAAAACACCACACAAAAAGACCCATTCAAAATACAACAAAATAGCAATAAATGAAATAAGAACAATATAAGAAACCAGAACAATAAAAACAGAAAAAGGTCAAAAATCAAACAATACCAAATGCTTTTCTATAAAGGAAAGTTTCTAGATGTTTTTTAAAAGTATCGAGACATCTCATATGTCTAAGGTCAGGGGGCAGGGAGTTCCAGAGGGAGGGAGCTTGCGCCGAGAATGCTTGGTATAATGATGATTTTAGTGATGAACAATAAAAAATTCAAATTTGACTAGTTTTCTCAAAAAATGAAACATCATCATCATAAAAATCATGTTTATTTTTAGAGATTAAAAAATGGGAGTTACGTCTCCTGGTAACCACATGTCCCCATTATATTCTGTGGTCAATAAAGTGTACCTTAACCTCACCATCTTGTTTGCAGCAGATCAATAATTTAAGTAACATTTTATTAGAATAATAAGCAATGTACATTAACAATAACCATGTCTAGGTTACCTAAATCATGGAATGACATTCAACATCAACTAACCACTAAATGAATACTTTTTTTTAAATGAACACCAGTAATCTGACTGGCCAGATGGTCTTTTGCTCATAAGCATTCAGAGGGATTTCACAAGAGGCATTAGCACACTTCTGGTGAGTGAAGTTGTTAGTTCCCTCAGCCAGCTTTTGGTTGGGAGGTCTGGGGTTTGATTCCCTAATGTGGAGTCAAAAACTCCAACTATAATATACAGTATACCAGCCCAGATACACAGAGAGGGTTGTGTACAACTTCACAGATCGTATCATTGTGTTGTACATCATTAGCGTATGTTTTTTTAAATTATTTTTATAATTTTATTAGAGAAAATATAAAACTCAGCATTGGGTGGAATGTATCTGCTTCATTGGTGAACATTACTCAAAATCTTGCTATCAAGTGAGACGGAAGTGAGGACACAGACATAAAATCAATTTGCTGAAATAAAATAATTATGTTTTCATCAAGGCACCATGCTGAATGTCAATGTGCATGGTGCATGTCAGCAATTAAACGGACAAGATTAAAAAATGTTAAATATTTCATTTGTCAGCCATCGGACATCCATTTACTGTATAACACTGTATCAACTTTCTTTCTGCAATCCATCATTTACCATTACATCCATCATCCATCCATCACTCCATTTCTCGATTCATCCACCCATCAGTGCTTTCAATGATCACTGTATTGTAGATTCTAAAGGAGGTAATTGTACATTCTTAAGTCTGACTCATCATTCTTGCATTTATCTAAATTTGAATTTATCTCTTTTTATATTTATCATCCATACATTTGTCTTTCATTAATGCACATATCTATTCATTCCTCCTAAGGTCTGTGAGTTCTTCCTCTATCTGTTTACAACATATTTATTCACCTGTCCAATCATTTATCCATCTTGTTATCTATCCATCATCCATTCATTCATCTCTTCATCCATCCATCATCCTCCCATTAGTCATCCATCATTCTTTCTCTATCATCCATCCATCATTTATCATCTGTCTATTGTAATCGTCAATCATTCTTGAAGAATTTTTTATTCTTCAATCATCAATCCATCATTCATGCATTCTTTCATCATTAATGCATTCACCTATCACTTATCGTTCATCATTCTGTTGCCATTCAATCATTCATTGTTCAAGCATCATCTGTTCATCCATCATCCATTCATCATTCATGCATCTGTCTGTCTGTCTGTCTGTCTGTCTATCTATCTATCTATTGATCATCATTCATTTGTCAACCAATCATCCATTGTTCAAGCATCAATCTATCTATCCATTTTTTATCTATCCATTCATCAACTATTCATAAATCAATCAATCCATCTACCAATCAATCTTTCCATCATTCTTTCACAGTGCATCTATGTGTATATCAATTCACTTCATCCATACTTCTATCCATCTAGCCATCTATTCTTCCATCATCCACCTATTCAACAATCATTCATTCATCTAGGTCAGTGTACCTTCCATTCAATTTTCATTTGAGAGACAAAAGTAAAAAAAATTAAGAACAGTTTTCCATTTGTTTTTTTGAATGTAAAAGGAAAAAAACAAATAATGATTGACTTATCATTTTTTGATTTGATGCTTAGTACAAAAAATGAACATTTGAGGATGGGTTTGGGGATGTAATTCAATATTTAATTTTTCTTTAATCATTTTACGTGACCCGGAAGTTGATCCCGTGTGGCCTGTTTAGCTTACACTTAACTGTCACAGTAGTGATAGTAGTTAAAAGATTTTCTTGACTCCACTCAGACTTAGTTAGATCAATGGTTCTCAACTTTTCAGAGCCATGACTCCCAGAAAACATTTGCTGATATTCATGAGCCTCCACCAGCTGTACGCCTCCCTCACTGTCTGTGGTGCTGACAGCAAAAGTGCTGCAAAGACCAACATTTGTTGTTCTAAAAGAACTTTATGCTTCTAATATTACAGGAATAAACTCATGGCAAAAAAAATAAAAATAAAAAAAAATAAAAATGAAGCGCGCTTGTCATTGTCAACAAGTGTGTACAGATTGAAGAAAAAGAAAAAGGGTACATGGACTCACCCATCCTTCAGTTTTTTCATCCAATTTATCCATCATCCATCAATGTGTTCATAGATCATTCTACAAGACACCATTATTTCCATAAACCAGATAATACTGTTATATAAAGTAAGGAAGACTGAAAAATAGATTTGTTTCTGTCTAGTTTACATGGAGAATGTAGGTGTATGATTTGCACTGGTAATTTCCCAGCACCACTGCAGACAAGTGTGTGAGGCTGACTCAAACATAGTTGTGTATGATGACCACATGTCTTCATCATCACCCACACCCCTCCCATAACACATCAACGTAGCTGTATTTAGACCCAGAGCCACACTGTTAAAATATCAGAATGTCACAATGAGTCATGGTTAAACTTTCAAGCAGAAATTAGAAATACCTTAAAACACATGCTTCATCATTGTAGTGAAGAACTTGAATTTCATGAATTTTCACAAATTCACGAAATCCATCTTGTCAGGCTTCCGCTGATCCATTTAGGTCCAAGCTGGTGGTGGCCAGACCAGTGGTGTGGAAGTATTGTCATGAGTGGGCGGGTTTTAGGTTTGCTGACAACAACAAGCTTTTTTAGCGATAGTTGTTAATAACATGGCGACGTGGAAAAACTTGATGTATGCTGCTCTACATTTACAAAAACAGCAAAATTCTCCTAACAGCATTTTTATTGTGATGTTTTACTGTTGTAGTGGTTTGTTGTTTAGTTGTTTAGTTTAGTTTGTTGTTTACCTCCATGACCACTACTGAATGCCCTGCCCCTTCAAAAACGTTTTCAACAGGAGCCATTTCATATTGATATAACGTTAGCAATGGCCAATGTTATATCAGCCTGGCTTTTGCCAGGTTAATGAAGAATTGCATTACCTGACAAAACATTTATAATAACTTCTATAACTTTTATCAGAATAAACACTATTAAAAAAACCCACAGCAATGCTTCAGTAGAAATTTAATAAAATGGCTATAATGTCACATACCAAAAATTGCTTTTTAAAAGTGAATACCTACATCACCATAACATTCTTTGTATGTCTATAGGAAAATGGCAGTGGAACTTTCATGACCTCTTGTTTTTTATACAGTCCAGAAGTTGTATTGTTTATCTTTAAGCAGGATAATCCAAAAAGCAATGGTAAGATTTTGATCAAATTAGTCCATCAACGGAAGTAATGGTTAATTTTTGGAGTGGATACAGAGCAACTTCTGGAATCAGGAGTTCTTTAAAAAGATCCTGTACCACTGGGAAACCCCATTAGGACACTTCAGCCACAAGGAGTCAACAAAGTGACAAATCATTAATATTAGTGGATTCTTTACTATTGTAAAATATAAGAGCTTAATGCTTCAATGGGCACTATACAATACATATATTTTGGCCCAAAGTGCTTATTTTTGAACACAAGATACAGTACTGTAACCTGCAGGAGCAATGTCAGCACATATCTACACCCTGCTCATATAATTATTCATCCAGATTTTATACATAAAACATAAAACACTGAACACACTAAGAACATTGCAGGTTATTCCCTTTTTTGTTTTACAGTGCAGGACTTTGAATACAGCAGCAGAGTAATCACCCCCCCACTGATGATGATGAAGTGCCCCAGCCTCCCTCCCCCACACCTCTGCGGGGGGCACAGAGGCCTCTCCCGAACACCGCTGTGACAGTGGGTTGCTGCATTATAGGCACACCCTTCTTCTCATGTGTGCTAATACTACAATATGGACACAACTAACATTAGAACTGGAGCTACAAAATGAAAAATGACACTAAAAAGGACTCTCCTAAACCAGGATCAAGGTCAAGAGGGGGGATTAGAAACTGGAGCACCCTGAGAAAACCCACCCAGACACGGGGAGAACATGCAAACCCCACACAGAAAGCCTACTCCGAGTCCAGAAATCAAACCTGGGACCTCCTTGCTGTGAGGCGACAGTGTCAGGCGACTTTGCTACCGTGGTACCAAAAAATTAAAAGTAAAAAGAAGCATCACAAGGGTTATTGCACCAGGATACAGGAATGTGTCATGTACTGTAGTCCCTCTAATCTCTTAAGATGACTCAAGATCATAATGGACCAAACCCAGTCTCCATAGTAACCATCCCCTCCTCTCTTGCCTTCTCCAATCTATTTTAATTAAAGCGTCAGAGATGCCAAAGGCCAGTGAGCTAGTCTAGTCGTCAGCTCCCTGGCTGTGGCCTGTCATGTTTGGTTTGAGTCATCCACATATTTACCCTCCACCACTCCATCCCAGTCCCCGCCTGTAGCTACACTATGGGTTTGGTTCCTCATGTCCCTAGACTGGAATGATGGAAATCCATTGTGCTATAGGCTTCTACTGAAGAAATAGGTGGGTTTCTTATACTAATACAGTACGTTTTGTGGTGGGGCAGGTGATATCCATGTTCAGAGGCATGACAGAAAAGTAAGCAAGCCATAACATTTTCTGTACCCTTAAACTGTGGAGTCAAAAGGAAAATTTGCGTTAGTTCAAAATAACTTTTTTGCTATAGTGTTTCAAGAGAAGAAGAAGGGAATAGAACTTGGACCAGGACAAACATATCCAAATCCAGCAGCAGACCGGTGAGTGAAGAACAAGTGTGTGTGGTCAGTGAGGCAATGTCACTTTGGCAGCACCTGTTAGTAAATATGTCCCTAACTTGTGTGTGTAAAGAACTTAAATGTAAAACACAGCCAGCTGTAAATGTGCACGGTGCCAAAACAAAATCAAAAAAGAAAAATATTTATATATGCTTAAAAAAAAAAAAAAAAAAGGTATTTCTGTTTGGTCCCACCCAGGCCTTGTCTTCCTGATGATGGTGATGTAGATGAAAACATACTCTCAGTTTATCTCAGGGAATGACCTGTCACCCATGGGGACTTTTCACTCCCAGTTTAAGATGGCTTCCTTGAGCTCCCTTACCATTTGATGAAGTCCTAGTGCTGCAAGTCCTATCAAAGTCTCACTTTAGTAACTTACACAGTGTGCAGAATCTCTTTATTTAATTGTCCTTACCATTATAAACTCACTTTAAACCAAACTTAAGATCAAGGATCTGTTTTGAACAAATATCAATCAACCAATCAACATTCATATGTACAGCCCTTTACAACACACAAAGTGACCACAGTGCTTTCCTATAAAATCACAGTAAAATCAATAAAAACATTTTTAAAAAATGGGAATACATAAAATACTATTATATAGAATAAAATAAAGTGCCACAGCATTACTTAAAAGTGTACAATTAAGTGTTAAAACCCAGTCTGAATAAACAAGTTTTAAGCCTAGATTTAAAAAGACTTAAATCTGTGATGGTGCGCATATCGGGAGGCAGCTTGTTCCAGAATTTGGGCCCGGCCACAGAGAAAGCTCAGTCACCCCAATGTTTGTATTGAGCTCTCGAGACTTCCAAAAGAAGTTGATTTGAAGGTCTCAAAGCCCTATGTGGGTTGTGAATAGCTAATGTCTCAGCCAGATATGGTGGGGCAAGGCCGTTCAACAAAGACAAGCAAAAACAAAGCAAAAAAAAAAAAAAACAAAAAAAAACAAAAAAACAAAACAAGCAAAAATAAATAAATAAATAAATAAAAAATTATATATATATATATATATATATATATATATATATATATATATATATATATATATATATATAATCTAAAAGAATTTTTTATATATATATAATTCTTTTAGATTCAGTAATATAGCCTTTCATTTTGGACTGTGATTAGTCCCTTTGACAAGCCTGATTAGCAACTTGCAATGTGTTTGAATTATTAATTTTTATTCCATTTATCTGAACAAATATTGATTTGTCTATGTGCAACTGCAAATCCATTATCTAGCTATCAATTATTCAGAAGTCATTTAACTAAACACTTTAGCGTCGGACCTCTCTGGGCCCTATCTTTTCATCTGACTCACAAATATTTACATGAAGTTTAGTGACAGTCTTAGTCCAGTAATGAGAAAGCACAACTCTGGAGGAAAAACCCTTTAATTGACATCCTGGGCATGGGCATAAGCTGATTATGGTAATCACATGTTCGAAGCAAACTGGGTTTTGCTTTCTAACAATGTATTGGCCCATCCCCTGTTCCCTGGAGGTGAGATCCAAAGAATTAGATATCAGACCACTCTGCCACATTACACTGTGGCTAATTAATGCACAGCGAGAACAAATCGGAAACATTTGACCTCACATGGCTTAAAAATAAGTGCCACAGTCCTTTGGGTTGTACCTCCTGCATAATGGGATGTCCCGGTTTTGGGTATATAGATGTGTGTGTGATGAGGATAATTACTTTAAGGCTAATTGGGCCAATGCATGAATCCATTAAAATGTCTCCCTGCTGGACTCCACTCCAAATCTGGGCCTCACAGGTGTCCGGGCAGGTTCCTGGGAGAAATCCACACTTCTGCGAATGTTACGTGAGCACATCACAGATATTCAAACCTGCCTTAGCTGGAGTGAACTTCCTGTCTGTTAATGTGCGCTCAGAATAGAACTGCTCTGTCCCATTTCCAAATCTATGATGAACATTTTGATGATGGCACCATTTTTGTCTTAATTTCCTTTTGGAGGGATAGATTCTCTGGGATAAGTGATGCTCTGATGATCCTTAACTGTAGTTGTGTGTACAGATTATGCGCATACGTGTGTGCAAACTGCTTGTACTGACTTCTGACACACAGCAAGGTACTCTTGGCTTATTCTAGTTTAAAGAGATAAACGGAAAACTACCAGCCAATACAAGAAACAATGTAATCAATCTGAATACACGATTTTAAATGAGAGTTTGTGCAGATCTCTTTTGGTTTTATAGAAATGATTACAGAAAGTGCTAAATCCTAAGGAGGGATTGTTAGGAATGACTAAAGGCTGTCATTTTTTACAGGAGTATTGTGTAGTGGTAAAAGGCTCCCTGTAGGTAAAGTGGTTTGTTTCCCCTTTTGATGCCAGAGGTTATGGGTTGGATTTCCCCAAGGGACTTCTATATTTGGTAAACTTTGGTAGTATACAGTCAGCTGAAATGATTTTGCAATTGTGTATTATCACACACAAAAAAACAAATGTTTCTGTCTTAAACACTGAAAGCCTAGAATATTATTAAGCAAAATATCTGCTGCCTCTGGGTGTGTGATTAGAAGTCCATTTAGGAATGGCCAGCATGAGTTTATACTACATTTTTTAAGTTTTCAGGTAATTGAGAGATGGGGCAAAATATTTTGATTGGTATCTTATCTTCATTTAACCAGGAAAATCCCACTGGGAATATTCTACCCTCGCTAGTTTCCCAGGATACAGATAGATAACTCCTCCAGTGAATAAGCAAACAGGCTAATGTTTGCTTATTGCTTATTGCTTATTGCTTATGCTAACACTAAAGTAACATATTTTTGCGTTTTTCCAACACTCATCATAAATACAACTGTGACATACAGGCTATGCTAACTCAGGACACAGAGCTACAGGCGTTGCAGTGTTTCTTCTGCCATGACACTTTGGAATCTCAGAAATTCCAACCTCCAACTCGGAAAAATAGCCTTGAACACAGTCTCTGGTCAAGATTTTTGCTTTGGAAACTTGTGCAGAAGTATTGGACTCTGAGTTTCTGTGTTGAGATCACAATCCAGGGGACTCCCTTTGTGATGGGAGGACAGTGTGGTTAACGGTGAAATTGTTATTTAAATGAAATATCTCACACTTAAGGGCAAAAATGTACTCATCTTTATAAAATGAATGAAGTTATCAGCACTAAAGCTCTGCAAAAACACCTTTGACTATTCATTTATCACTGAACTAAACTACAAATGAAACATCCCCTGATATAACTCTGTACCACAGCAGCATCTCTCATGATGCATTTATTTTTTTTTACTATAAAAAAACTATAAAAAAGGAAATACAAATATTGTTTTGTTGTTATTGTGGTGAACCATGTGTGTGTTCCACGCTGATCTTGCAAATGGATGTTTTTCAGAAGTCAGCTTTCGGACCACAATACAAACCAATGTTAAACCCTCACAAAATATGAGTAGCAGTTAGCTTAACACAGTTAAACACCAAAATAACTACTGGATGGCTTTTAAAGAGCCAGAACAGAGATTAAAAATCTCTTTTACGATGGTGTCCTGGCTCGAAGGAGACCTATTGTACATGCTTTTGGTGGGAAATCAGAGGAAACCTATGCAAGCCTGGGGAGAAGTCCACACAGAAAGGCCCTGGACTGTGTGGGGCGTAATAATATACTATTTATAGTAGAAATGGGTTTTGGTGAACCAAAAGAAATGCCAAATAACTGTAGGCTCCTATTTTAATTAGCTTCTTATCTTATGTAAACTGGCCAATAAATACTCGATACTGTATTAGGCTATACTTTAACAAGAAACACTAAAATTAGACCTACCTAGAACTATTGCTGAGACTAGCCATGAAAAGCCAGCGTTTTACATTTCTCACTTTCTATAAAAGTCTCCAAAAGTGTCATAACTCTTATTATCCACCTCCAGAGAGCCCTTTGGGTTTTGTCCAATCAATGTCCACATGTGTGAGTGTTTGTGCTCTCTAAGCTGTTCATCTCAGAAATCTTTTCTATGTTAAATGAACCAAATGAGCAGATAGCAGTCAGCTAAAGGGCAAACTGAGCTTCTGTGCGGCAACACTGAACACAATACACCCGGGATCTGACCTTAAGCCACTGTGCGTGCATTTGTATGTGTGATTGTGGGCTACCTGAGGCTACACTGTGCATATGCACCAACTGAAAGGACTGGCTGTCAGAATCACTGCTATTTATCACAGCATTAGAACATGATTTGCTACGTTTTGTCCCTTCCTTGTAAACCCTGTTATTTGAACAATTACAGCTGTAGGCACAGGAGGCTATTCTTAATAATAACAGTAAAAAGGTAGAAAGAAGATGTAATTATGGCTAATCAATATCTTTGTGGCCTATTTTAAAGGGAGATGAAAAGACAGAGATGTAGATAAATGGTGGAAAGAGGGAAGGGAGAGGTAGGTACGTGGCAGTGAGTCGTGACAGTGGAAATAGAAAACTGTCTGGCCAAGTGGTTAATGACAGTGGGCGAAGCAAAAAAAAAAAAAAAAAAAAGATGAGAGGAAGACAATAAAAGCCAGGGATGGACAGAAGAAGAGGGAAGTGGTGAATGAAAAATGGAGAGAAAAAAATGACTTAGAAATTAACTTACCATGCAGTTCTCCTCTATATGTCCAATATAAATCCTACTATCAAGTGGGCCTATTACCAATAAACCACATGTCACATTTTTTTTATGCAGTGTAATTTTAGCCCATCAACTTGTTCATATACCGTGATGACTTCCACAACATCGATTTTATTTTACTGTTCTGTACTGACGACCAAGGCCTTCTGAGGTAATGTCCATTTTGACCTGGTGACAAGACATACACTATATTTGAAAATGCCAGCCATTGCCACTAGCTCCAGCTAAAGATGTAAAGCTAAAGTACCATTAGCGTGCATGTAGCTACTGACAAACAAGTGTCACAAAAGCACATGGCAGTTCAAATACATTATAAGTCATGATGATATTGCTGTGATTCATTCATTGTGTGCATCAGAAACAGCATGAAGAAGAAGAAAAAAGGCGTAACCCTAATGCTTAGTAAGTTCAAATGCACCAGGATTAGTAAAAAAAAAAAAGTGTCCCAATTTTTGGAATTTTTGGTTAAAAATCTGGTCACCCTAGGTTTAGCATGGAAACTACTAGAAATGTAATAGGATTTCTTTTCCAATTACACAGACTACATATATTAATGAGGCTATTAGAGCACATGGAAGCTATTTATAGACAGTGAATAAGACCTATGATAATAAACACCCATGAAATGTCCAAAAAAGCCAAGCCATTCTATTTAATCAGACCAAGCAAAAATTAGTAGTCAAAAGAACAGTTCCATTGTATGCCTAAATGAATATGTCTATTATTTTTAATAGAGTGAAACTAATTAATTTGGTAGACAATTTACTTAGCTTGCCGCTGAGAAAGGAAAAACTAATCTCAGTGGAACTAAAAAATTCTGCACTATAGGCTTGTAAAGTTACCACTGAGTCACCTCCATCTTATTTGTTTTTACTAGTGCCTGCTCCCTAAGGCAAAAAGCAAAACTGTGTGTGCTACCCTGCTGAAGGTTTCCCTCTGGTTAGACTAGACTAGATTGAAGCTAGCAAATGGTTCTGCTACGGATTGCAAATATACTGCTTAAGTTTAACAGGTAGGTCTGTTTTTAATTTCCGTTACATTACCATACATAAGAAAATGAAATGGAATAATGTGACTTCCAATTCATCTGTGAGTTTGAATGTACTATTGGGTATTACATAATCTGCACTTATACATTTAAGCACAGTACTTTTACTAGCCCGCAGCAAACCACTCAGCCTCTATCTCCTCCTATGTATTCTGAACCACTTTCATAATAATATCGTACCATCTTGTTCTAAACTTGTCAAATCCTGACCCGGAAGGCAGGTTATCTCCAAGGTGAGTTTGTTGAAAACCGGTCTGCTATAGTAATCCATTGTGCAGGCTGGAGTATTTTCATACATAATGCTGCGACTTGGGCCCACTCTCAGGCAAAGTGTGCATTACTGCTTCTTAATAATTCATGTGTCAGGTTCAACACGTCGAGCCCTGGCTTGCAGCGCTGTGTAAAGGGATATGCCACGGTTGGCAAACTAAAATTAAAGTGTAACTTCACCACCATTGCTATACGCAAGACCCCACCCTTTGCTTGAAATTGCAAACACAATGCATTTTTGAAGATATTTTAGGGGTGGCTGGGCTGTTATTAAAAGAATTTTGATAGTATGTACATGCAATCAGATAATCTATTATGCTAAAAGTCCTGTTGTAATTTCTCCAAAATGCAATGCCCACCAACAGAACCAGGTTATGACATGGTAAAAACTGGGCAACATTCAACTATTATGATAATGATTGTCCTAAAATACCCTCAAAATTTGAAGTCATGTAAATGAGTGCTGTGGTATTCGGCACTGCTATTTGGAGACCACTTAATTTTTCTTCTTCCATTTTGGTTCTGACCACAGCAGACTTAGAACTGCTCATGAAAAATGCAGCTTTGTAGATGCTTTAAGTTGTCCTGCTTTCATCACTTCTGTTTCCAGTTACAGAACTTTGATACCTGTTAACATATATTATACAGTATGTGCTTAAAAGGTGAAGTAGTAATTATTGCGTAATAGGAATTATAGTCTTCCTTTTTAGGCTGTCTCCTTCATGGTGGAAAGAGAGAGAATCATCTGCAGTCCATTCTCTCACATCCTCTTTTACTACATCTAGAACTGCCCTTGGTCTTACACTAGGCCTCCTCTCTGTCAGCCCTAACCTCAGTGTCCTTTTCCCGATATATTCGCTATCCCTCCTCTGTACATGTCCAAACCATCTCAGTCGGACTTTATCTCTAACGAGCTGTCCTTCTGATATATTCACTCCTAAACCTATCCATCCTCATCATTCACAAAAGAAAATCTTGCTCTGCTACCTCCAGCTCCTGCCTCCCGTCTTCTGTATAGCTGTCTTTTCCTCAGCGCCACTGTCTCATAAACATATAAAAGTAAATGTATATTTAAAGTGCCACTCATGCAAGATGCAACTAGAATAAAATGGTGACTGATTAGGCCTCATGCACATCAGCAAATATGGAAGCCACATGAAATCCTTTATTTTGACAAAGTAAGAAAACTAAGTCCCTTTCATAGCTCAAAACCCACCCATTCACAGCCCAAGAAGCATAAAATGTGCCTTGTTTAAATTTGTGTATAAATTGGATGGAACATCAATCACATGTATCAATTGTGTATTGTCATACCAAGACAACACTTTGCATTTTGAGCAACACAAGCAAGTCTGCATGAAACCCAGTGGAAGGGAGGACATTTTGTTTTTCAATACATGAAGTTAGCTGTTTTGTTGGGTCTAATAGTAACAAATCACTACTATGCACATTCAAGTATTTATCCTATACTGCGCACATTAAAGTTATTAAATGACCAGTATTAGTTATGTAATTTGTCTTAAAGGGACTATATTATGCAAAATCGAGTTTTGTGAGCTTTTTACCATGTTATAATGTTGGTCACTCATCGACAGCCTACCTGGAGTTGTGTTTTATTTCATTCATTTTGTAGTAAAGGGGCATCATACCAGTTTAGGGAAGTAAATAACCTTTTTTTTTCCTATCTGTGAAGACTCTCACTTGTCCAGGGTAAATGCATCGCAACAAAAGTTAAAAAGCAGTCATCTGGATTAGATTTTTCAAGTTGAAGACGTTTCACCACTTATCCAAGAGGCTTTCTCAATTCTGAAATGAACTGGTAAGAGAGCTGGTTTATATTCTTCTAGGAAGGAGGAGTTTCGACCTGAAACTAAATTCTATTGGTCAATGTGACCATGAATAGCCTGAGTGGTTTCGGGTCATTTGGAGTCCTTTGTCCTCAGCTGGAGTGAGAGTCGTTAACCCTCCCCAGCCTGGGCAGCTCCTTCAGTGGTAAATGACCTGAGTGAAACTGGTTTGTTTTGTTTGGGTTTCAGGAGACTGTTGTAGACAGAAGGAAGGTTGTATCTGAGACCACCATTTCTGTTTAAAGAAGGTTTATCTTTTTTGACAAAGATTGCTTCTTTCACTCCTCGCTCAAACCATCCTTTCTCTCTGGCTAAGATTCGGACCTCACTGTCCTCAAAGGAGTGGTTAGTGGCCTTCAGGTGGAGGTGTACTGCAGATTCTGGTCCACTGGAGTTGGCCCTGCGATGTTGGTATAACCGCTTGTGCAGAGGTTGTTTGGTTTCTCCAATGTACTGTTCATTACAGTTCTCACTGCAGTGGATGGAGTACACAACATTGCTCTGTTTCTAACTGGGAATTTTGTCCTTGGGGTGAACCAGTTTTTGTCTGAGAGTATTAACAGGTTTGAAATAAACCGGGATGTTGTGTTGGCTAAAAATTTTTTGGCTCTTGCTGCTGTTCTTTCCTGTCCTGTTTTCTTGTCATTCGGGATTTGGAGAAGGCCCAGTTGGGATATCCACAGGTTCTGAGGGCTTGGCGGACATGTAGCTCTTCTTTCATCCTTCCCTCCGAGCTTGTGGGAACCTCTTGGGCTCTGTGCTGCAGTGTCCTGATCACACCGAGTTTGTGCTGTAGTGGGTGGTTTGAATCAAATAACAGGTACTGGTCTGTGTGAGTGGGCTTCCTGTACACTTTCACATGGAGCCGCCTGTCTTCTCCAATGATAACTGCACAGTCTAAGAAGGCTAGGCTGTTCTCCGTGGCATCCTCACGAGTGAACTTGATGTTCTGGTCCACAGCATTAATATGCCTTGTGAAAGCTTCCACTTCCTGGATTTTGATCTTCACCCAGGTGTCATCCACATATCTGAACCAGTGACTAGGAGTTGAACCTGGAAATGAGTCAAGAGCTCTCCTCTCAACTTCCTCCATGTACAGATTAGCCACAATGGGGGAGACTGGGGAGCCCATAGCACAGCTGTGTTTTTGCCTGTAGAAGTTTCCTCTGAACTGGAAATATGTGGTGTTGAGACACACCTCCAGTAGTTGACAGATGTGTGCTGGTGTCAGGTTTGTCCTCTCCTGCAGTTCTCCATCTTGAAGCAGTCTCAGTCTCTTTTTTTTCCTACTTTGGTTTAAAATATTGGAACAGGCTGCACTCTGCTGGTAACGTAACCTGTTTCTCGATTGCAGTAGTAAAGTGATTTTTGGAAATGCTTTTTTAATCACATAATGTATGCACATCATTCTAAATAAATGATGTTTGTGTCTGGGTTTTGAGTTCATTGTTCAATATATTTAGCACGCACTCTGACTCAGTGACACATCATCTGTCCACACTGCAAATGATCCATGGCTTCACCTTGACTCCACCCAACATCCAACATAATATGCTAATGCACAGCTTTAAACAAAAGCTAGAAAATATTAAGGCAATATACTTTGTGAGTTACAGTCTGCATTTATCATGTCTCAAAGTTATTGCTCTTTTGCTAGTGGCAGTATACTTTAGTGTTTTATCTCAACTCGGGGCTCCAACTCCTTGCTGTGTTTGTGGCTGATATAACTCTTGTTTTATTGAGGCAGGGACTGCTTTAGACTCAGAAGGGAAAACAAAAAAGCTGATATAAAGTGGGGGAATATTACATGCAAGGTTGTTTGTGCTGCAGTGTTATGTATGAGGAAACAGATAAGAAATTGGCTTGGGTTGAAGGTGGAATTAGAATTGCTATATTTTTCATTGTAATGATAAATCTTACAGTTCATTTTATTTGCCCTTGTGAACAGTTGGCATTTCAGGTTTGTGGGAAACATAGTTTGCATTTATTGCACCAGTTAATCTTGTGGTCGTGCACTGAAAGTGAAAGTCATTAATTTATTTCTTTTATTTTGCAAACAAAACTTAATAATCATTTAGTAGCAATATTTATTAGTGAAAAAAGCAGAACAGTCATCTAGGCTTTACCACAAAGAGTCTAAACCACTTATTTGTTTGTTAATGTTTGTCATTACCTCTAACGTCACGTGCTGCTGCCTGCAAAAGTTGCTTGATGAGCTGTATTCTACTAAATATGTGTGGAAGTTGCCTGTTTATGAGGCGTAACATCAAGCAAGATATAGCCTACCAAAAATAACTAAGATGGCCCTGGTTAATACAGAGCAAATATTATAGCTTCGCTTGCTTTTGTTTCATGGCATTTAGCACTTTCATTTGTTATCTACAACAAACTGACTTTTTCCATGTCTTTCAACAACTGACTTGTGTTCAGCAAACAGAGTTGCTCATAAAAGAGCATATTCTGGTGAAACAACCAGCAACAGTCTTTCATAGACAAAGGTAGATAGAGGTTAGAGGGTAGAGATATCTCTAACCTCGCTGCCAGGTTTGTTGTTGATACTGAAGTCTGTGCTCTGCTGCCTTTGTTTCTCTGATTGCTTACATCGCCTCTGATTGCCCCACCTACTGGTAATCAAGCTGAAACCAAGAGATACCAGACTAATTCTTTGGATATAATACCTTCCCTGTCAAGCTGCATTTAGGTTTTGATATCATAAAAAACAGAGAAGCAAGGAACACAGAGGCCATAGTTCAATTGTGGTCAGTAAGGTTGCATTAATGGAAGAGACATAGACAGAGATGACAGAGATCTGAACGTCCAAACATCTGAAAGTCTGAACGAAGAGTGTAGTTTCTCAATAGCTTATATAGAATACAGAAGAAGTAACTGTCCCTGGGTTGACATATAGACTGGTCAAGGATGGACTAAAATTAGCTGGTTAGGGCTCACATTTCATGCCTCGGAGACAGTGGGAGACAGTGGCAGACAGTACATGTCAACTAACATCTCATGACCCAATATGAGAAGGTTAAAACAACAGGTCACAGCTCCTATATACAAGTCAAGAAAGCAGGAGACATTCAAAAATTCATGACATCAGGTCTCTAGGATAAATGCCCCAGGGTGGCATAGTTGGTACTGTATATGGTTGAAATTTTGAGGGCTCTTTCCTCTCATCACAGATACAACACTAAACTTAGCATCAGAGGTTTAAGGTGAGCTCTAGTCTTCAGTTTGATGTGATGTGTTTTGCCCTGGTCTTGTGTTGTATGTCATATTAAATAAAGTCCCCCACTGTGTAAAGGGTCACTGGTTAAGAGATTGCTGTAGTGTATAGCCTATATATCAAGATTATCTACCTCAGTAAGCTTGAATGGTTTCGTTGCTTGTCTGGGTGCATATAAGGAGCACTTATTCCCTTTGGGGTATAGAAAAAAAGCTCAGCAGTGATGAAAAAACAAACAAACAAAAACAAAACAAAAAAACAAAACTCAAACTATCAAAACTAAAATACTGGAATGATGTCCAGTAAATATCAAATTTGTAAACATCCATTTGTCATCTGTCACTTCCTGTTGAGTTCTGAGATACGCCAACGTCCGAGGCTTCAAAATGGCCGATGAGCTATAGCATGCTAATGAGGTGAGAATCCAATATGTCAGGATCCATAGCTATGGCCCCTCCGAGGTTGCAGCTCATTAACTCAGATAGAGAACATCAAAACCAGTGGTGTGCGTGGAAATGGCAGGAACCACATAAATCAATGATCCCTGCAGGTACATTAGAGCTACAGCTTCCATCAATTCCTCCTATACTCTCTATATATGTGACAAAAACAACATACAAACAAAATGATCATTGGATGTCACAGGATCTTTGTGATCTGTGCATTCAACAAACCCATGCATGAGCTATTCTCACTCGTTGTCTGCATTATCCTTCCAAGTCTAATTTTTCTCCTTGGCTCCTGGGAAATATCAGGTATTTCCTTCATACTTGTTAAATACTACTACTGGAACCTTTAAAGATGCACTACAATTTTTTCCCTTGTATTTGATTCTGAGACTCCGAGACTTTAATTTTGACAGCGGGGAAATAAAGCAATGGCTCCAACCACAAATGTCAGAAAAAAGAAAACAGTGATCGATAGAATCACATACAGAATCTGAAATAAAACTAAATAAAATGTGAATTTATAAGGCAGAGGGTATTGTATGTATTTGGGTTTATAAGGCTATACCTTCCACCGTCGAACACATGGTATGTCTGGCCTCTTCTGTGCCAATGGCTTCTGATGATGCACCTGCTACCTCCAGCTGTAAAAAAGAGTTCTACCTTATTAGAGCTCTGGGTGGGACAAAGGTCAGGCTTGGGCCAACTTATTAGCCCACTAACCATCCACCAGCAGATGTTCGACATGCAAAACACCCAGATTACAAGCAAAATGCTTGTAATGCATTTTAATTATGACCTATTGCAACCTTGGACAGGTAAGCATAGAATAATTGTCACTGGATGCTATACTCACAGATAACACTCAGTAAAACAACACAAACAAACAAAAAAAAAACAACAAACAAAAAAAAAAAAAGGTTTTCTCTGTTTCGGCTGCTCTGCCATGACAAACAATAAAGGGTGTATTCACACCTGCTTCGTTTGGTCTGGTTTAAAATGGACCAGAATTCATTTTCCACGTTAGTCTGGACCAAGTGTGCAGGTGTGAATGCACTCATGCAATCTCTGGTTCAAACCAAACAAGCGGACTCTGGTAGGATTCGCTTATGGTGTGAATGAGAACTGCCCACTGAGGCCCAACTACAAATGTCATCAGCCTTTTTGTAGGTAACAAGCTACCATAGCCGGTCATTAAGGGAAATAAACAGCTGCTTAAGTCACGCCAAAAGCCATGAGCAGTGAACAAACCTGGAGCAATGAGGAGATACAGTGTCTCCTTGATATTTTCATTTAATAGCCTACCTGTTGTATTGTCTTCTGCTTAGCACCGCTGCTACTAGCATGCTGTGGGTTAGGGTACACAGAGCGTATCTTCTCACCAGCAACCAGCCTGCCTTCGTTGTTGTAAAATAAGTACCCCGAGGTGAAACTGAATTAGTTGCTCTTGGCATTCAAAATTATTTTTACAGATTTGTAGCTGCAAAAATAGAATACATATCCTGGTAACAAGTGCAGCACATAAGTCCTCCATAATTGTTTTCATCAGAATCTGCGTCTTTGTGTTGCCCTGCCCCTGTCATTTCTGGCCAATGGGTGCAGCGATCGCCACACACATGCTTCTGTTTACAAATTTTTGTCCACTTGCAAAAAGGGCAATGAGAATATGATCCGAATTAAACAAAACAAACAAACAAATAAATAAATAAATAAATAAATAAATAAATAAATAAATAAATAAATAAAATTAAGTCTGCACTCCATCCGGACCAATGGATTTTTCTGATGTACATACGCCCTAAGAAATAAAGCCATTGCTGGCTAGTTGGCAAAGTGGCACGTGTTGCTTTCTTCAACTTCCCCTGTCAGCCAGAATAAGATTAGAAGAATAAAATCCTTCATAATACAGCCTCTAGGCCATTATAAAACCAAATTTGCTCATAAATGATTCATATTATAAAATGCTACTAGATGATTGTGTCATGGGCCTTTGCCAAAATAATAATATTAATGCTAATTTGGTGGCCAGTGTCTTTTTGTCATAAACTTGTGTTGCAGTCTGCTTAAAGCAGAACTCAGTAACTTTTTTACATTAAATAAACAGTTTCAGAGTCCAGTGTGATGGTTAAATGATTGTTGTGGGGTAAATGAAGCATCTGGCATCTCCCCCTGGTGTCTCTGAGTGGAAAGTGACACTTGCAACAGTGAGTGCTGTCGACCTGATGTCACAGAAATCTCGAGTCTTGCAAGAAAGCGCAAGCACAGCACGGTGAGCAAAACCACAAGCAATCGATGGCTTTATTTCTTGATTTTTGTTGTGGCAGAGCAGCCAAAAGGCAGAAAAAGTGTGTGCAGATACGAGAAGGAAAAAAAAGTAAAGTAAAAAAGTAAAGCCAAGGGACAATAGTCAACTGGACTTGTATTTACAATATTGATTTACTTCGAAATGTAAGGGAGCTCTAGAGAGGATACTCAGGCAAAACAGCAAAGAAAAGAGCAGAGTTTCTGAGTTCTGCTTTAACATCTTTTGTCAAAATATGCATGCGCTTTTTAAAAATCAGTTTGGGATTTCTTCTAATACCAGCAAAGCCTGAACACCACATATATGACTATAGGCAGTCTAAAGACTTCATTGATGTGTAGTACATATACATGCGTGTTGGGATCATTCTTTCAGTCATAAGTGATCATTACAGCAGTATGTAGCCAGAGTGTGGACGTGGTCAAAACATGCATGCTCATCATCAGTGAAGATTGATTTTTCTGAAAATGAGTGTATGCTGTGCCGCTGCCGAACAAAAAATTTCAATATAATGATTCATGCTTGAAAGTCTGAATCGAGAACCAGCATTACGTTACGTCAGTCCATGTAAATTTAAACTCTTTTAATCTTTTTTTTCCCCATGTCCGTCATATTGGACTCTGAAATTCCCATTGCTTTTTATAATGCATGTTCATGTTCGTCTATATCTGTGGCTCATCAAACACCAAAAGATTGGAATAACTATCCTTAATGTAAGATTTAGTTGGTTAAATTTGCCTGTCCCAGCTTTTTAGAAATTGCAATGGACAAGATGTATATAAAGCCCATGTCTAAGCTGTTTTTGAAACCAAATCTTTTACTGGTGATTTTGAGCGCTTTTTATCTCCAGATGACTCATTCTCATCAATATTACACAAGCTTCTCTCCTCAGGCTCAGGCCACATTACTTATTTAACTTTTATTTTTCTGTTTTCTACCCCTGCCTCACCTCTGTTTCAGCATAGCAATGCTTTGAGTTACCTGCAAGCTGTGTTTGTTAGAAAACTGACTGCAGAGAACGATGCAGCAATATTGTTTCGAAGAAAAGCTACCAGCGTGAATCTGTACAGGAATATGTTGCCTTGCCGGACTAAAGAAGTCTTGAATTTTAAAGAAGGTGTGTTGTATTGTTGTGTGCGGGCATCCACAGTCTTTGGGGATTAATCACTCTAACAGGCTCAAAGGTCACTCCAAGCATCACCTCGCTGGTCTCCTCTGGTTTTGAATTGGACATTGATTCTGCATTACACATCCTTGAGTTGCGCGGAGGTCGAACGTCAGACTGAGCTTATTATTCAAGGCCACAAAAGGGGGTTATTTTTCACAGTTGCTGAATATTGATCACAGTGGCTAGTATCCAATGACTAATTTAGTAGAGCGACTTTGAGGAAAAATATAAAATGCCATTCTTTGTCATGTCAAGTCATGCTAGACAGTAGTGCACTGGATATTGATTATATTTTCTGGTCTCAGTGCACTCCACAGTGCCTGACATTTGTGGGAAAGAGTAAGTAGTGAACAGAGGTAGTGAAAAGAGATCATGATGCTTTGCAAGATGCTAGAGAAAAATAAACTGCAAGCTCGTAGAGTCATTGTCAGGTTAAATCACAAACATTAGCTTTAGATTGCTCAGAAAGACTCGGGATAGCGTTTCAGTCCAATTGGTGTTAAGTTACTGTGATGTGAAATCACTAACGTTATCTGTAAAGGTTACTTTGTATAACATTTTATTGTGTGATAGCTTTCCATAATAACTTGCGAAATGGTATTGAGATATTAATATAAAATTGTTAACATTAGGACACATGTATAGAGTCCATGGATGCACTAGAAAATAAATGACATTATCTAGTTTAGAGTGGGGTGCACAGTGGCAGAGCGGTTAGCCCCGGGCTGACCAACACACCATCACACTAACACACATCTCTCTGGGTGGAGTCTGCATGTCCTCCCCGTGTTACCGTGGGTTCTCTATGGTACTCTGGCTTCTTCCCACTGTCCAAAGACATGCATGTGTTAGGTGAATTGGTGACTCTAAATTGGCCCTAGTGAATGGTTGTCTGTCTGTGTTCGTCTCTGTGTCAGCCCTGAGCTGGCCCCTGTCCAGGATGTACCCCACCTACGGCCCAAAGTTACTGGGATAGGCTCCAGTTACCCGCGACCCCTAACAGGAATAAGCGGTAGAAGATGAATGAATGAATAGTATAGAGTGGTATCGTCACAAACCATAAAAAGTTCTTTAGACAAAAAAAAAAAAAGATTTCGAAGAGGGAAAAAGTCCATGGTGTGCAAATAGGTAATACGCACTAGTACAAATCCCGAGCATTTTGGAAGCTGTAGGCGCCCTGTTAGCCAAACACTAGCTGTTTTTGCTGCAGTTCCATGGAGCGGCCACTAGGAAAATTGGCCTTAAAAAGTTAAAGTTACCTTACCTTATCTTATCATGTACAGATGGAAGTGTGAAAGCTTTCTTTAAGGCAAAAAGTTGCAATACAGTTTGTTTTATTGATTTATGAATATTCAATTTTATGCAACAAAACATATTAGACACTAAGGGTGCTCCGATCGATCGGCTGCCGATCATGATCGGCCGATCATGGCTAAAAATAGAGTGATCGGTGATCGGTAAAATGGGCCGATCAGAAGGGCCGATCAAATTACAATAAACACGCGAGGCTCTCACATTTACTGTCCTGCAACTCCGGTTTGATTAAACAGCAGTAGCGTTATTTTAACAGTGTTTTTAAGTTAAGCCCTGGTTATAACTAACACAAACCTGCCCTGGAGGCGCTGCTTTGTGTCCCCGCTGTGTCCCCGCCTGCTTTAGGAGCGCACGGGACAGAACCGAGGCGCAGCAGTGCGTGTATTTGCAAACACCAACGTAAATAGAGCTACAGCTAACCCGCTAACATTTACGTTAAAAGGATTAAGAAAGTTCAGAGTCTGCCTGTGTCTTGTTGCGCGGAGAAAACTGTGCGTTTTGTGGCTTAAACTGCACCAAATGGCTGCTAATGGAAAGAGAAAGTAAAAAGGCAGCCCATGTGTCCGTGTGTCTGAGAGGAGCACCTTTCATCGTTGTCTTCTCTGCTCTCTTTGCACGTTTTCTTCATTCAGACGTTGTCAAAACTGGCAGCAGGAGCTGTCTGCTCTTTAGTCCACTGTGTTTCAACCTGGTTTGGCTGCGCGTTACGCAGACACAGGCGCTGCACCCGCGGACTTGCATTAAAGGAACCAATTAAGAACAGCTGATTTTTACATCAGCGGAGCATTCAAACAAAGCCACAGACACTGGGCACACATTAAAGACCAATAATGCAACAAAACCTCTTCTAAAACAAAAATAAGTAGAATTTTGTTGTTCTTTTATATTTACAAAGGCTACAGTATTTTTCAAATGGAACTAATAATAGCCTGCATACAATACATTACTACATTGAAGACCACGTGATCGGTATCGGCCATGATCGGTATCGGCCGATCACAGCAGAGGCTGATCGGTGATCGGTGATCGGCCTCAAAAACCCTGATCGGAGCACCCTTATTAGACACCTATTGCAATACCACTATGAAGTACAGCCCTTGGCAATAAAAGTAAGCAGTATTTTTAGAGACGACACAGTCACTGGATGTTTGCCAATTGCCTTCCTCCAGAGGCTCCTTGAAGGCATCACTGGAGTCAGATTCTCCAAAGCAATGGCAAGTGTCCTGCTGACAGCGCATGTCAACGCTTTTGGACCATGGTTAGGAGTGTGCATGCTGCGTCATTGTGTTGTGTCATGTTCTTTAAAAAACTATCCCCTACAAGAGTGGTTGCAGTGCACTGTGGGGAATTTGGAGCAAGGAGGGGACAAGAACCACGCCGAAGTAGTCCAGCTGCTAAGGATCCTTGGAACTGGGAAACAGTAAAGGAGCTCACAGCTCGTGCCAGAAGTAAATTTTCCATTCATTTTTCCCATAGAGTTTTGGAAAAGTCTGTGTATTAACAGTACAAAAGCTTGACTGGGGTTAATTACCTATGGGGTAACTCATCAAGACAACACAGTTTCAATCAAAAAGATGATCCTAAACTTAAAAAATAGGGCATATACATTGTCTCTGATGTAGACTTACTCGATGCTAAATTAACAAGCCCTGGGCTGAAAGTATAATCCTCACTTCCACTTGTACATCTGTCATACTCTGCAAGTGAGCAGCAGCTGTATCAAATGTTACTCATTACATCACAGCTTGGTGCAATGCATTATACATAGTCCAGCCTGGTTCTAATGTGCCTTCATCTCTGCTCTCTGAGATTTGACAAGGTGGAATGAGAAGTCAGCTTGTGCCTCAATTTAGTTGGACATGTTTTTTTCATTAAATGCACCCTGACATGTGATTAGAGTTGAGCTTGAAAGAAACAACTTTAAATAATTGCTGCTTCAAAACACATTCAAACATTAATAAAAATGTTACACTTAAAAACACTTTGACATTTAGAGTCGAAAATTAAAGTTGTTTGGAGGAACATTTTAAGGGGAGACATTTTTAGTATTTTTTTTTTTTTTTTTTTTAGGTTTTGGGCCAGTTTTGCTAAAGCTTTTAACATCTAAGCTTTAATGCTGAAATAAGGAAAATGTAAAAATGACATATTTAGGTGTTTAGTTTAATACATTTAGTCACTTGTGTCTATAGATTTCTATTGGAAATATTAATTTCAAAGGCTTTTATAGAAGGATGTTGATATATGATTCCTAGCCTGGTTGTCTTATTGGGCATTTTACTCCTAAAAACAAGGCAAATTTAGATTTTTTAAGGCTATTATCACTTTTTTCTATAGTTTACTGAAAGCCAAAATAAGATAACCAAACTTTCCACTGTAAAACCCACTTTATGTAACATGTGTAGGGTACATATATAAAAATATATGCACTGAACTAAGACAAAGATTAAGAGTAATAACTCCGCATTGGTACCAGTTAGCCTTGCGCTAACGTGCAGATTAAAACACCTAAATTAATGTCTTAAGAGGGAAGGATTGACCAGGAGGGACTCAGTTTAATAGATAAAGACCACCAAACTCAACTTAATTTAGATTAAGTATAACGTTTATTTACACAATAAGGTGGAATAGTGTACTGAGGCACAGGTAAATATTGAAAGGAATGCAATTATGAACAGAACCGTTATGCAGAATTATTGATTAACTAATGATGAATTGCAGTGGAGTAAGTAATAAATTGACTTATTAAATTATTGGAAATTTAGGAATAAGGGAGTAGACTCTGAGACTATAAGTGCCAATTCTGTATCATACATAACACTGGTGTACCGTCAGAGCAGGAGGGGAAGGTGGTGACGACAGCCAGCCTCCGGTTTCAGCCAGGGGCTCGGATGTAGTTTCCTCGTTCTTTAGAGCCGCAGGGTGTAGCAGGGCTGGTGTTCCCGGTCCCAAACAGCGGTTCGTGGTGTGTCCTCCAAGCTCCACAGCCAGTCGCCAGGTGTCCCGTTATGTTGAACAGGAGCGTGATGCCGCTCAGGGAGAGTTTAGCTGTTGTCAGCGTAAGGCAGCGTCAAAGTCTCAGAGTATGGCAAATGTCCCTTTTAATGCCTAATGAAAAATTCAATAAAAATCCTTTCTCAGCAATTCAAAACTTTAGAAGTATAACTTCTTAAATTAGCTGCTTTGGTCAAGGCAGCGATTGTTAAAACTGGCGGATGTTGCGCGGCGCGAGGCTTTTCAAAATAATCTACAAAAATGATACTTGGACGAAAGTTTGGGCGACTTATTGTGAAAAGATGTTATCACCGGCAAGGTGAACTTAACGCAACAAAAATGACGAGAAGAAAAGAAAAATTAAACTTAAAAGACGAAGGAGAGACGGAGACGAGACGAAGACAAAGACAAGACCAAGACAAGACTAGACTAGACTAACAACTGAGGAATGTGGGCCGCACCCCAAGATAAGACTGGAAGGGTGTCTCGGCCCCCCCTTGAACTGATAGTGGAGGGGATTCAAATTACCTCTGTTAGACACAAAGTAAATGTCATAAAAAGAAATGTGTCTTACTCCACTTCAATTTACGTACCTTTAAAACATGTTATATTTAACAGTTTGCACAAAACATAGCTATGACATTTTCCTGTAAAGTAACATGTTAATGCATATAAAGTCTTTTAAACAGATGAGATGTGCCAGGTCCCTGGTTTTTATCAGAGAAGCGAGGAGGCCTCTTCTGGCATATTTATTGGTCTGCAGTTCGTATAGGGCAGATACATGTCTTTGTTTTGCATCCTTGGTGGGTAAGAGCAGACTTCTCGTCTCCTAAAGGAATGTCCATTTTTGATAGAATTTCAGCAGTGGTCCAGATCTCCTACACATGACAAAAAAAATGGCTCTCTCCAATATTCAGATTTTGTTTTTTTAAATGTATGGAAATTTGCACACTTTTACACATATAATGCCTAATTTGTCAAAACATTAAATGAAAACTTGCAAGACATTTTTTCCCTATATTTATATCAGTGATCAGGAGAAGTTTCACATTGATATCTGTTAGTTTAAAAAAAAAAATCGCCTATTCATCTGCAGTGTCTCACCTTGTAAATAATCACATGTGGCCTCAAAATATGTAGGCTATAGCATAAGAGTGTAGGTTATAGTAAATACTGTTCCAAACCTTAAGAACAAGTAGTTTAGTGTTTGAATGGGTGCTATGTCATTTACAGAACCGTACAATGTTCATCAGCTGCTGCCTGAAAATACAGCTTCATCTAATTTTACAAACAAGGCAGGCAATTAACTACATTTGTTTTCACTCCATTAAAGCATTCCCAATAGCGTAGGAGGTTTAGCTGCTGTGCATTTCAATTGCTAATAATCCAACCACCAAAAAACTGCTTGAGGTTGAGGAGTGTGTTTTTACTTGGATAAAAAAAATACATCTCAGAAATAACTTCTGAATATTGTGAGAGAGCCTTTAATAAGTCTGTGTAGTAACTGAGATAACTGTCTGCTGAACTGTGCTCTGCATTATATCTACTGCAGACACCTGAGCCTCTCCTCTGCTCCTCTCAGCGCCGCGGACAGGGGCGGGGCATGGTCACCTGTCAGGGGCGGGGCACGGTCACCTGTCAGGGGCGGGGCACGGTCACCTGTCCGCAGTGAGGCTGCCGCTTTGAGTCGAGAACTGACGCTTTATGGGACAAAAAAAAAAAAAAAAAAAAAGAACACCGCAAATGAATTGTTTGTAGGAGTTTGCACTTGTGGCTCCATAAGTTCAGGGATGGCCATGGACCGCTCTCACCACGGGTCCAGGACGCACAGAAAGCACAGCTCCCAGGAACGCGCACGGACAGAGGCAGTGAAAGGAAGCGATATAAAAAGCACACGTAACATTTATTAGTAAAAAGTTTTACACGAGACTTGTGAGGGAAAGGAGAGGGCTGTAGTGCAGCGGCCAAAGCAGTGGACTTGTCCTGAAGTCAAACCACAGGCAAACGTGAGGCAGCTGCTCTCTCCTCTGTGGACGCGCGGGTCGTTCACTGTGAAAGCAAGTCAATGTTGTGATGTACGCACATTTCCAAGATGGTCACACGCTCCCGGACACAGCTTCACACCCTCCAAAGTGCTTTAAGAAGTGCTGGTGTACAGCAAAACAGATCGTGTGATTAATTTGCGTTAATAAATTTTAATGCGTTTTTTTTT
The DNA here is from genome assembly GCA_020698575.1 of Bostrychus sinensis. NCBI lineage: Eukaryota > Metazoa > Chordata > Actinopteri > Gobiiformes > Eleotridae > Bostrychus > Bostrychus sinensis. The sequence continues at coordinate 12,041,712 of CM036255.1, forward strand.
CTATTAATCGCATGCGTTAACGCGTTAACGTTGACAGCCTTGATATTTGTTGTGGAGACCTTCAAACAACCTATTAAAAGTTTTTTCCCAACTGCAGTTTGCCTGTTTTTTTTAATCTTTTGCTTCTTGCAGAATAGAGAAAAAAGCATGAGCCAGCACAGGTAAACAAAAGTCAGTGGGGTTAACTATTTTTTATAATTCATGCAGTGCACTCATTTTATATCATGGCCTACAATTTATTTTATTCATTCATTTTCAAAAATAAAATGTATTTTTCTTCTTTCATCCACATACTGTGACTCGAATAGACAATATTGGTTAAGTGACTTTCTCAATGGCACAACAGCAACATGCACTGGGTCAGAGAGGGAATTGACCCGCCATCCCTCCGATTAGAGGGTGACCCGCTTAACCTCCTGGGCCAATGTCACACATGAAATTAAAATGGTGAGAGACAGTTTAGTACATGGCTTAAAACAATGCATGATATAAAATGTGGTAGTGTTTATGACAACGGGAAATTCAGCAATCAAGCAACAACAATTGTAACAAAAAGATCTGGGGAATGGTCCTGGGGCACTGCACGGCTGTCGCCCACTGCTCTTGACAGGTTACCCCAGCGACACTGAAGGATGGGTCAAATGCAGAGGACAATAAAGAAATCATAACCTCAAAACAAATGCTGTAAAAATGATCATCTACATTCTAGAGAGAGCTAAAAAGGCAGAATAACAAGTGAAAAAAAACTTCTAACAGGACATTTTCTTCTGCATTGCCACATTTCTGCCATTCCATTTCCAGCACTGTCGCTTTGATCAATACAGCTCTCTGCAGAAAGATAGTTTCTCTGTGAAGCCAAATACTGAAGCTTGTCACTTTGGTCAGGAAGACCTTGGACGATCTGCCAATTTTATGATTAGGTTTTGATGCACAGCCTGTCCCGAAGATGAAAAGCACTTCTGTACCGAGTGCCTTTTTTTACTCATGGGGAAGAAAGACTTTGAGAATTTGAAACATGCACAGTGCATTCTGACCTGGATAAAATCACTACATACCTGATCAGATTTTCCATTGTAATTTCTTGAGCTTGGATGTGAGTTGTGTGTGTCATACAGTATCTGGAGCTTGCAGAGGAGCAGTTGAGTCACAGCTCATTCCCTGTGTCTCATTAAGTCGGTCCATATTGATCTTACAGGTGAGAACATCCACTGCTCACAGCCAAAGCAGATTAAGTGGAAACATTTCAGTGTGCAGTCAAAGCATTAGAGCAGGTTACCAGGAGCATTAAAACAAGCCTCCTCAGCCTGACTGGACAGGAGTGTCTTAAAACCCTGGTTAATCCTGCACTGGTAGCTAGAATACATGCACATTTTTGTATGCATTTTGTCTTTTTTCAGGTTATCAGTTTGCTGAATGGAGAATTTTTATAATGCCCAATAAAAAAAATGGATGTACTGGAGATGTGCAGGCAGGATAAACAAAGATTTTAATACCCTACTTAAAGCATTTAAAGAGTGCAGTTGTCTGCCAAGTCAAGTTTCTCACTGAAAAATGTTTTAAAAATCTTGGAAAAAAAATCTGGATGCAGATTGGGATCCAGATCCTTGTTGCAAACTAATAACTTGGTACTCTGCCCATTAGTGGCATTTTCTGAATACATCAATAACATTATGCAACGTTATGTTGCAAACAGAGAAACCATGCCAAAAACAAACAATGGCAACTGGTTCTAGATTAAAGTTTGACACTACTAGGAATAATCATATGTATAAGCTAACACTCACCACCTCATCTTCTGTCCATGTACATTGGCCTCGCTAATGCCAGAGGCACTGTTAAGGTCTCTCAGGGGTCAAAGCTAAATTTCTCAGGGGGCTCCCCAACCCACAATTGTTATATAATAAAAACAATTCCAACATTAAAAATGTGAAATATAAAAAGTTTTTGCCATTTCAAATTACCCCAGGGCAGCTGTGGCTACAGAAGTAGCTCACCACCACCAAGTGTGACTGAGGAGTGAATGAATAATTGATCAATTGTAAAGCGTCTTTGAGTGTCCAAAAAAGCGCTATATAAATTCGATGAATTATTATTATTATTATTACTGCTCTGAGCTAAATTAACTACTGTATTATGCTCACCACCCTTGCTTTCTTTTCTCCCCTCTCTTTTTCTTGTTTATTTTCTCACTGCCACAGATAACTTCTCTTCATTTGTCCTAGATAGATACACACAAGCACCAGATCCAAGGGGTGTGAGGGCCCTTCAACACTGCTTGCAGTTTTGACTTGTTTGTTTACAAAAGACGCACAGCACTTGCTGCAAAGTGAAAGGTGGGGCCCCTTTAGGGATTCTGCAACAGTTTACCACTATCATTCCAAACTCTGTCCTCAGGGGGCCCCCTTCTGTTTTGGGGCCTTGCCTGTTGGCTAGCAGCGTCCCTGGCTAATCCCAATACTTACAGATGATGTTTTGCTGACATAGCAAACAAACTCACTGCACTTGCTCTAACTGGTTCTCTGTGTATTTTTGCACACATTCACCATAATCCTGTGTACGAAGAACTCAATGTGATCTCAGTTTGTTCTTGTGAAATATTTTCTCAAACACACTGATAGGGGAGAAAATATCTGTGTAGAGGCCCTAAATTTGCCGTACCAAAAAAAGCTAAAAAGCTATATACCTGAAATAAAGTGGTGGTTTAACTCTGTGTTGCTTTTGTGTTTGACCATCTGGGCTGGTGACAAGTTAGGAAGTACTAACAAATCATATGAAATCACTTCCAGGTATTTTGTTATTGGGATTACAAAGTAATGTCCTCTTGCTCTCTCTGAAACAACAAGGCCATAATCCCCCTGTGTGAGTGTGAATAGAGGTGATATGAGCCACAGCAGGATTTACTGTCACCCAGCTGACACCTAGTCCTGACAATTATGTGGTCACACTAAGCCACATGCTTATGACAAGACTACACACCACTGCTCAACCTGGTGAGAGCTACTTACCAGCACTAATAAGCACTGAAACATGGTGATATACCGTCAACAAAAATCTGGGCCATGTGAATCTACCGTGAGAGTGTGGTGCCATAATACAGCTTTGATCAAAAACAATTAGGATTTTAACTTAATACGTCTTGCTGGTCACCATTTAGATGAATAGCATCAAAGGGCCTCGGGTCACTTATAGTCCAGTGGTTCCCAACCTTTTTGGTCTTGTGTATCCTTCAGGACCAGGATTAGTTGAGGTTTGGACCTGGCATAGTTCTAATTTAGTTCTGGTTTTTGACCCGGTTTAGTCCTGGTCTAGACCCGGCATAGTCCTTGTATAGTGTAAGCTGAGTTCTGGTTTTGGACATGATTTTGTCCTGGTTTTGTCCTAGTATGACCTGGTTTAGATAATTTTTTTCATGGTTTAGTTCTGGCTTTAGACATGGTTTAGACCTGGTTTAGTCCCTGGTTTAGTCCTAGTTTGTTCCTGGTTTAGTCCTGGTTTTAGTCCTGTTTTTTGTGGTTTAGTTCTGGTTTTAGCTCTGGTTTAGTCCCTGTTGTGTCTTTCTTTAGTGTTGCATTTTTCTGTTAATCTCTGTTTTATCCTTCGGCTTAGTCCCGAGTTAGTCCAGACTTAGGTTCATTTAAGTCTTTGACAGGCAAACATGTTCTGAAAAAGTTCTGTAAATAATTCCAAGTGCCTTGCAATGTGCTCACATACCCCTAGGGGTCCCCATACCCCTGGTTGGGAAACCCTGGCTTAGTGGACTAATGGTCTTGGTCTTTTAATTTAATTTATTGGTTTATTGGTTGCATCCAGGCTTGACATCAACAAAGCCGTTCTAATTTATTCCTTGATAACTTGTATTTTTTATTAAATTCAAGATAACAACAGCAATTTAAAAAAATAAAAATATATGCCGTCTTTTTCTAATCTTTTTTTTTTTTTTTTAATCACTAAATTAATGTTATGTTACACACTTGTAAGTTCCCCAAATGCCCTTGGTTGTTGCAAGGAATGGCTTTGGTTGACTACAAACCTAGATCTCCTGTGCTTACTTAGTAGAGCATACAACACTGATAAACCTGGATCAGTCATGGCTCAGGCAAATTTGCTCCATATCATCTCCCATCTCTGTCTCTTATCATAATGTGTCTGTCCAATAACTAAAAGGCACAAAAATACATAAAAATAGCAGTGCAATTTTGTTATTTTTTACATTTAATATATTTTATTGGGATACATCTACATTGCCAGTTACATTTAGAACAATGAGTGTAGTGTCCCAGGTGTCCTTTTTTTATTTTTTTTTATTTTTTTTTTACAACAAATACATCAAATTATTGCACAAAATAACATATTGGAGAAAAACAAAAAACAAAACAAAATATAAAATATATCTACATGCTGTTAGCTGTTTGTGCTATTTTTTGGTATTGTGAAAAGCATTTTTTTCTCAGTAGATATTGAATATTTTTTATGTGAACACTGGTAGAAATGTTTTTTTTTAATTACTATTATTATGCATGTTGTTTGTTGGGTTTGTTTTGTGCTTAGATTTGTTTATGGACTTTGGCCGTGACAATTAAGGCGTAACTCAGTAACGAATTTCCTCCCCCTATATTTTGAAGTTTATTTTGGAGTTTTTTTCTGCATTTGGCTGCCGTGCCAAAATGAAAATCAAAAAATCCAAAAGCCTTTCTATAATTTTTTATATGTTGCTTGTTAGGTTCATCTTCTGCTTTGATTTTTTAAATGGACCTTAAATCTGATAATTAGTCTGATGACGATGAGACTGTGAAAATCTTAATCTATGAATGAAAAATGTATGTGCAAATGAAATCTAGTAAAATAGTAATATCCACTTAGCAGCATAACAGTGTCAGAATTTCTGGCTGTGTTGCTTTTACAGTGGCCATTCTGTCAGTCTGCCACCTTCCCACGGCACATCCACCTACTTCCACCCACATCCTCACTCAAGTGCAAGATTTATTCATGCAGCGAGCCACAAGCTTTGCACGTTAACAGGTCAGTACAAAGTAGAGCGACCATCCAAGGTCTGAGAGTGCTAAATTATTACCGCCATTTCACAAAATGCCATTAGACTTTGCGTTCTGTCTCTTTGAAACCTTGGGGCCTTTCCTAGGACAGAGACCCATAATAAATCACAGAGTTTGTCTGAATAAAGAACCAAGTAGATATAGGTCAGAAGACATTCATGTTTTAACCACTTTATTTCTCAAATGGAGGAATTGGAGGAAACCAAAATGGAAGTCATTATAAATACTGTCTCCAGCAGAGCTACTATCATTGCTAATGCTAGAGGTGAGGTCTAGGGCACAGCTACTGCCATTGTATTTCCTGAAAAGCCACATATCCTGTTACATGTCCAGCTCTATAACTGGATTTTCCGATTGACATTAAGCTTGGGTCAAATGAAGCGGTGGAAACTGTCTGACGGATTCCATGAATGACTTTCTCACTATCAACACATCAGGTAATACTATTCAGTGGATTACTATATCATGTTATTATGTTACAGTTGGTTTTATAACTAGCTAGTTAGGCTGCTGGAGCTCAGACAGCATGGCACGGTTTTATAGGGACAAAATGCTGAAAAGGCTTGCTCACTGGTCAGAGGGAAGCATGGACATGTGAGCAATGGTGGACACTAACTAGATACTTTTACTCAAGTAAATTACATAAGTACATTTTTGGAAGAACATACTTTTACTTTTCTAAATTTTGGATGATTTTATTTTTACTTTTACTTGGGGAAAGCTTTAAATTGTCTAAGGAAATAAAGGTTGATTTTGTCCTTGTGGTGTAGTGGGTAGCATGTCTGACTTGCAATCAGAAGGTTCAGGGTTCAAAACTTGGGGAAGAAGATGAAAAAATTAAAACCTACATTTTACCCTTACTGAAGTAAATTTTTTGTTGGGTACTTTTACTTCTACTTAAGTAATAATATTTTGGAAGTAACAGTACTTTTACTTGAGTACAGCCTTTGAGTACTTTGCCCACCATTGCATGTAAGTAACACGCAAGTTGTGTTATAACACTGTGTTTGTAAATTAATCATAATTTAAGAATATTTGTAACAAGTTAGGTAAATCCTCATTAGCACCAATGACTGAGACTATGTTGTGTTTGTTTATTTCTGCACATTTTGCACCAGCTCACTATTTGATATCTCAATTGGAATACAATGTAAAAAGTGCTAAGATGTCGGCAGTATCTGAAACTGGAAAATGTTGTTGCTAATAAGCGCTAGCTCTGAGTTTATTTATCAAAGGATTTGTTAAGTAATATTTTTTGCAGGAACTTGAGTAAAGATATGCTTCAGTTGAGAAAATACTTCATTAATCTTTATTTAAGAAGTCTTCTACATTTTTCCTAAAATTGAGCATTTCTAAGAAAGATCCACATGTGAAGTATTCTCATACTGACAGATTCTCCTCAACTGCACATGGAACTACAGTGAACCATCATACACCTTGCTTCTCTTTAACACAACATTGAAGGTGCTATAAGAAGTATATATTTTTTATATTTCATAAAAATGACCCACGTGTCTCAAGATATGAGGAAGCCTCGGATCTGGTCTGTCTTTTTTTTAGCCACAAGCCTTCGCCTCGCCTTGGTCCTTGAAGAGCACCAGCTACACTCATGGACCCATGATGCACTCGCTCTTTCTGTTTGTTTTATATGAGGAAACCACTTTTTAATCAAACATTCGTTTTACTGATAACAGTGGTAGAGCAGATTTATTCACAAAAAAAAAAAAAAATTACATAATCAAGTTGTTCATGTTTACATTTTTTGTTTTGGTTCTGCACCCTGCATTGCTGATCGTCCAATCAGAAAAGCGAAAGAAAGACTGGCAACCCTCAGACCATTGTTTTGATTAAGACTGTAGTACTGTTTTCAAACCATGCTGCTTACAGTTCCTTCAACACAGAATTAATATTAACGTTGGGTTAATTTAGGACATCATATGCTCATAAGCTAGAGTCTGAGACAAATTACAGAAGAGACTGTTTAAGGGACCTAAGCCTGGGGCTGTGAGTGTTCACTGCTTAAATCAGCTCTGTAATATCAAGCAGGAAGTAGAAGTGTGTTTTAGTCTTATGCTGTTCTATGAAGTATTTAATCAATATTAAAAACTCATAACTTCTAAAATGATGTAGGCTCCAATCATATTCTTATTAAAATATTGGAATATGTTAGCAATATATGTCCCACAAAAAAGCATACATTTCTGTGCACCCAAATTCTTCTTTTTGTTCTTGGAATTTGTTCTAAAAAAAAAACAAATGAAACTTGTTTGTGTCTCTTCTCATTTTGACCAGAATGTTGAAAAACAAACAAACAAACAAACAAAACAAAAACAAAAAACAAAACAACAACAAATTTACCTTTAGTATCAACCTTTCAATACCTATAATACTCTATTTTTTTGGATGCTTTGTAATGCCTTTGGCAATGGAAATGCCTATATAGTAAAGAGTGCTATAACCAGTGTTGTGCAAGTTCACACTTTTCAGTGAACTATTCACGTTCATAGTTCACAATTTTAATTTTGAACTAGTTCAAAGTTCAGTTCATGTTATTTTTAGGTGAGATATGTAAATGAAAGGCTGAACTTGTTTTTCAAACTATGACTTCTATCACTATACATCTACCTTCTAGCCTCACTGTAGATCTTAAGGTGTCCTCACACCAGGCCAATCGAACCGTGCCCAAGTCCAGAACGCCCCTAAAGCACGGCACGGTTACCTAATGTGAGTGCTCCGCAGCGCGCCCAGGCGCGGTACGCTTCAGGACTTTGGCACGGTTGGAGGAGGTGGGCCACGGCACGGCGCGGTTGCTCATGCATGCGCGCACGCACGACTATGAGGCGTGTCATCTATGCAAATGTGCTTCTCTCGGTAAAAAGTGAATAAACTCCATTATCAACACTCGTACCAATGCCAGCGACTTGCGCTCACCTTTCTGAAGAAGAAAACAGACAGCGGCAGTAGTTCTGAAGCCTCTCTCATCGTCTGCGGTGCCTTCCCTGCTCCTCGTATGTGGCTCATTCCAAACCTGTGACAGAAGACCGCGTCTCAAAAACGAGACTCAAAGCAGAATCAAAACAGCACAAATACTTCATGCTTTTATTTTTACAATAACACTTTGGGGGATAACTATTAGTCAGAACTGAGTGACCATTTTTGGGCTTAAAATGGAAAGGATCTTGTCTGAAGCAAGCAGTATAAGTGATACATGACCGCGTAGACCACAAAGCTGCTTCTTATGTGGGCAGTTCAGTCAACAGTGGAACTTTGTCAAAAGTAATGCACACTGTATTTCCAAAAGTATTTGCTAACCCATCCAAATAACTGAATTCAGATTATGGTGTTGGGTTGTTTTTAGGAGCTGGGCTTAGTTCCAGTGAAAGGAACTCTGAATGCTTCAGCACCAAGAGAATTTGGACAATTCCATGCTGCCAACTTTGTGGAAACAGTTTGGGGATGGCCACTTCCTCTTCCAACATGATTGTGCACCAGTGCACAAAGCATGATCCATAAAGACATGGTGGAGCGAGTTTGGTGTTGAAGAACTTGACTGGCCTGCACAGAGTCCTGACCTCAACCTGATGGAACACCTCTGGGATGAATTAGAGCGAAGACTGAGAGTCAGGCCTTCTCATCCAACATCAGTGTCTGCCGTTGGACGAGAACGTGAGACACTTAGATGTTTAACGTAGATAGATGCAAAGAGTGGGCTGACATCGTATTAAACCCTATGGATTAAGAATGGGATGTCACTTAAGTTCATATGTGTGTAAAGGCAGGTGAGCTAATACTTTTGGAAACAGTGTATTTAGGTTAAATAAGCTGCTTCTATTATTGAAGAAAACATTTTACTAAAACAAATCTATAATTCATGAGCAACTGTTTTTAGGTATATCTTTTGATTCCTTTGTCGTCGCATCTGTTGTGTGGGAAAACAAAGGTCAGTTCTCCAAGCCCCAAGGTCATCTTTGAGCCAACCCCAAGCCCAGATAAATAGAGATGTTAGGAAGGCCCTCCATGTAAAAAGCAAACCACTAGATGAGATGCTATGGTGTCCAGTGAATCCAATAAAGTTGATGCCTTATTTCTTGCTAACATTGCATCTACAATTTACAATCATGTACTCTTTAAGTGATTACCCATGCCAAACCATAGTGTTGTTAACATTACTATTATTTTCATGGTGTCAAATCCAGAGGTCTGGCCTGATTACTTCTTTGTCTGTACATCAACTATACATCTAGCGAGTCTATGTTCCCTACTCTGATGATACACAACATGAGCTAATGATGGAGGAATTTGATTACTGCAACAACAGGACAGACGTGACAGATTGTATGCACAAATGAAAACAGCAATCCTTTGTCGACAATCCCATCTGCCCCTCACAAACAATTTTATGGTAATTTAATACAATTTTATGTCATTTTCAATTTAGTTCCCTTTGGTTCAGTGTGTCACTAGTTTTTTTTTTATACATCTGTGGTTTGTTTGAATAATTCATACTGTGATGCCCATGATTGGATCTTGTGTAAAACTTCCCAGGGGTGTTGCTCCTATAGAGGTCCGTCTCCTCTTTACTAATTCATGTAGACCTGTAGAGCAATGTTCTTCAATAACTGTCCATATACCGTCGCCAATTAAACCTCAACATGCAGCCGTCACACAAGAAAAGCGGTAGTGCAGAATAACAACTACAAATGACTGGGACTTGGCCTTAAAAAGTGAAAAACTGTCCACAAAATCTTACCTTAGGAAAATACAGGACTCCTTCCCAAATAATGATAGCGTTTTAGCTCGGACTTTGCTAATGATCTCATGCTGCTGAAGGTTTTCACATTCTGTGCAGTCAGTTTGAGTCAAATGGCCAACAATAAGCAGTGAGTCACTTTTCGCAGTAGAATGTAGTTCTGCTGGTAAACCTTAGAATCTTTTGTCAAGCTGAAGCCATTCAAAAACTGTGGCTCAATTTTAGGATTGGGATCATTGTACACAGTGAGAGAGACATTGTCACCCCTAGCATTCAACTATACAAGGATGCCTAAACTCATACTACACACACACACAATAAAAACACAATAAAAGTATTCGTCTACATGAAAAAGGTGTTCATGAAACCAGACCAGAAAAGTAAAGCTGGTTGGATTTGAGAATGCCATTTGCTGCATTTTTATGTAAATTAATAATAATAAAATCTGAGGCATGTCATTTCTACCCCACTTCTTAACAGCTGTGCATGTCTGTGTGAACATAGATTATTCTGACAATGCTACGAGTCTGCAACTAGGACGAATGGGTCATCTCTTCATCACTGTTACATTTTATATAATGCTTTACAAAGACAATGCATTCATATTATGACAGAGGTAGAGATGGGATTTATGGCCCTATGCATCACTCTGACTTGGATCTCATTGTTCACGGTGAAGAGCTGTTCAAAAGATTCCGATTGTTCATGAACGTCACATCTATAGACAGATGGGAGACCAGGGATGGTTTACTCTAGTATGACGTGCTCATCATTTCTAGACTCATTTGCACATTAAGTAAAAGCTTAAGGTCTTAGCTTGAAGTGTTGATTTGGGTATCCCTTTCTTGTTCACAACTTAAAAAAAAAAGTTATTTACTATCAAAAACAGCCTGGATCATTGTGGAGGTTGGTTGTCCTTGTTGTTAACAATGCGAGACAACCAGCCCCAAGTGACAAACATTTTGAGCTCACTAACACAGGGCTGTGAGTGTTCACTGCTTGAATCAGCTCTGTAATATCAAGCAGGAAGTAGGAGTATGTTTTGGGCTGATGCATGGTCTAATCTATAAACTATTTAATCAATATTAAAGAACTAATAACTTCTAAAATGATGTAGCCTGCAGTCATAATCTTATTAAAATATTGGAATTTATATGCAACATAAGTCTGACAAAAGAGCATCAATTTCCAAGAACCAAAGGACTTTTCTTTGTTCTTGGAATTTGGTCTATAAAAAAACAAAAAACTTTTTCCAGATTCAAAACGTAAATTAAACGTAAATTAAAGTAGAGCTTAAACTTTTTTGCGTCTTATTCTGACTGGAATGTTGAAAAAACAAAACAAAAACAAAACAAACGAAAGCAATGAACAATTAACCTTTAGAATCAACACTGTAGTACCTACTATACTCTTTAATAATAATAATAATAATAATAATAATAATAATAATGCATTAGTCTTATATAGCGCTTCTCTAGACACTCAAAGTCACTTTACAATTTGGTGCATTATTCATTCACTCCTGAGTGTCACTCGGTGATGGTGAGCTACTTCTGAAGCCACAGCTGCCCTGGAGCAGACTGACGGAAGCGTGGCTGCCATTTTGTACCTACGGCCCCTCCTACCACCACCAAACACAGTCACACTGACACATTCATACAGAAGGTGGGTGAAGTGTCTTGCCCATGGACACAACGCCAGTTTTGGGGCTTGAACCGCCAACCTTAGGGTTAGTGGGCTACCGACTGATGCTTTGTACTCCTTTGGTAATTGCAATGCTCAAATAATATAGTGTGCTATAACTAATCTGCAACAGATTGCTTATAATAATTTGAAAAGACAAACTAACAAAAAACAAACAAAAAAGCATGAAAAATTACCTCACCTCACTGTTTTAATATGATTGCACAATAAGCAGGATGTCCAACCAAATGTTGGATAACAACATCAAATCAGAGCAACCTCTAGCATAGCTGTAATAAGCAATGAGACAACCAACCCACGAGAGAAGCAGCCCTGGTCTCTCCTACACAGCAACAACTGTTGCAGTTTGACCACAGCTTTCTCGCCTCTCAAAAGTGCAATCTTGAAATTAAAGGTGTGGGCCAGACCAGGCCTGGGTTCACAGTGAAAACAAGATGTAACGGCCACATCATGGTAAACTATTGCCTTCTGGGATCACAAGAAGTACAATAAAGTGCTTACCAAACTCTTTATAACTACTGTTCCTAGTGTATAAATCTTTACCAAGACTGCAGAGTGTCAGTGTTTAGGCATCAAGGAAAAACAACCCCTTTTCTACAGTCAAATCTGTATACACCTCTACTGACAATGGACTTTTGTTTGTAATTTATTCTATTGTAGTTATGTATGCAGTTAGTATTGTAGTTTTGTTTGGTTTTAAACATTTGAACTCATTAGACACCTCTGGTTATTTAAACACCTCTGTTTTTGAGGCTGACACAGAGACGAGCAGAAAGCTGAAACACTTGCATCAATAAATAAAACCCTGAACTAATTGTGGCTGCTTTCATTAAAGAGTGCGAGGCCTTGTCTGAAACGCTTTCCCACCGCTTTATCCAACTCCAGGAAAGGTCACACAGGTCTAATGACGCTGTCCTATGGGGAGCACATCTCCGCATGCAGATTTGGAAGGCGTTTCAGAATGAAGGTCAGTTTTCTGGGCCGCTCTTTCCCACAGTGACCATGGCGCCTGGGGAAGAGGAGATGAGGATGCAACGCAACACGAGTGCCACGAGGTTACGTAAGAGCGTGCAGCGAAAGTGCAACAACAGCACTGAAGCATGCATGGACAAGGGAAAGTGCCAACGATATGCAAAAATGCAAAGAAGGAGAAGGCGATGGGGGGTAATTCAATCACTTCAGCGGCTTCATCCAGCAGACAGACTCATACGTGCACTGTTAGGACCAGCTAATGAAATGAGCACATGCTGACTCAGGTGTTTGGACTTGTCTCACTCTCGACAGGAGGACAGAAGGGTGAGACAAGGTGGAAAGTGGAAAGGTGTTGGCAAAAGAAACTATGAGCTCAAAAACTTGGCACAAAAAACATGTTTGTTCTTTCCTACACTGGACAGATATTCAAACAAACAGAAAACAGGGGCAGTATACACACAAACCCAATTATTCAGTCCGCTACACCAGGGTTGTTACACAGGATTTTAGAAATACTGAGGTCCATCATGTTGGCAGCCAGTAAGGTCCTTGTTTAATCCTGGTTTTGTCTTTGTTCAGACCTGGTTTAGTTTTGGTTTAGTCCTGTCTTTTTTTCCCCTAAATAAGTCCTGATTATTGAGTATTTTTTTCTGGTTTAATCCTGGTTTAATGCTGATTTAGACCTGGTTTAGTCCTGTTTTTTGCCTGGTTTAGTCTAGCAAAAGAAAAATATTGAGGTCTGGGCCTCTGTGACCTCTATGGTGCGTACAGCTGTTCTACTTCCACTCTACAGGCAGTACTACAATAAAAAACTTTTCCTTTTTTATATCAAATCCCCAATGTTGTTCATATCAAATAAACTGTCCAAAACAAGCAGCCACAAGCTGACCACTTAGTCAGCGGCAAAGTAGCGTAGCTCTGTTATTTGAGAAAAAAGTTTGGGGGTTGTAGTATGGGGACTGCATGCATTTTTCTCAAATTGGTTACTATGGTCCAGCTCCAGTCCATGTAAACCATACACATGTAAAAGTAACTAATATAACTTTCTCTGGATCTGCAAGCTCAATTAAGCTCAGTAATCTAAAAGAGTTTTGTATTTTTTCACTTGTTTGTAACTTGAGTTCAAAAGCTCTTGGGTACAAACCAGAAAATGCTCCATTGACATCCCCTCTTCCATCATCCCTGTGAGCAGAAGAGGCATGCATGATCACACACATCCACGCTATAGGGCTGTGCACTGGCCTCCTCTTCTTCTACACATCAGACACACTTGCATGATCATTCACCCCCAGGTTTGGTACATTTAGTCCACAGATGAGGCAAAACTTTGTAACTTTTATCAAATGCAACTTTAACACTTACTGCATAAAGCTTAGCCCATTTTGGTAGTGATTTTGGTGGAAGTATGTTTAAATGGGAGATGTTAGTGACCTGCTTCACTTTGCAAAGAAAGTGAATGAGTATAATTGGCTAATAACCAACTTTTTGTGTTACCACTGTCCAGGCAGTTATGTTTTTGCCTGCAGTTTGTTTGTTGGTTGGTAGGCTAGTCTGTTGGCAAAAAAACTCATGAGTAATGGTCACATTTTAAAAATAATTTGTCTGGATCCAGATGTTTTGGAAAGAATTTCTTAACATTGTGACACAGGCAGGGCCGAACACAGAATTTTAGAAATACTGAGATCCATCAACTGAGGTTTATTTCTTAGTTTGATCCTTGTTTAGTCCTGGTTTCATTCAGGTTTAGTCAGGGTTAATTTATGGTTTAGGCCTGGTTAAGTCCTGGTTTAGACCTGGTTTTGTTCTAGTTTGGTCCTGGTTTAGCCCTGGTTTACTTTTTGTTTAGTCCTGGTTAAGTCCTTGTTTAGGCCTGGTTAAGTCCTGGTTTTGACCTGGTTTTTTTCTAGTTTGGTCCTGGTTTAGCCCTGGTTTACTTTTTGTTTAGTCCTGGTTTAATCCTTGTTTAGATCTGATTTAGTCCTTGTTTAGTCCTGGTTATGTCCTTGTTGAGTCTTTTTTTTTTTAGATCTGGTTAAATTAAAATAGTGAGGTCCAGACTTCAGGGACCTCTTTGGTGCGTATAGGCATGGACACAGGCCCAAAGAGCAAAGAAGCAATTTTGGGTGTTCTCACACCAGGCCAACCGTACTGTGCCAAGGCCCGAAACGCCCCTAAAGCATGGAACGGTTGCCCAATATGAATGCTTCCATTTGTGAGGAGGTGCGCCTCTGCATGCGCAACTATGCAAAAATTCATGTCGCTGTGATTACATTTTCTACTGTATCGTCTTATAGGTGTTAGTGATTTTGCGCGTCATAATGATGTAGCAGCCCGTCGCCCTCAGAGCAGATGACATAACTAGATATTTGGTCCCCTACATTTGTCTGTAGGGGACACAGACCCCTCCCAAATAAATCCTGGGCATGAAACGATTCAAAAAGCCCTGGTGTGAGCGTGCTTTTAGTCTCAGTGCATTCTTGGCCAGTGTGAGATATAAGAGCTTTGTGGCTCAATTGATAAAGCATTTACCCCTGAACTAGAATATTCCTGGTTCGATTTCACATCTCAACACTATTTATCATTGCGAGATAGGTCTAATGGCACGACAGAGGTCTGTGCTGAGTCAAATCAACAAACTTTAAGCCAATTACAGACATTATATAAAAGCATTTGGTGTATTTTGAGTGTATAATAATCACAATTTCAGGACAGATGGGATTTGTAGACCTACTAATAATGTCTGTAGAAGAAACCACAGTCCTGCTCCTAAAAGCAGTAATGCTGTTATAAAGAGTGGGCTCACCATTACTCCATGTTTGATATAACTGCTCCCAATTGAGACTACAACCAGAAATGGGGCATTACAATATTTATACTCTCACCGCTCAAAATAAGTGCACTTTATTGTTTAGCAGAAATGAGCTGCTGAGAATTTTCACTGCTAATATGAGTTCCCAGAATTACTTCCAAGCGGGATGTTTCTCAGTATTTTGGAGCTTCATTGAGTCGCTTTAATTTTCATATGTTGCACAATTCTTATGTTTTTCCACTTGACACTCCTTTCAAGCTGTGCATGAAAATGATTCCTCTCCCCTAGTCAGCCAGTTGCATCTCATTCTGTATTTGATCCGGCCAACCCCGCTGTGTGCCCTTCCCACTGCTTCATTTGGATGCTGCTGTGATATTTTGGCTCTACAACACTCTTTTTAATGAGACCTTCAACTTTTGATTCCAAGCAGCCTCCCTCTTGTTTTTATAGTGGCTTTATTCAACCTGGAAAAAACCTTTTTAACCCTTTCTCAAGAGGAGAAAAAGAGGTGAAAAATTGCAGCAGTGACTGAGATGAGCAGACGACTCACGTCAACACAATGAGTGCTATGTGCCTAAATGACTGGGCCTAACAAGACATGCTCAGCATGTACACAGCCATGATTAGAACCTCTCAAGGTCCTGTCTAAAACCTATGACAGGATTGAGCATCTCGGAGGAAAACACTAGACTGGAGCAGTGCCAGAAATGTGACATGTTATGGTACTAAAACTATATTGTTATGGTGATTAGAGCTACCATCAGACTTACTGAATCCTAACTGTGACACCATGTCTCACTGCTTACTGCAGCAATTTTATTTTCACAGTATAAAGAACATGTATATTTGATTGAAATTTACAGACTGTTACTGTAAAAACTGCCATCAACTTTTCTGCTCTCTGAATTATGTATGTTATTTTGTGTAGCAGAAGTTAGGCAATCTGTAATTTTTTTTTTGCTTTTGTTTTGTAAAATGACATACTTACTGTAACACTACCATTAAAAGAAAAAAGGCTCTTTCCGCTCCTCACTTTCTTTCATGGATGGCAACTGTGATTTTTTTACATGGATAATTTGGCAGAGGATTTTACATCACATGCCCTTCTTGTTAGGGTTAGGGTTTGTTTATCCAGACTTGGGACTAGCACAAGTGTGTCCTTGTGGTAGTATTTTTATTTATTTATTTTGCAACTGTGTATAAACAAAATTTCCTTAAATGTAAAAGCTGTTAACGGATTGTGTATGGCTGTATTATTTTTACATGTAGGCAATAATATGTACAAATCACCTAAAACTGTTTACTTACTTCAGATATTACCATGCAGTAATATCACAGTAACTGTTATGAAAAACACACAGTATATAATAGCAATAAAATTTAAAATATTTTGCCATAAAATATGACATAAAATATGACTAATATGACTATGAGTTTTTTTGTTTTTGTTTTGTTTTGTAAAATTACATACTTACTGTAATACTACCATTGAAAGAAAAAAGGCCCTTTCCGCTCCTCACTTTCTTTCATGGATGTCTATACACTACTGTATAGTATTGTGGCGATGTACAAAATAAAAAAAAAACTGGCAACCACAACTGCATGTTTTCACTATAAATCTGGCACACCTTTGTTACAGTGTATATTTAGGCCAGCTGTCCCTTCAGTGCGCAGCTAAACTTGGCATAGAGAGACCACCGGCTGTGAGTCATCTTCAACCTTTGGAGTTATTAAAGCACCTTTTCCTCTGAATACACTGGCGGTCTGTGAGCTGTGACAGTGGAGCAGATGTCTGCCTTAGATGGCGGCTGGAGTCTGACAGCATGTCATGTATATTTAACTTATTTAACTTAGTGCTGGTGATTTTTACAGTTGGCTGGATAAGTTTTTGTAAATATTTATTGTAAACAGCAGTTGTAATATGCACAAATTGCATTTCTTACAATTTGCCTAAGCGATATTGTTCAAGAAAAAATTAAATTTTTTGTGGCTAATGCTGCTTGTATTGAATGCCCAGTACGTGCACAACTTATGTTGATGACACTAAAGCAGGGGTGTCCAAACCATAGCCTGGGGGCCAAATGCAGCCCGCAGGCCATTTTTTATTGACCCTCAGGCTTCAATCTCAATTGGCTTATGTTTATTTTATTTAATATGGGACAGAACACATTAATTACCATGTGTTCATCAGTCCAGCATGTAAATGTGCCAGAGTTAGCCAAACAGGCTAATTTTAACCTGTTGATTGCAAGAAAAAAGGACATATAACAGGCACATAAACAATCAAGACATCACACATGACACAAAGACAGAAGTCAGTGAAATATCAGAGCAGATTAGTAAAAAACAGAACATGCTAAAAACACACAGTGTACTCGCCAGTCTCAGTAATTATGTATTAGTTAGTTGTTTTTAATAATTTGTTGCTCCTTACCAAGCACTTGACATTTGTGTGTTAACCTGGCATTAAGGAAGAAGAAGAAGAAAAAAACAAAAAAACAAAACAGCTATGTGCCAGTCCCAAGCCCAGACAAATGTGGGGTTGTGGTAGGAAGGCATCTCCTGGTAAAACCTATTACAAAGTTCACACAATAAAGATTCACTGTGGAGAACCCTGAAGGAAAGACAACAGCTAAAAGGAAATTTTATTTATGGTGAGGCAAAATACCTAGTAACCTATGTCATCTCTACTGAGTAGACAGGCTCCTCATATATTTTTCAGTATGTGGCACTCAGTGAAAGATATTTGGACACCCCTGCACTAAAGGTAAGCGTATTGGCTACATAATACAGTAGCATACAAGACAGTCATAAGTGGCCAGAAGATTCAGATGATACAATATGGTTGAATACCTCCATGGTGACATAAGTAAGATAATTAAACAAGACATAGGCTACATATGTCATAATATTGTTATGTTCTTTTAAAATTCATTATTGTATCCCTAACCTCCATCCTGAACAGGTGTGGGAGGAACTTTAAAGAAAAAAAATCCTTCACAGAAGTCTGTCATCTCTAAAATGTACAGCACTGTTTAGTCCTATGATGGTTTCTTAACAACTAAAACAAGGGAGGCTTGGGAGCGTGAGCTGGGATTTGTCCTTGATGACCATTGGTGGGACTCCGCACTAAATACTATTCACAGGAGCTCCATATGTGCCCGTTTGACTCTGATACAGTCCAAAGTCCTGTTTAGGTGCCATTTCTCAAAAACAAGGCTGTCACAGATATTCCCAGACACAGTAGATGTTTGTGATAGATACGCTGACTCACCTTGTAATCTTGCAAATATGTTTTTCTCTTGCCCATCACTTACAAATTTTTGGCAGATGTATTTTGACACTGTGTCAGAGGTACTGTCAAGGGCTGCTGATGTTGCTATCTTTGGTCTTCCGGCGGAATACACCCGCTATTCTACTGTACATTTAGAAATTCTAGCTTTCACCTCACTGATAGTCAGACATAACCTCCTTCTTCACTGGAAGTCAATGAATGAAGCCTCTAGTACGCAGTGGATGAATAAGATTATTTATTTTTTTAAAGTAGAGAAGATTAGATTCTCTAAAAGCAGCAATTCAATTGGATTTACAAAGAGTGGCAACCTTTTCTGAACTAGTTTGAGCTATCTAGAACTGTGACCCCCTTTTTTTTTCTTTTAGATGTAATATATATTATTTATTTTTTAATTTTTTAATTTTTTGTACTTTTGTCCTGTGTCTAGGGTTTTGTTTTATTGTTTTACTTTTTGTATGTTTCATGTAAAATATAAAAAAGTCATAATGTCTGTAAAGGAAAGTAGAAAAACTTCTTAATGTTGACTATGTGGTACTTGTTAATACCATTTTTGTATACAAACCAATAAACATGAAACAGAAAATGCATTATTGTAACATTAGTCATATAAAAATATAAAAATACAAATAAATAAATAAATAAATAAATAAATAAACGAATAAATAAATAGTAAATTAGCAGCCTAGGTCGTAATAATAAGGAACTGTGCTGATGTGGATATGATTTTAAAGCTGTGTAATCAGTCCAAATATGGCGCAGTGAGGTAGATATTATGAATAACGCCGGCGTGGTGCACCATGAGTCTGTGTCTGTATTGTGACCGGTTGTGACAGAGGGAGAGAGAAAGAGAGACAGTCTGTGTGTGTTTTGTGTGTGTGCAGGGGGAGGGCTGTGCGCGTCCTCAGTACCAATAGGCGCAACGCTATATAATTAAACCCCTCCAACGTAATCTCAACGGCACCATCCCCCAGTTTAAATCCACTCCAGCGGCGCATTCCATCCAAACGCTGTCCTCCACCGCTGTCCTGTCCTGTCCCGTCCCGTCTGGAGCCTTGAAGCGGAGAAAGAAGAGAAGCACCACCACCACCGCAGCAGCAGCACCACCACCGCTAACTGCTGCCTCTCGCCTGCACGATAACATGGTTTACGGGGCTCTGCTGCTGCTGCTGCTGTAGCCGAGAGGGGACACTTTGTCAGTCAGCCAGCCCGCCTCACAGTGAGCAGTCGGACGCTCCGTCGGCACTAAACCAGCAGGAGCTCGATCCAGAGGCACTTCTTCTTCCTCCTCTTCTTCTTTTAAGCGGAACGCGTCCCGAATCGAGGAGCCCAGCATCCACACACCTCTCCCCCACTGGCACGGAGCAGTGTTTAGCCCCTCTCTTCTCCTCCTTCTCCTCGGCTCTGTCGGGTAAGAAGAAGACGCACTGTTTTACAGCTTTCTAGCTCTCCATCAAATATTTACGCATCGTATGTATTTCAAAGTCATGTTGTATTGTAAACGTCTTCATGGAATTCGCTTTTTTTGGTTGAAGCTGAAGATGGCTCGTGTTGTGGCGAAAGCAGGTGTACTAATAGTGTGTAAAACATTCCTGGAGCCATGTGCTCGCTTCTTTAAAACGCGTTGAGCTATATCGGCGGCGTATGAGTGTGCACTATTTAACTTAAGCGAAGCATGGCGAGGGGAAAGCGTGTTTGTTGAGTGCAGCCAATGTGGGACAGTGGTGCGGAGCTGCCATTTTTTCTTTTTATGAATGGTGTGTGGACGCGGGACCGGAGGGGAGCCACTATCCTACCTCTCTGCTGCTCCTCTGTCTCTGCCATGAGGTCTTCCGATCTCGTCCCGTGCGCGCGTCAACGGCGTCCCTCTGAAGACTGGGGAAAGGCAGTAAACAGGCAGGAAATTAGCATTAGCTTAATGACATTTGCACTAAATTGTAGACAATGTGTAATTGGCCGAATTATTCCTGCTGTGGCACTTCTGACAGGCTGTTAATTACACTGACCAGAGAATGGCGGCGGCATGGGCTACGGTAGATAATGTTTGACTAATGCACTTAATATAATGGTGGCTTATTTTCTTTAATCGTATGAATTGCATTTTTTAGTTTATTTCCAATTTACATGGCTTTATCTACACTGTAAAATTGGTTTTGGTACACTGTAAAAAAAAAAAAAAAAAAAAAAAAAAAATCATTGTAAAGTTTTATATTGTCACCAGATTTTTTTTACTGATAAAACTCTGATAACCACAGTTGTCAGTAATTTACTGTAAATTTTACAGCTTTTTTTTTTTTTTTTTTTTTTTTTTTTTTTTTTACAGTGTAGGATTAACAGTTCTACCTGGACCAGTCAGAAACACCTTTGTGAAGTCTCAGCCAGTAAAGATGTTCACCCGCTAACCCAAATATTGGCAGTTCGATCCTTGCTACCAGTATATAACAATATATTTTGCAGCTCTATGTGTTTCCCCACTAGTTTATGAATGATAATTGTATGAGTGAAAGGTTGCCTCCCATTGTTAGCCCTGCGATTATCTTGCAACTTCTTGGGTTCAGTTTGTCGATAATGTTCCCTGCCCAAAACAGGCGGGATACACTTAAGGGCCCATGTGAACTCCAGTGGGATAATTACTGAAATTTGCAATACTGTATGTGTGCTATGATCATCTTTTGGATAATTATATGTCATTTTGTGGTTATTGGATAATAGCAACCCTCATTGCCATGTCTACCATAAAGTGTTCTCATATCTGAAATTGTGCCTGTATGTATGTTACAATTTAAACTAAATGGCTGTCTTTTA
Source organism: Bostrychus sinensis (assembly GCA_020698575.1). NCBI lineage: Eukaryota > Metazoa > Chordata > Actinopteri > Gobiiformes > Eleotridae > Bostrychus > Bostrychus sinensis. The sequence goes on from CM036255.1 coordinate 12,063,095, forward strand.
CTTATTGACTGTCTATGAACTAACACAGTTTACATATGGAGGAGGGACAACAGCTCTTCCAGTGCAGACTCTGCACCTCTTATTCATAACTTCAGTGGGATCCCTGCTGTCCTTTTCCTAGTGATAACAAGCCAGGGTAGTGCATGCTGGTTACATTCACTCCTGGTCTGGCTCTCCTAAATGCCACCCAGCTGTTGTGCGACTTTTGCGTTATGCGTTCTGACTTTAAGGCCTTCTGTCAGTGTTGGCATTTGGCATGAAGCTAAGAAGGAAAAAGAAACCTGTCAGGGGATCTGGAAAAGTTATTCAAAAGTGAGTGGCAGGAAAAGGGTTGGTAAAAGTGCTGCTCTTGAGTTGGCATTTAAAGAATACCAATGAAATGTTTCATGTAGACTGGATAGTGCATGGAATTGGATAATGGGAAGACATTGCATAGCTAGCTATAGTTGTAATGTTGATGTTGGAAACCAGCCATTCTGATTACCTCAACCAAAGGGGTTATATCTTCACCAGGGTTGATTGGTTGTTAGTCTTTTTTTGAGAAAGAAGTCATCTCATACATCCCGGTTTGGTCAGGTAGGATTGGCTTCCAGACCCGCTTCAATAAGAAGTTTTATTGGCCAGGATAAATGAAAACTGCTTATATCTACAGTAAATGTGTGTTTCTACCTTGGCCAACAAGATGAAGTCTGCATTAGTGTTGATTTGTTGGTTAGCTGTTAGTTTATCTCAAAATTATCTCACATTTTTAGGTCAGGTCTCACATTATTGGTCTTTATAAGAAATAATTAGTTTTTATGGTGTATATCTTTATTACTGTGAGATAGGGGTAATGCCTTGGAGGAGGCGTGCGCTCTCTTCTTTGCAATTTCATTTATTTTTACCCCAAAAGCCACAAAAATTCATAAAACAGAATAAACTACAACCAGTTTTTCTTTATTATTCCTCTGTGTCAAACTCATGCCATGGGTTTGCAAAAAAATCTCATTTATGCACTTTTTTTCAAATGCAATTAGGATATTACCGTCAGAGCAAAATTAAATCATGTTTAATTGATTTGACAGAGACTCCTGGTGCTTGTGCAAGATTGCATTGTAAAAAAATAGGCAAAATGCTGCTGCTTAGTTTTAGCAGTCTTCAGAAGACATGTGTTAACGCCAGTCTAGTTGTTACATAAGAAGATAAATGAGAGCTGGAGCACTACTTACTCAGGCAGGCAGTTTCATAAACACAGTTGTCTGAGCTGACAATCTCTTGTAACCTGTACGTATAGCAACAATATACAGTGGGGCAGAGGTTTTACACACTGGTGTTAAGCACCTACAGAATGAGGGTATATTCAAGGCATATTGCAAAAGTCAAAGTAATCTGCAGAGAGAATAGTCTATTTCATGCACGTCTCCTCAAAGCTTGTCTCTTGATGAATATAATGCAAGGGAAAAAAAACAGTCTGATGCTGTTGCTCATATGTATGTGACCTTGGTTATATGTTCATTCTTGCCCTTGTCGACATGGAATATATGAGCATCATCTACAATCACTTTGCATTAGGGATTTTTCACAGAGAGGCTTGATAGTACTTACGCATGGCAGAGACACAGGCTTCCACAGTGGTGTAGTTAGGAGAACCACATAAAATTTATGATCAATACTTTTGAGCTCACCACCACGCCATGATATATTTGGTGAGACACAATGGAACAGTCATAAAATTCACACTACAAATGCTCATTTGCACTTCACACTGGGTGTTGCTGGCTTGGCAAGTTGAGCTGTAAAAGAGTAGTTGCCCAGTGAGCTGTAATTGATAACAAGCATTTGTTTTTTGAAAGTAGGTACACAGTTACTAGAAAAAAACAATGAAACACATATAACCATAACAACAATATGGCACACAGGCAAAGGGCTTGAAAAAGACACTTAAAAACCTCAAATGAAAATAAACAGAACAGTGTTGGTTTTATATTACTCTATATTGTGGTATCAATATATCAGCATTCACACAATACACAATAACTTGTATCAATCAATACTAATAAGTACATGTGAAATAACCCCACCCAGAAGGATATTGGACTGGTTAATCCATGTCATGTGACAGGAAGCACTGTGATTTAGCTGTTTTTTGTTCTCTTAACAACAAATCACTATAGTGCGCATTAAAGTTATTTATTTCATGCTCTGTACATTAAAGTTTTTAAATGACCAGTATTAGTTATGTGATTTGTCTGTAATAATATTTTGATTGAAAAAAAAAAATTACCCATTGAAAATGTTTCATATTGGTATGGATTAAATTTACCCCAAAAGTAATCAGTATTGTATGAAATCTTAAAAGTGTGATTGCGCAAATCCCTAGTTTTAAGACCCGGTCTTGAACACTCCAACGCTGCAAGCAATAATACTTGTAAAACCTTTAGAACCTCTGAGACCCTGGTTTTCAACAGGAGCTCACAGAAATGGTGTTTGCAGCGCTTCCAGCAGCATGATGGATGTACATGCCAAGTGGAATTTTCTCTGTGGATAGCAAAAGTGATAGACATAAAGTTGTGGTGTAAAATAGCTTTGTGGATTGCTGTTATTACACAGTAATGGGAGAAACATCCTAATGACTTTGTTTATCTTTTTAGCTTTAGCTTAGATGTTTTCAGAATCACCACTTCCCCCCTATGCAATTATCACTGTGATTGCAACGACCATGAGTATTGATTTACCAAGAGGAAGGGCATCTTCTTACTGGAGAAAAACAAGCTACAATTCACAGTTTAGCTTCTGTTTTGTTATTTATTTTTTTGTTGGCTGGTGCACTTCAGCAGTAGATAATTTAATCAAATTAGACTACAAAAAATAATGCAAATTTTTTATCAATCACATGTTGCATTAAGGTACATAAATCATCATGAATATACTGTATTTTCTTGTGTTTAGAGCAAAAAGGGCATTACCAATACATATTGTTGCAATATTCAACACTAAGGTGTAAGAGTGTAACTGACACACTACACTGTGGATTATGACAAGTTAGTAACAGGGCTGACACTTAGAGACATTGACTAAAACAACCACTTACTCTCACATTCTTTCACTACGGGTGATTTCAATTACCATTTCACCATGTTCTGAATATACATGTATACTTGATACATATAAGGAGTAGTTTAGTTTAGTACCCCACAAGCTCCCATAATCCTAACAGATGTGAATATCAAGGAGTTCCAATGAAGATGCAATGTGCAAATGTAGCTAAGTACAGTATTTTATAATGACGTTTTGTATCCCACATTAGTATATGTGACATTCTAAAAAAGACAATCTGCCTCTGCCCAACCTGTCTAAAAATATTAGTCACTGATTGTTAAAAATCTGAAATATTTGCCCTTCAGAACTAAATTTGAGCAATGTTATTTGAGGAAATCTCTCGGGCTTGTAGCAGTAAACTAAAATACAATTCATTTTGCCACAAAAACCTAAAAAAATATGCTTGGTGTTATGTAGTGGTTTTTGTAAGCGCTCCATGAGACTATGTTTTCATATGTAGGGGAGTAGGTTGTGGCCTGCATGGGTTGACATGAGATCTGTGTTTCCCATGCACACTGTAATCTGCCCTGATCCTGCCGGGAGGGGCCATCTCCCACCGTCTGACATGCACTCCGATAAAGCCCGCGATAAGGCTGAGAGAGGAGCTGCTCGGCTGAAGGGTTTTAAGCAAAAATAACCAAAGATTTGATCAATCGAATCCCAGTGATGTTCGATGAAGCTTAGTGGTCAGAGCCAGTAAGTAGTTTGGGCTTTTATCATGCTTCTTTATGTGGCAGGAAGTCTTCAAAATGTTGAGCACAGTCAAGCAGGCACAAAGGCCAGTGCACCCATGACAACAACAACAAAAAAGGAAAGTGGACAACATCAAGTGCGGTTTATTCCGTTCCACTGAATGGCCCCTACCTGCATTAAAACATTCCTCTTTTAGGTATATTGCTAAAGTGAAGTGCCCTGTTCCTAGTGCCTTAAGAGCACAAGAGCCCTTAACAGCCCTTAGGAGAAAAATACATTTCGTAGCACCATCAAAGCCCAGAAGGATTTGTCTTGCCATTTCTTGTGCTGTTATGAGTCATGGAGCAAACATAAGCTTATCCTTATCTTTACATATGAGCTCAAGTGAAATCCTTTATATAATTATTGAGTATTTGGAAGGAACACAGGATAAATAAATATAAAAGTTTTGGACCTTTTGTGGCCAATGGACTCCTGAAGGCCTGAAATGCCACCCACTGTTGCTCACCAGCTTCATGGGAGCATAATGCTTAATTTCTTAATTCAATTTTTGTCAGCAAACTGCATTGCCATGGCACAACATAATGGGAGTTCGTCTGGGAAAAAAAGAACACACTCCACTGTACGCCACAGTATAGTTACAATGATGCAACTTTATTTATAATTTGTTACATCATAAGAAGGTAATCTTAAAATGATAAAAAAAACAAAAACAGTATGTGGTCTTTATTCTGACTCTCTGGCAACATCTATTTACTCTTGCTTGGCATGGCCTATGAACAACGTCCACACGTCCAGGGAATAGTGTCCGGAGTGGGTGTTTGTTGATGTGCATGTCGGTGACTGGCAGTGTTTTTGGCTCCATGGTGAGGAGAAGCCTTGTGCTCTCCGCAGCTTTGTGGACAAAACCTGCCACTAAATGGATGTTTCTCAGATCTGCTATTGATATTAGAGCATTAATTGCCTTCGCTGTGAAAGAGCTGGCTCCTTTGACACTTTTTTCTAGGCGTTTTTAGTTGTAGTAATTTTGTGCCATGCACCCAACTATACAGAGTATCCATTACCTCTCCAGCTTTGTATAACCAGTCTAATTTTGGATGTGTATAAATGACTAGCCTATTAACATTCTTCTGAAATGTAAAACACAGTTATCAAGTAAAGTGTGGATGTGATTCTCACAACATCCACCAGATGTACTAAAGAGGCTTTAGTTTTGATTAATTCATAATCAAAATCAGCTTTAACAGCATGTGGTGCATAAGGAGAATTAGATTCCAGCAGATGTTGTTACTCTAGTATAGATTAACATTAGTCAATATAATGTCATTAATGTCTAAAATACTATAAATACAAATAGGGCAAAAGAAGTTAAAAATTGCAATGCGTATAATAATTTGCCTTGGACATTTGCATCCAGTGCTCATTTTGACAACAAATTTTAATTTAGGTATAGTCTTAGTCTTTTGACTAAAATATTAATTAGGTTTAGTCAAGATTTAGTCATGTGATTCTTTTTAGTTTTAGTCTAGTTTTAGTCGACTAAATCTGATACAATTTTAGTTGACAAACATCTACAATAGATTTAGTCAACCCAAATATATTTATTTTTTATTTAACAATATTTATATATTTTATATAATATTTAATGTTTTATAATGGCACTGGTCTGCTTCAATTACCTTATTGCACAGTTTGCAGATATATGGCCATTGCTTCACAGAATGTTTGATGATGGTTAGCAGCAAACAGCAGGTAAACATTCAGGTGTATCATCATTACTCAAGAGCACATACACAGAACTGGGGATGCATCCAGTAACTTTACACACACATGTGCAGCCTGATGTCTGCATCTCTCTGTCCTTGGCTGGACACAGTGTGGAGTTAGTTTAAATCTCATTCTGTTTGAGTTTAGCTCAGAGTTCAGTCTTCTAACCCGTGCGTAATGGAGAGGAGGAAAGACGCGCATCAAGAGACGTAGAGATGAAAGAAGAGAAGTGGGGTCACGAAACAATGTACTTTTACAAAAACAGGAACAGAGCAATGTTAAACGTCAAGGTTCACTCACCACGGGATGAAGTGGGGAGAAGGAACAGGGCGGTCTGAAGAGGTGGAGTCTTTGACATGCTGTGGTCAGGCAGACCTACATCATAACCCCTGTTAGAGCGTGGCGCTATGGGACGAGGCGGTAGACATGTCCCGACCCACTTAAAGGCCTGGTTAGAAAGTATGAACGTTAACAGTAGTTTTTAATTGAAGAGATATCAATTTATTCATTTGGCTGCGAGCATTTGTTGAGGAAAATGTCAGTGCATTTAGTTGTAGTTTTAGTCCTCATAGATTACTCTTTATTCAGTTTTTGTTTCATTTTCACCCAGAAAAATATGTGCTTATTTATCTAGGCTTTGGACCAAAACAACGAGTACTTAAGGCCCTGTAGCTGAATTACAATGCCGCTACCTTACTGTCTTACTGTTTGCAATGTTTGCTTGGTCATGGACAGCCTTGAGTGACTGCACTGTTATATGGCATGGCACCATAACAATACGACTGTGATATTCCTAATTGGAAGCAGTGGAGATGCTCTGTCTCCAGTGAATTGAATCAAAAGACACTGGTCTGGAATAATTTGACAGAAGTGGCATGTTATTCCTCTCCTTGTCATCTGCAATAAAAATAACAATAGCGTATAACAAGTTAGGTCAGGACAACAAAAACGCAAGCGAGGACATGAGCTGCTTTGGGTTAAAACAATTGGGATCATGAAAGCTCAAATAAAAGTAATGGTGGCTGTGGAGACAGTGAATAAATGCTTGTAATTTTCTGTCTTACCTTATGCTCTCCTCTGCTCTGCTGTGGACATTAGGATCGGAAAGGCCAGCCAATTACTCCCCAAGCTCTCTCTGTGGTTTGGCTAATGAAGTCAGGTGGGAGAAAAATGTGTGTGTTAAGAATGAAAAGGCTTTCGGGCCAATATGAGGTGCAGGAAAAAACACAAGCGGCACTCGATACCTTTGTTAAGATAGTATCTCTAAGCCACTCAGCACTATCGGTACTGCTTTCAGACCAAAGAAATGTTTATCGCCAAGCTTGCACGTCTTCACTGGAACATATCTCTCATCATCAGATCTCCCCTTTCAATTTGTTTGGTCTTTCATCTTTTTTAGCCGTTTCGAGTATAGCGTCTTTATGGCTATGGGTCTGCTTAAAAGACTTTGGAGATTAAAAGTAGCATAATTAGTCCCTGTCCACAGAGCTGCACCATTGGATTCAAAAACTTTCAAAGACAAGCTTCCCAGAGAAACAAATATAGATGCTGTTTCTATCCTGGTTTAAATTCCTTGGTGGTGCATGCACTAAAGAGTTTTTTTTTTTTTTGGCTTCTGGGTTTATTTGGGTGTTTTGCTGTAGGGTTGGACAGAATTTTGTTAACTGAGCAACATGTCCAATATGAAAATATATGTTTATGAACTTTATAGTACAAGCGGTTTCAATTGCCAAGCGTGGGCACATTGTAAGCAAAATGATTGGCCAATTATATGAGTGGACCTTTTCAACTAAATGTCAAAAGTCAACCAAATCAAATATTTTCATTGGCATCTTATAACAAAGGTCTAATCTAAGTATAATTCAAACTATTACTGTCCTCAAAGATTGTAAATTTCACCATTATCATAACTAAGGCTGAACATTACAGAGCAAATGTTCTGTTGTCAAAATCCTAAAGGTGCAAGTTGCATGAGGTTATATTTTTGCTGGCATTGGTTGGTTGGTTTGTTAGCCTTTTAGCAAGATAACTCAAAAAGTAATTATCATCATTATCGCAAATGGCAGTAATGGGCCATGAATGAAATGATTACTTTTTGTGTGGATGTGAACACTGTACCATGTGCAAGATAGGACCAAAAACACTAACAAGAGGTCTGTAACAGAACAGAACACATTAAATGGTGAATTCTTTGTCATTGCTTTGATTGCTGTCTCTAGGATGGACAACAATTTTTGAGTACAGTCTAGAATTAATATGCTCCACTAGAGATTTGGTCACTGAAGCCCTATGCATAGCCAGTGGTAGGCTGTTATCCACTTCCAATAATATATCCCTCCAATTTCTTGACTCTGTCTCTTCAAGGCTGGCCCCCATTTTGCCTGGGCACAGAATATGAAAAATTTTATGGAAGAATAACTACCAGCTGCGGTCACATAAACATACACAGAGCACTGAATGTTTTTGTCAGAGTAAAGCTGCCATACTGAGATGGAGATAAAATGTTCTCAGTGAAAAATTATAACCTGTTTCATACAGTGACAGCATCAATTAGGCTTAGCGTTTTCAGCCGCCCGCAGCCTTTTTGCAAGGGCCTCTCTGGGCAATAACAGAGGGCCAATCAGAAATAGAAAAATCGATCTGGCGCCGGCTGGCTTGGATGCATTTACAAGCAGCTGTAATGACTGCGGGCTCGTTTCTCTCCAGCTGCTGGTGCAATCACACAGCAACCCGTTACCGAGCTGTGAGTGAAATGGTTGTATTATTCCGTAGAATGGTATTCAATTATATCTGCTCGGAGCATGTCCTTTCAAGCCCCTTTCACAGATGCAGTCTTTAAACAAGCTAAAAAAAAACTGACAAACAGTGACAAATTTGCAAAGTGGGGAGAACAATTTGAAATGAAATCAGTTCTCTGATGCCTGTGTTATACCACTGTACACTAAATACATTGTGGATTCTACTGTGTATAAAGGCAGGCCAGACACCTTTGTACTCAGCATTTTGTCAATACATGTAGTTAATTTTCCTGTCCACTTGCAGATTAGCTGAAATTGTTGCAGCCTTCATGAATAACTCCTGATGGTCCAATAGTTGCTTCACATAGTCTGCCATGACAAAGCAATAGCCTTGTCTTGGTGTTATTGCATATGAGACTCCAATGCTACTGTTGCAAAATTGTTGTTGCCATTGATTTTCTGTCATAGCCATAGAACAGTCACCCAAAATACTTATAGTTTTTCTTTCCTCTATAATCTTTTTGAAGCCATTTGTAGTCTGACTCAAAACTGCTGCTTGTTGTTGCTTGCTTCAGTCACCTCGCCTGCCTACTTTAAACTTTTGCAACTTCTGTCGGTATCTTCTCTTCTAAATGTAACTTTGCTCCACTTTCTTCTTCATTTATTGTTTATTTCAAGCTCGGTTAAGTATAAAACATATGAATGAACTGTAAAAAATTACTGTTGAGGGAAATGTGTTCCTGGTCAAAGGGAATTTATATTCTTGGCTCAAGCCACTATGATACTTCTACTTTTCTTTGGTAATATGTCATTTTTGTTCAAATCTAACCGTAAAAAGTAACAATAACTGCAATATACACTTGTAACTTGGTCATTGTCAGTATGTCAATAATATTGATTAATGAGACAGTATAGAAACAAGGTCAAGGCCATTCATGTTTGTAGCAAGCTTGTCTAATTACAGTGAGATGATTTATCCTGTTGTGCCGAGATCACAGATAGTGTGGAGCAAATTGAGAAGCCATCTTTAGCACGTCCACTGCGGAGAAACTTTGCAGTGAGTAATATGAAGAAACCCTGGTGGATTCACTGCAGCAGAAATAGAAAAATACCCATCTTTATTACCATCAAGGTTAAGCTGTGCTACACAGTAATCATCACATAGAGATTCTACTTTCAACCCATAGCAACCTTTGAACTCAACTGTATACTGTATTTTCCGCACTATAAGGTGCACCTAAAAGACTTTAATTTTCTCAAAAACCGACCTTATAATCCGATGCACCTTATATATGGATCAATGTTGGTTAATTATGGCTACCGTATTCGGGGGCGTCGCCGAAGTGACAGCGGTAAAAACAGTAAAGGGGAATTCCAGTCCCAGCTGTTCATGTGTGCCATAGGCGTGTTTATGGATCCTGCCACAAAAGAACAAGGAGGCGCGGCCTTTGCTCCATCTATTAGAAGAGTTGCGACATTTAGGGGACAGAAAACTGAGCGCTCGAACGCTGTTCATGTAGCTTTGAACTGTGACAAATGGAGTTGGAAATACATTGTTTTCAACGACGGCGGCGCAAATAAGAGCTACCGGTACGTACGGTACCGTATTGTGAATGCACTAACTTGTTTTGGGAGTGAACGGAGTTGTAAGAACGCTGGTTTGTATTCTATTAATAAAGTTTGACTGACTGACTTATCTGACTGTTTTATTGACATTCCCTTTAGCGCAGCTCCATCTAGTGGATGCATAACGCAGCCCCAGCCACTACAGTAGCTTCTATTCTATGCGCCTTATAATGCGGTGCCCCCTATATATGAAAACAGTTTTAAAATAGGCCATTCATTGAAGGTGCGCCTTATAATCCGATGCGCCTTATAGTGTGAAAAATACGGTACACTGCTATATTAAACTGCAATTATAGTATTACCATGAGACAACAAAGCAGTTTTTTTTTTTTGAGAAAACAACATAATTAACTCATGTACCTTAAAAGTACTAAGTTGTGGCTGTTCTCAGATTCTGTAAATGCATTTGCTTCTGCCATTAGTTGGAGATTGGTGCCAGTGCTTAGTTTTTTATGCAGCAAGAAATAATGAATTCACAGAGCTTATTAACACAAAAATAGATTTTATACTTACACCAAAAATGTCTGACTGGTGTTGGATCCTAGGCCCAGCTGACTTCTCATTGCTAACTTTAGTGACTTGACTTGATATTACGTTGCAAACTGTTCATATAGCACTTAAATACTAGTTGCTTTGAAGACAAACCGCTAAAGATAATGTTTGAGAGTGCTTCATATATTTACTTATATATTCACTATTACTATAGCATACTATTACTGTTACAATTCTATAGGTTACAGATTTAATTTAGGCTACTATTTCTCAGCCATTAGTCAAACATTGAATGCATTTTTTATGACATACATTGTGCTTTTTTGTATTTACTGGACAAGTTTAGATTAGATTATTATTTTTTTGTGCTGTCGTAGGCCTTTTCCCTTGTGCAGTCTTGCCTCTGGTTGTAATCCAGTGTAATTGTGCTTCTGTATTTCAGTCTGGGTGAGAATAATAAAGGCTGCCTCATGCTACTGGGCCTGATTAGACAACTAGATGCTTAAAAATTCTGGCAGCTGAGTACAAGAAGTTACTCAAGACTTTGTTTTTTTTTTCTTTTTTGTCTGCTGTGACCTGATTTGCTCAGTACTCCAATCAAATGAAAAACTCTCTATCAAGCTCACAGCTCTGGATAATTCTTTCTCAAGCGGAACAAAACAAAGACAAGTCTTCTCTTTCCCTGGGTTTGAAAAGGGCATATAGGTTTTTACGTTATTTCAGTGCAGTAAAAAATACAAAATGTCAAATTAGGCATACACAGACCAGCTGCAAGTAGGACAGTATGGACTTCATTTTGCTGACATCTCTGTATTTCTCTCACTGTGAGATAACCTTCTGAATAGGTCAAACTCATTTTGTTTTGTCTGTTCTTTACATACGGCAGAATCCTAGTTCGTAGGCGGGGGGATAGGTGTACAAATGGAAGCAGTGACAACCAGTGCCTCGCAGCTCACCAGCCTGTCAGAAATCAGAGCGCTGCTGCTGTGCATGTCATCGCTTCCACACGGGAGATGCCATGTTGTCTGGTATGGGAGCAAAACTAAAAAAGTGGTGATCAAAGAAACAAGCTGAAGAAATGTAAGGAAGCCCCGACGGTTAAGCTTGTAGGCTGTCAAAAGTTTGGTCACATAAGTTGTACTACATTATTATATGCAATTTGCAAGTTACAGCTTATTTGACAGTTTTACAGCGTATTTCGGATGTTGAATTTTGGCTAGTGCTGAGCAAAAGAAACATACTGTCATTATTTCAGTAGTATTTTTTATGAAAAGAAAAATTTATGTAATGCTTTCTCTACTCACATTATTTCAATTTTTAACTAATTAGCTGCCACTATGGCATCACATCAACAAAGTCCATAGAACACTGAATAGTACTTTTCAGTCAACTGCATAGTTTGTTGAACAAAGTTGCTTTTGACAAATTTAAAAGCTTATAATTTGCAGTTTCACTGCTAGAAGAAGGTTGTGGGTTCAATCCCTGGTTAGGGCAAACGGAATGCAGTGTGGCGACAAAGACTACCACTTTGGTCACGTTTGCACCAAAGATTACATTGCTGTAACTTGCCACAAAAAGATTGTTTACCTTTCATCATTGCACAGCAAGAAGGTCCTGGGTGTCATGTCCAGCACTAGCACCTAGGTCATGTTTTTCTGTTGTCTTTATGCATTTCCTGTTTTATTTTTTGGACTCACCTGTCTCATTTCAGGTCCCTTCACTTCCTGCCCTTGTTTGGTTTCCCACCTTATGTTACCACCTCACCCTCCCTTATGTGCTTCACCGGTGTCCACTTGTCTCCACACCCCGCAGTGTATTTAAGCCCCTCCTTCCCTTTGTCCTTTGCTAGTTTGTCAGTACTAGCCATTTACCTCGTGAGATTGTGTGTTCTTTTGACCTTTTTTGTAATTTTGGATTTTGCCTTTTGCCTGTGGATTGTTTGGGCACTCGTGCCCCTTTGTGTAATAATCACATTTCTAACCGGACTTGAGTAGAGTCATGCTATTTTGGGTCCATTTTTTTGTGCCTATCTTTACACTGGGTTTGAATCCCAGACTGGACGGGGCCTTTCTGTGTGGAGTTTGCATGTTCTCCCCATGTCTGCGGAGGTTTCCTCCTTACTACCAAAAACATGTGGGTCAAGTTGGCCCATAGTGGCAGCGGCTCAGGACTAACCCTCCATTTGATCTACACAAACTCGTTGTACACTTTGTGTGTATAATGACAAATAAAGCACTTTACATTACATTATTTCTGCATACTAAATTGCATATATGAGACAGCCATACCTCTTTTTCAGTGTTACAGTTGACATGTAAAAATAAGATTGTGGAATACATATCTCATTTTAATCATGTAAACTAATAACACTCCTTTTAAAATAGTACCAGCAGTGTTTTTCTTTTTTCTTTTCCCCAACACCTTCGTGCACAAGCTTATTTATGTAGTTCTGACATCTTTTCAGTTCAGTGTGGCAGAATTTCTTATTACACAGGTGTTAAGGAGTCACACTTGCAGCAGTTGTAATGTGTCGCGATGAAAGAGCGGGAGAAACTGGAGGATCTGCTAACCAGCGTGCGTGTGATCGTGTTCTCAGCAGCAGTGGAGTGGAGTTCACAGCCGAGCCTGCGGGAGAGCGGGGCCGAGCGAGGAAAGCAAGTGGAGCGGCAGCATAAGAGAGTCTGTGAGCAAGACGCTTACTTGTCTGAAAGGCTGATCTTTAATTCCATCTGAGCTCAGAGCCAGCCCTGCACGCTAGTAATGTACACGTCATGCCGCTGCACTGCATTGTGGGAAAGCTCCATCATCCGACACATCTCACAGGGGGGGCGTCCATCCTTATGACATGATACGACATGAAGGGGAAATTCTCGCCGAGTTGGTCCACGACGGACAAAAGCTGGGACGTGCTGGTATTTTTAGAAATCCTCTCACACTCTGTCACCAGCCCAAGAAGTGTTGGAAGAAGGCTAGAGCAACAACAACATACTGTTGTTTTTTTATCATCTACAGTACACTCAGTGGTCATTTTTATTTCACTGTCTGTTAATGCAAAAAGCCAATCAGTCATTCACATGGCAGCATACAGATGCTTTCAAGACAAGCCTGCTGATGTTCAAACTGGGCATCAGACTGGAAAATAAAGGTAATTTCAGTAACTTTAAATGTTGTAGTGTTTTGTGCCAGCAAGGGAGGTCAGAAACTGCTCGTCCACTGGAATTTACACACATAACCATCTTCATCTAAAATAAAGTATCTTTTTTGAGGCAAATTGTTGATATCCAGTGAAGTCTGTTAGTGAGGCCACATGGGTATCCATGTGCAATGTGAATATGTAATGTATTCACTAAATTTACTGTATAAATATCTTATCACATTAATTAACTGTTTGACCTGAAGTGGAAATTGGTTAGTTTTACTAAAATATGAGTAATGTATATGATTCTTCAAGTGGTTAGCACTACTGTATCTCATCAAGGATGTCCTTAAAGTCCTCTACTCTCAGAAACAGAACAGTTGTGGGAATTTATGCCCAGTGTACATTGTATTAGACCAGAATGGTCAGTGAAACGAAGTTGCATTTGCCAGATATTAAAGGTATTATTAAAATTTGCTTTAAAAGCATGGTGGCAAGGTGGTAAGTACTGTCACATTTAGAAGAAGGTTATAGAAGCTTATGGCTCTGACCAGAGCACACCACCCAGCCTTTAAGTGTTGACATTGTGTGTATATTGGGTCTATATGAATTCAGGGCAAGTTAAAAGTCATGGCCTCAACATGTAAGGACATATGTCATCAGCATCAAATCAAAAGAGACAGGTTTTATTATGATTGTGAGAATGCAAAGTGAAAGTTAAATCCTCTTAATGCGAGTACATTAGTAGAGCCAGGTCCTTTTCTCTGTATGACTTTTAGCTATGACCAACCCCCACCACCTCCACCAGCCAACCAGTTTTTATAACAAACATAACAGAGCTCAACATCAATGGACATAATCTCCAAGTTTGCCACACCAAGAGGATTTGAAGATCCCCTCAGGACAAGTTTGCATTATGTAAAACAGAATTTAATACAGCTCAAAAGGACAAATGGCATAATGGAGAAAAAAGATGAGCTGTAGAGAATGGAAGATAAAAATGTAACCACAGTGGGGTCGTGACCTTATTGTCAGCGTGTTGCCAAGCATCTGGACAAGACGGATGCTTCTGTCACTTCCATCTGCCTTTCACACCATGCTGTCCACTTAGTATAGGGTTGACAGCCCCGATCTGAAGACAAAGAGGGCTTACAATTCAATTTGCTCACTATAGAAAGGCTGTTAGTTTGACTTAGTGGCTTTGAATGAAATTTGATGTACCAATTTTGAAATGCACATTACCTGAAGTTGTGGTTAAAAATATGGAAAGATATTTAAGTTTACCTGTTTCAATTTTCATTTGCACAATAAGAGAGATGCTTGGCTGACATTCATTGAATTCATTTGTAAAATGAATTTCAAATTATTACAGTAAAATAATGTTAGAATTTATCTTGAGCTCACATGGAATAGACACTTTTACTGTATGTCCTTACCATTGCGAGATATACCAATGCCTTATCAGAAATTGACGCTCTCCTAGTTGTTAAAGTTTTTCTTTAATTTTTGTAAATGCCATATTCACTTCAACACCAATATAAGACATTTATGCATTGACTACTGAGTGCATACTAAAATAAATGTATACTATTAATGTACTTTGTCTATAATTGTCATAATATTGACAAACCAGTTTCTAATTTATTGTCATAGTTGCTCATACAAAGCCCCCCACAAAATCACTAAAATCTGAGGTTCTTTTATTAAACATACATTATTAACACACCTATGATGGCTTCACGCAGAGAGACCCAACTGAATTATGCGAAGTGCCCCAACTGGCCTTGTTCATATGACTCTATCTAGCTTTTTATAATTCATTTATCAGTGCGGTGTGATGCCTGACCTGAATTACCAAATAATTGCCTTTAGCGAGAACGAAATGAAGTTGATGCTGTGAGAATAATTACCCTCCTCATCTGGGAAAGTTGTCTTCCTGCGGTGCATGTTTTAGGGGCTCGTGATCAAAACACGTGCCCGGGAGTGTGTTTTTTGGGAGTCTTGCAGCGCTGCTAGTAAAGGTTGCTTCTGTGGGATGTTGGCTACATTGCGCTGCCTCGAAAGCCCTTCACCCCAGAGAGCTTGCTGTGTAAAGAGTGTCCTCTTTTTGTTTAAGCCCTCGGAGAGCTCAGCAAACAGTCCTGTGGCCTTTTGCGGATGTGGGACAATTTGACTTCAGAGGCAATGTGATACCGTCGTCAGGTTGAAAGGAGAGAAGTTTGATTCTGTGGCTTGTTTTACTTGCGCTAACAATATCTATTACAACTGTGCCAAAACTGATGCTAACCACAAGACATTTAAATTGTCCAGCAAGATTACTAGAGAAGGATGGATGTGTTATGTTTAAGTTTTGATACAAACTGGAAAAACTGTAAGAAACGTATCTACATCTGAATGCAATAGGATAGGCATACTGTGCAACTTATCAAAAAACTAAATATACAGAACTGTTTCAAGACCAACATTTCTACTGAGTGGCACTGTATGAACAGGATCTGTAGGCCACAGCCATTGATTAGAAGCATAAATAAAAAAGTAAACGTAATATTAGCAGAGGCAAGAGAGGCTGTTCTATAGCCATAAACTGTAAACAAAAGGGGAAAAAGTGCGAGCCTTATGACGCAGATAAGAAAAAAGAGATGATGTGTAAAAATTAATAGTCTTTTTCATATTTTTAATGTTTAAAAGTTTCTTTTTGTCAGACGAGTGTTTGTTTGCCTACTTTATATGTTACATGTTTACTTCTGTAGTCTTCCTTAGAAGCATCACATAATGTTGCTGTGATGTGTTTTATACGTTGCTTATGTAGCCTCAGGTGAGGGATAAGGCCATGAAAGTAAGAAAACATGCACCAAGGACCATTAACTGGGATGAGGGAGTATACACCTTATCCCAGACCTTATCCCACACCTGGGACGCGGTCCTGAGGTAGGCGCAGGGGGCGTAATCTTTCCTTACTGTCTGGCCAAACTACATAAGCAGCCTACAAGACACGTCACAGTAACATCACATGACTCTTCTGTGGAAGACTAGAAGAAGTAGTTGAAACATGTAAAGCAGGTAAACAAATACTTCTGTCCAGCAAAAAGAAAATTACAGAAAGAGATATCGGTCCTAAACACTAACATTTAGGTTTATTTTTTACTTGAAAAAGGTTGTATGGTGATATCTTTGCCAAGGAGGTTATGTTACAGAAGTACTACAACTACTACTTTATGATGTGTTCTTATGTTTATATTGGAAAGACAAACCATCTTAATAAGTAGCAGAACCCTACAGCCTGCACCATCTGAACCCACTTTAACTTAGTTTACTTTTGGCACCAGTGGCTGAAGGGTTCAAGCGCTTGTGCTGCCAGTCGCCAGTGGCATTAGCCGGATGGAAAGATCTGGAGCAACGATACCAAGGGAGCTCTGCGGCAGCAAAGCTCGGCCCAAGGCATTTAGCAAAGATCAAGGGCTGCGCACAAGCGACAAACTGACATTGGAGACTGCTGGGGAGGGGAGATGGATGGAGGTGGAGCGAAAAAGAAAAAGACAGGCTAATTGAAAGAATAGGGAAGAAGAGTGTTGTGTGTCCAGAGATCGATTGCAGCTAAGGATAGAACCGTATAGGGCTCTCCTTCACCTCTGCATCAGGAATGAAAGCAGTCTTGACCCCTGAGGGAAATCTGTTGATGCTATAGATTTGTTTAAGAGTACTGCTAAAGCCAGTATGTCATTTAATTCCTTATGGGAGATGCTTGTTTGGTTTTGAAATAAGCCCATGTCCATTTTTGGTTGTACTTGTAAGATTGCCCTAAACTGCAATTACATTTGAAAATCAGACTAAAGGAATGATTGGAATTAATAGTTAACATGCAGAACATACCGAAGCACATAATAATTAGATTGGGAAAGGTGATTTATCATATTGGGACAACTGCAGCATAAGAATATATCTTTGACCATTATAATTTATATTGAGTATACATGGTATATTATGGTACGTATGTGCACACCCAGGGCTATAGAGGCACATCACTATAGAGAACTCTAATCTGTCTGTAATCCTTATTTATCCACAGGATTACTTGGACAGCTGCATGGTTGCTATTGTATAGAATGGTTATCATTGACCTAAATTAACCTGTACCACATAGCAGATTCTGTCCCTCTGTCATTCTGAGAAAATAATTAATCAAATATATTTTTTCTTTTAGTATTTATTGCACTTTTAGTATAAACGGACTATATTTAGTCAGATTTATAAAAACTTTGTAGACGTTCGGAGAAGCATTAATGTTGGAAGTGTGTTTAAAGTGTCCAGTCTGAGCTGATTTGAGTACGATTTTCATCAAGTGGACACAGATTAAACTACGTCTGAATGCAATTAAATGGACATACAACCAATCAGAAAACGAGCAAGATCCAAAATAAACTGCCTCCAGAACAACACAGAAAAACAGACTGTCCCATTTTAGATAAATGGTTATGATTGGTCAGGAAGAAAAGATTTTTGGTGGAAATAGTTTGAATGGGAGGAGTACCAGTGTTTCTTAGTTTAGTAATAATGGCTTTGAATAGTTGGTTTGTTAGCAAAATAACTCAAAAAGTTGGATTTTGATCAAATTTTCAAGTACTGGGCCAAAGTAGGTTGCCACCAATGAATCAGCAAAGGAACAAATAATTAGTTTAGTGGATTCTTTATCAATGAGAAATCTACATCTTTGTGCCACAGTAGATATCCCTGAACTGGAAATTCCTGGTTCAGGTCCAGATCTGGGCACTTTGTCTATGGTAAGATAGGCCCAGTGCCTTGGCAGAGGCCTGCAAGCAATGAAAACAACATTGATAGACATGCATTATGGAAAAATCTGGTAAAAGCTATACAGAGACTGCCATAATGAAGGGATTTCTGCGGAAATATCTCCAGATGCTGACAAAAGATATCTCAAGTAACAAAAACAACATTGAGAGATATGAGCATATCCTGCTGGAACTGGCTTCTTGACTCAGCTAGGGCTGAACTATTAGGGTCAAGTGTCTAAATGGAAGATAAACAACTTGTGGTTATGTGTCCCCCACGGGAGTGACCGTTCTACTGGTGTACTGCTGTAGGCCATCTGCGATGAGACTCGTCAGCAGCAGCCACGGTCAGGCAGACACTATAGATTTTCATATATTATTATGCTCCGGACAGTGCTAGGATTACACACTCGCTAAAGGTCACAGCGCTGCACATTGCAGAATGCAGATACTGACACAGCAGAGGGGAAGGGAGGCATTTATTTCACATCAGAGCTGCTCATAATTTCCTTAAACTCTGAATTTTGTTCTATTTGGGTTCTCATTTATTTCCACTTTGTCCGTCCTTTTGGTTATTATTATTATGCAAGCTTATAATATGTTTTTATCAAGTATAGTATAGCATAACATAGCATAGCATAGTACTTACCTTAAACATCTAGCTAAGTTCATAATTTGACTATTGATTCCACAAATACTGTATCTCTGTCTCCTGTGATTGTACTACTAATATTTATCTGTATTTCACTTCCATTCCCTTTTCATTGTATTTGTTAGTCTTTGCACTGTTTGTTTCTCTGTGCTATTCTAGTGCTGGAATTGTCACTTACTATAGTATCAACAGCGACTATTTTCCTGTTGTCCAGAGGTGTAGGTCAACAATCAATTGGAGTGTCTTTTATATGAGCAAGTATGTGACAGGCCAAAGCTTTCAGTATGTGCTGAACAATCAGAGGACTACTTCAGGTCTTGTTTTTCCACAGATTATTACTATCATCATAATATACTAATAGGTGATAAACAGTTTTCCTGATATACAAAAAAAAAATCACATCTTTTTTTTTTTAATTATCAGTGCTCCACAGAAATTGATTAAACTCGTTCTACTGTATTCATTCATTCATGCCACTTCACTTTTTTTATTTCTCATCATTCATCAAAGCTACTTAACATTTAGATTGCTTATATTCCTCTCTTTCACATAACCAGAAAATGAAAAGCTCAACTCCCCTTTGAAGCGCCAACTGTGCAGACGCTCAGTCCAGCCCACACAGACACATGGAGCGCCGCAGTCGGGGAGCTAGCTCTAGCACCGTGCCCCGCTGAGAAGCACGGACAGATGCAGCGCTGACCTGAGCCATATGCCGCTCCACACAAGTCTTTGTGAAAGCAACAGCTCAACAGCGCTTTGCCAAATAATTGACTCCCAGCTTTCAATGTACCAAGAGGACTTTTAGCTTCAACATGAAATGAATGCCAGAGTGCAACTTAGAAGGGAAATGAAAAGTAGGCCATGCATTGTTGTTCTTGTGTTAGAGGGAAACAGTGGAGTCAACCACTGGCATATTGAATGTGTTTGTGTGATTATGTCTCAGAGAGGCTGTGGGCGCTGAATGGCTGCCACGTGTCTGCTCCAGGGCGGCGGTGGCTATGGAAGTAGCTTACCATCACCGAGTATTCCTGAGGAGTGATTAAATAATGAAATAATGTAAATCACTTTGAGAAACCTGTAAAGAAATAGTAAATGATATTGTAATCATTATTTAAGTTTTAAATACTTTACTAGACAATAATCAGTACAAGCTTTGGCCAATCAATTGCTTGCATAGAAAACCCTTTGGCTGAGGCACTACATAACCAACAACATGAAATACAGCAAACTGTGTCTGTAACATGTCTATTACAGAATACTGATTACAGAGTAGAAATAATTAAGAAGGAAAAAAAGTGTTTTTTATTAATGACATTTTCACATTTTGTGCAAGACAGAACTTATTTATGTCATGCAGTTGTTGTCAAAGTTAATACTTTGCAAGGTTACCAAGGATATTAGCTTTGGGCTACTGTCCACCATAGGTTAATGTGTTTATGTATTAATCTATTATTAGACTAGGTTGGGACACTATGCCCACTGTCCTGCCGCCAATTCCACTAATTGCCACTCAAGCAAAAAGTCATATGTGGATGGCAATGTAAAGAGATGGTGTAGAGTTGACAGACTATATACAACTTCCAAAATGTCAGCATTTTTGTAATGTATATTTTTTTATTTTCAAGCTCATTGGTCAGAAAGAATAATATCAATCACATGATACTTGATGGTGGTTAAAGATTGCTGGAGTGAAAAAAATCTATTGTTAAAACCTAAGGTTAAATTTTTTTCAGCAAACACTCATGATCAGTATGTTATGTTGTTGGTAAAATATACACAGAATTTAACAGTAGATTGTTCAGCCATGCATCCTCTTAAAGTCAAATTGCTTTCTCTCTGTGTGGAACAAATGAAATCTAAATCTAACCTGAAAAGCAGGTGCTATTATTCTATGCTAATTTCTGGCATTAGTTAGCATTTATATAGCAATAGCAGTGGTCTCTCAAATGCAGTCTGTTGGCTACACATTGTAAATATTTCATAAGGCACATCTCTTCACAAATCCTTCTTCATGAAATAGATTATATATTTGCTCTCCCCTTGTTGAATCAGCCCGCCCCATATTTACTTAGCGATAAAAAAAGCCTATGTGTTGGTGCTTGGGCATATTTGATTTACTTTGGTGATTAAAAATTTAAGAGACTGAGAGGATTCTGTGGTTAAGGACATAATCGGCGCTAGTATTCTAAAGATACTGTGGATGAGAGCGAACTAGTCTTTTGAAGTTGTCCAAGTCTTTTTTATCAGCTTATCAAAAGAGCAGTAAAGATTGCACACATTTGTCATGCCCGAGATTTCATTACGTTACTTAAAGGTTCTATTACCCGATATGGCAGATATGGAAAGGCCGGTCACACATAGCATTGGAGATTGTGCTTTTGGTTGGAAAAAAAAAAATTTCTTGTCATTGCGACCCAGATGGAAATAGCATTGCCCTCCTGTGGTCTTCTTCTGAATGAGGTTGACCTCTTCAGAAATGGGGGCCTGGCTCCATGGAAAGAGGTGCAGTGTTGGTTGCTCTGCCAAGCCCAAGGAAGGAAGCTATTGTACATTGTTATAAAACATGTCAGCTTGTACAGAAATGTTATGCCAGGTGTCACGGCCTGAGTACGTCTCTGTGTCACAAATTGATCTTGAAAATTGTGGCCTCATGTCAGTCTCTGGTCATTTCAAATTACCACCATGTAGGTTATGTTTTTGCCAGCGTTGTTTGTTAGTTGGTTAGTCTGTTAACAAGATAAAAAAAGGGGGATGATAAAGAGATTTTGATGAACTGGGGTACAGGTCGGTATTTTTATTTTGTAATTCTGCAACATAGTAACATAGATCCAAAGATACCAACTCCAGCCACTAGGTATCAGTAAAACAAATTATTTATTTTTGTAGAATTTTATGAGATATAAGAGGCGTTTTGGCCCCTGAACCAGAATATTTCTGGTTTGAGGCCAGGTCTCTACCATTGTAAACTCCACAAGGACTAATGCCATAGTTAATTTCTTCTCTCTCCTAGTTCTTCTATTATAGCTTCTTTTTTGAGGTGTGGACAAGATTGTTTTAGTGTATTTGTATTGTTTGTATTGTATGTATTTGTATTGTTTTAGTGTATGTAAACAACATGGGCTGTGAATGCATTGTGGTAAAGGCAAATTATCATTACCCACTAAATAACATGTGTTACAATGTTGTACAGAACAGTGGTGACTGGCTAAATAATTATACGTTTGTTAGTGCTACATAAGTTTAAGACTACATGCTAAAAGTCAAGTAATTTGTTTGTTACCATAGACAACAAACAGGACAACAGGAGGTTGTCAATAAAGACGTTTATCTCTAATAGACCTTGTATTGTTCTGGTATCTTTTGGCAGTAAAGTATTTGTGAAAACAGGACTAGCTGAAGCATCCCCCTTCACTTGATGCACTTGTTGTAATGAATATGCAACACAGTCCATGCGGGTGCTCAGTAAGGGGGAATGCATACTGCAGTGTTAACATGAACTGGTAAATCCTTTTGCAGTTCTTTGAATTTCATTATGATAATCTCCGGAGTATGGGTTCTTCCATTAGTGGATCTTTCACCATAGGTCTCATTGTGTCTGCCTCTCCTTCTGCTTCTGACAGTAGTACAGCATAAGCCCTGTAAGCCTATGCCTTCTGTAAAGTGGCATGACTTTGCTGTCTTTTGTCTTCCATTTTTAAAGTTTGGAAGACTCACTATGAGAGATGAGTAGAGCAGACAAGTATTGTTAAAAGAATTTTCTTGCAGTACAAGTAAAATTAGTCAAGGGAATGGCTGAATAAGTGAAACTGTATTCTGTATCACCACAACTGCTTCAGTTACACTACTACGATTACTACCACCAGCACTACTACAACAACTAGTAGTACTACTGCTACCATCACCACTCCTGCCACTACTACTATGTACTAATGCTACTACAAGCACTTCTACTACTACAACCAACACTACTGCTACTAACCCCTAGCCCAAAACCTACTTCTACTATTACTATTTAATAGGTTCTACAAAAGCTAATACCTAAGTATCCAAACATACGGCTGGTACTATGTCATTGTATAGTTAAGCCACTGTCAATACTGCCACAGAACAAAACGTGACTATGATGATTTTAAAAGTCCTAACTCTGCATTCCAAAACAGATAATTAAAAGTAATCCACTTTCATTGCTTGTTCCTAATTAAACTTTTTATGCAAATGATTGGATGGATGATGAATGCGAAACTTTGCTTTAAAATGAGCAACAAACTTGAGCTTGTTAACTTTGCTGCCTCTTGCCGCTAATTAGCTTGTATTGAGCCATCAAAGTGGTCATTAGTGCGTGAACGTATCTCTGCACTGATATAAATTACAGTATCATTGAAGCCTGAACATCTCTGCAAGGGCTGACCTATGACCTCTGCTCTTTATGCGGCCACGGCAGTGTTGGGTAATTGCATTAAATGGCTTTGTCAGTGAGAGAGGGAACATGAAAGTGTGAATAAACACAGCCTTGTTTGTTTATGTGGAGAGACTGGAAGATTGTCACTGTATGTTGTGCATATGAGGCGGTGGTGAAGGTGTTGTGGGTCTTGATAGCTGCCAGACGATATCTCCAAGCAGAAACAGAACACACACCTCCTCTGTCTCTTCACCCGTCTAATAACATCAGACTCATATTAAGTGTCTCATCCTGGAGGCCTCGCACTAAATGTTTTACGCTGACAGTAATTCTCACAGCCAATTCTCAAGCAGCTGAACAGAGGGCAGTGGCCATTGATCATGATTTCCTCCTCCTGAAAGGACAAGGCTTGCAAATTATAACCAACTCCCAGCATAACTGTACAAAAAACTAGAATTCCTGTGTATACATTCAGATACAACATGTCTTAACAGCCTTTTTGATTGTATAACTTCAGCATCAACTTAAAGGAATAAGAATGAAGCCACTTTAACACATGTAGTTGGCTTATTAATAATACCTCCACCTAGAAGTTTATGTCTATACTGGCATTGGTTTGTGATTCTGTTAGCAAGGTTACTCAAAAAAATGTCAGCTTTGGATCTTGAACACCGTCTGGATCCAGGATATTTTACCATTGTGAGATCTAAGGGTTGGATAAAACAATTACTCCTGAACTAGAAGATCCCTGGTCCAGGTCAAGCAGGTCAAAGCAGGGGACCGTGTTCTTCTCTACATTATTTCTTGCCTTGTGGATATGTTGAAGTAATTCTCTTTGAGCCAGTTTGCCCATCTCTTTCCAAGTTTATCTTATGTTTTGTGAATATCTTGAGACAGACAAATATATAGAATCTTAAAACCAAACAATGTAACTTTTTTTAAACCCTAAATACACTGTTTTCTGAGTCTGAGTGATGGCTAAACCAGTTGTTGCAGGGTGAATAAAGCCCTCTGCATCTCCCCCTGGCATATCTTGGTAAAAAAAAAACAGCCTTGCAAGAATGGGAGAACTAACCTGGAGTTCTGATCTTGCAAGAAAGTGACACATACTGGTTAGTCATAACAATAAGCTAGCAATGGCTTTATTTCTTAGATTTTTGTCAATGCTCAGTGGCCAAAAAACAGAGGAAACATTTGTATAGATACGAGGAGGAGAAAACAAGAGTCAAATCAAGCAAGGGGTCACTAGTGTCAACCAGACCTTTGAGTTTTTACTCCAAAATATAGGGGGAGCTTTGTAGAGAAAAATGAGCCCAAAACAGTGAAGAAACAAGCAAAGTTACATTGTTTCCCTTGAATATTGCTCATTAGCCAACTGCCATCACTAATGAGTCACCCTCAGTGTCTGCTAGCTTTGTCTTGTAATTAATTGTCATACCCTGCTCACACACACTCTGTCCACCCAGAATATCTCCTGACATGTAAGAATGCAACATATCCAGACTATTGCATCAGTAGAAAGTCTTGAGGCATTCTATACATCCACAATAAGACATGTTAGAGAGGACTCTCAGACACAGAGAGCTGTTGCAGCCTTTGTGCTTGTCTGTGTGGTTTCTGCATGTCCTTACCTTTTGTTCCATGTTGGCTGCCTTACTGTCAAAAGATCAACATACATGTATAGGTTAAAAACTATATCACTATATCATATTGAATGGTTGAGAGTGTGAATGGCTGTCGGTCAGTGACCAAGTGTCAGCCCAGGGACAAACTGTCCACTGTCCAGAACGTAACCTAAATAAATGAACAAATCAACACTAAAAAGATTACACTGCAAGAGAGGCTTAAGACACCATTTTATTTCATTATGACACCATTCTCTCAGTACGTGCTCCTGCTTCAAACAAAAATGCTCTACAGACCATTTTCTAATGCAGTTTATTAACAGAATGGGCTGTGGATAATTGGTGGCTGGCTAATTTTAGCATTACCTCTGCTGCAGTATAAGTGCTGTCACTACACAGTAAGTCAGAGTGTTCTCTCTCTAGACATTGTCTCTGCCTAGAACATAGAGTAACAAGAACATACACAAATTAATCAAGTAATAACCGAATGTTGTCTGAAGCAGTATATCACATTCTGGGGGGAAAAAGTCATTATGTGCTGAGTGGCGTAAGGTGGCGTAGACCACAGAGCTCTTGAGTTGCGAGTTTGAAAACACATACCTGATGCATGCAGCACATGTAATAGCCACCCGCAAGGTCTTATTGTCGTCTTAGCACTGGCATCAAACACTCTATGCCGTGGGTCGAGCGTCTCTGTGCATTTATGTGATAGACGCCACGAATGGCTGAGAGGAAAAGATCAGATTTAATTGGAGAGAGATTCTCCACAGCCTCATTACGGCAACTAATGTTTCCTGATGACCTAGAAGCAAGCAGCCATCTTATAATTGGCTTCTTCCTTTAAGTAAAAAATGAGAATGTACTGAGCGTTCCGTCCACAAATAAACATTTAAATGTCTATTACTACAATATTCACTTTGTAGTCAAGCTGATTTCTGTAAACAGTATTTGGGAGGAGTACTTGAAAAGCGGAAAGCTACAGTGTCATAGTTAAAGGAAGCAAGGAAGAGCATAAAAACAAAAAAAAAAAAGGGAAAAAAAGTCCTACAGTGCTACATATGTGAAGAAGCATGAATAAAACATTTTTATCTCGATCCTTATCACTTGTGGGGATTGGGAGCGCACTTACTGGTCAAATGGCTTGGTAATTCTGTTTAACCAAGTGAGGTGGGTAGCTATTAGCACAAATGGACTTTTTCAGACTTGAGACCACAGATGCATTAATAAGAAATCCCATCTTTGCCAGGCAGTGAAAATTAGTCTCTTTTCCCAATGCAATTTGTCAGTTTATTTTCAATTACCCAACAGCATTTCTTTCCGAGGTACAGTCAGTGGACCCAGCATCTGTTAGTACTGATCATGCCAAAATAAGTTCTACTAATTTCAAAAGCAAGGATGGAGCACTTGGGAAATGGCAAAGGTCTATCAACAGGCAGTGATCAGGATTCACACCAAAAATAAATAAATCTGTCTTTTAACAGTTTCCTTTGTGACCTTGTAAAAGTTTCATTGAAGGTCCCCTATTTTGCTAAATTGACTTTTTTGAGCTTTTAACTATGTTATCGTGTTGTTTTCACTTCAAAATCATACCTCGAGCAATATTTTGTTTGATTCGTGCATTTTTGAGCAATCCTGTATGATGAGCCTGTCACCTTCTCAAGAGCTGAAAATGTTTGGTCTCACTGCTCTATGTAGACACGTGAAAACAGGAAGTGCTCCTGCGCGTTTCTAAAGACCGGACTCATTCTGATCATTTCGACATCACTACGAAGCACTCACTTAACTTATCTATTTGTTAGCATCAGGTTGCTAATGGCTGTGCTAATTAGCTATATTATGCTCTCTCCAGTCCCCACTGTTACCAGCAGGGGACCTAATCCAAGCATTCTCTGCAAAGTCAAAGTAACAGCTCCAGATGTTTTTAATTCAAATAAGGTATATGTATGTATAAAATGTGAAATACTGATGCAAAGGTGAAAACTATTTCAAAAAGCTTGAAAAAATAGAATCTTTAAATTCTATTTGTAACATTTAAAGTTATGTTGCTAACAGACAGATTTGTTTTATCTCACGACGATACAGGACAAAAACTATTTTTTCCTTGGCCCATCACTGACTTTACTGTCAAAGGCTAACAACATTCTTCAGCTGTGCTACAATTTAAGGCTGTATCTCTCTGTATCTTGCTCCTTTACAAAGAAAATTTTACTGTTGCTGTTTTCAATAATGGTACATATTTATGTCTAGCACAGTGCAAGTCACTTGAGGCAGACCTGCTGTCAAACCTGCTGTACTAACTCAGTATCTATACTGTACTACTCAGTTGTAGCACTTTAACTTTGGCTCCATACTACACAAATTCTGTAGAGACAAGCTGCAGTCTCTGAAGCAGAAAGTGACATCAAGTCTTTTAGTGGTTGTAGCCCCCAGCATGGCTGTCAGAGACTCTGTTAATTATCATCACTCACCAAAGTAAAAAGCTTTTGCAGGTAGATCACCAAAAGTCCACAAGTGCACAGTCAGACAGGCTGTCACAACTTTCCACTAGCAACAACCAAAAAAACAAAAAAAACTAATCCTATTTTAGCTCCCTGACCTTTTCACCGCACTCGTCATTTTCCCCCTCTTCCTAAAACCAGTTAGTAATTTTGATTTATGTCTTTTGGCGTCCAGTAAATTTCACTATTCCCAGAGTAATAAACCTGGCTCTCTCTACCCAGACAGCGATGGACTGAGTTTAATCTTTGTATGACCTCTCTTCAAAGTCCACAAAGTATCATTCCCAGCGTGGAGATGAAGCACTAATCTGTCTGTCCAGTCCAAATGCCCAGCGTCCTAGGCGGCTGTTGTCTGGTCCGGTTGTTGTGCTAACATCTGTTGCAAAGAGTTTAAGCAGGTCTCAGACCTATTCTACCATGGCACTGCACTGAAGAGAACGTACTCAAAGACAAAGACATGGAGATGAATAATGTGAGGTCACACAGGTCACAGAGCGGGAGGGGCTAACTTCAGACTGTAGCATAGCATTAGATGATGCTGATTCTCTATTACCCTTGAGGAATAATGTATAATGCTCAAAGTCTCAAAGAATAATTCAGTTAGTAATATAGCTAACCTTGACCATCTCTCCGTTTAGAGGCTATGTCATTTTATAATTCATCTTTTTGCTGAGCTGAAGGAGTCAGTTTGACATTCTATTAGCATGCCCAGCCAGACCCATTCACTTTCTTCCAGGAGTGAAGTAGGTTTGAAATCTCTTCAGTGTATTTGCAGTGCTTTATTTCTCCAATAATTGTATATTATAATGGTTTAGTTTGCATATGTTGGTACAGTCTTCTGTTTTCTGAGTGATTAAATGTCTGTCCAATTTAATTTGTTCATCTACTAGAACTCAAACTGCAGCTGACTGTGGCCACACTAAATCTTTGTATTGAATAGAATAAACATGGAATGTCTGGACAAGGCTAGCTTCTGTAGGTACATTGAGTGGTACAGCACAGCTTGAGTGTATATTTCAACAACTCTACCTATGACCTCACACAATTGTTTTGTTTCTGTGTGAGATACAAATTGAACAAGCCATTGCCAGTAGGTTGCATTCACCTGAGGTCATATCATTCTAAAGAGCCTTTGTTGTGAGATTAAGGTAGAAGGCAGGTAAGAATTCTATGGTAGAATTTGTCTTGCTGTGTTTATGGTTAAGATCTCCGCAATTATTGGGTCTATTCTCATGAAACAAAAACTGGGACATTATTTAACGTATTCTCTCTGTAAGCACAGATTAATTAAAGTTAAATTATGTTTTCACGATAGTGGCAACAAAAGGTGGTCATGTTATTCTATCACAAAAGCAAGATTAATCTAGTTAAGTATATAGTTTGTGGACCAAATCCCTAACAAAACAAAAAAAAAAGGTTTAAAATTTGTGGATTTTCTGTTTGGATATTTAAAAAAATAGTGTCTAGCCTAAACAGTAATACTGCTTCCCTGTTCCCAGTAAGACTTTGAAACTAATAGCTCTTAAACAAGATATTTGTCACGTACATATCAATCAATGGCATGCAGATAGTGGAGCATCAAATTATCCCTAAAATTAGCCCCTAAAATGTACAAAAATCCTGGAGTTTTCTGAATGTGAAGTTCAGAGGACTTATAATAAATTAGAAGAAACTACAACACTTGGAGATGGAGATCCACTATGTGATCACAATAGGCACTGATCGGGAATGGCACTAAAAATAAATCATTTGTTCATTTTACTCTTTTCTATCTGACAGTGAGAAAGTTGACCTTTGACCTTGGTTTAAAAAAAACATAAGTTTGGAAATATTTATTTCAAGAGCAAAACATGCTTTGAGAAAACAGAAGTGTTTTTCCTTTCAGGTCTAGAAGCGGAGCTGAATATCTCTGGACCAAAAAACGAATTATTTACAATATAAATCATATACTATATGTTAGTCATTGAATGCACACTACAAATTCACTGTTCCTAACTCTCACAACACAGTTTAGTGGCAGCGGTTGCTAAAAAGGGCTTCACTTGCTCAAAATCAAAAACAGCTGCTGAAATGAGACAATATTTTAAAAAAAAACACACATTTCACATTCTTTTAAGGACTGTTTATTATCAAGAATCATTCTTTGAGAAAGGTAATAGACTATCTAACCTTTTTTCTGTAGCCCCTTCAACAAAATACCATAACTGCCTAGATTTGAGATGTGATTGCTGGCCCACATTGCCCTCAAAGAGAAAATGACAGTAATGGACCACTTTCTGTTCAGCAGTGATACAACATGAGTGACAGCCTCCATAAAGATAAAGAAGCTACACTATCTCAAAGTGCTTCCAATGTCCCCTGCTAATGACTGACGTTCAAGGCAGAAAATATCGTGCACTTCCAAGCACAAATACTACCACATCATTCAGCTGATAGGAAAGGAAACATTACATTACATTAAAGGGGCCAAGGTTAAGAGGACCAACACCACAGAATAGTTCTATCTTTTCTCTACTGTTGGGGCCATATTTACTAAGATGAGCTCAGTTTGAAAAACAGCGTTTGTTATTTGTGGGTGTGTTGTGTGTGATATACAAAGAGAAAGAATGCAAGTAATTGCTGCCACAAATCTGATATGTGCAACACAAAAGTCAGTATGAGAGTCCAACCTTATTACAGGACTATGCTCACTGTAATCTTTGAGGAATCATTTCATTGCATTGCATTTCACTTTCTTCCATTAACTTTGCGTAGTCTGTCCTTGTTAAATCCTTATCTCATACGACTCTGGCACTGACCACAGTCACATGACTTCAGTTTCCCTTAGATTCCCACAGTGGAGGGAGAGGAAAGGTAAAGTCCTGTTCACTGTCTGTCAGAGCCACTAACCCTTACAACACAAATAAAATGTATCAAGTAGGCCAAATGCAGTGCTCATGGTGATGAAATAAACATAAAAATTAAAAATATTTTTGATGTCCTTTGCTTGTACATTAAAAAGCAGCGCAGCCTCAACCAACTGTGGGAAGCTGTCAATCAGGTCTCACAGAGAGCATTGGGAGGCAATGGAATAAACACAACAGGACTAAGGCCTAAATCACATGGTCTGGATGCAGCGTTTAAAGACTATTCATCAGAATAGAGGTTCGGTTGCCGCTAACCTTAGCTGCGCCTGAGTTTGCTATGATAAATTTGGCCCTTAGTGTTAGAAGAGAAACACATTTTTACTTATGTTTGGAAGAATTTGTGTTATTTTTTACTTAATTTAGAGCTTTGGTTTCCTCAGAAGTCTGAAATGGCAGATAAATATGTTGTGGTGCAGGACAATGCGTTACAATGGTGAGGTGTGCTGTAGGCGCGAGAGAGGAGTTCAAGGTGGAGGTGGGACTGCATCAAGGATCAGCTCTGAGCTCATTTTTGTTTGCTATGATGGTCAGACTGACGAATGAGCTTAGACAGAACTCTCAGCAATTTGATGCAAACTTTAAAATATAGCTAGTACATTTTTTGTAGCTGTTAAAAGAGAAGGTGATGAGGAGGACTGTTTCCCAACTATGTTAGATTTTAACTTAATGAGTTTTATACTTTGCAGAGACTCTTTCATATCTCTTTTAGTTATTGAGAGTCTAGGCCAAGGAAGAAATTATTTGTTGAGAGATTCTGTATTATTCTGTAGACTCTAGCGCTAAAGATATTAACTCTAGCCACAAGGTGTTTCCATTGTGGCTCAATCAATAGAGCATTTACCCATGAGTTAAGAATAAGAAAACCTTTATTAGTCACTCAGTGGGGAAATTGCATACAGTTCTGGGTACTATGGCTTTATTATTGTGAGATAGAGACAATGCCATTGTCTGAGCTCTCCGTGTGCTTCTACTCTAGTGCTATCATTTAAAAGAAACATAAATAGTCTCTTGCAACTTATAATTAAGAGACTGGCCACTACAGGCTCACAGCTCCAGAGTTTGATAGCTGCTCGTACTGTGTGGCGATATTTTTACTTTTACTTTTTTACTTCCAACAACCCAAAGTGCAGAAAAATACCTTGCTGTGCTCCAGTGAAAACTAATTTAAGTTGGGCTGACTTTATGGGGCTGGGGCCAGGTTCAACAGACCTTCACAGACTGTTGAGTGAAACCCTCCCACAGAAAAGCTGAGGTGATTTCTCTGGGCGGCCATGTGAAATCAAAGAAGTATTAAAAGTATATTGACTTGCGGTGGCCGGGAGAAGCTGCATCATCTGGAGTAGATGACACTGCTGGCCAATATCAGGTTTTTAATAAAGGAGCCATTACTGTACACCAGTCTAGCTTTAGGCAGGCAAATAGAAGAACAGATTCAGGTGGAGAGGAATGAAAGAAGCAGTAGGAGGAGGCTCGTAATTAGTTTAAACAACACATTCTCATTTCTCTTTTCACAAAATTGGTTATTTTTGAGTATAGCCGAGGAATTGTTTTTAAATCCTGTATTAGCAAACAAGAAAACTATAACAGCATATAGAAACAGAAGCCATCAGAGAGTGCAGACATGAGTTTTCTATGGGATGAATAAAGTATATATCTAATCTAGACCTTGGCCTTATTTCACAATGGTAATGACATAAATTATAGTTCAGGGGTAAATGCTCTTTCAATTGAGCCACAAAGCCCCCATTTCTGACAATGGTTGTGAATGTACTAAAACTGAGCATTTGTTTGATTAATGGCCTCTTGTGGCTGGATTTAGTATCTTTGGCCCTATCCCGCAATGGTATGCTATTCTTAAATAATTCCTGGACCATTACAGTGTTCCAGATCCACACCAAAAATGAAAACTTTCTTCCCCATTAGTGACTAATTCATTTAAGGGGCCATATTATGCCATTTCAGGCTTTTTAAAATAATTTTGGATGCTTTTGCATTAGTATTTTTACATTTTATAACTTGAAATGTATATGTTTCAAAAACATGTTCTTTTGGGGAAGTTTTGACTTTGCAGAGGACATTTGGAATAAGTGGCTGATGCCCCCTGCTGGCAATGGTGGGGACTGGACAGAGCATGAAATGGCTATTTATCATGGCTATTAGCAACATGATGCTAACAGATATGAGCTTTCTGCTTTGTAGTGACGGCATTTTAAGTGCTGAAATCCAGAATTCAGAGTTCAGTGAACACGTATGGGCTTTAGAAATGTGCAGAAGCACTTCCTGGTTTCACATGTCTATGTAGAACTGTGAGCATTTCCAGCTCTTCATTAGGGATAGGGCTAACCAACCAGGATTACTCAAACATGCGTGAATGAAAATACTTCTCCAGGTATGTTTTTGAGGTGCAAACAGCATTATAATATGATTAAAAGCTCAAAAAAGTTTATTCAAATCTGAGCTGTATTATTTCTTAGCAAAAGTGTGAGGTAAACAAGTCTTAAATTTACTACATTAAAACTAAATAAGGCTATAAAGAAATAATAATTTCACTCACATTATGAAATAGATTGCAATTAGCTGCCGTCAATATGATCTTGATTTTGTTACTGGGCAGCATCTGCTGTGTGCTGTGTCTAAATTGCCTCTAAGAAATTCCTAAGTCGAAGTTAACATTTTCGGGCAATATATTAATGTATTTAGTTAGAAGAAGAAAATGGAGCCATATATTTCTTGCCAACAGCGCAGCCATTAAAGAGAATGGAAAAGACAGTGGTTGAGGCAGATAGGACAGGAAATGGGAGGGGGGCGAGGGGAGGGGGGTCAACCAGACAGAGCTGGAGCCATGTGAAGAAGCGACAGATCAAAAACAATGACAGCTACCATTGATTTTTTAAACCCCCCCCCCCCCCCCCCCCCCCCCCTTCTTCACTCGAGTGTTTTTCTGCCTCCTGTGCACCGCTGCAATCGGAGAGGCCACCAGAGATGCGGCCACATTCTACCTACAGTTCTCTCTCTGTGCTGTTTTTACCTCCTGCATCATTTCCCGTCATTTCTGTGCACTGAACGGCTCCGCTACCCAGGAAGCTTTTATCCCGCTGATATGATGCCTGTTCAAAAGCACCATACCATCTTTGCCTCCTCAAGAGTATGCTCTCTTGAGATTCTACTCACTTACCATGATGACTACATTGTACAGTTGACAGTGGG
The DNA here is from genome assembly GCA_020698575.1 of Bostrychus sinensis. Taxonomy (NCBI): domain Eukaryota; kingdom Metazoa; phylum Chordata; class Actinopteri; order Gobiiformes; family Eleotridae; genus Bostrychus; species Bostrychus sinensis. The sequence goes on from CM036255.1 coordinate 12,096,699, forward strand.
AATATGCTAATGTGGTAATGAAATTGCTTGCCGCTGTGGCTTTGAAATCTTTTTTATTCTTAATGCTTGAATATAAAGCATTAGCAATGACAACTTGTGCGTGACTAGAAAAAGGGAATAAACTGCCAAGCTAGTTAATAGAGCTGCAAATTTTGGAACATGATATGCAATGTTGTTATTGAAAAATTTAATGCTAGTCGAATATTTTTGCTAGGCAGAAAAGCTGCAACTGGATAGACATATCAGGTAATTGGCTTTGACTCTTACAGTAAAAGTAAATTGTAAGAGATGGGTTTATTAAAATTTCAGGAAAGGTCAGTAACGGACCGTAAAAGTTAGTTTTAGGAGTAAATTTGAAACATTGTCTAGATCATGGAACTTTGTAACAATTGCAAGATAGGGCCAACCACAGGTGGTCAGTAAAGAAACAAAGGAGATTAGTTTTAATAAATTGTTTACATTAGGGAAACAGGGACTTTATGCCAATGAAACCCTATAATGTCTAAAAATGCTTCTTCTTAGGGATTATCTGTCTACTTTTTATATCCTAATGTTGATCTTTGCTTTGGTTTGCTAGATCATGATGGATAAATATACTGACTATGCATTCTCGCCACAAAGATTATTCTCTGCATGTGGTTCTTAAAATGAGAAATCTCTGGCATTTTTTTTCTCAAAGGTCCCCTATTATGCTAAATTGACTTTTACCCATATTAAAATGTTCTTTCCACATCATCTACGTAGACATGTGAAAACAGGTGCTCTTGCGTATTTCTAAAGCCCATACACCATCACCGGAGTCTTTCTAATTATTTTAGCAGTTAAATTGCCGTCACTACGAAGCAGTCAGCTCATTTATCTATCCGCTAGCTTCACGTTGCTAATAGCTGTGTTAAATGGCCATTTCATGCTCTGTTAGTTCCCCACCATTGCCCGCAGGGGCCGACAAGCACCTAATTTGAGCGTTCTTTGCAAAGTCGAAGTAACAGCTCCCCATGCATTATTTTACGTTATACAATGTGAAATACTAAAGCATAGATGTCCAGAACAATTTCAGAAAGCCTGACAAAAGCATAACATGACCCCTTCTAGAGAAAATAACATCTAAAATCGAACAAAAATATTCTTGTCGCAAATAAACATCCTGCCAGATCATTGCTCACAACAGGATCACATGGCAGGTCAGGGCTATACTCAGTGCTTTCAGCTTTCACTTATATTCCATACATAAACAAGATACTAATAGTTACCTTTCAAGTCACAATATTCATTTAGTCTGCTGTTTTCTCTATTAAATATCTAGACCTGGACTGTATATGATAAAGCACAATATTTGTAAAGTAGTGGTACATTGTAAACCACAGTTCTATAACATAATGCATATTAGTCTTTTGTGCAAGGTTGGATGCTATAGATGCTGATTTTGCAATGGCAGTACATAGGAGCTTTTCTATAGAAATAAGTAGTGAGCCAGAGAATAGATTGTGTCAGTGTGTCTTTTATCTTAAAAGGCTGTTAGCAGCACTGACAGAGGTGGTGGAACAGAGGGAGGATTGATGAGTCTACGGAGCAGTATTGAAGGGAAAGACGTTAATGGAGTGGTTAAAAATAAGAATGAGGACTGCTCCTTGGTGAGGAGCACTCTCCTGCTGCACCAGGCTTTTCAGAGCGAGTCCAAATCCTACTAGACCGTCACTGCACACTTTATTGTCATCAGTTGAAGCTTGCAAAAGCCATAAAAAAATTGGATTGTTTCTAAGAATGTTTTCCTTGTGACAAAGATGAACATTTAACAAACTTTTAGCACATACAAACATACCACAAAATAACCTATGACTATACAATACTGAATATATATTTAAATGGAAAAGGTACAGAATATGCTACAAAATGCTTGTTGTGTGTATATTCCTGCTGTTATCAAGGCTGGTCTAGATCTTAAACAAAGTCAAAAGCATTTACTTATACCTGTGAGTCTTGTCAGTCTGGGCAATAGAAGTAATTAAATGTCAATTAAGACGCCATTAAGATGCCATTTTTATATAGCCAGTTCTATCGGTAGGAATGCAGAGCTTGCAAGATTTAGTTTAATTCAGGTAAGTCTGCTGCCATGCTAATTCCATGGCAGGTGTATTAAAAGCCCACACACCTGTCCACTACACTTACAGTAAGAGTGTAGTTCTTCTGAAGTTGAATTAAGTTTGTTTATTTTCAGCTAAAATCTGTATGTAGATGTGAGATATATATTTTTTATAAAAAATTTAAAAATTATAAAAGATAGTGTAGTTAATTGTTTCAACTTTGGAATCATTGTGTCATTATGTTGAAGCATTAATTTAAGCTTAGTTTAAAACATTTAATCAGGTTGTCAGTACTTTTACATCAGACAAAATACTGTAAACTTATAAAGCTGCATGCTAACTATAGCGTTTAGATAGTAATTTTTCACAGAGAAACAAATAATTTTCAAGCTCAAAAGGCAGACATTATCCTCTATCACATCAGCAGTTTCCTTGGCCACCAAATCAACAGGTATCGATTTCTATAGCACTGCCTCCCTTCACTTGATCATGCATCAGTGATATCTTATTTGCCAGACAGCTCGGAGCTTAAGATTATGTAGCCGGGCCTTCTCTGATTTTGACACACAAACCCACAGCTGTCACAGAAAGCCATAAGTGTGATCACTGTGCCGGAGTGAGACATCACCATTGTGTGTGTATTTGGAATTATTCCACGTTTGCCAAATATGACGCAGCAGTTTAAAGGCTGGTGGAATTACATAACATAAAGTGTCACACAGATTGGGTGATGCCGTGACAAGGCTTGCTTTGATTTAATTATAAAACGGCTTTGTGTGTGGCTTTCCTGTCAATTTGTCACCGTCTCGAGCGCTTTGTGTCTCCATTGTCTGTTTCCAATCATCAACACTTGTCCACTAAGCTTGTCTTTTCTTGGAATCCATAACACTTAATTTGCCAGGAGATCATGAGTGACATTCTGTTCGCCGCTCAACACTTTTCTTGGTGCCCCCTCTTCTTCTTCTTTTCACCTAATTATTGTTGACGTCCCCTTTCTTCTTCTGTGACTGACAGGTGTGAAACACAGCCTGGCTAGTGCTGTAGTCGCTGTTGTCGTCAAGGAAACCCAGACTCCTGTTTGGTTGCCATGGGGAAACAGAACAGCAAGCTTCGACCAGAGGTTCTGCAGGACCTCCGGGAGAATACCGAGTTCTCCGACCACGAGCTGCAGGAGTGGTATAAAGTAAGTATATTTCTGTCAGACACTTATAGTTGGACATGATGATGAAAAATGTCAAAGTGGACACTAAAAGAGGACTGGAAAAAGTCAACTCTAGGGGTGTTAAGGTTAAATAAAATAAATGATGTGAATAATTCAACATTCTACCAGCGTATTTACAAAGAACTGTTTGAAATGCAATATCTTGCGTTCTTAACATTGACAGCCTATTTCACCTTTACCTTCCTACCTATCTCACATACATACATAGATTACTGAGTGGGGTAACTTGAGACCCTGTGAGATTATTTTCTTTTTAGTCATCATTGTGATGTGTTAACTATTATTTTGATGAATTTGCATATAATATTTTTTTATTGTAAAATTCAATCCTGTTCCCTTTTTAGTTCAGACTGTCAGGACTTTTGATTCTTATAATTATTATTTTTTAATAAACAAATATATATGAAGCTGTAGACAACAAGTAGATGGACAAAGTCAAGAAGTCATAAACTTAAGCATCTACACCCAGGGTCACGTTTTACCCCACCTAGTAGGATGAGGGTTATAATGAGTGGCTAGTCAAAACCCTACATGAAAGTGTAAAGCTATGTTGCAAAAAATTGGAATGACTTACCAGTGGAATTTCCAAAAATAACAATCTTTGCTAAGCAATCTTTGTCTTAATCAGTTTCATAAGAAATTTTCAGAATTACAGTTTAATTGAAAAATTACTGTTTAGGTACTGTATGTCTTATATTAACATACTGTTCTTCAGATTTCAAGAAATAAATGTCTAAAGGATTTTAATTACTTTAGTTTGGTATGCAAACAAAAAACTATATTGATAGGAATATTATGTAAATACCAAAGTAATTTTCATTCTGCAATATTGTGATCACCAAATCCCAACCCTGTTCAAATGGCAATGCTCTGAAGACAGTTTGTAAGATAAAAGAGATTTATCTCTGTCCCTATACAAGCCTCTCACCAGTCTGATTATCTAGCGAGGAACCATATTAGATGCTGGCGTGATAAAGTGCCACTGTGACCCGTCTGGTGAATGACCATGTCATTTCCCACATATGGACGAGTGTTTGTGTAATGGCTGTATGGCTTAATGCATGGATTAGATGTATAGAACAGCTGTGTGAGCAGATCTGTCCCATGGAGGAGCTGGATGTGTTGAACTGTTCTGTCCATGACCTTCTAAATTAAGCCTCACTGACCCCTGGTCTCCCCATGCGGTCAATGGTCATCCGGGTGTGTGCAACCAGTAGATTAACAGCTTCAAGATTGGACTGTTGCCATATACAGTACAATCACTTTTATGGTAGATGTTTTTATTGCATCTATTGCTCATCTTTTCAAATGTCTAATCATAAACAGTGGTACTAAGTAAACAGTGCTAGAATAGATACTTACTTAGGCATCATACTTTCTCAGGCAGCCATTAATTCAGCTGCAACCAATGGGAGCGTTCCTTATTGAAGTATGCCCACATAGATTCTTACTAGCAAAGCCTAGATGAAGGTGGTTATGTTTTTGGTGGCATTAGTTTGTTAGTTTGTTTGCAAGTTACCTCTCAAAGTAATGGGAGTAAATGGGCCAAGGAAGAAATTATTACTTTTTCGTGAGATAGGGATATCCAAGCTAACACAGGTTATAACTCCAGCCACAAGGCGTCAGTGAAGAAACAAATTATTACTTTGGTGGTGTGGACCATTGTGAGCTTTGTGGCTCAATGCATAGATGTATGCATTTACGTTTAGAGAAAATATTTGGAGTCCATTCCAATTGTGAGATAGGGCTAATGCCTTGTCGGAGGTCTGTGCTCTCCTGGTGCTTCTAGTTTTCTTAATGATTTCTATTACATAATCCTTTTAGGTGAAAAATAAGCATGCTTTCCATTTAACATGGTTGGTGTTAATTGTAGTTGCATTTACTGTAGTAATTTTATAATCAAGACATTTCATGATTGGATAATGTATTCCACACACATACAAGAATGATCAAACAGGGACCCCGGTGGCTTTGTGTTTATCAGGCTTGTTGCTTTTGGGGAATTTACAGACAATAAAATGTGCTTTGAGACAACAAACCTTGCTTCAAGGAAAATGTCAAACTCTAAGAATGAAAAAAAAGTTATTCGAAGCCAAGCTCTTCTGACTTCTGTGGCCTTTTGCTTTAATATGATCATCACTGAGTAATTTCAACCTCCAAAAGGGACAAAGACATCTCATGCTGCTGTCTCAACGGCTTCAGTAAAAAAAGAGTGTTATTTCTGCTGAACAAAACCAGGACTGACATGACTTTTACCTCCCTTTTCTCTTCTTACACAATGAGGCTTTATCAAACGTGATGCAGAGCAAAGTAGATAGAAGTGCTTTGTAGAAGAGAAGAATAAAGCTGCTTTTTCAAAAAACATTTCGACATCTGGTTAGACTGATAATGGTCACACTCATTTAAATGGATGGCACATTTTTTTCGTGTAACGTGTTTGGGGAAAATTGTTTACTAGTCATATGTTAGCTAGAATACTCAAAGGCATTGGCTCTATAGTCGCAATGGGACTTCTATTTCAAGGGTAAATGCTCTATTAAGCCAAAAAGCCTTATACCTAACAATGATAAAGAATCCACTGGAATTCCACAAATCATTTCTTCCTTTATTGACCCCTTGTGGCTGGAGTTAGTATCTTTGGTCATATATTGGTATATTACAGACTCTTAAAAAAAAATACAAGGATCTAGATGATGTTCCGGACCCTCACTTTTGACTGATTTGTTATCTCTTTGTTGGCGCATTAGTGGTCTTTCCTGGAAATTTCATGAAAGTGCATCAGTTACCTTTTGAGTTAGCTTGCTAACAGGCTAACAAACAAACCAAAACACCAACGCCAACAATGGGAAATATGGAGAAACATTGGCAATGCATTCATGAGATGTTTTATGGGTCAGATGTACAGAAACTGCAAGATGACAATAATCTAAAGTTGAACTAAGAGCTAGAACTTCAAGGCCAGCAATTTGGTAAAGGGGCTTTGAAACTATTTGGTTATTTGCTACTGAATTTCAACATTCCACATCATTTTTGTCCATTCCCATAGGGTTTCCTAAAGGATTGCCCCAGTGGAACCCTAAATGTTGAAGAGTTCAAAAAGATCTATGCTAACTTCTTCCCTTACGGTGACGCCTCCAAGTTCGCTGAGCACGTCTTCCGAACGTTCGACACCAACGCCGACGGGACGATAGACTTCAGAGAGTTTATCATCGCCCTGAGTGTGACGTCACGGGGCAAACTGGAGCAGAAGCTCAAGTGGGCCTTCAGCATGTACGACCTGGACGGCAACGGATACATCAGTCGCGAGGAGATGTTGGAGATTGTACAGGTAAGATTTAGTGAAGTCTGATTCTGACTCTTTAACTTGTCAGCTATATATGTTTTACATAAACAATAAGTCTGGCTTCTCCAGATTTGAATTCCAGATTTGAAATGAAATTACTGAATTCTACATGCAATTGGACAGACATACAACCAATTAAAAAACAAAGGACAGTAACAACATATGCAGAAAAAAAACTCCTATTCCACCATTTACCGTAATTAGAAACAATCTTTTTTCCATTTGGCTTTTCCCTTTCAGTGTCATTATACCAAGCCATCTGCCACCAACCATGCACTGATTAGCATATTCATTTTGCATAGGTTTATCCTTCTATTTATTTGGGCTTGGGATTGACACAAAAAGCACACTAGCTTCTGTCACCGGATACAGTAAATGGGGATAATATGATTTGAAAAACATAATGCCAGTGAGAAATAAAGCATTGCAAGGAGAATGTCACTACACAATTAACTTTAGATAAGACAGGAATTCTTTTCGTTAATTGCACAGTACCAGAGCAGTTTTACTTTGTGAAGTCTTTAGTTTGGTGTCTAAATCACTGAAGGTCGAAAGCCTTTGTGAAATTCCAGCTATTTTAGGCGGCTGATGGAATTATATCTCCATAAAAGTTCTGCAAGGACTCATTTTTGGGTCTGTTAAAATCTTTGATATGCATCAAAGATAATCTTATGTACTAAAGTCAAGAGTAAAAGTAAAAAAGATAAATACTTTACTTTTTGACTATATAATGGTAAAGGCCTTTACAGCTATTAGTTATCACACCAACATTTTTCACTTTACTCACTTGCCATATGCTAGAGCCATTATATTTTAAAGAAAAATAATGTTTTATACCAGATCCAGTGAAACACCAACAAAACCATGAGAGAGGGAGTCATGTAGTCCCACATAATATAAGCAAGGCTACATGGTCATGTATCTGATAAGCTGTTCCACTCTGTCAGTAAGCTGTCAAATGGATTTGAAGTTATTATTAAGGATTTTTAAAAAGTTACTTGGTGTTGCTCTAAGTGGTAGAACCCAATCCTTTCTAGCTTATCCTGGAGTATGTACCAAAAATTAATTGGCCTCACATAACCCCAATTAACAGCTTCTTCCAGGAAAATATTCATCCTTAAAATTGTAAAAACTCTCATTAATGCATGTGCAAAAGTTGCCTGATCTTGACTCAGCAATATTAAATTTAACAAGCTGCTGGCCTCTCAAATTACCCAAATAGAGTGTTTTTCTTCTCGCATTTTATTTTACCCAACATCTTTTTTTACATTTGTCACTAGTCTGATCCCACCATAAATGTCTGTTTATCGTATATGTAGTATGTGCATACTGTATAAATCAATTCCAGTTGGAAACAGAAGATGCTGGCACACTGTAAAGAGAAAAAAAAACATGCAATTTGACTGTATATGAAAAATCTATGTCCTCCAGCTTATGGCATGAGAATAAATATGCCTTTTGAAATATTAATACCACTAATGGGCTTGACATATGTTAGGGATGGGAAAGCCAGAAATTGCCCTGTTTTCATAAATCCATATGGCATCGCTGATAACATAATATGCTTTAGGAACCAACTGCTTCTTTTGGCTGATCACTTAAATCCTAAACATCTATACTCTAAATTATATGAAAATATTTATATTCCTTCCATTAAGACAGTAATAAGGAAGTGAGTGAATTTGATAAGTGCTGAGTTTAATTATTTAAGTAATTGCATTGAGTGAAGTGAGCGTTTAAAGAGGCTTGAGCACTGATATGAGAAAACTAATAAGCATGCTTAATGTGCTGACAGCAACATTAGCCACCGCAATAGCGTGCATGAAGACTGTTAAGTGCAGGGCTCCATTAGTGAGGTATAAAATCTATTTACTGTTGGTACGGTAGTATAGAGAATTGTAGAATATATTTTGGATCTACTGGTGTGTTTGTATATGTGTATACGTGTGTATGTATGTGTCTGTGTGTGTGTGTATGCTTATGGGTTTCTATGGATTAGCAAGTTATATTTACCCAGAGTTTATCCCTGAGTGTGCAGAATACTCGGATAATCCTGCAGCTCAGTGAGGTTACACACCGCTGGATAATACAGGAAAAACCCATTGTGTCACTGAGATGCACAACAGTGATAGAAAATGATAGGGCTGAGTATTCTCAGTATTATCAGATATTTAGGCTGTCTACAACCTAATTTCTGGTAATGTTGGGGTGTTTTTTAAAATTTGAATAGAATGAAACTTAAAGACTTTCAAATCACGAGGCAATATAATAATTCGCAATAGAACATAGAAAACATAACAAATGTTTACTTGATTGTCTTTCTTGTGTTTTTCATATATTGATGTGCCAGACGTCTCTATGTATAATCATGTTACAGACCGGATTAACCTAATTAGTTGTTAGATGTCCCAGCTGAATTTATTATTATTATTTTTTAATTTATTGCCATTTTAGCCATTTGTTGCCTCTGTCCCAACTATTTGGAAACCTGTAGCAGGCATCAAATTTCAAATGAGCTTATATTGTGCATAAAAGTGTCAAATTTCTCAGTGTAAACATATGTTATGTTATCTACCGATATGTTCTATTGCGAATAAAATATTGGCTCATGTTATCTGAAAGTCTTTTATTTGTATTTTATTCAAATTTTGTCTTAAAGATAAACTGCTTTTTTATTTTTAAGATGCAATGTGAGTTTATTATATCCAGTGGTTGAGTTTTTCCCATGTGCGCTCTGAGTTATTGTTAAACAAAGTATAATGAAGTTGTTCCAGAATTTCCTGAACACACTGTGCTGCTTTGTGGTTATAATTATCGTCTACATGCATTATCCTCCATTCTTTCTTTTGACATTAATTGGAGGGGCTAGCAACTTAGTACAAACTCCAGGAGACGTTTATTTTGTGTGAGTTGCACTTTGTAAGGATATGTTGTTTATACTTATTATTAATATTATTATTATCTTCCATCACGACAAAGTAGCTCTGGAGCACAGGCTTAGGGCTTTATCTGTCAGTAAACCCACACAGTCTGTATGCGAACATGAATACATCATTACCTTCCTCCAGTTTAGTGAACATGTAAACATAGGCTCCATAGTATACCAGGTCCTTCAGCGCCAACTCCCACCTAAACCACCCCATGTGGAGGTCGTCATAGTTTCCTAATGAAGGATTAATAAAAACATTTACTGAGCCTTTTCCTTTGTTTGAGAAGCATTTTGGCATTATTAAAAGGTCACCATTTAATTAGACTTTTATGCGTAAAGGACAAATTAATAAATAACAAATAATCACACATTAAAAGTGCCATATTTCTAAGCTGTTACTTATAAAGACAAATTATGTGACCTTTAAAAGTTCAAAAGGGCAGCGTTAGGTAAACATTTATTCAATCAATTCTATTGACTGGTATCTTAGTCTAGTGCTTAAAGCTCTTCACTTGTTGTGTATTTAGAAATGCTGAGTAAAAGAGTCAAACTGGGTATCTATTTGCTATTGAGAATTTTTGATTATTCTTTTTTTATTTATACATTTGTGTTTCTAGTTCAGGGCTAAATGCTCTATCCATTGAGCCACCAAGCGCTTACACTTCAAAAATACAATATTAAGGAATACACTTTACTGTCCCCATATGGGTGGAGTTAGTATTTGATAGTTTAGATATCCCTATCTTGCAATGGGTACAGAATTCTTACATCCAGTGTTCCAGATCCACACTAAAACTGTTCTTTTCTTCCATTATTGACCTTTACTGAGAATTTCATCAAAATCCAACTAATACCTTGTGTTAGCTTGTTAACAGACTAACCTACAAATCAACACTGCAGAAAACATAAGCTCTTTGGCAGGAGTAACAATAGAATCGAGAGTGAATAGTGTTGGAGAGATACAGTAGTGAGAATTTCAGATGCTTCCCATGGTGTGCTCCCAGCCCTGTGAGATACTACTACTGCTGTGATACTGATCTAGCATCAGTTTTACACCCAGTACTCCCAACAGAGCACATTTAATGGCCATGTAAGCTGATTGCAGATCTGTGCCTGGGGCGGGTGGATACAGCAGGCCTCTCTTTGGCCACTTGCAGAGGTTAATTTAATGCTGCCATGGGATAGGATGCACTTGTATCAGTCAACAGATAAAAATGTACCACGTCAATATAATACTAGATGTGATCCTGCCTCTGCCCCAACCCAAACAAGAAGCCAGTTGCATCCTGATCTCATTCACTGTGGTCTATTTTGTGGCCATTCTAAGCCACACAAAATGGGGAATGTTTATAGAGCAACTTTTATCATCCAGAGCCAATTTTACTAATTCACGGAGGCTACAAAATCTGTTTATTAGCATCTTAAAAGCATTTTGTGGTATCTTTTGCTATGCGTCTTAATTAGCCCTGGTGGTCTTAAACTTACTAATCTTCCTTTCAGCTATTGGTAAACATTTATTCAGTCCATTCTATTGATTTTACCTTAGCCAATATACCCATAAAGTCACATTATTTTTTCTGTGTTTAGAAATACAGATAAAAAAAGATTTCAGCATGTGTTTATTATACAGTTGTCCTTGTTGAGTAAGTAGAGCTGGCATTGGCACTATATTGCAATGGTCTTTGAATTCAGGGGTAAATGCTATATCTATTGAGCCACAAGACCATTATGTCAACTTTTAAAACTATTCATTTATTTCTTTACTGATCCATTGTGGCTGGAGTTGGTATCTTTGTGGCAGCTCAGATAACTTGCAATTGTTCAGAATCTTGGAAAAAATCCTAGATCCAGATCAACTTTTATCATTCCAAACCAATCCCACTAAAGAATATGTCTACAAAGTTTGTTTATAAGCATCTTCATTTCATTTTTTTGCCACGTGTCCTAATTAGTCCCTGTGGCCCTAAACTTACTGATCTTCTTTTCCCACTCTTTCTGTCTCTCCCTGTCTGTCTCCCAGGCCATATACAAGATGGTGTCGTCTGTGATGAAGATGCCAGAGGATGAGTCCACGCCGGAGAAGAGGACAGATAAGATCTTCAGACAAATGGACCTCAATAATGACGGTGAGAGGAGGAAATAAGGGGAAATAGAACGATGAATGTGCCGCACAGAGGGAGATGAGAGGGCCACAGTGCAGAGCAAGGGATGAATGTGACAGTTTATAGGACATAATTTATTTAAATGTGTTCATCTTGGCTGGAAAATGAGAGAGGGGAACATTAGCTGGCGTATTATACTTGATAGGGTTAGCCAATCTGGGGAGGGTTATGTGCAACTTTCAGAAAAGCTTTGTTATTAATGGCACCACTCATGTCTGTGCTGTTGTCATGCTGGGGCCGCTGTAGAGAAAAGAGATATTTCGAGCCGGCTGGACAATAATCATAACATCTATTATGTTTTCAAGATAAAGGGATAGTTCAGTATTTTGTTCATAATGAACAAATGATCAGCTGGATGGTTTAGGACAGATTAGTTATGTACTGCAAATGGATGAATTGGTGAATCTAAAATGTCCCTAGTAACAGTTGTCTGTCTGTGTATGTCTCTGTGTCAGCCCTAAAACTAATTGCAACACTGTCCAGGGTGTACCCCGCCTTAGGCCCATAGTTACTGGGATAGGCTCCAGTAATGGGAATAAGCAGAGGAATTAATAAATATATTTCTGTAGTTTTATAAGCCCTGTTGTTGCCTGATTGGCGCCATATGCAACCATATGCAGTACAGAACTTGTATCATCACTTTTAACCTGCTTTTCCAAACAGAGGGTGTGCTTATTGTCCTTTTATGAACACAAGAGGGCAGTTTGGTGTTAGACTGGGGGCTGACTATGTACTGAAATAGCTCGATTGCCTAGGTCATCTTGTCCTACAAAGTTAGCCAAACACTCTCCTCAAGTAATGGATTTAATGTTTGATATGTTTGATATTTTTTATACTGGGACTAGGATATGTATATGGATGTCGAAAATCTGAATCACTAGCTCGCTTGACTAAATTGTCCAAATATTTACAGTATTTACAGTATGTTGGTGCTGTACTGGAGATTAAAATGCTCTGGCAATAGCAATTTGCATTCAGTCACTTGAAAACAGTAGTATCTCTGCCAGGCCAATGGTGGGACTGCGAAATCCACTGTTGCCAATTTTACAAATAGAAGAAGAGATGGCAGAGGCTGTCTTCAAAGCACATAACTTTTTATAGCTGCAGTTTTCTGGAGCAGCTCATATTATCTTTATATATGCAATACTACTAATGTGAAGCACAAAATCCAGTAGTGATGTGAGACCTAGCCACAACAGCTTTGTTTTTACATAGGCCGAATCTCATATGTGTAAGAACAATCGAAACATGGATCTTTTTGGGGGGACAAAATGTATTTCGTAGTAAAAGCCCCCTTAAAAACACATGCATGCATGCATGTTATCATCAATAACCAGTTTACTTTGAGTCGTTTCATTTGTCAGTGTTTTTAACAGTCCACCTTTTTTTTGTTGCCCATCTTTCTTACAGGAAAGCTATCCCTGGAGGAGTTCATCAAAGGTGCCAAAAGCGACCCCTCCATTGTGCGGCTACTGCAGTGCGACCCCAGCTCAGCCTCCCAGTTCTGAGCTGCCTTTCCCACACTGACCCCTCCCCCTCACTTCCTCTGTTGCTACGAAAACACTCCAAAATAATGCATGATGGTTCTCGTCTCACTTTTATCATATCATTTCTTTGAAGTTGTTGTTATTTGTGAGGAAGAAGAAGCGTTAACACTATAATTCTTTTTTTTTTTTTTTTAATGTTTTACAAAAATGGAAGGGACTCTTTGCCAGTGCGACCACATTGTTCCAGAAAGGATCTCTGGATCGAAGAGTGTTAGCGACAAAGCTGTTGCATTGCTTAATATTTTGCTCTTGAGAGGCGGCACATTCTCACTATTATGTTCTCCAACACGTGTACATCATGTATATAATGTATGTCTATGTATATCATAAATTTAAGTACAGTTGTCTTTAAGTATGGTGCACATTGAAAGGCAGTATTATGTAGCGTAGCGTACTGGTCTGGTCTATTGTTATGGGGTGGGTTAGGGGCGGGATTTTACTGCTAAATGATCTTACACTATAGGTTTTTATTAAAATTTTCGGGCAATTTGTTATTTTTCATTTGTACATATTATGATTTCATTCTTCATGTTTTATTTATGAATTTTTATTATTGTTATATTTGATATGTTGATTAAGATGCTGTGACCGAACGAAGAGAAAATGTGAATAATCAGAAACTTATTTGGGAAGAAAATGGAAGGATATGTGGAGCTTAATAAGTCGGCATATATCTCACAAAGCATTTTCAACACCAGTAGCACATATCGTTTGAGCCGCCATGTTGTTTTTCGAAGTATGGCTGTGTCCGAATGTGTTGTGTGCATGTGGACACGCACTTTGTATGCTTGACGCTAACTTTAACAGTATTATCTAATTGTGTTGTTCTTAATTTATATTCTAAATCAAGCAGTAAACTAAGATAGTCGTAACTCGTCACTACTACTACTACTACTACTACTATTACTACTGCATGATCCTACCTGATACAAGAACATAGCAACAAAAACAGTACTGCACAGATGTACTTTTTGTAGTTCTGCAGCCTCCAAACACGTCAACATCGTTAAATATTCCTCCTTTTGGGACTCTCTTTCCACTCTCTTTCACTTCAACAGACAGATAACTCACTAAGGGCTCGTTCATCACTTTCCGGCTGAATGCTTTTGTAAACTCCTGGATTTGTCTGCTGTTGGAGCAGTAAGATGAAAGGATATAAAACTGGACCAAGTCACTATACTTGATCCCATTAGGAATTTCCAGGCGATTGCTCTGTTTACATAAATATATGTATTAAATAATACTAATTAATTACTTATATCGGAAATAGCTGGCTTATGTATGTTACTTTCACAGAAGCTAATGTTGCTCACATGCTTGCAGACACATGGCAGTTGGTTTGCATCATTCTTATATATCAACAGCTGAAGGCACCATTGCCAGATCACTATAGCCACTTAAGCCAAACAGATGTGATTTTCGGGACCAAGTCACCACTACCATGCATACCCAGAACTTCATAGACATACTTTACTTAAATGAGTAAAGCTGGTTAAAAACAGTAATCCTGTTTTGGTTATGTTCTACTAAAAGAATTAAGATCCCCAGAGGCAAAACCAAAGGCCTTGGTTAAACTGCCTAAACATAACCAATTTGATTTGTAATCAGAGGTACAGAACATTGCATAAGCCTGCCCCATTTTAATTGATAAAGATACCCATTTCACTTCTAGAGGTGGAGGGTTCTGGCTGGACAGGCTAGGTAACTAGATTAGGTTAAATTATATGCTGAAACAATGGGTCTCAACTATCGGAAGAATACCACTGGCAGCACGTTAGCTCTCTCTAGTGGTAATTGCAATTTAAAGCTATTTGTCATAGTGCATTATACAGTAAGCTCTACTTCATGCCCTAATATACCAACATACTTCAAAACCTTCAAAGCTAAAGTGGCTACAATAGAAAAATTCTTCATTCATAAATATTGTAACTTTTTTGTTTTTTTGTTAAATAGGCCTAAACTGTTTTTTATAGACTATACTCTAAGAGCCAAATATACCATGAAGTGGTTCTTGGGTCAAAGTAAAACAACAACAACAAAACAAACAAAAACAGTGATCTAGACTTAACGTAAATCCTATTTTCACCCTTTCACCCTAAATTATGAATGCATTAAAATCGCTCCTTCACTACCTCACTAATGTCATAAGTGTGGCAAAGTGAACTGGCAGTGTAAGTCTTGTGGTACAACATTTAGATTCCGTTGAAATGACCCAATATTTTGCACAGGAGCTTCCTTTACCAGCTGCACTTCTGCTTTGGGAATCCTATAGTGTCACTGCCTCCTGCTGGTAGGATAAGGAACAACAATTGCTACTCGCTTAACAGTTTTTCTATTCTCACTGCCTCTGATCAAACGGTACCTTGTGTTAGATAAAATATGTCCCTTTCGTTCTCCCTTGCCCTCCTACTTTTTTCTGTTGCATGAAAACCTCACGTGAGGATGTCATGGATATTCTGTTGATGAGAAAATATACATGTGTGTTTCAAAGCTCCGTGTGTTGTGTCTTTGTTTATATGTTGGAATGACTAATATGGAAGGAATGCATTTAGGTTGTAGTACTTTACTTCAGCTCAGCACAGCATGTCAACATAGTCCAAAATGTGAGCCATTTATACAGCCAACTGTCAGCATGTGTCAGGGTTTAACCAGTCTGTCCTGTCAGATCACTAAACTACAACTCCTGCCAATTTTAGGTCTTTGACACAGTTGGAAAATAAGTGCATTTATATTATTACACACAAAAAACACATAAAACTTTATTAATTTAGGCAATTTATAAATACAGTGGGCAAACACATGTAAACAATGCACAAGAATGGAACAAAGCTAGTTTTTATACGCAGCTGAAAAGTGCACTTACAGGGTAGGGCCAAAAACACTCTGCAATTGCAACACCTTGTTATTTTAACTTTACCAGTTGACCATAAAGTGTGGAAATCTTGCTTTGCCAGAGAAGCATTGTAAAGCTGTACATGAGCAGCCAATGAAAAAGCATACAGCTTTCTTACAGTATGCAACATTCTACGTTTAATACCATTTAATAACATGCATTCATGTCAGATTTTTGCTATCCAGCACACCAAGCTCTACTAAAGGCAAATGACTCACTGAACACAAGTACCACATCCAACTCAAATCTCCAAATGTTATACTTTAACATTGCATTGACTAGAAGCAGCAAAAACCTACGATAAGCTAATAGCATCTGTAATTAGCCGAGTATAAAAGTAGAAATGAATGAAGCAAATCGCATTTGCAATTACCTTGGCCAGACAGACGAAATGACAAGTGTTGAAAACAACTAAATTACAGGCACACAGAAGAATGCTGCCTTAAATGCTTAGCACTGTATCACTGTAAAGTTAAAAATGAGAACAAAAGTCTAAGGACTGCTGCCAGCAACAGGTGTTAAGACTCGTAGAGCTGCTAGCCAACAATTCTTTTGTTGGCTACTTATTTTAGCCTAATTAAAAGTTCAATGAAAAGCCTATAGGCTATGTCTTTCTGAACACAACCAGAGTTGCCATTTCTCACTGGTCTTTTACCAGCTCCTTGAAATAGCACCAAGAATACTGTAAGGAAATCTCTTAAAGATCTTTACTTAAAGGCCTTTACACTGACCCTCATAACAGCAGACATGTAACAGGTGGACACCTCACAGAGTGTCCAAGAGACAACTTCAACTCCACTCTACTAGCAATGTAACAGTCACTGGGTCAGTTTCTAGTCAAAAGTATTCAGTACAATCTAAGGTGAATATTTCTACAGTCCTGATTCAGAGTTTGGCATCTCAAAAGCAGTGCCTATACCCAGAAGCTGGACCTCTCTTTTGTCCCCCTCTCCAGCGGGCCCCTGTTGAGTAGTTGGTGCTCCTCTGGTGGCCTTTGCTGGGTGCCAGTCCTTGTTGTTTTGTCTTGCTGTGACCTTTCTCTGCGCGGCGCCGGCTTGTGGAGGGTCTGTCTCTCAGATGGAGGAAGACTGAGGTGCTTGCGGGGCACGTACTGCGGAGGTGGGGGGCGTTGAGACTGCTGAACATACTGTGGAGGTGGGGGGCGTTGAGACTGCTGAACATACTGTGGAGGCGGGGGGCGTTGAGACTGCTGCCGTGAGCCCTCCCTGAGCTGTCTCGGGGCGTGATGGTGAGTTCTTGTAGGTTCACTATGGTGTGACCTTGTATCACTGTAGCGTGTTGGACTGTCAGTGTATCGTACGAGAGGTGCAGAGTGGTGGGATGCTGTTTTACTGGTGCGACTGGGAGGCTGAGGATTTTGTGTTGAAAGCGGAGTATTTGTTCGAGGTGCTGAACAGTGACGAGGCTCAGCTTCCAGAGGTTTCACCACATTAATCTGCAACAAGGCAAAGGCGTTTTTACTTTCCATGAGTTATTTATGCTATCTTGCAATAAAGTATAGATTTGTCTGCTCAAGAACCACAGTCCATACACTTTCCAAGTTACTATAGCAGTCATACAATTTTATATTCAAAGGTGTTGTACTATTTGAGATGAGCTAAGTTTTGAAAGGCAAAAAAAAAAAAAAAGGGTTTTCCTGGGTTATAAATGAACTCCAGCCTCAGGAAATATAGTTCTGTAATACAGGCTGGGAGTGACTGACAGCTGTATAGGTTGTTTTCATGTGATATCACAACATTCTGGGGAAAACGGTGGCAGAGTGGTTAGTGCTCTCAGCTCCCAGCAAGGAGAATTTGGGTTTGATCCTTGCTCCCCGACTGACACAAAAACTCTCTGGGTGGAGTCTGCATGTCCTCCCTGTGTTACTGTGGGTTATCTCCGGCTTCCTCCCACCGTCATAGACTTGCATGTGTTAGGTGAATTGGTGACTCTAAATCACCCCTGAATGTGAGAGTGAATGATTGTCTGTCTGCGTATGTCTCTGTGTCAGCCCTGCGACTCGCTGGCCCCTGTTCAGGGTGTATCCCACCTTAGGTTACTGGGATAGGCTCCAGGATCTGGGACGGTAATAAGTGAAAGATGATAAATTACAAAATTCTGTAGGCCTATAGTCTTTAATTGAGAAATTTTTATTGCTAATATGCAGACTTTGGTGTGGTGTGGTAGGACAAATAAATCTCATGGGCCTAGTCAGTAATATTAATGATTGGGTTCAATATTTATGAATTTTCATTTTGGATATTTCTTATGGAAATTGCATCTAACCTAAACAGGAATACTGGCTCCTGCCCACATCCCAGGTTTTGATAAAAACATTCTAGAATGTGGGAACAGCCTACACCTCACCTCACTTCACCTCACCACACCTCATGAGTAAGCAAAAGGAAAAAAATTAGAAATGCAAAGTTGAATTGCAATAATTTCTACCTGCCCATTTTTATCACTGACTCAGAGAGGTTTTAAAAAAAAAGGAATTATATGAAACAGTACATTATACAGTATATGAAAAATAAGTTCTATGTAGGATTTTCATTAAAAATAAACGCCCCTCTTAATCCACACCTATGGCCTATCTTTAGCATCATGGTGATGAGTACATGTATTTATACATCCCTCTTTCACTTTTTATATCCCATTATCTCAGACAGATTCTGTCACAGATATCAACTTTAGAGTGACGCTAATAACAATTAAGGCCTACAACAAACTGATTCTCAGTAGGTGGGTTGCAGGAAGTTGAATGTTTCTGTGTTCAGGCTATTCAAAGCCTAAATTTAGGTTTAATTACATAAAGTGGTAAAAAAGGTAAAACGATTTTAAAATACTAAAAAGATTTTGAAATACTTCATAAAGATAGCACTAAAATAAGAAAAGTAACTGATTCTGAAAAAGTGGTACTGCAGTGCATTAGTGTGGAAAACAGGAAAAACAGAAAAAATGCATTCCAGAACACAGACATTCTGTAGACACAAGAAGATTTTGGTTTACAGGGGAACAAATCTAAGTCTCACCGCTCTTCCATATGATCTGGACCTCTTCTTGTGAGGACAACATGGCAGTTCCAAGAATGAGATGCAGGCAGCAAAACATCGGGAAGAAAACACCAGCTGGACGACAGAGGTCACGATCAGAGGCAGCCACAGGATGAGAGTAGTACTCTGGGGAGAGCGCGGGAAGAAGCAGTTGGACATTAATGGGAGCCACCATCTGGACAATACAAGGCACAATTTGAGGCAAGACTGCTCAACGACCTCTCATACAAGAAATCCAGTGTGGGCAGTGATGCATTTCAGAACTACATTTTTCAAACACAAAACACAGCAGTGAGCCTGGGTGAATATCTCACGGGAGCGTCAACACTGTGAATAAAATATGCAACACAGTATTATTAACTATACAAAAGGAATACGAATAAGTTGGCATGCTGACTCGCAGACTACAAAGGGGATGAAAGTTGCGTTCAAAGTAGAAATAGCAAAGTCATTTGGCTGGAATTTATGATGAAATATGCAAGAAGCACAAAAACACAGCTTGCATAACAGCCATTTGCCTCGAAGCAAGTATAAGGACTAGAATCGGAACACACTTTTTGGGTGATGTAATCCACCCTCGAGCTGTTGGGTTCTCTTAAACTATAGTGCGTTAAGGGATAAGTAAGAACCTCTTTTAGTAACTTTGAGTCAGTTTTTGCAAAAGGCATAAAACCAGATTGTGTTCTCCAATACTGAAGAGTTTTTAGTAGCCCATTTCAATACAGGGCAAGAAAATGTTGATTTGAAAAATAGTACAAACTTGAGAAAATATTACATTTTTCTTCCTGTATTTGAAAAAAAAAAAAAAAAAAAAAAAAAAAAAAAACTGTTTAAGTTTTGGGTGTAGGTATGTTCATGGATACCATTGGTTGGTTCACCCTTTTTGTTAATAGTGGCAATGGCATTTGCCCTCTTACAATGCTTAAAATATTGTCCAGACCAGGACTTGAACCAGGGATTTTCTAGTTTAGGGGTAAATGCTCTATAAATTGGCTCACCAAGTCTCATATCTCACAATAGCACTGAATCTACAAATACTAATTGTTTGTTCCTTTAGTGACTCCCTAAGTAGGCAGAAATTCAGATTTACAGAGAGAATGGCACTGCAACAAGCTTGTTCAACATGCGTCTGTTTAGTATAGTGGCCCTATCTCGCAATATTACAGAATCCTTTAAAAAATATCTTGGAACCAGACCATGTTCCAAATCCACACTAAAATGTATGAGTTCATCCATGGCCCATTACTGGCTTCTCCTGAAAATGTAATCAAAATCCAATCATGGCAAAAAAAAATATTTTGAATAATATTTTGTAATACTTTGAGTACTAATGTGGAACTGAATGAAGTGAAAAAAACAACCTAGTTATTAGAAGCCATTTTAAATAAAGACAAATGGACCAACACCAAACCTGAGTGCTCATGCAGGAAGGGACAAGACTCGTCCATTAAGTTACATTAACTTAAAGGTCACCGAACTGACAAACTGTAACAGCTCTGAAATGTCAGACTCGTGCTGAAGTCAGGCTTAGTGCCATGTAGGTCAGTTGCAGTACTCTGGCCAGGTTAGCGCCTCAGCCACTGGGCCAAAAATGTGACTGAAGTGAAGTGAGTGAGGACATACTTCCTGGCATTAAAAGTAGAACCTTTAGACCCCTTATTTGTTTTGAGGAGTGAGCAAACTAAAACCTGAAAAAAAAAAAGACCCACATGGTTGTTGTGGATATGACAAACACTCAGCTTTCAAATAGCAGCACACTAGGACTGGGTATCATTCAGATTTTTTCAATACCAGTACTTAAACAATACCTGGGCACAGGTGCATCGACAGGGGGTCTGTTGTCCCAGGCCTCAGGGTCAGAGGGGCCAAGAAATGGTCCCTCTTCTTATATTTCTATAATTATGGGCCCAGGTGAAGCCTTCTTGCCCCTGGCCCCAGCAACCTGTCAACAGACCTGCCTGGGCAATACTTTTTCTGATGCTTATGGTGAGCTAATTCATCTTCTACAATCATAAAACACAATAATATTGAATAAAAGACCATTTTTTAAAGAAAAATTATGAACTGTAAATTAAAACCAGTAGTTTGCATGATTTATTCTGTTATTTATTTGATTCATTCATGCAAAGGAACATTAAAAGTCCCACTAGGTATTGAAACTTGGTATCAAATAAATCATAATTTTTGATACCGGTAGTATCGTAACTTTTCTTTTGATACAACAAAGGTATCATTTAACGGTGCCCAGCCCTACAGCACACAGATCTGATAGTCATTTGCACTAGCCTGGGTTAACTTATGTTCAGTAGGATTAGTGGTCTATGGGTGCTAAACACAACATAATAATTCTGTGACTTTTAGCCAGTAGCTATAAGCCTATGTAGTGCTGATTTCTCTGATACTGTACGTGTAACAGCTAAACACAGGCAGCTGCTAATCTGTAACCAGGCCTTGACATTACCTGTGCTGTCATGTTTATGCTCAATGTGGCTAGAGCTAATTAGTCCCTTATTGTGGACTGCTTAATTTACAACACCACAATGCGCCTGCAATCTATGTCATTAAACAATGCTAAAAGTGTCTATTGCAGCAAGCCTTAATAGAGTCACGCCCCATCTGGGAAAGAGCATGTTGGAAAATTTTGTAATGGAAGTTAAGCAATGATTGTTGTGCATCTTAATAATAATGGTGGCTTACATAGCTTGACAATGACGGTAGTAGAAGATGGTCAGAAAAGCATTATTTGAATCATTCAGAAGTCTGTGTGGTTTTCCAATATAGAAAAGCAAACAAATGCAGAATCAGAACATGTGTAAATAACAGGTGTGCATACAGTGCCTCAAGTCTGAAGGGACTCTGATTCAAACGCATCTTCTGCACACTGGATCACAAATGGCAAACAATGCAGTGCTGCCTGTTCTATTTATTTAAAGACAAAAGTCAGAGGTTCAAAGGGGGCAGCTGCTGCAGTGTAAAAGTCAGAGGTCTCTTATACACTTACATAGATGCGGGTGGGGTCGAAAGGACACTCGTTGGTGACGCTGGAGTAGCCGATGGCGTCAGGGAAGCGGCAGTGACTCAGGAGGATCCGGCCGTTGTGTTTGATGGTCATGGCCACAGCCACACACAGGCCGATGGCCGCCACTCCAGCCGAGACAGCAGAGGTCAGGCTGAGCACAAACAGACACCACGTCTGGGGAAAGAGGAAAGATTAATGAGGACTAGTATATGGATAACATTTGGATGATGTTTAAAAACTACAGAACTACTTGATGGATGATATGAATTTTCCACAGTATAACCTAGAGCAATGGTTTCCAACCTTTTTTGTCTTGTGTACCCCCTTTTTATTTGTCATACCATGAGTACCCCCTCAATCATCTGTGTTGAATATTCTTTAGAAAGTGGTCATATAAAACATCTGTTTATTAATACTTAATGTATTGTATTCGTTTACATTTTTTCTTTAAAACTCAAATTGAAGATAAAAAAGAACAATTTTCCTGCCTTTAAAACATTTTTTAAATAAAATTTTAACAATTTAAACTCCTATTACACTTACTTATTTTACTATACATTTTATGTTCAGAATAAATAGAAAAAATATAAAATTAATTATCATATTAAACTAATAAAAACAAATAATAAATATAAAAAATAATAATAATAATAAATAGTTTTAAAAGTGTGATTATCATGACATCTTAAAATGATATACCTTGAAATCAGTTATTGGGCCATGCATGCTTATCTGTAATACTGATAATAAGGCTTGATTATCACTTGCACAACAATGAAGGAATACACAAAAGCTCATAAAAGACATGTTTACAATGATCCATCCTAATCAAATGCATACAATTTAAAAAGCTAATTTGTGTTATTGGACAAAGCTCTTGTAAACACAAACAGCAGTGGTGCCATCACCTCTTTTGTTCTGCCACTTACAGCTGGGGAAACACCGTTCAGTACACAGGTGAAAACAAAAAGCCTGTCTGTCCTGTTATTGTGTGCAGGCAATGCTCCAAGCTCACTGAGTTCTATCTGTAGAAGAATCAGTGACATTTTCAAATGTAACTTCATAAAGATGTAATATTTCAACAGTGTAGTACAGCAGAAAGATATGGATTATAATTTAGGGCTGTAACTAACGATTAATTTTAAAAAATAAACTAATCTTTTGAATCGTTTTTTGATGTTGACCTGGAGGTGTAACAAGATTTGGTTAAAACTTGAGATGTGTTACAGCTTCAAGTACTGCAAATCAAAACAACGGTCTCTTTTCTGATTAGATGGTCGGCAATGCAGCTAAAAAAATAAATAAATAACTAACCAAAAAAGTTGGCCATATGTTTACCTCATAACTTGGGACACGTGGGTCATTTTTATGAAATATAAAAAATATATACTGCCCATAGCACCTTTAATAATCAATTAATTAGTTGTTGCAGCCCTAGAACATAGCAGTCATAACTATTTTTCCACTGTTGTATAATCAGATCAACATAACAATTTCACATTTGTCTAGTGTTAAAAAAAGGCTCCATATACACAAATACTTTCATTCCCCTTTGATCTATAGCTGTCCAAAGTCAACAAATTGACCATCGCAGGAGCACACACCATTTCTATACAAGCATGCATTATTGAATAAAAATGTATGTTTTTATCAACAAATATTATATCAGCTGAAGCCATTCAGTCCCATTACACTGTGCTCTGTGGCTTCAAAAAATCCCAAAAACTTTTACAAGATTGTGTGAACTTCTGTTTTATGTTGCTTTCATAAAAAACAGCAAATAGTGTGAGAAGTGCATGACTATGGTAGCGCACTTCACATCACATTGTCTGGATGTATTATTGCAATCAGCTGTTTATGATCATATCTCTCCGCGAATATGAAGTAGATCATCAAAAACTGATTTGAAGCTCCAGAACTGTCACACACCTTTAGGAGATAAAAACTGTTCCTAGTGTCCATAATTTCTGTGTCATTACCTGTGATGCACCACACTCATACCATCACTGACTGGCTGCACACTGCTGTGAGCTCACCTGCTTCAGTGCCGGAGTCAAATATTAAGGCTGTGATATTACTGTGCTTGACACACACAATATTAATGTGTGGAAGAAGAAGCCATTTAGGTTTACAAAAGGTGTGCTGTAATCCTTTCTCCTGTTAATACAACTTTAAATATACCTCGCTCATAATGATGGATAAACATCTAAATCTTATCTTTAGAATGTAGGCATAAGTAACAGGCATGACCGTGATTAAGTACTATGTGCACATGGCATAAGGGTGTGTCGAGATTATATTGCAACATCTGGATTATGTAAAAGATAAACTGAAACTGAATAAACTGAAACTGATAAACTGAAAGTTGGGCTGTTGCGTGGCCCGTTTGCACTCACTAACAAAGGCAGGGGAGTGGTTTTGATCAAGGCAGGTGCTTACTCATTCCTTTGAGCTCTGTGCCCTGTCAGTCCTGCCGGAGCAGCCTGGCAGCCCCACTGAACAAACAGCACAAGAAGGAAAAAAACTGCTGCATATGCATACGCCCGGGAGGAGGAGAGAGGGAAAGGAAGGATTAAACACTTGCTGAATTTTAAAGCGACTGCCTGCCATCAATATAGGTAAATACTGTATGTTTAAAGCAAACATACACTGACCATGACCTGCCTATTGTTGGTGGTCATAATGTTATGTGTATGGCTAATATGCAGGCTCAACAAAAGTTCAATCAGAAGTTCAGCATGTTGCATTACAGTAGCCTACATCTGTTGGATCAGACCACACAGGTCAACCTTCCTCAATGAGCCCTAGCCACCCATTTTCAAATCCTGAAGCTTGCCCATTTTTTTCTGCTTCTAACACACCAACTTTGAGGACAAAATGTTCCCTTTGTTGCCTCATATATCCCGCCCACTAACAGGTGCCACAATGAAGAGATAATCTGTTATTCAAGTCCACCTGTCAGTAGTCATAATGTTATGCCTGATTGGTGCATACTTTGTGATACTCACCAAGCATCTATTCTTTTTGTTCTTCGCTAGGACAATGGTTAGAACGCCGACGATAATTCCCTGCCAAAAGAGAAAAGCGTTAGATTCCATTTGCTAAATAACATATGTCAACAGTACATCTTTCAGCTCCTCAGCCAGACAGGTATTCTGAAAATGTAAAATACTACAATGAGTGACTTTTTGTTTTAAAAAGGTGGAATGTTGAAGAATGTAAAGTGGATTTGTATACAAGGTTGTCTACAACTCTTCAAAGGCAAAAATATCACACTGTCTGCACATTGGAAGTCTCAATCATTTATTTACCTGTGGCAAATGAATAAAGGAAAATGGATGGTTCCAGATGGATGAAATAATTGGCATATGTTACACTCTCGGATCACTTTAATGGGTATCAAATGCTTTTTGACTAAGACAGATTGTTATTCAGACAAGTGTAAATTTTGTTTACAGAATAACATTTTTATTGAACACTTCAAACCTACATAAAAAGGACCAGATTCAAATCATCACAATGAGTAGATAAATTGCATGCCTTTATATTCTATACAGAAAAGGTTTATACTCATTAAACCAAACCATGTTTTCTCATATTCTTATTGTTTAGTTTTAGTGAGTGAGAGTGAGTGATTTTTATCTTATTGACAAAAGTTCCTGTGATGGTCATCTGCTGCTGTCTTCCCTAAATATCAAGGTTAGATATGCTGTGCCATTCAGAGATGATCCTTTATATAAATCATTGTAATAAAGTGTTTTTTCTGTGCCTATGGCCTTTCCCACCACCACCACCAAACACACAATTGCACTGACACATTCATACAGGCAAGGTGGGTGAAGCCAAAGAACAAAAGTATGTTGTGATGGTAGCGGGGATTGATCCACCAACCATAGTGGGTGTTCCAACCAGTAGCTCTCAACAACTTTTCAAGTAGCACTCCAGAGGCTTTAGGAATTCTACATAAGCTTTATTAGTCAAATATAACTTATCATTTCACAACTGGTAAACCAACTTCTGCATGTATCCAATCAAATTCATAGGCACCTGCCTCCTTTCTGCACAAAATGATTATTTTAAGATTAGGTGATAGAGTTTTGTTTCAAAGTAAACAGAGGGAACTAAATATTTGAATTTAAAATGTGAGTTGCAGACATCAACATTTTGAAAATGTTCAGGGAAAATAAAATTAATTTTCTTTAGGTTGAAAGTGTCAGCCCTGCGACTAACTGGCCACTATCCAGGTGTACCCTGCCTAAGGCCCATGGATACTGGAATAGGCTCAAGTACCCATGACCTTTAGAGGGAATAAGTGGAAGAAAATTAATGAATAAATGTTACAAAGCACGAATAGCTCTTTGCCATTTTCTCTGGGGAAAAAGTTTGGAGACCTCTGCACTAGATGATCTGCTGAGGTCAACGCTGAAGGGAACAGACAAAAGAATTGATTAGATTAAAATTATTCAATCCCCTGCATAGAAAGTTTGCTCATTTGCTGTAACCCATAAAACAGTTTTCCAATAAATAAAATTCTAATATTAGTGTTTTTTTATGAATTTTGTTTTGCTTGTGTGTTTTTTTGTCACAAGATGCTAAAACCAATGGAAAAAACCCTTTTCAAAATTCAGTGCTCACCACTAGGCCAGACGTGAGTGCCACCACAGTGGAGACAGCGTACTCCAGGGCTCTGTGGTGCTTCTGGAAGTTTATATGCCGGAGCACCACGCCTTGCACCAGCGCTGCCAGCATAAAGTTAACATGACCAATGAGAATTACGCTCAGTCCCATCTTCATCAGGGCCTTAGGCTGCTCCAGACTGCCACAGCACAGACCTGGGAGAAGGACACACAAAAACTGTCAGTATCTAACTGGATGCACTGAGGCAAAGAGCAAAGTGACTTCAGGCTCACTGATGTCGGCCTACATCGATCACAGAGACAGGTCAGAGCCACAGCGGTTACTAGCATTAATGATTAGCTGCTGAGCACATAACATGTACAGAAAGAATAACTTCTACTTTGATCTAGACATGTTTTAATCCAGCATCTTCAGCCAAGGAACATGGTATTTAACACTGTGCTTCAGCAAAGGGTATTGACAGCAGAATTAGTTTGGAAGCTGTGGAACAAAAACAAAGCTAATCAAAGCTCCACATTACAATTTTTAATAGTTAACTTTAAATAATAAAAGTTAAAGCCATAAACAAACTAGGTGGTATAAACTTTATTTAAATTCTTACAACAAGATAAAAGCCCCTAAATGTGAATATCTGAAAACAATGTCTAAAATATGAATATTCTACATACGGTTCTTTAAGGGCTTTATCACTCTAATACTAAAGCAGATGTTGCTCCTGTCTGCTTCTCCAAACTGGGAGCAGTAAGCTGACAACTAGTTTTACAACTACTAGGGAGTACCTTATCCAAAGTATCCATTACAACTGCATTTATAGCAAATACTGAACTGAACTTTTGATGGTAACTTTCTAGATTTACATTTCAGTTTGCAAGGAGGTAAGAATGCCTACAATCTGTCTGTCTGCCTGATTTTTTGTGGCATTTTGTACCACTGGCTGAATAAAAATGTGACAGTGACAAACAATTGTGACCTATCTGTCCATAACTGGCCAAACTGTCCTATTTAGGTGTGGATAAAACATTGCACTGTACAAAACTTTATGGATAGTTTGCTGGTTTGGAATCTTATCAGTATTTTACGAAGTCACAACCCAAAATGTTTTGGTTTAAATTGGCTACAGCAGGTGCCACGCCGTGTCTGTCTCACCATTACCGCACCCAATCACTTCTAACTAAAACAACGCGTCCGTTCTGGGGCATTTGAAGCAAACCCCTCTCAGAGTGATGTGTGTGTACCTTGGCCCGCCATGTTCGTCAGGTCACCATCCGCTTGACTTGAATTAGAGACCGCCGGTGATCAGACCGCGTGCTCCCAAACTAAGCCAAGTACGGCGTGTGCGCAAAAGCTGGGATGAGCCGCAGCAGGAGCAGGAATGACAACAAGTGACACCCAACGTGACACCTGTGCCCAACGACTCTTCAAAGTAAAAGCTGTTCTCCAAAAGTGAAACTTAACCGCACTTGATACTTGCGGTTAAGTATCAAGTGGCCAAAATTGAACAGATGGAGGTCGAAAGTACTTTAAATCAATTCTTTTAGAACTTATTTAAAGCACTGGCTGAACATACATTGACATTTTTTCAGTAGGGAAATGTTAATGATTTTTCTGTAAGTCTTTAATTGAGTAAACTTTTTTTTTTTTTTTTTTTTTTTTTTTTTTTTTTTTTTTTAAACCAAAGTGGATAACACTTGCCTTGCGATCAAACAACTATAGTGGTGGATTTTCCTGTGCAATTGGAAAAAAAAAAAAAAAAAAACGACGGCAACAAAACTTTCAAAATGCTTTTTCTTGAGTGTTACTATTAAAAAGTAGGTTACTTTAAACTTACACGCATACATGTATGTATCACATTTATGCAAACATTAATAAACTATCATTTTGTCATTCATCAACTGTCATATTTGAATGTGTTTCATTTGTGCCCCTGTTGGTCCCGAAGATCACCTAAAGCAGTCTGAGAACTGCAGCGCTCTAAAAATGAGGCAGTTACAAATAAAAGAAATTATACAATGGCAAACATACAGTAATTCTTCTGGTTTAAGTGTGGCATGTCATGTAGGCCCACTGTAGTTATCAGGGTTGGTGAGAGGTTTATAGTGCCATCTTGTGGAGGGATGCTGACACAAAACTCTTGAATTCTAGTACATTGTTTCTCAAACATTTATAAGCGTGGCCAGGTTTCAAACAGGTTTGTGACTCATGCTATCCACTTGTTATTTTCCTATATTGGTATTTTTTGTCTTATTTCTCTTATTTTAATCTATTTATTTATTGCATTATTATGTTTTGGCAATCAGAAAAAACAAAAAAGCTTTTAATTAATTGACTTTTTAAGGTAATGGGTTTCCACAATCCACAGGGATCTCAACCCAGTGTTATATGAATTTGTCACTGCCACTCTTTCTGAAAAGAGTTTTTACCAAATATAATAAATAATATCACAGAAAAGTCCCTTACATAAAAAATAACTGCTCATGTTTTATAATTCACTGACAAAGTGGCAGTAGGCCATTTATTTACCATTGGATTTTATTTTATTCATAATTTAGCAATGGTTGTGATGTCACAATGTCCCCAATACATAAAAAAACAAACAGCCATATAATTCAGTAAACTTCTTTTTGACTGGTAATCATTTAAAAGATCACATAATCTAACCAAACCATAGAAATATAAAACTATAAAACAAAATTAATATCTGGGACTATTTCATCTACAGCCATGATAGACAGAACCATTTTGAAAGCTCACAGAAATAGAGGTTCCCTGTCTTTTTCTTCCTGCTCAGTGTTGAAGGAACAAGCCTGAAAAATTTGTTATGTGTTTCCTGACCTCGGGCTTCACAAATTAAGAAGTGTTGACTTTCTGACACTTCTTGGTGTGGACACTTCCTCGTTGGCTCATAGTGACCACTCGGGCTGCGATCAGGTAAAATATCTCACAGAGGTTTAGTATGATGCAGAAAACAGACGCCCCCACCATGAAGTACGTAAACACTGTCTTCTCTGTCGGTCGAGATACATAACAGTTGACCAGGTTTGGACATGGGCTCACATCGCACTGAACCTTCCGGGGCAACCTAAAGCTATCGTAGATGTAATGCAGGGTGTAGAGGAAGATGACCTCAAACGTAGTCTTCATGAAGAGACTCATTAAATATGTCCACCAGAGTCCGCCATGCTTCTGTCCGGGATTGTCGTAGAGTCGCGTGTTCTCACCATGCTTGGCCTTGTACTTGCGTTCCCGCTCTTCTCTGTAAGCCACGTGTAGGACCACAATGAAGGTAGGACACGTGACAAAAATGAGTTGGAGAGCCCATAAGCGAATGTGAGAAATGGGGAAGAAGTAGTCGTAGCAGATGTTGGTGCAACCCGGTTGGCGTGTGTTGCAGTCGAAGTGTCCCTGGTCATCGCTCCATACTCTCTCGGCGGCCACCACGAAGACCATCACGCGGAAGACAAAGACTACTGACAGCCATATACGTCCGAAAGCAGTGGAGTACTTGTTGACTCCGCTGAGAAGGCTTTCCAGAAATTTCCAATCCATTTACTCTTTGTGGAGGTGGTCTGTATGATGTTCTGGAAGGCAAAATGTTGGCTGCAAAAAGGAACAGTCACAAAGTTAGCTAAATAAGCTTAATGCACCTGGGTTAACATTTATTTTTGCCTTACATAAAAAAAAAAAAAAAAAAAAAAAAGCTTTAGACCAGTGGTTCCCAACCTTTGTACCCCCAGGACCTGCTCTAGTCCTGGTTTGGACCTGGCTTAGTTCTGGTTTAGACTGGATTTAGACCTGGTTTTATCCTGGTTTATTCCTGGTTTAGCTCTAGTTTTAGATCTTTTTTTTTTTTTCCTGGTTGAGTTCTGGTTTTAGGCCTGGTTTAGTCCTGATTTTAGACCTGATTTAGTCCTGGTTTAGTCCTGGTTTTAGATCTGATTTAGTCCTGGTTTAGTCCTGGTTTTAGACCTGGTTTTAGTCCTGGTTTAGTCCTGGTTTAGTCCTGGTTTAGTCCTGGTTTAGTCCTTCTTTAGTGTTGCATTCTTTTGATGTATGTTCATTTTAGTCTTTCAAAGCCAAATATAAATGCACTACAGATGACCACATAACTCCATTTGCCTCCTGCAATGTGCTCATGTACTCCTAGGGGTCCCGCACCCTTGGTTGGGAAACACTGCTTTCGACCACACAAAAAGCTTTTGTAAAATATCTAGCTCAGTATGTTATTAGACCACAAGACACAAGATGATGGTAAGTACTATGTTGTCACAGAATAACAATAAGAGCATAAAGTGAAATGTGTAATTAATGTTTGTCATTAAAATGCAAACGAAGTATTTTTATATAGTACCTTTGATGAGTTCTGAAGATGTGTGGTGAGTTTTACATGTCTGGAGTAAAATGTCACATGACCACAGGTGTTTAGGAGCTCAGACTCTAAAGTTCTTTATTCTTTGTAGGAGTTTCTCTTTGAGTCAGATTGTGAACATTTTGGTGTATGTGACCTAGTGCACCACCTTGTATTTATGCATATTTTACTAAAAGTTGTTGAAACTTTATGTTGCCAATTTTTAATGCAAAAGTACCAGATGTTCCCATTCACACTGTGTAGGACAAGTACAAACTGAGCTTTTCTCAGCCCTAAACTCTTCACCTGCACATTTCCTCCAGTCTATAGACTACACCTGTATACAGCAGTCATCAGAGTTCATCATGGAAGGCAAGTGCCAATTTGCCATTAAATGTGAAATTCTCAAATAACAAAAAAATAAAATAAAATAAAATAAATAAATAAATAAATAAATAAATAAATAAATAAATAAATAAATAAATAAATAAATAAATAAATAAATAAATAAATAAATAAATAAATAATAATCTAAAACCTTTTTTTATGGAAGTTAATACATGAGTTTATGAACAGTTTAATAGATACATGGTTCAATGGTGCTTAAACACTTTTCATTCATATTGTTTAAAATATTAATAGGTTGTTTCATAGGGGCACTACCAACATATGATTTTAGTATTAGCCTATTATGTCTGAAAAAAAATTCATTATGGGTCAGCTTCAGTTTGTCGGAACACTTCAAAGCAATCAAAAGTAAAAAAAGGTCGTAGGGCAAGTTTTAGGTCTTAGTGCCATGTAGGCCTACTATGTAGAGGACACAAAACTCAATGTGCTTTATGTAGCTCTTTAAAATAGTAACAGCTGCCACAGTAGCAGCTGGCTCTAACCTTGAAAGATTGCTTCTTTCAAGTGTAGAGCCTCCTTTTTGTTTGGTGTTACATTGCATATAAGCTAGGTTTCATAACTAAAAATAAGTGCTAAATAGTTGACAGAAAAAATGTCCTATCAATGCATATGGGTCAGGAAAGGTTCAAATTGATAAAAAAACAATACAATGTGTACTATCTAATGATATATTATAAAATGCTTAAGAATAGCTTAAAATCCTACCTGCGGTAGTATTGGTCTTGAAGAAAACTTGTTCCGTTTGCTAAACAGAAACCTAAGTCTGGAATGGTCCTGAAACAGAAAGATACTGTTGACCATATCCTAGAGGAGTGGCCACATTCTGCAGCCATTCAGAGATCATTTTTAAACGTCCAACACCTAATGCCAACCAATGGGCTACAGAAGTCTGAAGTAGAAGTAGCCCGCCCAGGCTATTACATATACATATACATACATATACATATACATATACATATACATATACATATACATATACATATACATATACATATAACGTGGTGTTTGTTCCAGTAGCCAATGCGGCGTAGTCTATAACATTATGTACTTACAGTATGTCTGTGTATACATCGAGCCTACCTACTGCTACTGATTAAAGCACTTTCTGTGACACAATGTCCTCTATTATTATTTGACATCAAATAAATTTACATAAGATAAAAGCTGACAAATAAAGTGGTTGGTGACAGAGTTCAAGAAAACTTTAAAAAAAATATTTAAGCGCATGACCTGGCTGACCTCTATGTCCTGTTGTGACTGTTACTGTGACTGTTGTGTTCCCAGTAGACTTGCTATCAGTCACATTAGGCAACTGTGATTTAGTGATTCGTATGAAAAAATATGGCCTCCACCTAACATTTATTTGTCCAGCCATTAGGGCTATCATACTTTTAATCATATATCTACTGCTACTACAAATAGGCTACATACCAATTCTCTACGGTGGCAGTTCCACTGCTTTGTTAATACAGTAGTCATTCTGATATGGATCAAATCCACTTGACACATGAATAGGTGAATGAATGGAAGATGTGGCAATTGTTTCTACGGTAGACTGAAACTGAGGAGTGGTGTTTTTATCAAATTGTCAATAATACTACTCCCATCATTAAATGTCTATTGATTTGAGACACTGTGGTGTGGGTAAGACTCTTTCTACAGCTTGCATTGAGCCTGTGCATGTGTGATATAACAAGTACATGTAAGCTTTGTTCACTTGTTAATAGACCAATATCCACCCTCTAGTGGAATTCACTTGTTATGTTTTATCACCCAAACTGTACTTAATGGTAGATATTGATCAGAATCAGAATTTCTTTATTTTATTCTTAAGTGGAAATTGTTTTTTGTTACAGATACATTTCCCAACCAATAAATGAAAAGATAGGAATACAGTTAAATGAAATAACAGGGTGTCCATAAAGTCTCTTTACATTTATTTATTTATTTTTTATTTTTTACAAAAGCAAATGAAAACACAAAAATGTGAAAATTATTACAAAATGAGGAGTAGATATTGAATTTGTTTCCCTCATTTTATACTATATGGGCACCATTAGTTGCATGGAGCAAATCAAGCTGGTACTCAATTTCTTCATGTTTGCTGTAGCACAGCATCATCCCACAGCACACATTCACCTTTGGAAGATCTCAGTGAGGTTCCTGAGTCACATGGGGCTCTTCTCACATTATTGGTGTTTAGTTTCCCTAAAACATGAAAGGTTGCCTCATCACTAAAACAAGATGAGGAACGTTTCATCCTCAGAAATTGGTTCCAGTTTATTAACTGCAAACTATTTTGGTCTTGGTTTATCATTTGTCTTGTGTGCAGTCTGTAAGAGTTGCACTTTGTAAGCGTACAATTGCAAGTTCTTGTGTAGGTCTTAGGGTACTGTTGAACATGGAGCTGTAACTGTCTGGCAGCAGTATGTATGTGGTTAAAAACTTTGATAAGCACTCAGTACATACAACAAATCTGATTAAGAGATCTCATCAATTGCCTTTGTATTATATATATTTTTTATTGTAAAGAGACTTTATTGACACCCTGTATAATAAAAAATATAATAATTATCAAAGTACAAAAAAAGGATCTCAGCTGCCTCAGAAAATAGACCTGGGGCCCTTTCTGTACACAGATAACTTTCATAATGGCTTTCAATTAGGCAGATGGGTTAGTTTGGTATTGGTGTTTTTATTTATTCACTTTGGACAAGGATAGTTATTTAAGTAAAATCATACTTTGCATCATGGGTAAATGTGTATTGTGCTGGACATTGGACATTAGCTGCTCCCTTATGATAGTATATATTGGCAACTGATAATAAAATAGACAAGCCACATAGACACAGTGATGCTTTTAAGAGACTGTCTTGCTTATTTATTAATATGACTAATTATTAACAAAAACACATTCAACTTTGTCTCATTCAAAAGACACAAACCATATTAAAAATGTGTATTTTTAAGAACATACAAAAATTCCTTAATCAATATGTCTTCTCTATGATACATACATATTAACAACCCAACACTTTTGGTTTTAATCTCTTAATCTTAATCTTTCAAAGCATCAGTTGTTCTTCAGGAGACTGCAACACTGTACGCTGGTGCAGAGGCTTTTTTGGACACTTCTCCATTGTCAGAATCATCCATAATTGGCTCTTTGTACATGGAGCTCTGCCTCTCCGTCAGCGGTATCCTGGGCATCATGAAGGAGTTCTCTTTCACAGAGTGACGTCTACCTCCACAGCACTCTATGCACCTCTTCCCACAGAGGTACAAGACTTCCAGAAAGGTGAGGAGGATGCACACAAAACTGGTGACCACCATGAAGATTGTGAAGATTTTCTTCTCCGTAGGCCTAGGGAGTAAAAATCAAAGTCAGAATGGCAATATGTTTTGATGGTTTCTTTAGAAATAAGTGGTCCAGATTTTAAAATGCACTTACCTAGCAATGTAGCAGTCCACCACATTGGGACATGGGTCTTCACTGCATTTGACCACCGGCGGAAAGAAGGTGGCCCGGTAGATGTAGAACAACAATAAGGTAAAAACACTATCCACCATGATCTTAAACAACAGGCTTAAGAAGTACGTCCACCAAAGCCCCCCTCGCTTCTTCCCAGTGTTATCATACAAAGGAGCGCAGTCTTCTCCATGCTTCAGCTTGTGCTTGCGCTCCCGTTCCTCCCTGTAGCTCACATGTAGGGTCACCAGAAGGGATGGACAGGTGACGAAGATGAGCTGGAGAGCCCAGAGCCGGGTGTAGGAGATGGGGAAGTAGTGGTCGTAGCAGACGTTGTGACATCCTGGTTGGCGAGTGTTACAGTCAAAGTCTTTCTGCTCGTCTCCCCAGACCTTCTCACACGCCACCAGGAACACCAAAAGCCTGAAAATGAAAACGATCGCAAGCCAGATCCGGCCAAAAGCGGTGGAGTACTTGTTCACCCCGCTGAGAAGACCCTCCAGGAAGCCCCAGTTCATTGTGATGGCTTTCAAATCAGAAGAAACAAACTAGAATTCACCAGCTCAGTTGCTCACCTGTTGAACACTGGTGCTTCTTGTTATGGCACTTCTTACTGCTGCTTTCCTCCACAAGGGTGGGAAGAACTGTGATAGGCTGTGCAAACACTCATGCATTCCATTATACTCACAAGTGCAATCACAGATAGCAAACAAGTGACAGGCAGTGTTGCCAACTATTTTCAGTGGGAAGTAGCTAGATCCTGCTCAAAAAGTCTCTAGACATTGCCAAATAATTTGCCTGTTAATGACGTCACCGGGGCTTGACGTTAACTTCTTTGCTCTCTGGCCACCTTGGCTAATGTTCTTTAAATGTTACTAGCCATTTGGGATTATTGTTAGTCACAGTTTAGATGTTGAAATGTTGTGTCATGTCTAGTCATTTAATACAGTTTGATATTACCATTTATTTGCCAATGGCCACTGAAAAAGTATGATTAAATTAATTTCAGTGGCAAAAAGAGAATACATTAAAGGAAAAGTGTATGATTTTGCTTGTCGTGTACATTTATTACTTCAGCATTATGTGTTTTTTATTAAGGCTGCATTAATAGCATTTTTTTCCTCAATTGATAATTTAGTTTTAAATTATGGGGACATTTATAAGCACAGCAGCAGGTAGTAATACATAGTTAAATTGTAAGAGTTAAACTGTAATAGTCCAGCTGGACAAAATGGCTATTGAGACTGAATGTGTCACTAGCCAAAATTAAAATCTTCCGCATTTGGCCAGTTGGCCAGAGTTAATGTCGAGCCCTGGACGTAACCTCATTCCCTCTCTACTTTTTAATAGAAATAGTGTCCTATAGGGCTGTTTTTTTTTTTTTTTTTTTTTTTTTTTTTTACTTTTTAAAAACATTTTTAGCCTAACTTGCATAAGCAGCACAGTACTGGAAAAAATAAAAAATAAGGCTAGGCTATGAGCAATTACTCAGTTTTATGGTCTATAATAACTGTTTACACAATTTTAAGAACTGAATTAAAACATATTCTATAACTATATAAAAATGCCTGACCTAAGCTTGTTTTTACGTGACCAAAAATGTGAATAAAAACCCTTGTAAACCCCCCCTCAATTAATTTAGTGTAAGTGTGTTTGCCGTTCAGACTGAGCAGACAGTGTGTCACTTTAAAGAGGGGAAAGAGACAGAGTTATTGGTGCAGTTATCGCCTGTGTCTCACTAAATGGGGCAGAAACAGAGCAGAGTGTGCGGGGAAAGTGGGAAAATGACAACTCACACTCTCCCAGAATGCTTCTGACAACTTTTTAAAGTTGGTAAGGGTCACCCAAAATGTCACTAGTCATTTATTTATTTATTTATTTTAAGAAAGTAGTTGCTAAGGGGGTCTGAAAAGTCACTAAATCTAGCGACAAAATCCCTAAGTTGGCAACACTGGTGATATAGATAATAAAAGGTACTATAAGCAGCATGCACTCACACTGGTTTGAAAACAGTACTGCAGTCTAAATCAAAACAGTGGTCTGTGGGTTGCCAGTCTTTCCGCTTTTCTGATTGGAAAATTGGCGATACAGTTTTAGAACCAAAACAAAAAATGTAAACATAAACAACTATGTTCAATATTTTTTAATAGTTAATAACACAACTGTACCATTATCTTGGGATACGTGGGTAATTTTTATGAAATATTAAAAATATATACTGCTCATAGCACCTTTAATTAGGCTACTATTTTAGAAGTGCTTTTATTGCTTATCAGTTTCCCATAGAAAATTTATCAGTTGACTTAGTATACTTTAAAATTGTGTACCAACAAATGTTTGTAATTTATACACCACATTTACAACCTCTAAAAACCTCATATTTACCTCATCATCACCTCATCATATATATATATATATATATATATATATATATATATATATATATATATGTGTGTGTGTGTATTTTTTTTTTTTTTTTTTTGTTAAATAAATTCTATAATACACTTATGCATGCCTCATTTATTTTCTATAATGCATAGTAGTCAAAGCACTCCCAGTTTGGAGAAGCGCATGGGGTGATACTGTAAGTACTGCATTAAAGGTGCTGTAAGCAGCATGCGCTCTACTGGTTTGAAAATGGTACTGCAGTCTAAATCAAAACTCTGGTCTGTGGGTTGCCAGTCTTTGTGCTTTTCTGATTGACCGGACAGTATTGCAGGATTTAGAACCATAACAAAAAATGTAAACATAAACACCTTGGCTATTATGTAAAATATTATTGTTATTGTGAATAAATTAGTTGAACCATTGTTATCAGTAAAACTAATATCTGTTTTAAACATATTTACCACCTATGTTGGGACACATGAGTTTTTTTTATTATAAAAAAAATATAGATTGGTCATATCACCTTTAAATGAGGCAAAAGAAAATTCGATTTTAAACACTGAAAAAACTGTTTAAGGATCAAAACCAATAGAGGTTACATATCAAAATAAATAGCACACATGTATTTATTTTCTATATAATTTGCATTAACAATATATATTTCTATAGAACTGACTTTTCTCTGCCAACCCACTTACAAATTATGGACAGTTCATAGATTATTTGCAGACACTGTACGCCCACTTTGTTATGTGGTGCAGTGTCAAGTCTGATCCATTTACATAGAATACTTCCTGTACACGATCAAAATAAAACGTAAAGTAACAGAAATGTATTATTGACGATTTTTTATTGACGATCAAACACAACTGCACGCATTAGGCGACATTGGTTTGGTGTAGCGAAAATATTTATGGTTAGTCTAAAAGCATTTATTTCCCAGCAGAGGTATTTAGTGGCGGCAATGTAACCGGAAGTTGTGATTATTACAGCGTCTGCGATTACAGTGGTGTCGGGTGAGGGGTCATAAATTGAAACAGACTCCCCACATTTGCATACTGTATTTCCCCTCTGCATAGCTCAAAGACAACATGACCCTGTACAGTTTAGCCTCGGCACACTGTTAACCACGCGCAGCGCCTGGGAAAGGGAAGGGACTTTTCTCCCGCGGGGGTCGCAGAAGTAAACTACTTTATCCACAGTTATTAATAGCCCTCCTCTGTCCACAGCTGGCTGCGGCTATCTCTCCTCGTCAACTGGAGGTAAGAGCTCCGCGGTGGGACATTGCTATTAGCTGTTTAGCTAGCGTCATCTACGGAGCTAACTGTTAGCATAATGGCTGTGTGTTTTGGGGCAACTTTTGAGTAATACGCTGCTTCGTGTTACTAATTCATGTCGTTTTGTACACGTTTATACAAAACGTGTATCAATGTAATGCAAATGTCTCTGTTTGATATTTAACTTTAGACGTTAGCCAACACCAGACTGATAAAAAAATGAGAAGAATAACACACTGAATCCTTCAAAGCATTCAAAATAAAAGCTTGCCTTTATACAAATTGGCTGTCATTTATAAGTTAGAAACTGTATTAACAAACGATAGCATTCTAGTTAAATAGTAAAACCACTTGGGGCTCAAATACTTCTATTTATATTAAAAGCAAAGATGCTCTAGCGTGCATTTTGAATTATAATTTCTGTGAAGGAGCGCACTTCCGTTTTTACTTTAATTTTCCTGCTAACTTGACAGAACCTTTTTACCGCGCAGCAGCTGCAGCTAGAGTTGCGCTGTTTAGCCTATCCCACACGGGCTGTTATTAAGGGTGAGCTGCGGGTTTGGGACTGTCGGGATGCCACGGAACGCTGCCTAAAGTAACCGCGACACACTGCGGCTGTGTTGCCTTCTTCAACGCAGGTCTGGAGAGAAGCGCTCCGCTGAGCCATGCGACAGTGGAGTGTCCCCGTTGCGACCCCACGCACCGAGCCACTCCCGGGCCGCCTCTCCGTGTCACCCCCTCCCTCAGGTAACTGGATGGGACACTGCTTAAACTTGCATTTGATGAGAGTTAAATATACTTTGTTTTAATTTTTATGATTTATTTCATAATTGGTTGCCATTTGTTTTTTGTGAACTACATCATATGCATAGGCCACTAGCAGTTTTTCTTCTCTTAACGTGATCAGGGCTTTAAAATGTAAAAGTTTCATGCCAAGGCATTTTTCCTCATCAGATTCTGCACTCAATTATACAAATGAGCTGGTAAGTATTGTGTGGATCTGATTTTTGGTTTAATATGCCAGTGTCATCGCTCTTCATTTCACCCTGGACAAATCAAGCAAGGTTAGAGTTTGTGCCAAGCGTTTGAATGGGAGCCAAGATTTCAAATGAACTTCTTCAGAGGAGAATGCAGTCAGTTCCCATAAACCTCTTTTATTAACACATAACTGTAATTAACATCCGGAAGCCACATCTGCATTCAAAGCGTCTGCAAGATGAAAAAAAGCCCAGCAAGGCAGCGTTTAAATCCAGACTTGTTTTTTTTTTTTTTTTTTTTTTTTGTGTCTTAATCTATTAATAATTCTTTTATCAGTTTAACATATCAAAATCCAACTTCTATAAAAGGGGCTAAGATAAATATAGACATTATATGTCAGCTTTAGTTCTGACAAGAATAGTTGCTCAGCCTAGATTTTAAAGACCTTCTTTACTTTAGCAACTTCTGAGAACTATACAGTCAATTGTGCACCATACACTAGTGACGCATCTGCACAGACAAACACAGGAACATTCCCTAAACTTCTCAAAGTCAAACAAACATGGCGAAAACATTGAATGAAGTTAGGAAACTATAGCTTTATTTACTTTTTGTCAGTCAACTAAATTAAATCTGTTGTGTTTTCACTGTTTTCACAGTACACAAGTAACAAATACAGTTAACATTGGTTTATTGTTAAGTCAAAAGGCAACAAAAATGACAAGGTCACAAAGGATGATCCTGCTTTTGAACACCGACAATGCAGGTATATTGCTCTTATTTTACAAAGTAAATATTTCTTCAAGTAGGTGAGAAAAATTACTTGATATGAGAACAAAAAAAAAGTCAAAAGTGGGGAACTAGATTACTCATCTTGATTGTCTTATATTTCAAAACTCTCGAACTACATTGTGTGAATTTTTGAAGTGTATAGCTGAACAACATGGAACACAAATGTTTTTAATAGTCTACATTTCCTTCAAAAGAACTATTTTCAGTTGACAAAAAGCTCTCCCAACCGAGTGGAAAGCGCCATTAGATCTAGTACGTCTTGTACATAAAGTTACTAAAGGGTGAGAAACTGAAAACACACACACACTGCATAAGCTAGTACGGTTTAGTAAAGCAATCACCATTATAATCTTACCTGTTTTCTAGAGGTCTAAAGAGAAGAGCATGGCCCTGTAGCACTCCAGAAAAGAGGTGTATGGACTTGGAATCTGCCAGGCCCCAAAGACTACACACAGCACTTTTAACTTCATTTTATTTTCTCAGATGCCAGAATGGAGTGCTGTGAAGTGGAGCCACGCTACACCATCGAACAGATCGACCTCTTACAGCGCCTGCGTCTGTCCGGGATGACCAAACCTCAGATCATCCATGCTCTGGAGTCTCTGGAGCGGCTGGACCCGGACACTCGCCCGTCCCACTGTGACTCTAACCCTGCACCTTCCAACAACAACAACAACAACACCCATACTACATCTTCATCCTCCTCTGCCTCCTCGCTTTCTCTGGCCTCAGCTACTACGCAAACCTCCGGCCTGGATGGAGCGGCCTTGTCTCCCAGCAACAGCTATGAGGCTTCACCTCCGCCTCTTTATCCCCCAACGGTGGCAGTTCAAAGGTCGTTCAGCTACGACATGATGGGAGAAGAGGAGTGGGACCTCGAGGAGAAGGTGGAGGAGTACATGAGGTAAAGATGAATAAGTTCTACTAAAAACAAAATGAGACTATTAGAGCACCAGCTAATGATGGTAAATGTCCCCAGCGGCGCAGTCTTGTACTCCAGAATTGTAATCGAGTTAATTCAGGTCGAGTGTTTAGGGAATGGCAGGAACACGAGAGGCATCAGTGAATAAGGTTAGTCAGAGCAGAGGTGAGGATTGTTACCGCTGTGTAATGGAGTCTTAACACATGCATGTTCTACTTGTTTTACAGGAGGGACAGCAACTTGGTGAAGGACGAGATCAAAGCCTTCCTCAACAACCGCAGAATCTCTCAGGCAATAGTCGGTCAAGTAACTGGTACGTACAGCTTTCACAGTTAAACGCCAAAATGAACTGCTGCCATAATTATTATAGCATTATTATACACTGATCAGTCATCATGTCACAAGTGAAGTCAGTAAGATTGTTTAAATGATTATTATGGCACCTTTGTGGATAGCATAGGTGAAGAGTGTTCATAATTAATGTATCTAATCATCACAATAAATTAAAGGGATAATTTCGATTTTTGAAAGTTATTGCAAAATTATATTGTAAAACTACCTATTGTAGCAGGCAAATAGGCCCAGATTCATTTAACCAGGTCAAAGTTCATTTGATGTTTTAAATACGTTGTTTTATAAATGAGCAAATACAGCTCTGTACCTCTACAGTAATGTTGCAAACACATACATTTTGTGTTCTCTCTCTTGATTAAAAAGGACAGTGTGCTAGAAAGTGTATTTGTCTTTTGTTGTCTCTTCACTGCAGTGTTCTCATTCGCTAGGGATTGGCCACCATAATCTAATTTGCCCCATTATACTCTCAAAATGAACCAAAAATAGAAACGTTGCATTTTGCAGTGGGTAAATAACATTTATATGACGCAGTGCATGCCCAGTGCACAGTTGCTGTGATGTGAGTGCTTGACAGAGTTTGAGCAGACATAGTTTTTTCTGGCTGGGAGCAATTGATAGAAAGGTTAGCAGTGTAGGAAATGCTACAACTCAGCTGAAAACCTGTGCTGCCTTGTCTGTTTTTTTTTTTTTTTTTTCAGCAGTGACACAAACAGTCTTCTGTAAATACAAGAATCTAGATTTGTAGTTACATGAAGCATCATTGTGTAATACATTTAATGTGTAAACAATATATTCTCCACCTAACACCTAGTATAGTTGGTCCTAAACCTGGACAAATAGACAGG
Organism: Bostrychus sinensis; assembly: GCA_020698575.1. NCBI lineage: Eukaryota > Metazoa > Chordata > Actinopteri > Gobiiformes > Eleotridae > Bostrychus > Bostrychus sinensis. Next base: position 12,139,364 of record CM036255.1, read on the forward strand.
ATTGCGACAGAAGGTTATGCAGTTAAAACCTTTGCCAAATTAAACATACAAATCCAATGATTTGCGCTGTTGTCCCTGAAAAGAAAGGTAGCAGCTGAAAGGAACATTCTTCATGCAGAACCATATACTGAATATATTCATAACTAATCACTACATTTTCCTTCATCTAACCAACAGGCATCAGCCAGAGCTACATCTCCCAGTGGCTCCTGCAGCAGGGTCTGGAGATGAGCGACTCCAAACGCAGAGCCTTCTACCGCTGGTACCTGCTGGAGAGGAACAACCCAGGTGAGGGGTGGACAACAGATGTGCAGGGGGGTTCTTGTCACATAAAATGGTACATAGCTGTAGAGGAAGATCAGATAACATGGGTGATGAATGCTACCGGGCAGGACAAGGCAGAGTAATGACGCTGTGAAAAACGCATTAAGAGCACAAGGTTGAACGTGAGGTTAAAGCATAGATTTGAAAACGGGTAATGTTTTCTGTCAAATGTGAACCATGGCTTGCTAACCTCCTCCTTCCCATCTGCACCTCTGTTTATCTCCATCTCCTGCATGGTAAACCTCTCCCACCCCACTCACTGCGCCAATTCCATCTGGTCACTGTGGACTGAGGTCATGCAAGGACTCCAGAAAAATCTATAATTTCAAAGGAATGACAAATGATAAAGGTAGTGCTGTCACTGGAGATGCTAATCAATATATTTAGGGCTCCTGGTTTGGGGATGAAACTGTAGCAGGTGAATGTGGCTTGACAGCACAGGCTTGAGTAACAGCTTTGGGGTATTGATGACTTCTAACTGTCCTAGGATACAGACTAGGAAAAAAACCAACATAACATACACAGAGATTCCTGTTAAGCGCTGCTGATGGACTGCCTGCTACCTCTTTCATCTTTATTTTTTATTTTTACCCTGCACCCACTCCAGCTTTGCTCTAACTTTTTAGTAGCAGCAGGAATATCTAATACTGGAAGTACTCTCGTGCTGGTTTTCATTCCTACATGGCTAACAATCAGGCTATTAACTGATACTAACAATGACTTGTCTCTTTGCAATCCAAAGTGGCCTCATGCTTTGCTTCCAATTTCAGCTCCTATTGACCTGCCTATCAGTACTTTACAAACACTAACTAAATAATTGGACCTAGGAAAATAAAAAACATAAGCCACACCTATAATCTGTCATTGGCAGGTCTACAGGAGTTAGTTATAGCCAATATTTTATTTTTTATTTTTAAATCCAAACTAGACAACAAACGTACAAAGTCTATGCCTGACTGTTGGTTTTGTCCCGACCAAAGGGCAGAGATGGAGTGAAAACCAGCACAGCGTGAGTCCCACAGCCAGGGCAAGGGGAGGGGACAGAGACGGGCCGGTATCAGGGGGAGCAATCCCCCAACTCCTTCCCAATCCCAACACCACCCTGAACCCCAACCCCGTGTGGAGCAGGCAGAGAGAGCTCCTGATGCACCTCCTGCCCTGGTACACCGCTGCTGCATCCCAGGCCCAGACAGGTAACAATGCGCCCCAGACCCTGTAGCCCTTCTGCATGATCGCAAAGCATCATGACATTTCAGAGTCATCGTTTTGCTTCGTGTTATTAAATTATTTCTGTAGAAGTATTGATAAGACATCTGCTTTGTGTGTCTCTGTTTTAGGGGCCACCCTGTCCATGCGCTCTATGGTGAAAGAGGAGCCTGACTGGAGGACAGGTATCATGGCTGGTGACAGGACAGGGATAGTGGGGGGCCCCTTGAGGCTGCGCAGAGGAAGCAGGTTCACGTGGAGGAAAGAGTGCCAATCTATCATGGAGAGGTCAGTTGTTGTTGCATTCAGAGTTTTATTTTGTCTGATATTAAAATATGTCTCCATATCGGCTATCTATCTCAGACCTGACCAACCTCGGTCACCTTTAGAACAGCATGACACATTTTACAACCTTTAAAAACATTGTCGGGCTAAAATAAAATGTTTTTATTAAAGGGCTATAATATGCAAAATTTACTTTTCTGAGCTTTCTACCATGTTATAATGTTTCCTCATCAAAAACATACCTGGAGCTGTGTTTCATTCATAATTGTTTGAGTAATCCTGTAATCTCTTACACTGAGTTTGTGAGAGGCCAAAGCAGCTCATTGTGCTGGTGTCTGCCTTTTCCACCTGACCATGGCACTGTCCATTTTAGGTAGGAAGCACTGCTACAGCTCACACCTCCCCCACAGCAACCAAACAAATCATGTAAACTCCACAGGCTTCGAAGTCCTGAAGGGGCATGACAGCAGGTAGGGCAGTGGGGAAGGAGGGCTCTAAGTGACAGGGACATAATCTGAGCGTTTCTCATGATGAGTTTCTTCAAATAAAGTTTTTTCCATAATTATTGGGTCTTCTGACCAACAAAACCTGAGATGCTGATCTAGATGTGTCTTAAATTAATTTAAAGGCACAAAAAAGCACAACATAGGCCTTTTAAGTACTCTACTGGTACCATAAAAAAACAGGAGAAGACACCAGCAGAGGGGAGCACAGTGTACAGCAGCAGGGTGTTGGGGTCTTTTGAACATAATCAAAAAAAAAAAAGCTTCACCTCCCTTAGTTTTTTGTATGATGCCATTTTACTACGAAATGAGTCCTCAGAAAGTTAACGTCAGAGACTACAGGATTACTCGAGCAGGTGTGAATGAAACAAAACACAACTCCAGGCATGTTTTTGATGAGGAAACATTATAACATGGTAGAAAACTCAGAAAAGTTGATTTAGCTTAATATGTCCCTTTTAACTTTGATGTTAGTTAGTTTATGGGGGTATGTCAGTGGCAGAATAGACTTCATCTAGACATGCATGAACTGTATAGGTAAATCCAAGTTGGCCATACCGTAGTAAATGAATGTGGGATTGAATGGTTGTCTTAGGGCCATAGTTTCAAATAGTTATAAGACCTTTACCTAATATATATATATATATATATATATATATATATATATATATATATATATATATATATATATATATATATATATATATATATATATATTAAAAAATCCAGTTAAAATGTTGATGACACAGGAATAATGTATTGTATGTGTTGATTTCTTAAGGTTTTTGAACACAGTTTTCTGTATGTTTTTACACACAAAATGTTAGCAGTACCCTTTTCACCTATTTATATATATCAAAATGCTAAAGGTAAGGGTTGTCCTTTAGAAACCTGACACCTATTTAGTGCTATAATGCCTAAAATACAATGTACAGTGTATGATTTTTTTTTTGCTAGGATAACTATTTGGCCCATGTACACATTAAATCTACAGTAACATATCAAGGAATCAGAATTCTGTTGTGTGGTCCTACTTTAAAATATTAAAATAAAACCTCTTACCAGGAGCAGCCAAGGTCTACAAAACATGCAGTTGTCAGTTTTAATAAGCATCCCAGGTGGAGTGTCCTTTAGTCTTCACCACAGTTATTTAAAGCTATAGCTGTGGAGTGTAAAGTTAATTACAGAACGCTGTGTGTTTGCCTGTAACACACTATTTGTCCCAGACAGAACTGAGAGCAGCCCGGGAGAATGCAGAAAAAGAGAAGCAGGCATTCCTTCATAGCTTTTTCCCCTCTGTGTCCAATTGATTTCTCTATTACACGCTTGCTGTAAGTATAGGGAGCACTCACAATAATAAGAGCTGCAGACAACACTCTCCGGATTACGCAATGCTGCTGCAGTGCCGATCCTTATGAGCTAGTTTAGGCCCAAGGACAGTACAGTGGAGGTTAAGATGGTCTGGACAGGATAGGACGCCGCAGAGGGTGACAAGGCTCAGAGAAATTGATCCCGCTGTGTTTTGTAATGCGAGATAATCCTCCTTTTTTAGCCTCTAGAGATGTTCCAAAGCAGTACATAATAGAAAAAGCATGGCTGCTTTTTACCTGGATATAAACATTGTCCTTGTTACTTAAAATTAAATGACATAGAGCCTTAAAATTGAGAAATTAATCTACTTAGTGCCTCCTTAATCTGCTTTCAAGCTATATAAATAAAGTCATGTCTTCTTTGCAATTTTGAAGGTAATGAGGTGTAAAATAAGGCGGTAATGAGCATCTCTCAGATTAGTGCACTGTACTAATCTGTTGCAGAGCCAATGATGCGGTGCGATTTACACTCTCTGATACTTTGTTACAGTTTTTTCATTGAGAATCAGTATCCAGATGAGGCCAAGCGAGAGGAGATTGCCAACGCCTGTAATTCGGTCATTCAGAAACCAGGTACAAGCTCAACAAATTTACCGTGTTGAAAATAATTTAAAAATCTTATTGTTTTTTTTTTTTGTTTAGTTTTTTTGTTTTTTTTTTGTTTTTTAATCACAACAAGATCTTATTGTTATTTTCAAGATTTTTTTTTTATTTTTTATAAATCTACTGGAAACATTAACTTTGAATGCACCAGATAAATTAAAATGAATTAAAGCGGCATTCACGCCTCAAACTGAACCAATTTCCCTAAAACACACTCAATACATTTAACCAAAGTTTAGAGCTGACCTTAGACCTTCCACTGAGTTCAATGTTCAGTGCAGTTATAACTGCCTTGTTAAGCATTGCTTAAATGCATCGGAAATAATTACTCACATTTCCTTTTCTCTAGTTTAGTTTTTGTTTTTTCTACCTGGCTGTTTGTGCAAACAGCCACGGCAAGAGCTGGAATAGCCGCTTTATTTTTGGCAGTATTTATTTAATGTTCACAAGCCTTGTAGACCAACCAACCAATTGGAATTTAAAAGTTATTTTCAATGCAGGCATGTGATTGGCATAAGCTATTAAAATATCTATTAAAATAGTTTATTATAAAGCTTATTGGTTATCGTATGTTAATGTGTTTACACAGGTGATTTATATTACAAATTATAGTCCTTCACAAATTACATCTCATAGTCTTTCACATAATTGGACAGATTATATTGACATGTTTAACACTTCGCATATCAACTTTTACATGGATTCTCAATGTATTGCGTTTCTTTTTTAATACGTTTTAGTAAATTACTATTTCTGTTTAAGAGCCTTTACATTTCAAAGCAGGTTGATGTTTGTGGAACCTTTTCAATGTTGGCTCAATGAAAATTGCATTCACAACATTGTTATTGTCAGAATAAATGAGATTTTTTCTTGTCATTACCAGGTTGTAAGCTATCAGAGTTTGAGCGTGTGACTGCACTGAAGGTTTACAACTGGTTTGCCAACCGTCGGAAGGAGATGAAGAGGAGAGCCAATATTGGTGAACATCTTTTCACTAAAATAATGAATTGCTTTGTTTTTTTTATTTTATTTATTCTAATAAACATTTATGTTTCTTATTCGTCTTTTGATTTCCATTTTTCTAACACAACTAGAAGCTGCCATTTTAGAGAGCCATGGAATCGAGGTGCCAAGTCCTAGCTGCCATTCAAACGGAGAGGAGGCCGAGATGCAAGAGTTCGCCGATCAGGTGAATCATCGCTTCACAGAGCAAGTAAATCATGTAAGTTACAACTCAAGTCACACAAGCTTCCCTTTATATACTGGAGGGTTAAGCAGACTGGAGTGCATTTGAGTCTTTGTTTCTCAGTTGAGATGGAGACAGCGTAGCATATTTTGAGTGTTATTTCAGGCTGTACATTCTGTCTATTTTTGAGTGGGTCGCCAGTTCATTAAATGCACCTGCTGCTGGTAACCAAAGAATTTGAGACTGACATGATATACTAGTTGTTAGTAGTGAGTATAAAGTCTGTAACTGGCTGAATATCAAAGGTGATTAAGCTATACTCTGCAGGAAACATGTATGCTTCCTCGTCTGTTAAAGACCATCTGTAAATAGCTACTTTAAAACCTTGTTGCTCTTTGAAAAATATATTTTTGATTACTCCATTGAAATTTGTTGTTTTTGAAAAAAGAACAGTCCTACCAATTATTATTATTAAAGCCTCTGGCTTATGTGGAAAGGCCAGTGTGTACTTTGTGAAGCTTCTATCTGTGTAGTAAATGGCATTATGTTGGATCCAGTGGGTGATTATAGGGCAGCCAGAGTTTGCTACAGTACAAATGGATAAATTATAGGACATCAGTGGGGCAGCAGCACAAACCCAGACCAGCTGTTAACTGTACACAGAAGGTGAGAGGACAAAACATAGCCTATATCCGGTGTATTTACGGCACTAGCCGTTCATTAATACACGCTGTCCCATATAAATAAATAAATAAATAATACTCTAGCTCTACTATCTGTTAAAATCTGACCCAACACCAAAGTGCTGCAGCACAATAAAGGCCCAAAGCTGGTCCAAAGTCTCACAACAGTCTGTGTTTTTGTGTCTCTCAGGAGGATAGCGCTGCCCATAGGATGGTGGACCAACAGGACTCTGTGTTGACTGTGGCAGAGGTGGCCACTCTGCCAATCTCCACCCCTCAGGTGCAGGAACAGAAAGAGGACGACTCAAAAAGGGAGACTGTTGATGAAGAGTGACCAAACCTGGTGGATTGGCATAATCATGTTTAATCAAATGTAATAGGCAAACGATATGTGTGTCTTCCAGCCACACAGAGCCTTCTGGGTGCAGTGTGACACCCTATAATCAAAGGGAGATGGGTGCTGAAGCTTGCTGAGGTGCCTCGGATGGTGAGGAGGCCTCCGTATTTATCAACCGTAATCCTGCTTATATTTACGGCAATATACAGTATATATGTATCTCTATATCGGTATATAGTGCAGTTCAAGATGGTATTAATCAGCCTAAAATCCTTAGTGGGACGATTATGTAAAGATACCTCGCCCATTTTAAGCTAACCTTTTTTTTCTTATTGCTTCCTGAATTTTCCACAGCGGCTGTTTGCAGAGCCTGCAGGTCAGGTGCTTAGGTGACAAAGGGATAAATATGGTCATGAGCGAGAGACATAGTGAGGGTAAATTCTCTTTGTTCATCTGTGGCTCTCTCTGGTTCTATTAACCACAACCAGTCGACTGATGCTATCAATGGATCTAAATGAGCACTTACTTCTGTCAGTCAAGTCCTGAGGGTCAACTGGAATCTCAGGTAACAGTGGATCAAAGCAGTACAACGTATGCTTCTAGTATCATGTACTTTTTCTTTATGCTTAATCAAACAGGAAACTATGTTATTTATACCTCTTTGTATCAGCAGAACAAGCATCTCAGAATATTTGATCATTTCATGACTGAATGCAGTGTTTGGTCACTTGTGAATAGCTTTCATGTTATTTCAGGCACAGCCAGTAAAGCTAGACTAGTGAACTCAGATATTTTTTACTTTAACGTTTGAAAAAACGCTAAAACAAATGTGACAGAGAATCCAGGTGCTTCAGGCTCGACTCTAGAAGCATCTTCTGTTGGTATCAGAATAAGCTAAAGCTTAAAAGCTCATAAGTTTGACTGCAAAGCTTCAAAGCACTTCAGAGTGAATTCACTATAATGGTTCAGAGCTTGACTTGTACTGTACATAACCCAGAGAATATACCCTTCTATGGGTGCTTTCTTTAAACTAGCTCTGTATAAAAAGACATTTGTCAAACTTGAATTATGAATATCTTAGTTAAAGTTTGCATTATGTTATTCCCCTGTATCCATAGATTGGCCCAAGGCCTTGGGAGCTACTCCCTCAAAGTTCATAAAATGAACATACATTTTTTTATTTGTGAATCACCCTCAGTGGGTGTTGCCATGTTACCTCTTAATGCCAAAGCTATGCCAAGGTAGAGACGAGCAACAGACTCAACTGTGCTACAGAGCAGGACACAGTCCCGACTATAGATGTACATTATATAGATGTTAAAATGCTCAGTACAACACTAGCCAACTCTAGCTTACCTCAGACTCACTCTGTGTCATGAATGTTACAGGCTCACTGTAGAAGCCACTGTGTAACTGTTTATGATATGGACAGGTATGTAGCAATTCTGACCGAGGGGTTTGCCCTGGATTATTGACTCACCTCAGACAGTTCTCTCGTTTGGCTTTGGACACAAGCCCCAAAGCCACACGCTATTTCTGATTATTATGCTCTACTCTATCTGCTTTTATCTGAAAGGAGAAACTATACCAATAAAATCAATATAAGAGGAAGTCTGGTTTGACTGTTTTATGCACTTTATATGTTACTTGGCAACTTTAAAGTTTGGAAGTTTCTTTCTTTCTGTGATAAGTTAAGACAATACAGAAATAGGTAAGAGAAGGATTGTACTTTTCAAAAAACTTTTCCAAAAAAATTACAGTAAGGTGAGAATCTAGATATATGTAAGTTGTAAATCCTATTTGTTGTGAAGTATCTTGAAAAGTAATAGGCTCTGATTATATGTTTTCTACATTATACACAATAATTACATTTGCATTTATTATTGAAATACCTGTTCAAACCACAAGATGGCAGCAGTGTTTCACACTAAGTATAACCATATAAGCTCAAGTCTCCTAACAGCTGATGGCCAGGTCATGTGATCTTTGCCACATAAACGTAGTGCTGCTCTGGAATATCTTGGCATATGGCTTATTCTCCTGTCACCATAAGATTTAAAGGTTATTATTTGTGAAACCGCTACACAGTCCTACATTAAATAGAACAGCATGTGTTTTATGTTCTTATACTGTAATGACTTTGACATGGTCTTTATGATAGTGTTTGGTCGTTTGCATTACACCATAGTCTGTTACAATTTTGCTCATCGAGATTTCAGTTGAGCAGTGCACATTGAGCTCACGGTTTGGCTCAAAGCAAAAGGATAATGAACTTGTCTTGGAAAAAGACATTTAGAAAACATTAGCACTTTATTGTCCACACACGCAGTGACTGATGTAATGTACTGGCAACAAAATAAGCTTTCTTGCACATCCTGCAGCAGGCTGTTGTGTAGAAGTGTGGCACAGAAGACCAAACAAATGATTGTGTTAAATGCAGAGATGCTCAAGTGTGTGCTTATGCATGTTTTGCCTTGTTGTAATGCTTGTTAACAGCCCAACTATTTTAGGTTCCCGGATCTATATACATGTATATATATGATAGGACTATGACTATGACTTCAAGACATAATGATCCTGATATTCCAGTGCAATTAGAGGCATTTATAGCAAAAGTTATATTCTATACTTCCACTTGAGGGAGACACTAACTTCGAGACACTAGCACTGAGTTCAGATGGAGAAGTGATTTGAAAAGTACAAGAAGTAAGAAATGGCTCATTAATTATAGAGAAAATACAAAGTCTTAGAAATTGTGAATGTTTTAAATGTTATGAAGTGCAGGTGCCACTTGTAACTTAGTGAAGGTTATTTCTCATCTGTGGTTCACATGGTTAGACAAACTGAAAAACTGTCAGTAAGCGTCAGCAATCACACCAACAGATTTGCAAGTCAATTTGAGCACAAGACTTTGTGTTTGTCTTGTTGTCTGGCACTCTACAGGAAGTCGTGTTGCAGTAAAACCTCAACCATCTGGTGCTATCAACAGCCTAAACAAAACTCACGATCCAACAAAGTCCTTGTGTGCCTTCGCTTGGCTATTTCAGTTATGGGAAATCTCCAGAATTCATCCCTATTTAATAATAAAACAGATGACAGGGCTGATGTCTATATGTGTGATTCAAGTCCATTTGTTTGGAGAATCTGAAAGAGCCTATGCTCAACTTTAGTGCTGTTGTCTCAAAAAAGCTCACACATGGCATCAGATATGGAAAAGTACAGAGAAAAGAAAACATACCTGTGAAACCTGTGAGTAGAGATGGATGTAAAGCAACACCAACCTTTTACTGTGGACTGCATGGACATCTAGTCTTTCATACCAGTTTGGATGTCTAACTGCTTGCTGCAGCTGGTACAAAGTTGCTATGGCCTTCATTATGCTCATATTTTCTGTGTTTTACCTCTGATTACATACTGTATCTCTGTCTGTTCTGAACCTGGTATGTACCTGTATTTGTCCTCTCTTTGTCTGTTAGCTGCTATGCTAATCATAACAGATGGAGATGGTATCAGTGATTCCTTCCTGATCCCAGTTCCTTCCTTCACGACGCCGGTAGGCAAGTAATTTATACTTAATTTAAATACAGTTTATACAAGCAAAGTAAAATGATCCTCCTTAGCCTATATTTCTTGTCCACGAGTTGGATAAGCCCGTTATGAGACATGTAACTAGTTGCCTTTCTGATTTGTGGCAAAAATGTTATAGCTGTCACAGTATATGTACAGTATATTGTGCATACTACAATGTCGACACCCTGATGATGGAGAATACACACCAAAAACACATTCTGTCGATACTGTAGAATACATTTGGAATGAATTGGAAATCTTGCTTACACACACATAGCATCCTGTTCTGGCCGTGCCGTGCTTTGAGACCAACTTCTATCATTCACTCCTTCGCAACTGTTTTTCATCCTCTCCTTTCCCGGTGGAACGCGGAATTCATGACCTGTCAACTTTTTTGCTGACGGCACAGGCCATCCGCTGCCTTGGTAAACCATTTCCCCGCTATTTCACTTGGCTCACAAAACACTCAATGACACCCGTAGCGTAAAAAAAGTATTCAATTTGTCACCGGCTTTGTAGCGCCAAGAGTTACATTTTGATTATGGCCATTTTCTGTTGACTTGGCTTTCACTGGACTGTTTTTAAAAGCAGAGAAAAGCGTTTATTTCAGGCTTTTGGGCGATCTATTACATGTGCCATCTTGTCTGATTACATTTCATCTCTTTGCAAGCTCACCTTTTTGTCCTTTTGAGAGGCGAGAGAATGAGGTGGCAAGCAAAAATGGTGGCGGAGGTACAGATAAGGCACCAAAGGAAAAGGTTACCTTCAGACTGACGACAGACTGGAGATTTTTGTAAGAGCAGAGAAAATACCTTGTAGTCAGGTGCTCCGATTTCTATTACTGCAAAGGTGTGTATGTTTAAATAAAGCCTGCACAAGCCTCACAGGTCATTTGCCCTTGAAAGAGTGACACCAGAGTGGATGGAAGCGTTTTACCATGTCCTATTTGTAGGGAAAATAAAAGGAAGCAAGCAAACCTTACTGCCATGCCGTGCCCCGAATCTGTCACTGCCTTGGTCGTACCTTTTCTTAGTCTGATAAGAATGTACACAAAGGACTCGTTCCAATCTCACAATGTATTTTTTTTTTCTACCTTCCCATAATTCAGAGCAGATCCACATAGCAACAAATGAGCCGAAATGAAATGAACAAAACTTGTGTCTCCTCAGAGGCCTAACTTTTCTCCTTGCTGTCTCTATCATCTGCCGCAGTAGAGCTTCAATTTAAACTGCAGAAAAACTTTGATGTCGAGAGAAACAAAGTTGTGGTTACAGAAATACTAGTTATTGCATGTTCAAATATAACACTGGCGACAACAGCATTTTTTTAATCCTAAATTTTTATTGCTCCACCAAGACCACCCAGCTCGATCAACCATTTGTAGATTGAGGTTGAGGTTTCATGTATTTCAAGACACAAGTAATTTAATTGTTCCTTACCATACACCTGCAGCGTTAGTTAAAACTAAAAATAAACAAATATTAAATATGGGACATCACTTCATCATCCTACTTTTTACTTGAGAAGTTCAAGGTAAGTCTTAAATAATCATGCCGGAGTAGTTTTGTGAATGTGAGTGACCTCAGTTACTTTATTCATTGTTTATACAGTACTACAACAACAATGCACACTGAGATGATTTTTATGGTTTCCATAGTTGATATAAAACACAGCAGTTAAAAGTGTTCTTAAAATGCCTCTGATGCCAGTATTTAGCTTGTCAATACCTTTGTTGTGCTTTGTTGCTGATGGATGCCATGTTAGTAATAAACTAAAGAATGCTATACAATTATATAAAGCCATGTAGGCTATAGAAGTCAGCTGGGCCTTGGTTTGTTTGTGGATCGAGGTAGACAGCATTTACACCAGAACCAAAAGATCCCAGAGTCCAGCTTCTATATCTTTTCAAATGTGCGAAGGGGAAATGACTCGGCTTGACCTTACGGCATCAGCCCTTTGTACACATATTTCAAAACTAGGCTCTATGTTCCCACAGCCCTAAGTCCCTACATTTCTTATATATTTTTCAAAATTAGACCTTATGTTCCGACATTTCTAAAAATTAGGGTTAGAAGGTAGGTTTAGGGTTAGAAATGCACCATTTACGGGAAAATAACCTTAGAAATGTGGAAACCTAGGGATGTGGGAACACAGGGCTTTGGGAACATAGACACACTACCAGTCTGGATTCTCTGAATGCATCTAGGTCCAATTTCCCATTGGTTTTTCAGACAAGTCAGGTTGATTCCATGGAAAGCTTTTGTGTTGCACAAAACATTCGTAGTGTCTTATGTTAAGACTAAGATGCATACATTTATATCCATCACAAGGCTATAGTTTAGGAAACTTAGACTGCCTTTGTCTGCTTATCTCTCTTCACACTCAGATTGTAGCTATATTACACAAGTGCATTACCCATAGATATACCAGCGGTGTCCTCGTCATGTCCCTGATGCCCTGCTGTTTCATAACCTTATTGCCCATGGACTGTCCCTGATGGAGCACCTGGGTTTGCTGAGCTTTAGTAAGTACCACTCTGCCCCTCCACAGATAAGACTTCACCACACGCTCATCCTTGAACGAAAAAGATGGCAAAGATAGATTTCCTGGAAATTTTCTATGCAGCAAACAGGATCAACTGCTTAGACGGCTTTGCACTTGTCAGCAACTTTCCTGAACCTAATGTTTGTATGTGTGTGTAAAGGGGAGGGCAGTCCTGGGCGGGAATTTATTCTCTTGCGTACTGGAGTGTAAAAGACGGCAGAATGCTGTCTTTCACTTCACCGATGATGTGCACCAAACGCATGACGCCGTAAACTAAGCCAGTCACATGGATGCACAGGCACTGTAACTCTTGCCCTTTTACCATCACACACACAGTGACGTCCATATAAATATACTCACTCAGTACATTATCACTTAAAAAAGACCATTATATAACACACCCCTATGTCATTTTTATGGCCGCAGCTGGGTGCCATGAATGCAGATGTGGCACTATTCACCAACTATTGGGAGATATGCACTTCTAGCCGCCAGAGCACTGTTGTTTACCTGATGCAATTGAAATAAAACTGTATGTCGGGGATTCAGCTGGCTTCTTGAGTTCTTGCTTGGACCAAATGTTACAGCCAGAGGCTTTAGAAAGATTAGACTGAAGCCAAAAAAAGAAAATGAAGATGATTAGAATAGCATTGTAGACTGTTTAGCATAGCCCACATATTACAATGCATTTCAATGGAGGAATTAGGTAACAAGATGGTTTCGGCAACTGACAACTGATATATCACACATGTAATGTACTCTTTTGTTCAGAAAGGAATAGGGAAGGGAAGTATTGCACTGTGGGAATGTTTCTTTTCAGTTGTTGTTGGAAGTTGCTTGATTAAAGCAGAGACTCAAAACTCTCCTCTCCGTCACTTCTCTCTCATAACTTCCACAATGTAAACACAACTTATGTAAATAGTGGATAGCCAATTCTGTTTTTTCTGTCTGTGTTCAAACTGCTTATTAAAAATGCGCAACATTAAATTGGGCCAATATGCTACCTTAAAATATCCATAACAGTTTAGAGCTTACATTAAATGTTTTGCTCTGAATCTAGCATTAGACCATTTTAAATGATCAGTTATCTCTGCTTTAATCTTATGTAAATGCATTACTCCTATTTAGCCACTTTGCTTTCTTATTTTCAGTTTATGTTTTTATATTGTTTTTACTGTGTAGACTCAAATTTACAGCCATTAATTCAACAGCTAATGGCAACATTTCTTTTCAATGTATGCCAGCTTAAAATCTATGGTATGCATGTATGACATCTTGTGGATAAATTTTTTCACAGATGCTATTATGATATTACATGAGATAGGTGGGTTTCCGCAATTGTCTCAATAAACCTAATAATATTTTACAAATCTCAGCTGAACAACAAGCTTGCTATCAGTCCGCTTATTTTTACCTCACAACACATGAACTGTGTGTCGCTAGACAGCCAGGAAACTAAATAACGAAGGCTCCACAAAGCTTGCTTTTCTCAGTTTGGAGGTTCTCCTTTATTCAATAATTTTCTGGCGAAAAGGAAAGGTGAAAGTTTCCCAAGGCACAAGCGTTAAGGGCACATTCATGGTCTTTATGAGCTACTTCAGATCTTACTTTACCGTGAACATGAGCTGGTTTTGCACGTGCAAGAAGATTGACGTCAAAGATCAAACCACTGGAAGAGCTCTCACTCTGCATCCAGTCATCAACAACTGTTAACATAAACATCTCAATGCACAGACATCCTACTATACAACTTTTACCCAAAGACATCACAATTATTAATATAGAAATGGTTGTCAAAGAGGAGTACTCAATCAGTCATTCCCACACTTCTAGTTCTACACTTGTCTGAACATGTCAAACCTTATAGAGCCATGACAGGACTATATGGCTGACTCACTCTAAGATGGACATTGCAAACCTGAAATCTTGTCTTGCATTTCAACATACATCTTACTGACGCTCGTGGCACACTGGACCAGAGGTACATTTTCACAGTAAGCTCCAGTAGAAGAAGTCAAAAGCGGAGGCACACAAGAGCAGTGGCCGAGCCAGAGGTCAGTAGCCCACAGCCCAAATAACAAGAAGAACAAACAGCGGGAGCTCACTCTCAGCTCAACATCTCCTCCACTCCAGTCCTTGCAGAATACTTACATGCACCAGTGCTGTCATAAAAGCACTGTTCTGACTTCCATACATCTTAACAGTAAAGTCTGTACTTCTCTAACAAATACACGATAATACATTTTTCTCTGCATTTAAGAAAACTGAATGCACCTAATAGCATATTATAATAAGGATATAAGGGATGCTCATTTTGGGTTTGGGGCGGCTGAATTAATGACCAATAATACCTTTATCCTAGTGCTGGTCAGCCCTATGTTCATACAGCTGTTCTATTTTTATTTTTTTTTTCACTCAGGCTCTATTTTCCCACAGCCGAATGTTCCCACATTTGTCTGTTAGGGTTAGAGTTACAGTTAGGGTTGGGTTAGGATTAAACATGCACTGTTTACCAGAAAATAATCTTAGAAATGTGGGAATATTGAGCTGTGGGAACATTGAGTCTAATTGGGAATAAAATGTTCGAAATGTGAGAGCATAGGACTGTGGTAACTTAGACATGCTCTCTTAGTCCTAACTGGCTTTGCAAAGTAAAAAAAAAAAAAAAAAAAGTGGACAATGTGGCTAAATGTTGCCACTGAATTCACAATGTTTAAGAAGAATAATTGCATGATCACATTTGTCTCATCAGTTTGAGGTGAGCTCTAGAGTTTCATTTACAGTAGTACATTTATCATTTTATTTTACTGTCTCCATCATGGCTTAACTCACAATGTAATGCACAAGCCTACAGGCAATGTAGCTAGTTGTCTTGTTCTTGTGACATTAACAAAAAAAAACTGCTTAAGTTGGAGCTTACTTCCAAACCAAAGCAGTGTTTATTTATTTACATTATCTGTTCTCTTTCTTTGTAACTTAAAAAGCATTGCATTTGCACCTTGAGATGAATATAATCATGTAACCAAGGTTTAAGCTACTTTTTGTTTTTATTTTCAAGCTATAGCTACTAACCACCAGGGTTAGCCCTATGTTCCTCAGTACCTATGTTCCCCACTCCATACAAACTGGAGAACATATGCACCCTAAATCACCACAGTCCACTCCCTGTCTATGCTACCTCATCCAGTTTTCTTCCTGCACTTTTAATTTTGTCATGTTGACCTATGTTCCCTCGTATAACTTTTTATCATTATAATTATTCTCATTACAGCAACTTTTGAGACTTTACGTTGCAGGTATTGCATAAACAGAGAAGTGCTGTCAGACCTTGGAGACAGTTGGATTGTGACGGTCCATTTGAACCCACTGGTGATTGGCCCCTGCGTGGGAGGAATAGAAGAGTGTTTGCGGCCGCGCGGAGGGAACTGCTTTGTCTCCTACACAGGTAATTAATATGCTTATTAACTCCTTTGCTCATGCCATAATCAAAACCACAGAGAGGAAGTGGCGGGGGTGGGGTGTCTTAATGGGATTCACACAGCTTTAACTTACTGTGATGAGGGGTTTAAGTACCGGGACAAAAACTTTAATCATCATTTTTAATTGAGAGCTTATATTGCATGTGTAATTTGGGCTTTTTGCTTCACTAATTAGAGGTAGTGACTATTACAGTTGTACAGTGGGGGTGTCCTCTTCTCATAACGTTTCTCTGAACCTATAGCTTAAAGCCTACGGTTTTATGCAGTGGTGAAATGTTACTTGAGTACAATTTTCATGTGTCTGTACTCTGTAAAGACGATTTTACACGGGGGACTTTTTACTTTTACTTCAATACATTTTAAAGCAACTATCTGTAGTTTTTGCTACATTTATTAATTGTTTTGAGCAACAAAGTACTTTTATTTTTGGTTTGAAGTAATTATTTTAGTTGTGCCTTCATGGTAAATACAAAATATGTTGATTAAAGAATATTATGAAAAATAATCACATGTTTAATTATCTTTTGCTCTGTTTTTTTATTTTATTTTGTTTGTGCAATCAGCACAACTCTTAATCATGCCCCCTCACATTTACCACATTATTTGCTGAATCTGTGTGAAATACTTTTTACTTAAAGAACTTGTAAGTGAGTACTTGAATACTTAAGTAGAATTCTTAATTTTTTACCATTATTTGAGCACATATTTTGCCCTTTTATCTGTACTTTTACTTAAATAAATAAATTGAATACTTTCTCCACCATAGTTTTTTTTTGTTAAATGAAAATGAAAGCCTTGGTGATGTTCAGCAGAGAGTATACATATCCCGTATAAAAGTGTCTTCTAATTTGAATAATCCATGAAAAAACAAACAAGACGTTCAGATTTTATAAATGGCTAATTATTAACCACAGGGTTTCTGTTGGGTCTTAAAAGTTTTTAAAAGAAAATCAGAAGTTGGGGCCTTAAAAAGTCGTAGAGTCGCAGTATAAAGTCTTAAATTTATTTAAACAGCCCTTAGAAAATCAACAACCTGTATTGCAACAACCTTCGTTTTTAACCCTCGTCTTTACCCACCCCCTGCTGCTCAGTAAAACCACCCACACTATCTACCCATATGTACGACATCCTGACACCTTACATTATTTGCATGACACACAGGTCAAGAGATAGTCAGGAGGCACCCATGATTCTTTGAAGGAAATGTATGAAAAGTGATGTTATCATTGGGGGTCAACACATAAGGGACAATGTGCTTCTTTTTGTTTTGTTTGGGTACCTTAAGCTTGAAGGTATGTTGATTATTTCCCTGTACTAGCTGCCACCATAAGTAGTAAAAAGTTGTTTTGGTTATAAATTATTGAGAAAGCTTGCCAGTACAATAGGCTTTAAGGAACTTGGATGAGAAGGATGTGAAGGGATTTAATGCACATAGCTCCAAAGAACACTGCGAGAGAAACAACAAACAAGCAAACAAAAAAAGCTTTCTTTAAAATTTATCTATGGTTCGCCCTTGGCCGCTGAGGTTGGACGCTGTGGCTGACCTTGCTACTGTACAGAGCTGCGAGTTGAGTGTGTGTCCATTGAGAATGCAGGCCTGGAGACGCCCCAGGCCACATCAGACCTCATCAGGCCAGCTGTCTGGATTCAGGTGTTGTCTGATTCAACAATCCCCGCCCCTCGCTGCCCACAACCTCTCTCCATTCCTATGATTGTGTATTTATACATGGGCTTCTGTGCACGAAAGCTCCACTAAAGGCCAAAGAAGACAAATCTGACTCGACACCAAAAAGGACCTTATAACCTCAACGTGAGGAGGGGGTCAGGCCTGCCAGCCAATCAGATCAGGAAAAAACTTTGGGGAAAACAGCAGGGTTTTCTGCATATGACCCCTCCACTGCTTTGATTGATGGCTCCTTTGTTGTCTGTTTGGGTGAAACTCCTGCAAAAACTCAGTATTGTTTATGTATTGATATTGTTTATGCATGCATAGTCACAGAAGGTAAGCTTCACTCACTTCAGTCAGACCCAAATTCATCAATATGTGCATAAGATCAGACACAGACGACACTATTATTGAATTCATCATGCATACAGGCTGTTGTCATCTAGCCTTGTTTGGAAAAAGAGACAGTAAGCAGATTTCATAGCTTCTTCATTATAAATAAAGTCATGACTTTATGCATCAATTTTAGAAAAACACATTTGACTAAAGTAAAATGAAGAATACATGGCATGCATGATCGCTGAGTTAAAAACAAATGAAATATGACAATTATTATCAATCTTCTTAGGTATCTTTTGGGTAAGACAAAGTTGAGATAAACACAGATTGAGAGTCATGTAATGAAAGAGTTTTTAATAACATTTAAAGTTATATGATATTTAGCGCTTGATGTATTAATTTTCTATACTGGTAAATTCTGTTAGGTCTGGTACACACTGCGATGTTAAAGGATTGTCTGGCACAGTAGGTAGTGTTGGAAAAATAGCATTGGGCTGGTTTATAAAATTTGGGCTGCTTTTATTAACATTTGAAAGGTTTTTAGAAACATTTGCATTTTCTGGAGAAAATACAAACAAAAAAGTTATCATTTTATGACAAACAAAGCAGAAAAACACATTTCAGTAAACTGCTGTGTCCTCCCACTCATATCAGTTCATTTGTTTTAAAATGAGTGATTCATGTTTGGTTGCTCACTTTTCATGTGGGTATTTCATGCATTTTATGTGTTTTTCTATGACACGCTGATCAGGAAGGCTTTGGTTGTCTGATTGCACTCTTTGCAGGGAACGTGTTTGTTTACTTTTTTAGTGCTGCTGTTAAGTTTTGTGTTCTTTCTTGCATATAACAGTTTTAACATTTAGAGTGGATGTTATTTGGGCTGTTTTTTATTGTGTTGGGCAGGTTTTAAGTTGAGTTTGGGCTGGGAACTATCAGTGAGATCTGCCAACCCTAACAGTAGGAGAGTATGACATGGTCTGCGACGTGAGTCTGTTTAGTGGTGTGTTCTGCACCATCAGACGTGTAGGAACTGTAGTTTGACCTGGTTTTGGCATTGAAGGAGCGATCTGGCTGTGTGGTCCAGTCACAATTAATTATAAAGCTCTTAATTATGACTTTTGTTCTCACAACTATTCATTATGTTTCCTACATCTGTGACCCTAATGAACTACAATTAGCTTACCTTAGCTTGTAGTCTTGTGCAGACCAAAAACAGCCTCACTTTTAGGCAAACAGATGCAAAAATTCAGTTTGCGTTGACCTGGGGAGACATGGGGTGACAGCTTAGTTGCTCTGCCTCTTCTGACAGCTTTTGGAGGTTGGGTTGGGTGCATTTCGGAGTTGCAAGGACATATACCAGCTACTTGGGCCCAGAGTGTGCCCCCTCTGTGAGAATGAATGTTTGTTATTGTATGTCTCTTTTGATTAATGGTGAGTGACAAGGGTCTACCCCAATTGATGCCAAAAGTAGCTGGGATAGCTACTTTGGGATTCAAATCCAGAAGAGGATAAGAAATAGAAAATCAGACTCATTCACTTTCTAATTGTTTATAAAAAATTAGTTGTTGCAAAGGTTGTTTTTTGATTGGTTATATATTTTTCATAAACTTAATTTTAATACAACTCATCAAACGTGTATGTTCTTGTTCAGACTATGATAAGGACCACTATGTTTTATGGTTGTACATTAGAGGTGAGATGACATGTTCCGCTCTGTAGGGCTGTTTAGTTATTGGCTAAATGCAAGTCAACACGCACACACATTACACGGCGAACATACAGCTGCGGTGGGTAGATAAATTAAACATGGCTGCGGAACAAACAGAGTGCAAAATGTTAATAGGAAATGAGCCAGATGTCAAAGGCAAGTTTGTGAAGCTGAGTCACAACATGAATATTGTTCATGGGTAATGAACAAGAAAATATTTCCTCCACGTAATTATGAACTTCCATGAATAATTTTTAGAGATATGTGGAGCGGGGAGGTGATAAATGGCGTTTCTCTGTATTGTGCATGAAACATTCAAAGCAAAGGGTAATGATGCAAGGAAAGTTGTTGGGATGTGGCGGGGCAGGCACATCTTCACTTGTTTCAAAGTTCTGCATGGGTTTGTCATTAGGAGCTAAGAGCCAAACCTTGTCTTTCAGTACATGCAGGTAAAGAAATTTTAATTATTAACTTAATTCAATTATAACTCGGTTTTAAACTACATATAAACATCTAACTCCAAATATGGAGGCAGTTCTTATTTAGAGTAAAACACTAGGATAATGTGGTTTGTGGTTGGACTATTGATGCATGTACACAGCATAACATTGGAGAAATGCTCACATGTTCCAACATTTTGCCAGCAATGCATTAGCCCTGTCACATAATGATTAAGATATACAATAGTCCCTAGGCCTGGACTCAAATCAGGGAATACAAAAATATTTTTTTTTACCTTATAATAAATAATCCTATTTGTCTGGACTTAATTCCAGAGATAGATAACTCGATCTCTCAATGGTACATTGATCCCGAAAGTGTTTCAAATCCACATCTTTCTTTTTTTTAATTCTTCAAAATCTGATCACTATAATTTTTGAGTTAGCTTGTTAGCAGACATTTTTAACACTGGTGAGGATGTTTGTTTTTTTTGTTTGATGGTTGGTTGTTACCATGTCACACTTAGGTAATGGTTGGATGTTGAAACAACTACTATTGAAACAATTAGGAAAGATCAGTAATGGCTTAAGGAGGTAGTATTAAGTATTTCTTTTCTTTATCAGAGTGGAGCACGTGGATTATGGGATTCATCGTCAGACTATAACACATTTTTCAAACATTCTTATGTTTCATTTTGTAAAGTAAAAGTATTACATTTATTACTGGTAAATCCTCAGACCTCTTGAATGCCTCACTTTGCAGTGGTCTCAGTAATTCAGCTCTCTGCTCTGCATGTAGATTGCAACAAGATTGGCCTGGCCAGTTCTCTGAAGAAACGGACTAAAGACAGACTATGAGAATAGTTGGCGTATGCTCTGCAAGTAGACGTAGTGACTGTGAGATGGCCAATGTTTTGGCAGAGGTCTGTGCTCTCGAGTGCTTCTATTCAGCATTTAGTTTTAAAAAGTCAGGTTTAATGTTGGCTTCGAATCAAAGGCTGTATACTGATACATATCAATATCACACAGATGCCACTGGAGACAGTTTGGTTCCCTCTGGGACATGTAAGCTCGGACCAACGTAAGATTTCTTACTCAGTGGGCTTAAGTGATCTTAAAGACGTTACAGTAATTACGGACTAAGCTTTGCATGTAAACGTACTGATAGCTTCACAGGACCTCAAAATGTTGCGTTAGATCACACAGTTTTGGCTCTTGGGAATATGCTGTTTCTGTTTACTCCTTACATGAACACAGCCAAAAACGAACATAGATATACACACATATTGAGCTTGATCAAAGAGAGCCCTGAAAGGAGGCTCAGAGGCAGAATTTCTCTCTTCTCCTGTATACCCTTACATTTTACCTTGAAAGAATAGTGCCTTTGAAGAGACATTCTAAAGAAAGGTATATCATTTACAGTCATTAAAACCTGAATGTAGCATGAATTGCAGCAATATTTTTCAAGATGGCCATCGGCTCTGGGAATGTGAAGAATCCTATGACATTCCTTTACACAGATTTAAACCCTTAGAAAGCCATCTGATCTGATCTGTAGCCCACCTTTGAAGACCAAAATGCATTTCTAATTATCAGAGTCTAAAAGCAGACGGTAAATCCTCTTGTGGTCTCACAGATTATACTTTGAATTTGTGCTTTGTTGATGTTTTTGTGCAGAAGATGGAGAGGAAAGTCCAGGTCTTGACAAATGAAATGGTCTGAAATGTCTGTGTCTGTCTCTGTGTAAGCCCTGTGACTAGCTGTCCACTGCAGGGTGTACCGCGCCTAAGCTCCAAAGTAACTGGGATAAGCTTCAGTAACCATGACCTCTAACGGGAATAAGTGGCAGAAGATAAATGAATAAATAAATGTGCTGTATATGATTTCTGGTGAGTTTCTTATTTTGTGGAGTCATGAGTTACTGGGGCATTTAGCCTCTTTGTCTAGCCCAAATTCTTTCCCAAGTTCATAAGCAGGGCTTAATGGAGCATGTCACTAGAGTGAATGGAAAACAATAGACTCTTATGCTCACTTTTTGTTGTGGATATTCAATAGTGTTCCAAAGGTTAGATGGTCTAGCTAGCTCAGTGTAAAAAGGGAAATAATCAAAAGTGGCTCATGTTTTTGGCAAAGGATGTTGTCCTGGTTTCTGCATGAGGACTCTGAATCATTTTGACTTACAGTACAGGTAAGTGTGGAAATTTGTTTTATTTTAAACATTACTGTAAACATTTAATTGGGGTGTCCCACACTTGGATAAGGGTTTTGCTATTCAGATGGGTACTTCAGCATAGGTTTGATGCCAAATGGCCTTCCCCATGCAACCCTCTCTGGGCTTGGCACCAGCACATATTGTGGCTGGAGTTTTTGGTTCCACATCAGGGAATCAAACCCCTGATCTCCCATATGAAAGACAGGGGTACGAACCACTTCAGGGGTGAGTGATGTGTCATTCAAAGTTCTGCAAAATGCACTGAATCAATGTTTTTTGTTCTATATTCTTATGCAGAACATAGCCAGTGGACTATGCGTGAATACATTTCTGTTTCTAATATATACAGTATTTCCTTAAATCACACTTTGTAGGACACTTCTTTACTACTTCCACTAAAAATGTTCTGTTGTAAATAAGGACATCGACAGGAGTACACTCCACATTGCCTTAATTTGGCTTGTGTCGGGCCGCCAGCTCTGCCCTATAGAGCCTCCACATCTCTCTCTGCCAATTTACTGTTTGCTTACTGATGACAGAGTTGAATACAAACTGTTACTTGAGTAATCTCCCAGAGCAACACGGCTTATAAAAACTTAACAAGCCGCGGGCGTTAGGAGGAAGAAATATGTGTCCATAACACCTTATTGGCTTTTCATTTGGGGCGATGAATACGGTCAGGTACTGTAAATCAGCTGAGTGAGTATACAGTAGATTCAGGAAAGGATAATGCACTTACAGCAACACAAGTGCCCACCTAAAAAAACAAACCTGCAGCTCTCATAACAGCAGTCGCAAAAAAAGCTGTGGAAACAGTCTGAAATCCTGGTGTAAACAGTTGGAGGATTTCCTCTACACTCTGGGCTGTCAAGAGTGGTACTTGTTTGAAATCACAAGCCATACCATAAAGTACCACTCTATAGTACTTTTTTTATGAAGAGTTCTTAAAATCTGCTATATAAAACAATATCAAGGTGTAAGGGCAGTCAGAATGTAATATGCAATACATTCATAAATACAGCATAAGCATCTCTTGTGATCAGGACAGCCTTATTGCATGGCAGGAACAAACTGCCATCTGAGTGCTATTCTCTGTTGCACTTGAAGCTAAAATAAAAAATGGTCACATTTATATAGCGCTTTTCTACCTCCATGGGTACATAAAGTGCTTTACATCAAGGAACCATTCACCCATGCATTCATACACCAGCGTGCACAGACACTGCAGGCAAGGGAGGTTAAGTGTCATGCTCAAGGACACAACGGCAGTATGTAACAGTGGAACTAGGGTTTGAACTGCCAACCTGCTGGTTACGGGACAAGCGGCTCTAGCTACTGCCGCCAAGAGTAGATGCATAGAACACTGACTATTATAAAATGCTGGCATCAACAAAAAGCCAGTCTGCAACAGAATGGTGTCAAATGTGTAAATTCTAAACTACTGCTTGTTCACACTGAGCTATGGTTTAAACGTTGTGTGTTTACATCATTGTGGTGCTGGTAAGTTGGAAGCTAGCGCCATTTGCTATAGTGGTGTTGATGTTTGAGGAAAAGTAAATAAATCAAAAAGGGAAATGTTGTTACTATAATGATGCACTGATGTTTTTTTCTATTGGTCACACATCTGACAAAGATCGCAGGTGCAGCGACATATCTTCGACAAATCTTGTCAGTGACACTGCTTATATCTGTCGCAGCTTGTCTTTGGTCGAAAGACAGCTCTATCTGTGATCTTTATCCCTCTCTCACTATATAAGTACGACTACTGATGGCTGATGTCTTTAACGATTAGGACTCTTTTGTCTGAGATGCCTGAAATTGTGCCGTGTATACCTGGCTTAAGTCCCCCAAAATGAGGTTAGTTTCCAATGTCCAATGAAGTTTACTTAGTTACTCCATTCTATTCTTTTTGAGCACTGTAATATTAGATTTATTTTGATGCATTGTTAAACTAAAACTCATTTATAACTTGCTCAAATAAACAAAGTGTGGCACCTCTGTTTTATATTAGTCATTAGCACATTTTTGCCTGAATTAGTGCCATGCTGTCAACCTTTTGTTACATCCTGCCTGCCCACATTTGCTGATCACTCTGCTTATTCATTTATTTGCACACTACTCATGTACTTCCACCTTATCAGATTATGTTTATCCTAATCCTGAGACCCCCATTGGCACTCTACAGGGATGGGCCGGTACTTGCCAAAAAGGGTATCCCACATAAGGTGTACTGTATACATAATCCCGCATTTGGTTTTATTGTTACACTAAAATGAGCGAGTGTTAAGAGAAGAAGCCTGTTTAGAGTGTGTGTATGAAGACAGAAGATTTTGGAGGAAGGGGCAAGGGTATGGATCTAAGCAGGTGTGACAGTTCTGAAAGCTTTCGCAGGGAAATAGGCTTCTCTGGCCTTGTAGCGGTGCTAAACTGAGCATGACCCCCAGACTGCACTCAGCCATCCCTCTTCTCCTGCTTGGCCGCCTAAATCACCCCAGAACAAGGATGTCCAGACAGATTATAGGACTTTGGCTTTCTTGTGATTTTGTTTGGTACTACAGGTAACAGTCCACCTACAAGTTGAAGTTGAAGTATGACATTTACAGACACTTTAAGAAGTCCGATTATAATTGAACTAAGACAACATTCACACTAGCATGTAATTGTACTGACTGTTATTGCCTATGCTGAAATGCACAGCCAACTGCCAAAAGCACCACATTTCTGCTTTCTATTTTATTAACAAGTTGAATATCATTTGAATGTAATGTTTAAAAATGGTGCATAATACAATATACTTCTGTTTTGGCCTTGCTCCTTGTGTGGGAAGTGTGGCATTATCATCGCTGGTAAGTTGGCAGCACTTGCAAAAGACTATGTTGTCCATTTCTTTACAGATCTCTGATTGCATTTTTGTTTTACCTTTTCAACAGTGTCATTAAACTTGTTGAGGGCAGCTTTTAAACCAAACTTGTGACTTAATAGGTTTAGCAAGTTCATTTTGTATTTTGTTTTCACTCTGCCATTTTTCAAGGCAAAAAAACAAACATCGCCTTCATCTTTCGTCTGATAAAAAGCAAGAAAATAATGCATTCTTGTCTTTGTGCCACTTGTACCAATTTCTAGAGCTTCAGAGTTCTTTTCGTCTTTTCCCTTTCAGGGTTGTCACATCAGCTATCGGCCTGCATAATGAGTGCACTGACTTGTGATTTCTTATTTCTGGAGAGTAATTAGATACTAATATTTGAAATAATAGCATCTCCTATAAGGTTAACCCTGGTGTTTACTTTGTTCCATCTGGCCTTGTTGATGGCAGACTGGGGCTCTGTATGCTAAGGGACATGGGACGTTGGCACAGGCAGAAGGAGAGAGGGGAGCAAGCTATTGGATCGGAACCCCTCCACCTGCCAGGAGAAGTAACTCTTCTTTTTATGAGCCTATTGAAATGCAGCTCACAGCCTCTCCATTCTGTCAATGACAAGAGCAGTCGGGACAACCTTGCAACCCCCGGCACTAATAACAATGTAATGGTCAGAGATAGATCAAGCTGAATGCTGATAGTTAGACCCGACTTGGGCTTCCTGTGAGTGTTTATGGC
Organism: Bostrychus sinensis; assembly: GCA_020698575.1. Lineage (NCBI taxonomy): Eukaryota > Metazoa > Chordata > Actinopteri > Gobiiformes > Eleotridae > Bostrychus > Bostrychus sinensis. The sequence continues at coordinate 12,165,414 of CM036255.1, forward strand.
GGGACATTTTTACCTTCATTTGTTTAGAGCAGATGCGCCGATGGTACACCTGTGGTCAATTGTAATGGTTTTCTCTCCGGTGGCATGCTGACAAATGAGCTCCTGATGTGTTGTTTGTTCAGAGAGCACCCATCTGCAGATATCACATGCTACTGTAGCTAAGTGTGGCTGGCAGGAAGAACAGTCTGCATGTAAACACTGGGCCAACTTTAATCTTTGAACCCCTCTGCTTGCTGCTAAATAGCATGGCGAGTTCATTATACTCTCAGCGCTAAGTAATCATTCTGACTTGACTTGTTTCCAGCCATATTTTTTACTTCCCCTTAACCCTCTTTAATTTTACACTAACCAAAATTGTCTGTTATGGTTAAAGGGCATATATTACGCTCTTTTTTTTTTTCAGATTTTTTTTAAAATAAATGTGGACATATGTGCATCAACATTTTGCATTTTATAATTTTAAATAATGAATGTAATGAAATGTATTGAAAACGTCTTGTTTTGGGGGAACTGATACTTTGCAGAAAACACTCGGAGTAGGTGCCTATTGCTTTAAGGCCCTGTTGGCCCCGCCTACTTCTGTTTGTCAGCTCATGCCCATTGCAGACACTGTAGTTTATATCAGCTCTGCTGGAGTGAAGGACCGCATGGCTGAGGCCTTTCTCTTACAAAAGCCCTCTAAAGACACTACTGGCTCTAGATCCTTTTATTTCACACAAATAAAGTGCGGTTGTGCATAGTGCTTGTACTGAACAATAGGGAATATACATGAGCATGATAAAATGACATGAAGCAACATGAAGCTAACAGATAGCTAAATAAATCCTAAAATGATCAGAATGAGTCCAGTGATGGTGTATGTGCTATAGAAACAGGCAGGAGCACTTCCTGAAGAAGGTGGGGTTTAACGTGTCTTAGTAGAACGATGAAAGCGTTTTCAGCCTTCCCTTTCAGATGGGCAGTGCCTAAGAATACAGGATTACTCAAACCTCCATCCATCCATCCATCTTCTTCCGCTTTATCCGGGGCCGGGTCGCGGAGGCAGCAGTCTAAGCAGGGACACCCAGACATCCCTCTCCCCGGACACTTCCTCCAGCTCCTCAGGAGGAACCCCAAGGCGTTCCCAGGCCAGCCGAGAGACATAGTCCCTCCAGCGTGTCCTAGGTCTTCCCCGGGGCCTCCTCCCGGTGGGACATGCCCGGAACACCTCCCCAGGGAGGCGTCCAGGAGGCATCCGGAACAGATGCCCGAGCCACCTCAGCTGGCTCCTCTCGATGTGGAGGAGCAGCGGCTCTACTCCGAGCTCCTCCCGGGTGACAGAGCTCCTCACCCTATCTCTAAGGGAGCGCCCAGCCACCCTGCGGAGGAAACTCATTTCGGCCGCTTGTATCCGGGATCTTGTCCTTTCGGTCATGACCCAAAGCTCATGACCATAGGTGAGAGTAGGAACGTAGATCGACCGGTAAATCGAGAGCTTCGCCTTTCGACTCAGCTCTTTCTTCACCACAACAGACCGATACAACGACCGCATTACTGCAGACGCTGCACCGATCCGTCTGTCGATCTCACGCTCCATCCTTCCCTCACTCGTGAACAAGACCCCAAGATACTTAAACTCCTCCACTTGAGGCAGGAACTCTCCTCCAACCTGGAGAGGGCAAGCCACCCTTTTCCGGTCGAGAACCATGGCCTCGGACTTGGAGGTGCTGATTCTCATCCCAGCCGCTTCACACTCGGCTGCAAACCGTCCCAGTGCACACTGAAGGTCCTGGTTTGATGAAGCCAACAGGACAACATCATCCGCAAAAAGCAGAGATGAAATCCTGTGGTCCCCAAACCTGACACCCTCCGGCCCCTGGCTGCGCCTAGAAATTCTGTCCATAAAAATTATGAACAGAACCGGTGACAAAGGGCAGCCCTGCCGGAGTCCAACATGCACCGGAAACAGGTCTGACTTACAACCGGCAATGCGAACCAAACTCCTGCTCCGGTCATACAGGGACCGGACAGCCCTTAACAAAGGGCCCCGGACCCCATACTCCCAGAGCACCCCCCACAGGACGCTACGAGGGACACGGTCGAACGCCTTCTCCAAATCCACAAAACACATGTGGACTGGATGGGCGAACTCCCATGAACCCTCGAGCACCCGATAGAGGGTGTAGAGCTGGTCCACTGTTCCACGGCCAGGACGAAAACCGCATTGTTCCTCCTGAATCCGAGGTTCGACCATCGGCCGAATTCTCCTCTCCAGTACTCTGGAATAGACTTTCCCGGGGAGGCTGAGAAGTGTGATCCCCCTGTAGTTGGAACACACCCTCCGGTCCCCCTTCTTGAAAAGAGGGACCACCACCCCGGTCTGCCAATCCAGAGGCACTGTCCCCGACCGCCACGCGATGTTGCAGAGACGTGTCAGCCACGACAGCCCCACAACATCCAGAGACTTGAGGTACTCAGGGCGAATCTCATCCACACCCGGTGCCTTGCCACCGAGGAGCTTTTTAACCACCTCGATGACTTCAGCCTGGGCAATGGATGAATCCTCCTCCGAGTCCCCAACCTCTGCTTCCTCAACGGAAGACGTGTCGGCGGGATTGAGGAGATCCTCAAAGTATTCCTTCCACCGCCCGACAACATCCCCAGTCGAGGTCAACAGCTCCCCACCCTCACTGTAAACAGTGTTGGTGAAGAACTGCTTCCCCCTCCTGAGGCGGCGGACGGTTTGCCAGAATCTCTTTGAGGCCGACCGATAGTCCTCCTCCATGGCCTCCCCGAACTCCTCCCAGACCCGAGTTTTTGCCTCCACAACCGCCCGGGCCGCCGCACGCTTGGCCTGCCGGTACCCGTCGGCTGCCTCGGGAGTCCCACAAGCCAGCCAGGCTCGATAGGACTCCTTCTTCAGCCTGACGGCATCCCTTACTTCCGGTGTCCACCACCGGGTTCGGGGCTTGCCGCCACGACAGGCACCAGAGACCTTACGGCCACAGCTCCTGACGGCTGCATTGACAATAGAGGTGGAGAACATGGTCCACTCGGACTCAATGTCTCCAACCTCCCCCGAGATCTGGTTGAAGCTCTCCCGGAGGTGGGAGTTGAAGACCCCCCTGACAGGAGGCTCAGCCAGACGTTCCCAACAGACCCTCACAATACGTTTGGGCCTGCCGAGTCTGTCCAGCCTCCTCCTCCGCCAGCGGATCCAACTCACCACCAGGTGGTGATCAGTTGACAGCTCAGCCCCTCTCTTCACCCGAGTGTCCAAGACACACGGCCGAAGGTCAGATGACACGACTACAAAGTCGATCATCGACCTCCAGCCTAGGGTGCCCTGGTGCCACGTGCACTGATGGACACCCTTGTGCTTGAACATGGTGTTCGTTATGGACAATCCGTGACTAGCACAGAAGTCCAATAACAAAACACCGCTCGGGTTCAGATCAGGGAGGCCGTTCCTCCCAATCACGCCCCTCCAGGTGTCACTGTCGCTGCCCACGTGAGCATTGAAGTCTCCCAGCAGAATGACGGAGTCCCCAGTTGGAGCACTTTCCAGCACCCCTCCCAGGGACTCCAAGAAGGCCGAGTACTCTACACTGCTGTTCGGCCCATAGGCCGAAACAACAGTGAGAGACCTGTCCCCAACCCGAAGGCGCAGGGACGCGACCCTCTCATTCAACGGGGAGAACTCCAACACATGGCGGCTGAGCTGGGGAGCTATGAGTAAGCCCACACCAGCCCGCCGCCTCTCACCGCGGGCAACGCCAGAGTAGAAGAGAGTCCAGCCTCTCTCAAGGAGTTGGGTTCCAGAGCCCAAACTGTGCGTGGAGGTGAGCCCGACTATCTCTAGTCGGTAACGCTCAACCTCCCGCACAAGCTCAGGCTCCTTCCCCCCCAGCGAGGTGACATTCCATGTCCCCAGAGCCAGTTTCTGTGTCCAGGGATCGGGACGCCGAGGCCCCCGCCTTCGACCACTGCCCGATCCTCCTTGCACCGGCCCCTTACGGTTCCTCCTGCGGGTGGTGGGTCCACGGGAGGATGGCCCCACGTCGTCCTTTCGGGCTGGGCCCGGCCGGGTCCCGTGGGGAGAGACCCGGCCACCAGGCGCTCGCGATCGAGCCCCAACCCCAGGCCTGGCTCCAGGGTGGGGCCCCGGCTGCGCCTTACCGGGCGACGTAACTGGCCTCGTTATTTTTGTCTTCATAAGGGTTTGTGAACCGCTCTTGGTCTGGCCCGTCACCTAGGACCTGTTTGCCATGGGAGACCCTACCAGGAGCATTAAGCCCCCGACAACATAGCTCCTAGGATCATTCGGGCACTCAAACCCCTCCACCACGGTAAGGTGGCGGTTCAAGGAGGAGTTACTCAAACCTGTGTAAATGAAACAAGATACAACTCCAGGTGTGTTTTATTGTGCTAACATTATGGTAAAAAGCTCAGGAAAGTCGATTTAGAACAGCACATCTACCTTTTTATTGGCCCGGAATGCAGGGACTGAGACACGAAAAGAATATAATGTGTGAAGATTATTTTCTAAATAAAATGATGTGGTTTTTACACTACTGTGAAAATGGGTCTCAATTTGATGACCAGAAAAGAAATTAGTCCCAAGAAGAGTTGAAAACCACTGGTGTAGAATATCAGCCAATATGTGAGCTATGTTTGTTAAACATTCAATTTTTAAAACCCTTTCTAATAAAGCCTGATCTGATGCAGTCTCATTTTCCACAGATGATTTATAATACAAAATAATATTATGTGATGAAAATGCTTTCCTCAAATACAGAATAAATAAACTGCATACTTTCCATTAAACATCAGGCCCGCTGTGACCTCTGACCCTCTGAGCGCTGCTAAATAGCATGACAGGTTCATTACCACTCTGAGCGCTGAGTAATCATTCCATTAGGCGCTGTTTCCAAGCATCCTTTTCACTCGCACTCAAGCCTCTTTAAGTGTTTTCTCAATCAATACCAAACCGAGAAGAAGTGGGAATAACAGATTGTGCAAGGTGGACCACTTTGTCATGATCAGCACTGCCACAAGGAGGGAGTAGAGAGCCTGGAATGAAAGTGCCACTCACTGAAGCAGCCACTGAACATCACATAATTCTTGATTTCATATTTTAGTTAAGCAAATACGTATCTCTAACTGAACAATATAGCCATCATTATCGGCTCATCACTGTCACTAGCTTTTATAAGTTGCTCTTAATTTGTGTATAATTAAAGCTTAAAAAGATAACAATCTGGTCTAATTGTGTAAAGGGCAATAGAGCATCTTCATGGCGGACATTTTGGCTCATTACGGCACAAACACAGGTGTGGACTAATTGGTATAATTAATAGTCTAATGGCTTCTTCTCTTTTAGGTATAGTGCCTATCAATTACAGGCTTTGCAGTGGTGCAGACTGGGTCACCTTAATGGCCTCTGGGGGGAACTAAATAGAAGGAAACCAGAGTTAATGCTAGCACTAACACCTGTGCTTTGTGTAGAAGACAAAATGCACATCAAAAAGTCATTGGGAGAGGTTATGATGCTATATTACAGCAGAGATATTATTGCATCAATCAAATTGAGAAATGTGAACCAGGGCATTGCAATAGTAAATTCTGCAGGGTCCCAAGTGGGATTAGACCCCATGGGATGTCTGCAGATTCTATATGGTCACAGTTTTTCATGTTTACACAATGACTTTCTTTCTAAGGCCTCCTGAATAAAAATAATATCAAAGCCCATAGATATAAATTGATTCACTTTATTTATAACCTTAACATATGGCCTATGTTATATGCATAAAAATGTAGACCAGTGTAGACACTGATTGATTAGATCAGAGATTTTGCAGTAGGGTGGTAATGGGTCTCAAGTGGGAACAGGGATCCCAATAATAGCCTTTTACAGTATATTTGGTATTTATAAATGGTTTCATTCTATAGGGCCACAGTTATCATTGAACAGATAGTAGCTGTTGCACTTGGTACAATAATGAATCAGTTAATGGCCCACATACTGTATAACTCCTTGCTGGGGCATTGAATATCACTAGAATCTCCTTTCATGAAGAGACTATATAAGAAAGTCAACTCATGGGTTTAGAAGTTCAAAACAGAATGTGTTATAATGCACAGGGCACAAACCTATGAACCTATAAACCTATGTCTAATATTTTACCACATATATCTGCACCTGTTGTTAGCTAAAAGTGCTAAAATATATTACAAATCATTGATGGTCAGATAAAAGATTGCAAAAAGGCTGGTTTGGCTCAGGCTCTAGTTAAGTATTCTGTAAAAGTGAATCAATAAGATATTTAGCTATGTAATTACCTAATTCAATCCCAGCAGTCATCAGCACCCGTCCAGGTTTTATGGTTCAAGGTGTGTAATGTAGTTTTTAATGATGTGTCCTTTCTCCCTCTATAGCTCCTGTAGGAATAAAATCTAAATCAGTCTATCTCTCATGTAGCCTACTACTTCAAACATCGGTCTAATATGCCCATTTCTGCTGGCTACTACTAGAAAGTACCTCCACACATCCCACTGTGACTATCTACCAAGTCTAGACACTTTAGTATGCCAACAATAGTGTGCCCACTCCTGCGGGCACACCCACACCAGTATCGACAATGTTGATAGCGGCATTATCGCGCACATCCACATAGCGCACAGTAGGTGGCGTCAATCCTCGCTCGGACGTCCCTCTGAGCTCACTTCCGTCGGCGGGACTCTGCTGGCTGCTCTTCCAGTCTCTCACCGCTTTTGTTCTCCCACTTCCATCCAGTCTGCGCAGCTGAGGAGAGGAGCCCGGCCGGCGTGGAAGCACACACACAACAAAAAGACACCGAGCAGCGGACGCACCGTCGCACCACTGCCCGCTAGCCACATGCAAAGCGCCGCCTACAAAGAGGATACTCCGCGCTGCCTAGTTACATAACCGGACTACTTTTTATTTTTTATTTTTTATAATTGTTGGGTTTTTAAATCTTTTTGTTTTGTTTGATCGACCTCCCTTTCAACTCAAAATGGAGAACGACGACAAATACCTTCCACAGCTGATGGCAGAAAAGGACAGTCTGGACTCGTCGTTTACGCACGCCATGAAACTTTTAAACACAGGTAAAGTCGGTTTGCGTGGCATTTTTGTTTTATTTCTTTGCTTTACGTGTACGCTGGGGCTTCGCGCACGCATAGGCTGCCTTCCCGCTCTAGCGCCATGTGTTTGCGGACAGGACTCGGGTTGTCCCATTAACCGCGACCGCGTCGTTGAAGTGCTTTTGTGCTAACTCGTGTGTATACTCGGGGATAATTAGATAAAGGCGAGCGCCTGGCTTTGCAAATAGTCCAAAGCTTGTACAGAGGGTCGCTCACACTTCTTTTCACATATTAACTAAAGAAGGATTTCGAGCCCCATTCAAACTGAAACTCCGGAAGTAGGTTACGTTTATTTAATTACGCAGAGAATCCCCTTGTTGTAGTCAACACCGCTGTAGGTTCAGGGGGGCACAAAGGCTGGGGCCCAAATTTGCTTGACCAAGATTTTAAAAATCCCAGCGAAACATGAATTAACAACATTTAACAATTCCCCGTTAGTGACACACAATTGGCATTCACTTGTAGCATTAGGTCCTTATAATGGAAATATTATCAAGCAAAAATAAGCAAAGTTAAGGTAAGAAATACATTGCAAATGAACCACCATTTTCAGCAAATAAAGAAACCTAGATAGTAACCAATCTGCTGAGAGAAGAGCATGTCTAAAAATAATTCAAACTATATTCATAATTAAGCCTTGTGTAGCCCACTCCACACTTGGCTCCCATTGGCATTAAGCCATGGCTCATCAGCACTAACAGACACACAGGATTTCATCGGTTTCTTGTCTATCCTCTGATAGACGTGCACATTTTGTAGCAGGGGTCTTATTTGTTCTCAACTGCCAATGCCACCTGGGTTCCAAAAAGCCAAATAGCAGCTATTGATGCTTGTAGTCTTTAGTCTTTGGCCGTGAAGTGTCCTTGTTCCTGGGTAGCTTTGGGTATAATGCACTGATTGTAGATTGTGCTAAAATGAATGCCATTGCAGCCATATTTGAAGTTATAGTTAAAGATGTTTGTACTGTTATATTGTACTGTCACAGCCAATGTTAACAATACTGTATTAATTATACTGAGAGACTAAGTCTAGCTGATTGCAAACACTACTTTTAGCTTTCTTGCATTAGTACCCTCCAAATATCCCCTGTCTAGTTTGCAGATGTTTGAATCACTACTAGCCAAAATTAACTCTGCCAGATATTCTTGGCGAAAACAAGGGTATAAATATGAAATCTCCTGGAGAGAAAAGACATGTTATCGGTCTACAGCAGCTCCCTCGCAGCGAAAGGCTTCCCTGCTCGGCTCTGCAGCTGGTGGACGGTGGGGTAGCTGACATGTTTGCACATCACACACTCAGGAGTTGTCACGGCCAGGAGTGAGGAGGAGGTTTGAGGTGCAGCGCTACTGGAGAATACTGTTGTGGATGCTTTGTCACATGGGAAGATGCTGTACAGCTTAATGTTACACCAGAGAAAGAATATGGCCATTGGATGGCTGTATAAAGTAGTAGCAAACCAATATATAAGGATGTAAATAGTTATACATGTTTAAGTTGCACAAATTGAGAAGATGAAATGTACAGTGTATGATTGTGGTGTGTGCAAATGAGGTTTGAAATTTTATTCAAATATATCTAGGATTGCAATTTGTAATGTTAGATGGCTTAGTCCAAATGGTAAATATGACTACATAGTTGCTATAAAATGTAAAATATAGTTGTAGTGATGGTACGATTAGTAATAGCTCTTACAGTGGATCAGGAGGTATAGTGGTCGACCTAGAACTTGAAGGTTAGTGGTTCAAATTCTGCTTTCCCCAGTCCAATTTGTTGTGTCGTTGGGCAAGACATTTTACCCACCTTACCTGTATGAATGCGCTTGTGTGATTTTGCATTTGGTAGTGGTCAGAGAGGCCGTAGGCGCAGTGTGGCAGCCACGTCTCTGTAAGTCTGAATGAATAATGGACTAATGTAAAGTGCTTTTAGAAGTCTGAAAGGATTTAAAAGCGCAATATAAAATCTAACCTATCATTATTTCAGAATTATTATTCATAGTATCACAAAAGAGTCAGGCCCAATTTAATTGTGACATAACTGTTGCTAATTTTCTTTTCCTGTTAATAAATGTAAAAAAAAAAAAAGATGACATCTTGTTAAAAATTGCAGTAATTTCATGATTTCCAGTATGTGTTTCTTCATGAGCAGTTATCTGTGGTAAATTGTATCAGGAGATCCAATCCACGATATTGGGTAGTATGGTCTAAATAATTTCATACATAATATTAAACCTGCTGATTGATAAAGATTTAAGTAGTTGTTACAGTGATGGTATGCTTTGCGATATGTCTTCTCGTCTATAATAGTGTTAAAATGCATTAAGAAATGCAGACCAAACCTAATATTAGGGTCTAGGTCTAAATGGTCATATTACTATTAAAGCTGCACGATAAAGAAAATAGAAAGTATGTTATGATTTGTGCATTTCTCATTGTGTAGAGAATTGTACTGTAAAGAAATGCAAGAGTCTAGTCCTTTCTCTGGTTACAGTGGTTCCACTGTCTCTAAATTTGATTTGGAGCTCTGAGTTTGACCTGTTTCATTTCAGCTCGTCTTTGCTGCTCTACATTGCATTATGATGTTTGTTGTTTGTGTCTTGTATTAGAGGATTTTTTTTTTTTTTTTTTTTGCCTGTCTAAAACCCCAGAATTGATAAGACCGCTTTAAATCTCTAATCTGTGCTTGTAAATCCACCTAGCCAAGTTTGCTTTGCCAGTGATGAATTACAATTTGCCTTTATTAACATTAGCCTTAAAACGTCTCTTTCACTCTTATCCAGAAATCGACAGAATCCAGAAAGGCGAGACCAAAAAGGATGCAGAGACGTACCTGGACCTTTTCACGACAAAGAACATCAAACTTAAGGAACGGGTGCTCATACCTGTCAAACAGTACCCCAAGGTAGGTCCACCCCTCCCCACTTGATATTCTCCACACCGCTAGTGAATCCCTTTTGATTTAATTTATCCTGCCGCTGGGTTTCAATTACACAAAGCCACAGGGTTACTTGGGAGTCTCAAATTACTTCTCTCAACCGTGATCTTTAAGCCCCCCACCCCCTCCCCCAGTATAATTACACCCAGTACGGCAATGTTTAAAATATCACTAAATGGATCAAAATGTTAATATCACCATTGCACTGACGCCTCTGTATGGCGATTTCAGCAGCGTTTTGGATAATTTTCTTTATTTGTGTTGGGTAAATGGGGTCTTAACTATTGGAGTGTTCCTCATATCAGCTAATCTATACCTGGCTCAGGCATGTACCCATATTGATCTGGTACACTGAAGCAGGTGCTAAACTACTCATGCTGCTCTCAAAGTTTATTGGTAGCTCCTGTAGCTCATAAAAGCCTAAATAAGCTTAAACGGCTTGTCATTTATCAACAACGTAAAGCAGGGGTTCTAAATTTGTGGGCTGCGGCTTGAATGTGAGAAGGTTGAATATAATTTCATTGTTCAGGTTACTGTATTTGAAGTTATGCTTTCGTGATATGAAATATTGAAATTTGTGCCATAAAAGTAATGGTAATTCATACATTCGTCTTCTTCCGCTTATTACGTGTTAGGGGGGAAACCACAGGACAATGATCAGTTAGTCGCAGGGCTGACAGAGACGTACAGATAACTATTCACTCTTAACATTCACTCTCTGTGGACAGTTTACATTTACAAGAGATTATCTGGACGATGGGTGGAAGCCGGAGTACCTGGAGGAAACCCATAGTAACACAGGAAGGACATGAAAAATAGCTTGGATAGGTCCCAGCCACCCACGATTATTTGCGGGAATAGTGGAAGATGATGACTGAATAAACTTTGGTGCCATAAAAATTGGTCACAACAAAATACTGATACACAGGATTTACTGTGTATCAGGTCACACAAAGCTGAAAACCACAAAAAATGTATTAGTAGCTTAGTAGTTGACTAGATGTGGGTAACCCATGCCATCTGCCTTGTAGATTCACTTTTTTAATTTGTAATAAGATTACACTGCCTGGGATCACAAAGCTAATGAGCGTTGTTTAGATTCTAATAGCCTTTACGACTTCTTCAGGGGCAGCTTTGTACTAAATGACTTTGATAGAGACCACTAATGGTTTGAAACATCATCTACAGAGTAATTGTATTGTTATGAGTTTGGGAGAAGGGATCTGCTTTTGGCTCGAAATGGATGCACCGAATTTTTAAATCTATCTCTGAAAATATAGAATTGAAAACATAGTTGTTCCTTTATTAAAACTACTTTTGAAGTGGAAGTATTTTCTTTGATTTGAGAAAAAAACAGTTTAAAATATCAGCTTATTATGGTAGTAGTTGTTTATAAATATGTACAAAGAGAGTGGATATTCCAGCACTGGCTATACCTGGTTACACAATATGTAAATATGTATGCTTGAAGTTATTACGCTCTCATTGACTGGTCTACAGCACTTCTCAAAAATGGCTGTTGATAATACAATGGAAGTGGCTATTTCAGCTTTTTTGGGCTATTTCAGCTCAAGTGTAAAGCTGTAAGTATGCTATTATTGAGGAGTGAGGATGGGTTGGCACTAGGATTGAGTGTACGGTTTAATACCTTTGTTAATTTTGTTGTTTTTTTGGTTTCAGTTCAATTTTGTGGGCAAGATTCTGGGACCTCAGGGCAACACGATCAAACGTCTGCAGGAGGAGACTGGAGCAAAGATCTCTGTGCTGGGGAAGGGCTCTATGAGAGACAAAGCCAAGGTAAGTCCACCTGTTCAGAGGATCCTGCAGCCTGAACACATCTGGCTGCCACTCACAGTGATGGCAGGCACCGAGCCCAGATGGTGGAGACTCGCAGCATAGACATAAGCTTTAAGCCAAGGGCATCGGTGCACTGCACATCTGTTGTACAGTGTTCTTTAGGACTTCGGGACTGCTACATGTATTATTGAAACATGCTAATGTAATTATCGGCCTATACAAAGGAGCACAATGTAATTTATGCAAAATACATGACTTTAAAGCGACCCTACATAACTTCTTACCTTGACGTACTGTACTTACACTCAGCATAATGATGCTTTTGAATAAACAGCAGAACAGTTCCACTTGTGTTTGCAGCAGTTGTATTCAGTGTTGAGTGTAGGGCTACATGATATTAGAAAAACATGTTGAATATTGCAGTAACAATAAATGAAGTTAATTTGGAGGGGCTATACTATGCTTTTTACATCTTAAGGGCATTGCTTGTTTTACAACTGTTAAATAATGTGACTAAAATGAAAGTTTTTAATAAGTACACTACTGGTGCCATAAAGAAACCGTTGAAGAGACCAGCAACAGAGTGCAGACTGTTGCCATCTTTTGAACAGAAACAGAGGAATATAAGCTTTTTATTTCCGTGAACTCTTGGTATAATGTCATCTCACTTCCAAATGAACAATAGCTGCAAGGAATCAGTGGAAACAAAGCTTTACACGTTTTTTAAATAAAGAAATTAGAACAAACTGGATATGGAAGGCTTGTTGATTGGTCAGTACTTCCTGGAGTGGTTGGGGGTTTGTGGTAGAGGCCGAGGTTTGTGCAGCATGAATTGTGCTCTGTATTATGCATATATTGTAAATAAATAAATGAGAACAGCCATGCAGAGGTTAGAGGATTACTTAAGCATGTGTAAAAAAACAACTGCAAGGATGTTTTTGATGAGTAAAGAACATTATAACATTATAGAAAGCTAAAAAAAAAAAAAAAAGTTGACATTGCATAAAAATAGCAGCTTTCAAATAAAAATACAAATAAACAGATTATTGTGTCCTTGACTTTACTGGCATTTCCTGAAAATTCTTTGACATTCCAAAAAAAACCTAAAACACAAGCCAAAGCATCATCTCCTTCATTATGGACTAATCTGGAATAAATTTGGGGTCTAATAAGGAATAAAACCAAGGATAAAAAGAGGATGTAATCTTTATGGTTGTCTCTGATTGGATAGTTGTTTTGAAATCGGCATGGTCTGAATCTCTGTTACATGGAAAGACCATACATGATTCAGGTAGTTCTTTGCAATATAGATATTGTGTTTGTTGATATGTTATATATTGTGCAGCCCTACTTTATGTATGTCCTAAATATTTATATAGTGTTCCATTAAATACAGTTTCAGACTTATTACTTTTTTCTTTCTAACATCTGTTTTGGTATTCTCAGGAGGAGGACTTGAGAAATGGTGGTGAGCCCAAGTACGCCCATCTGTCCATGGAGCTGCACGTATTTATCGAGGTGTTTGCCCCAGTACCAGAGGCCTACCTGCGGATGGCACACGCAATGGAAGAAGTTAAGAAGTTCCTGTTCCCAGTAAGTTGTGTGTCTCACTCTTTATTTAGTCTTTATTGCCACACTGTATTGGATTTTTGACTGTTGAAACAAATTGGTGTCTGTTTGTCATCTATTGTGTAAACTGTAAAATAGTATTGGCAAAGCGCTCCCAGCAAACTAAGAAAAACATTTGGCTTTTGTACCAGTAATTTCATTGGCGAGATGTCATTGGCCTTGTTGTTTGGCTCTCTGTGAAATGCTTTTTTTACAGTATTTTTGCAGTCATTTATTGAAAGTCTGGAAGGAAGGAATAATATTTAAGTATGTTTGTCACATCAGGACATGACTAATATTAGCCTCAGAACAAAAAAATATATATTCTATATAAAAATTGAGTCTGGTCTGTGTCGATTCAAGTGAGATTTCTAGAAGACAGCACAAATACACACAAAAGCCACGCAACTAATCAACAACTAATTATTTGTTTCTTGGCTCATTGTTTACCTGAACAAAAAAATATCACTAACATCGGACCATAATATTTTAAGTTACCTTACAAACAAGTAAAGCAACCAAGACCAACTGTCAGGTTTGGTGTCTCTTTGCTCAGAAGTGCACATAATCTCATACAACACCAAGCTAAGAGGGGCACTCTGAGTACACATTCACGGTCAGTATTTATGGCTTTAATGTTGTGTATACACTGCACTATTTTTTAAGTCTTAAAGGATTTATAGAAGTCACACTGCACAGCCTGGTATGTCTTAAGTTGCAAACAACCGTTTGGTTCACACTACTTAACATGGCTATGACCAAAGTCAGCCGGCACAAATTTCAGGCTCTGGAAGCCGTCTGTTTACCTCATCTTAGCACCTCTGATCCAGAAGCTAGCAAAAGTATATGAATTAAAAGGCAAGAGAAATGTAGACATGGTCGTGGCTGAGCGCTGTTGTTATTACTATGAGGATGCTCTGTTGTCCTATTGATAAAAGTCTGACAGAGATCGTAGGAGGAGTGACACACTGGTGGAAATTAATGAGAAAGCTTCCACATTAATTTAACATGGCCAAGAAAGTTAAATGGGTCTGGGTGCTTAGGGTAGGCTAAAATATTTATAATTTGATCATTAATTAAAGTGTGTACTGTATATTAGTGATAGGCATAGGGTTTACACCAAACGCCCTTTCTGATGGAACACTCTCAATCTGGGCTTGGGACTGGCACAACAAATACATTGGCATGTCACTGCATTCTCTAAGTGTATACAGTAGTGAATGTGAAAGTATTAGCCCAGCTGGGGGAGATGGAGAGTGTATTTACCTGTGTCAGACCAGTTGGCTCAGTCCAGGCACGTAAAGCAATCAGCTTAAGAGCAGGAATTGGGTCGCTTTCACTGTGTCAGCGGCCACCTTGATCCTCCGGCCTCCATGTCTGTCCATCACTGCCTCTTTACCCACAGTCATCATTCAGAGAGCAGCAGGAGAATCAGCTCAAGACGTATGGCTCCCAGACAGATATGTGCAGAAATTCAGCCCACGCGTACTTTATTGGTTTTTATGCTGAGGGATTCTTGATGACGGGCCAGCCCAGTCTGCTGTCGGACCTATATAATGCTAACAGAGGCTCAAGATAAAGCAGACCAGAGCTTTGTGAGATGCTATACATATTTAATTGGTGTGCAGCGTTCTGTAGTGAAAGGTCTGGATTAGAGGTGAGGAGAATAAGACAGCGTTTTCATGTACGATGACTCTCAACTTGTCTTTCTAATTTACAAAAGCATAATTCATTCAAGTGTGAACTGAAATAATTTGGAGTGGGCCCATATTTTTTGCAAATGACTCATTTGAGAGAGGTGATTGGGTTTATGTATCACTCCCAGTTAGTGTTCAAAATTAGATCAAGCTTGTGATAACCATGTTGAATCTCTCTATTGGATATAGTATTGTATTATTATTATTCTATGATTTTTTAAAGGATAACAAGGCTCCCCCAGCCAAAGCAAAAAATATTTATATTTATATACTATTTTATTGAATTTAATATTTTTATAATCAAGTTTAGAAAAACATGTGAAGCACAATCCCCTTCCCATCCATCCCACATCCCTTCACAAAAAGTAAATGTATAAGAAAAATTACCAAAAACAAACAAAACAAAAATTATTAAATAATAATAAAGTACAAAATAAAAAAACACAGGTGCTGCTAAAATGAACAGTTATAATAAAAAAAAAAAAAAAAGTTACAGAATGTTTCTTCTTATATGTTTACATTTGTAGATAGTTATGTATAGGTGTCCATATTTTCCAAAAGATGTCTACTTTGTCATTTAACTCATAAGTCAGTCTCTCCAGGGAAAGGATGGAAGAAATCTGATTCAGCCATAAGTCCAGAGTGGGTGTCTGGGGAGTTGATCACTTTAACAGAATACATTTTCTTGCTAAGAACATTATATTCATTGCCATAGATTTGAGAAGCAATGTAATATATGAAGAAGAATAATACTTCAAAGTTTAAAGTTATGCAAAATCAACTATTTTGAATATTTAATCATGTGACAATGTTGTTTCCTCATCAAAAACATACCTGGAGTAATATTTTGTTTCATTCACACTTGTTTGAGTAATCCTCCACACTGAGGTCATCCCCTACTCAAGAGCTGAAAATGCTTGGGTCTCACCGCACATGAAGACATGTGAAACCAGGAAATACCCCTTTGTGTTTCTTAAGCCCATACACTGTGATTGGACTTGTTCAGATAATTTCAGCGATTAAATTGCCATTACTATCAAGCAGTCAACTCAATAATCTATCTGTTAATGGCATGTTGCTAATAGCTCTGCTATTTAGCCATTTTATACTATATTCATTTCCCCCTAGATTTTAAGTAATAAAACATAAAATACTAATGCAAAGGTGTCAGATTATTTCAGAAAGCTAGAAAAAAGCTTCATACCTTTTAAACTAAAAACTAGTGATGGGACTCGATTTAAAAAAATGAATCTAATTAATTACAGCATTTTTTTTTATCAAATAGCAATATTTCTATGTCAGAAATAAAATATAGGAGCTTATTTGTATGTTTTGGCATATTTTACTACTTGATACTTGATTTCAAACTAACACTGTGTCAAACTGGGCAGTAGTTAGCTTTTGTGCATCTGCGTTTGAAAATGAAAGAAAAGTGGCGCCGTGCGCTGGATGCGCGGAGGCGACCTCGACCCCGCAGTTACCTGTAGTGCCCTCATTTAGGTACATTATCTGTTCACAGCTGAAACCCACTCACATTTGGTGTTCTGTCCAGTGTGGATGTCCAGCCCTGGTTACTGTGCGCCAGAAACTAGGTCACAGAGAAAAGTCCTGTGTTGTCACAGACAAGAATGATTAATTGCGTTATTTTTTTTAACGCGTTAATTTAGCTGCAATTCATTAATTGCGATTACCACATTAGAGTCCCAGCCCTACTAAAAACCTAACAAGGAAAACTAAATATAGGACTAACTATTATTGGGGACCCCACTGAGGTTTGAGGGACAATGACCCCTCTGTCTCCCCTGGGATTTCTGCCTATGCTTTTAATAACACCCAGCCTGTCATTCCAACTGAGGAGCATCATTCATCAGTGCTGACTGCCTTCATTTGGAATGGACCCATATTTTTACAAATGTCTCATTGTGGCGATGTGATTAGTTATAGGTATTGCCTGTATTTCTTTTGAGGTTTTTGACTCTTTTGTTCCCGTTCTCATTATTCCCGTATTAAATATCTTTGCCTTTTTTCCAAATCTGACAACTTGATTAATCCAAACACCTT
The DNA here is from genome assembly GCA_020698575.1 of Bostrychus sinensis. Classification (NCBI taxonomy): domain Eukaryota; kingdom Metazoa; phylum Chordata; class Actinopteri; order Gobiiformes; family Eleotridae; genus Bostrychus; species Bostrychus sinensis. The sequence continues at coordinate 12,182,654 of CM036255.1, forward strand.
GACGGCTAAAGACGTGCCGGCTCTGCTTGTTAAATCGCATGCAGCCTCAGTGACACATCTGCCTTCCCTGGGACGCATATGTAATCAGTCAAATGGCTTGTGTTTGCCAGGCTTTTCTGCAGATAAATTGAAAGCTCCTGCTGCATATTCTAGTATCTAACCATTTTTTTTCTGCCATCATTAGAACTCCGTCTCTACTCCCCTTCCACGGTTCAGATTTATGAAAGAGGATTGATTGGGTCACAGCGCGGCTCTGAGGATCTCTCGCTGCAGAGAAAGGCGGGAGGATATGTGCAGTGGGATTTGTGCTGCTCAGACTGGCAGCTTCTCCTAATCCACCCCAACTTATTGTTTTTGCGGATAAAATAAGGCACGCGCTGATGCAGTGGCACACAGACTTGTCAGGCAGTGTGCGGGGAGAAGTCATTAACATTTTGTGCATGTAGGAGCGCAAAGGAAAAAGGCAGGGTAGTGTGGATGGATGATTTCCAAGCTCTCCCCACACAATCAAACCCCCACCCACCCACCCCCACCCCTTCTCGCTTGCACTCTGACTCAGCCACATAGAGTTTTTCTTGCTCTCTCCCCACTAGGAGGAAGCCGGCGTTCTGAGCAGCTTAGTAACTGAACACATTTAAAGTGTTCTAATTGTTTAATACTAAGAATCCGTTGAGGCTTTTTTAATATTACGGCACCCCAGTGGGTCACCTGGTAGAGTGTGTACCACACTTGGGCGTACTGTGTGGGCAAGCAAGGCAAGCAGTGCTTGACCAATCAAATCTAAAAAACACACAGATTAAAACTATAACAAATTTAAATCTCTCCAAACATTTCATTTTGCTGTTCACTTCCATAGTGAATCAGTCTATTACCTGCTTCCAGTCACTGTGCCTGGAGCTTGTCAAGCAGAGGCTGAGCAGCTTGTTTTGGAGAGTCACGCATGCGTGCTGTGGTCAGTCTCAGGCTCAGTGACAGAGATCACTAGCTGATAGCAGCAGAAAATGCACGCGGTATAATGTGTGGCGCTCCACAGCTTACAGCCCTGTCTATTACAGTGCGCATGCGCTGCGTTAGACAAAAACATTTTCACAAGTAGCCGCAGCCAAAGTGTCTAAGAGCGTTTCTACAGATAAATCATAGTGTGTAGCTTAAACCCTGTTCATGTTCCTCATGAGTACATGCTGCTGCATAAAACTGCGTGTCGTATAAATGATAGCCTCATGTACATCGTTAAGTGTCAGACATGTTCGTAAGAAGTGGAGCTGGAGGAGCGGAGAGGAGCCAGCGACAGAACTGTGAATGTAACTGGGCACTGGTTATTCTGGACAAACTCAACTGTAGGAAATACAGGATGTTTCTTCGAAAAGTGACATGGACTAGATTTGCATGTTGAGTAGAGAGGTGAGTGTCAGCGAGGAGGTGTTTGTAAATGGAGGTTTGTGGTGTAATGTGTAAGGCTTCTTTTGAGGTTTTATTATAGTGAAGCAGCATTAACAGTGCACTAGTCTAGTGTTCATCTCAATGTGAGTCCTGATGAACCTCCCTCATCTGTGAGGCTGTAACCTCACTCACTCATCCATCCATCCATCCTCATTTTAGTGCTTGTGAATTAAAGTTAAAACAAAAACTGAGGACACATTCTTTGATAAGGCGACAGAGAAGGCCAGCTTTGTGGAAAAAAAAATTGTTGTAATGACATTGTTCTGTATACAAACAGTGTTAATATTAGTAATTATATAGGAAGAGTGGGATAGTTTGAAACAGCCTACTACACAAACACTGATGGGATTGCAGTTACCCAAGTGGCTTTTAATTACATTTAAATTAAATTAAAATGTTATCATATAAAATTTTATGAATTCAAGGTGTCTGCTTGCCTGCATGAAAAAGTCATTGCACGCTACTGGTACCACATATGGAGTGACCTGACTCAGGAGGGTTTGCTCCATGTCATGTCTATCTGGACAAATGACCCCTATATGTCCCCAGATATTAACTTAACATGTTTAAATCAAACTAGCTTATATGATAACAAGTAAAAACTTTTTTCTGTTGCATAAAAGTTTCTGGAATTGTTTTTGATCTGTAAAAACATGCAATCACAAAAGCTCCACATCTGGGTTGCCAGATGCAAGTTGCAAGCTAGAAAATGAGAATATTAGTGCAACAAATGGATGTATAATAAGACCTGGATAGGGCACCGCCCACTCTCCCCTGATGCCAAATTTCCTAGCGGCCGCTCCGCAGAACTGCAGGAAGAAATCCAATGTGGCCCAGAAAGCATTTTTCCCATAGAGCGCAATGTAAAAAGAAACGCCTGGTGCTCGGCTGACAGGACACCTACAGCTGAGAAAATGGTCAGATTTTGTAGTGTTAATTATATATTTTCACACCATGGACTTTTTCTCTCTTCGAAATCTTTAATTTGGCTAAAAAATAACTTTTTATGGTTTGTGACGTCACTGCCCGCCATTGCGCCCATTGGTCAGAGCCGATCACGTGGTACACGGAGCAACACCGCGCTTGCTCCAGGGCCTGCTCTATGGGCCGCACAATGCGGAAGTAAAAAACTTTTTTGGCATCATGCGCCAATGAGCATGGCCATTGAAAACAATGGCGGTTGTGACATCATTCATTATCCAGCTCTGCAATACATCCATGTACAAAACTTGCATGGAAATTCCAGACTCACTGCTGTACCAGCGGATGAGTCTGGTCGCCATAGAATCAATTCGATTTCTAGCTCGGAGCAAATGGACAGCAGGAGTTAGCCAATCAGAAAATGGCGGACGTGACGTTAACAAAGCGACAAGAAAGTAAGCAACGCGAAATATTTTTTTTTTTTTTTAAATAAAGGCTTCTAGTGCTGCAAGCTGCTGTGGTTTTAATGACTCAATATGTTTTTGGTAATTTAAAAGGGAATTTACCGCTGAATGAAACAAACTCGGCTCCTCAGTGCGCCACCTTGATTGTTGTTGTTGTGGAACGCTCCTCGCGAAGAACACGTGACTTAAATAAGCGAATCAAAATGCACGGTACGGTTGGGATTTGAATCCAACCACTGCGGACGGCGTGGTGACCAGACTGATATTTCTCTGTATAATAATACAGAGACATATCAGTCTGGATTTTCCAGGCAAGTACAAAACCTGTTGGTGCCAAGCCTAAAAGGCCTTGCTACAAGTTAAAAATATGTCAGAAAAGCAAACATATGGTCTGCGATGCCTTTGAGCTGAACCACTAAGCCTCTGCAAGGCTGACAGATTTGAGGTACTTAACAGTAAAGCATTAGTATTTACAAAATATTAGCATGTTACAGATATCTCTTTCTGAAGTATACATTGGATATTCAGTTAGGTCCTTAAGTATTTGGACACTGACACAAGTTTTGTTATTTGAGCTATAAACCAAAAGTTCTAAATACAGTTATATAATTCATATGTGCTGACACATGAATTATACATATATGAAGTACAGACTCTCAGGTGTAAAATCCGAAATCTGACGAAGGGTTTAGGAATTACAGTTCTTTAAAGTGTAGGAGCCTCTTTTCCAGAGCCTCAAAAGTAATTGGACAGTTGCTTCAAAAGCCATTTCCTGAGCTGCATGGGCTATTTCCCTCATTAGTCCATCATAAACTGAGCAGATAAAAGGTCTGGCCTTGATTCCAGGTGTTACATTTGTATTTGAAAGCTGTTTCTCTGAAATCACAACATACAGTACCTCAATGGAAGTGAACCAGACTATCCTTACGCTGGATCAAAAAATGGTGAAAAAATCCCTTCACAACATCCACCTTGGTGTAAAACACTCTCCAGGAAGTAAGTCTATCAGTGTCTAGGTTCATCGTAACAAGAAGACTTCATGAGATAAAATACAGAGGGTTCACCACAAGGTGCAGACCATTCATCACCCTTAACAATAAAAGACCACATTACGTGTTTTTGGACAAGTCTAAAGAAGCCAGCCCAAGTCTGGAACAGCATTCTTTGGACAGATGAGACTCAGACCAACCTGTACCAGAAAGATGGGCAGAGAAAAGTCTGGAGAAGGCTTGGAACAGCTCATGATCCAAAGCACAGCACATCTTCTATAATACATGGTGGAGCAGTGTGATGAGTGTGTATAACTTCCAATGGCACTGGGTCTCTGGTGTTTATTGACGATGTGACAGAAGACAGAAGCAGCCAGATGAATTCTAAAGGGTATAGAGATATAATTACTGCTCAGATTCAGACAAAAGACACAGTTGATGGGCAGTGCTTCACAGTACAGATGAACAGTAACCCAAAAAATACTGCAAAAGCAACCCAGGAGTTTTTTAAGCCTAAGAAGGGGAATACTCTGCAATGGCCCGAGTCAGGCACCAGATCTCAGCCAGATCAAGCATTAATTTCACCTGTTTAAGACAAAGCTTTAGGCAGAAATGCCCACAAGCAAGCAATGACTGACGACATCTGCAGTTAAGGCCTGGCAAAGCATCAGAAGTTAGGAAACACTGTTTGGTGAGGTCCATGGGCTTCAGACATCCGGCAGTCATTGCCTGTAAAGGATTTTCACCAAAGTATTAAAAATGAACATTTTATTTATGGTAATGTTCATCTAATGTTCATCTGTCCAATTACTTTTGAGCTCCTGAAAAAGAGGCTCCTACACTTTAAAAAGCTGTTATTCCTAAATTCTTGTGGATACTCTCAAATTACAGCTGAGAGTGTGCACTTTAAGTGCATATAAATTATATAACTGTATATTGAACATGTCAAGTGTCCAAAAACTTATGGACCTAACTGTAGGCTCACCAGCTTGGGGTGTATGACTTGTCGCTTGCCATGGTCAACAAGGTGTAATGCACATAGAAGCACATTCACTTTTTCTTGCTCACTTGTCATTAAGAGGAAGCTGGAGTTGTGAGCATGAGCCGCTCAGTAATTATGTTTCACTCTGCATTTCTTCGCTCCTCTTTCTTTCCTCTTCTCCGTTTTTTGTTTCGCACTTTCCTTGTGTCATGTACCGTGCTTTCTCACCCCACCCCCTCCGTCTTCACACGTTGTCTTATGTGTCTGTGTGCAGGATATGATGGATGATATCTGTCAGGAGCAGTTCATGGAGATGAGCTACCTGAACGGAGGCCAGGAGCATGGGGCCCGGGGCCGCGGGGGCATGCCGGGAAGAGGACGTGGAGTGCCCCCCGGAGCAGCACACAGGTGAGGAGGAGCAGACAGGAGTATTGGATCAATCAGACGTTATAGATATTCAGTTCTGTAAATACAACTGATTCTGACTTTAAGCGAAACAAGAGAAAGAAGCTTTTGCAGAAAATGTAAGGTAAAAAAGTGATGTATAAGCCCAAATGAGATAGAAACCTATTAGAGACTAGAAGCCATTATTTTGATACCAGCAGAGACACAGATTTATTTTACATTTGAATTAAAAGAAGGTCAAGATTAAATACTGTAAAGTAATTAAATACATGCAAAATAAATGGAATGGAAAATGGAAAGGTATAAGGGATAATGACCAAACTTGGAACAGTCTCGGACCGAATTAAAAGCAGTGGATCTTCAGTAATGGTTAAATTTAATATAGACTGTATGCTATAGAAATAGTGCCTATGTTTCCCTGGTTTGTTCCCTTATGTTGTTGTTTTGGCATGTATTCTGCCTTTGACATTGTTATGCTACTAAAGTTATATAAGTTTTACTCTGGAAGTGGCAGAGTTTGAATCTTTGTATATTCTGCACAGGGGTCGGGGGATGCCTCCTCGGGGCGCAGCCAGGGGAGCAGTGAGCCGCGGTGGCCCAGCCAGAGGTGGCGCAGTGAGGGGCGCCCCAGCAGGCCGTGGAGGCCCTCCTGCTGCACCTGCCAGGGGAGCTGCCGCACCCCGGGCCAGACCCCCAGCCAGTGGACCCCCCCAGAGGATGGCACCTCCACCTCCTCACCAGCACACCGCTGCTGCAGCCGCCGAGAGCTACGAGGATTATGTGAGTATGCAGCGGGTAGGGTAGAGCTTAAATATTATTTTCATAAAGTAGGTTAAGCAAAAGTTGGGCACAAAATGTACAAATATTGCAGGGCCTTTTATAGATCAGTGGTCTCAATGTTTCAAGAGACATTGCAGTATGTTGCATTTTGCTCTTTTCAGCATCAACATGTGGCTTTTCTCAATGACGTGAGTCAAATAGCCGTCAACAGAGAAATAAAGATTTCACTAGCTGGAGACATGTGGAAGTGTGTCTGCTTTAGTACAAGCATAGTACTTTGGGGACATCTTGGCATTCATGATTCATGAAGAATCTCTCTCTAATCTCTGTTTCTGTGTTTCCTTCCTCTCCAGGGCTATGATGAGAGCTACACAGACACGGGCTACGAGTCATACGACAGCTATTATAGCCAGCCGCAGGCGTGAGTGATTCACACACTCTTTTCACCTGCTCCACACAAACTGCACACTCTACCTCCCCTAGCAGACCCAGTCCAAAATGAGATTTAATATATGAAAGACTTATACTGAGCTGTGCAGGAATGCAGAGTAGATAGACTACATGCTTTGAAGGGTTGTATTATTTAGCAATACCAGCAGGGGCTGGGATGTTCGTGCTAGAGAGCCAAGCTTTGATCTTATTCATGCTAGCCAGTTATCTCCTCCAAATATCACAGCTATGTTTTTGAGAATGAAAAGTGATGTTTTTCATCTTCTCTTTGACCATCAGAGAGCCAGAGTACTACGACTACAGCCATGGAGAAACCACAGAGTCCTATGATTCATATGGTGAGGGTTATATGTATTATTTAAGACATTAAATGTTAAGTGTTTCTGTAAAGAATTGCTCAGTATTTGGTTTCTGACTCTGTCCCTTTTTTGTCTTGTCCTTTTGTTTTGTTGTCCGATGTATCTTCAGGCCAGGATGGCTGGAATGGGACCCAGAGGACAACCCCTGGAAAGGCCCCTCCCCCATCCAGAGGTGCCAAGGCGCCCTACAGGGAGCACCCGTACCGGCAGTACTGAAGAACCAGATCCATTACGTGTCGCCCGACTACCGCCTGTCTACATGGCAGCTCTCGCTTTAAGCAGCCCGACAAAAGTAATTGTCAGTTTTGTCTTTGGTTTGGTCTTTTTCCTACACTGGACTTTATATGAGCGAGACAATTGGGAACTGAACATTGGAACTGTTTTTCTGAGATTTGACCGCAACCCCTCCCCTCCCTGTACTCTGTCGCCCCCACCCTACACCCATGAACCAACCAAAGCGGCTTCTAATGGGTAGAGGACCAGCTGATGTCCTTTTTTGTTAGTTACTCATTTAATTTTTTGTTTATCTTTTGCTGTATTTTATCCTTCTCTTTTTACCCTTTCCTCTGGCTTTTTTGCATTGTTGATCGTTATTTTTGGGGAGTCACCATTTCTAGTCTGTTGGGAGTCACCATTTCTAGTGGAAATAGTACTTGTAAAAGGAACCCATTTAAAATGTTCTAATGTTTAATATTAAGAATCTGTTGAGGGTCAGTTGCAGATTCCCACTTAGGCTACATTTCAAAATTCTGTTAATATAGCATAAAATAAAACACCTTTAAACACATAACTGTAAAATAAAACAAAAACCTTCTTAAATGACTTAAAGAATAAAGATTAATGTTACATTCATTATTGACAATGCTTTCTTTAAATAGTTCTAAAACTAATTGATTTAGACTTAGGCATCAATATTTGTTATTGTCCGTAGAGTTTTGAAATATAGCCCTAATAGACACTGTTGAGATGGACTGTCCTCATATCCTCAATTTGTTTCACTTGTAAAATATATCAGTTTTAAGACTGAAGACAAAATGTTTGTTAAAAGAACATGGCCTCTGTCATGCTAAAACGGTTCAGGTCTTCATTTGTGATCTGATGATAAACTGCATGCACCAAACCACAAAGAAGGATTGGGACAAAAATCTCCACATGGGTCTTCTCTTTCGACAGAGAAGGGATCCTGCAGCTCAATCCGAACTCTGTACATATTTTAAAACATCCTAACTGTACTGATTCTGCCACTAGTATCTGTACCCTCTCCATAAAATGCATTATGCTACATGTGTAAGCTTGCCTAAATAGGTTACTAAATCTGTCCAAAAGATGTTTTGCAGCAGTTTGTCAATAAAGCTTAGTTTGTTTTTTATGAAACTTAACTTGCCTTATTTGTTTCATGTCCTAGTAAAATCTGAAATGGCCTTTTTTTAAACAACCAGCAATCAGGTGTAGATGTTTTCCTTTGTTTCTCATTTAAAACCATTTTAAATCTAAATGAATGTATTGACGACTTTAACCCTAAATGTCTTGAATGATCAAAAGAACACAACTTATTCTTTCTCTCTCTTTCTATACTTTTAAAAAGGACGCAGAGGTAAGACCTCTAAAATAACCTGGATAGCTTCCTAATGTGTATAGAGTTCTAAATGCTGGGTATGTATAAGACTTTTTCAATCCTCTTACCTGTGATCGTAATCGTAATGACAATTGCTTTTATAGCATCTGAAACTTAACTGAATTCAAACCACCATTCAGGTCTAGCCCTCATTGTCATGAATGACGCTGGCGATGGCTACTTTAGTACAGACTAATGGCAGTGCAATGGAGAGGATGGTTATAACCTAGAGAACTCCGCTGTAAAGGTAACCTAACCCTAAATGTTTAATTTCGTAGTGTGTTGATCCATTGACATAAACTTATTGGTAAATACGCACAATTTCTTAAAATATCTTATCACAGTCATTGCAACAAAAAGAGTCAACTCAAAAGTAAGACCAATGTAACTTCCAATATCATAGTGAATTTTATGTACCAAAATAAATGTTGTTTACTAACAAAATATCTAATAGAATAGTGTTAATGCAACTCTTGCTAAAATGATCCAAGTCAAATCTACATCAATATCTGCTGTACAGTTGAGCTGCTGTTAATTTTAATTTGCAATATCTGTGTAAAAGTTGCTTATGGTAATCTTTAAAAAGGTTCTGCCTGTTCAGAGTTATCCAAAAAGACAGCTTGAGTTGCATGAGCATATCTTCTCCTGTAGACATTGCATGATTTCTGTCTCAAGTTTCTCCCAGTGTTTTTCAGTGGAGGTATTGATTTGGGCTTTGTCCTTCCTTTAGGCACAGCTCTTGGTCACGGAGCTCCCGGAGACTGACAGTCTGCTGGACTGAGGCCGCTCAGACCACAGGTTGGTGTGCGCTTGCACTTTTTCCACTCCAGCTGCTACTTTTTGCTTGTTATAGCCCATTAAGTACAAAGTGTATATTGTTTCATTATGGTCGCTGACTTTCCACATCACAGAGCAGGCCTTCACCTCCCAGGCAGACATTAGAGGTTGTATTAAACTAATGTGCATACACTAGAAGTTTGAGACACAGCACAGATTCAATTTCCTTTTTTGAAAGTCACACTACTGTATGTGACTTAGATACTGCACTGCTTCTTGTTATAATTACTTTATATCTCACCAGATCAACAGTATGGACGTTCATCCGGTGAGATATAGGTAAACTTTGACAAGACGTTTTTCTAAGATTTGGACTGTATTTGAAGTGAGCTTTCATATTGAAGATGTTTTCATTTACAAAAGCAGAGTGCTGCTCTTAATGTTGGCAGGTATATGCTAAGTTAAAGTTAAATTTCACATGACAGTTAGTTGCATTTGAGGAGTTGTACTTGAGGCCACACATCCTGCTCATGCTGCAATGTAAAGAACAAAAGTGCATCCAGCAAGGGCCATACAATACAGAGAAATGGCTAATAAATGCAAACTGCTGTATCTACCTGATTTAAAAAAAAAATCTCTTTTATTGAGGGGTTCCCTAAGTAAATCATATGTGGCATGGATTCATTTTCATTCATTTTCAACCCTCTTTATTTATCCCGGCTTGGGACTGGCATAAATGTGATACCTTGTGGTTGGACAAAATTATACTTGATTTCTTCCTCGAATAGTTTGAAATATCACAATAACACAAACTTCAAGTTGAAAAACTGATTTTTTTTTTTTTTTTTTTTTGTTTTGTTCTCTATTTCACAAGAGGAAAAAATAAAACTACTGTGTGCTATATGTGAGTGCAGGATGTCTATACTGTCTATGGACTATCCTGAGTATTGATGGAGCTGTGTGCACTGTCTTGCTGTGTCTTACTAAGAGGGCTATTTATCCTTATTCACATTAAGAAAACAACTTTGAGGCATATATTAATGACTGTTTTCTGATCTAAATTTACATTCTTAGTTTAACAGGCTTCGGTGCTCATGCTTGTAAATCTTTCCTTGTTAATGAATTCAGGGAGTCTGAAGCACCTGAGAATTAAATCTGCCTCCAAGAGGAATCCCTTTTGATTAAACCTGACAAGAGGTGGTTAACAAAGTGTATCCTTAAGCTTTATCCAATAACAGATCTTCCAGTAAGGGCTAAATTAACAACTAAACATGCGTGTAGTTCTTGTGTAAGCATAATCTTTTTTTATATTCTGGAATCATTTTCTTCTGTCTCAGTCCTAAAGATGTTGAGAAGTAGAGTAGATCCACAGCCATTGGGAGTATCCTTAAATTGTGACCCTTGTATGCGAGCATATCTTTGGCTAAACCTTCTGGTAAGCACTGAACATTATTCTTCATAAACCCTTCATTATTTGGAGGAACAGTATTCTTCATAAACCCTTCCATATAATCAAGGTAACTGAACATATTTTTATGACAGAGGTAGCTGCCTATGTGGATTTACAAATCAGTTGGTGGGTAATGGCACATTATTAATGTATAATTGTTTTTTAAAGAACAAACATTGAGCATGCATTTACATTATACACATATACTATTGTACTCTGTAATTGTCCGCCATAACATAATGATTCAGTGACCTATAGCAACTAGCTTTTAGCTTATCTAGCACTAATTGCTCCTGTAAATAAACCTTAAATTATCAAACTACTTGCTAATGTTCTCTATCTAGGCTCCGACATTACTCGCATGTAGTTGGGTGTTTGAAATTTGCCAAAACCACCATGCTTATAAACATCCATTTTGTGTGCCTAATCCTAACTAGAGATGTGCGAATTGATACCAATTCATAAACTGATTAAGCAATTAATATCTGTGGATTTAACTGCAGTATCGACATCAATCTGAAAGTATCAATACTTTAGTAGTACTGGCAAATGTTATTAGTATAATACAAATGCCACTGGATTCTTCATGTGTGCTGTACAGATGCAGGTCAAACCCAATCCATTGTGTTCTGCTGCTCCAGTGGTGTAAAGAAGCCATAATAGTAACATGTCTATGCATGTAGGATTTTATAATTTACAAAAATGTGATTAATATTGAAGAAAAACAATGGTTGTAACTGTAAGCAGTGGAATCAAAGTTGAGAAAGCTGATATCGCACATCACTAATGCGAACACTAAAAGGCTCTATAAATATAGTCACTATAAACCCCATTGCATCACGGTAATATCCTCAGTGATTAAACCGTTTTCTTCAAATACAAGAAAAGAATTTGCATAGTCATAAAGTACATTGTGAATAATAATAATAATACAAGACCATTAAATAAATGGTGCAGCACGACAATGCTGGTGGATATTTCAAAGACTGGCTAGCTCCTGTGCAGTCGCCTTGCTTTTGACAGCGCTTGTGAATTGGTGTGTGGCTGCACTAGCCTTGAGGAGGTCTCAGTGAGGGAGAACACAACACTGGTGTCAGTATGCTCTGAGGGAAAGTGACTAATAAGGATCCATAGCTCAGGGGCTATGACAGAAGGAAAACAGGAGAGAGTCCTGAAATGGAACCAGCAGTAGAGGTGTAGAGGGATTTTTCATGTCCTGTCCATGTCTTAAAGGCAGAAAAAAGAGAACCGTGACAGTAATGTAGTGTTGCTTAGTGGAGCTGCATGACACAAGAAAAAACACGTGATATACTGTATTTAGATTTGAATGTATAAAGAAATAGTTGGCTCGTCACTGGCTTCCACCTGCATTGATCTAAATGCTTTCACCAACTACTTTTTAAGCATTTAATTGAGCTACAGTGTAATTTCATTCTGTATGTGGTCACTTGATGTGTTCCATGGAATACCATAATGTTGTTGCGGTACAAGCAATTCATTGCAATGATACTTTTTATGTGGAGCCACAGTGACAGGTGTTGTTTCCACTGCATAGACCAGATATAACACTGGATATTAAACATTTTGTGATCAAAATCTACTGAAAGGTGCATTTCATGTTGAAACACACAAATGATAAAAATGGAACACATTAGTCAGAACTACATATGTGGTCAATAGTTAAGTTAAATTGTCACCATGGGACCAGTTTGCCTTTGATTTGTTCCTGGGCAACAGCTTGTGCTTTTAAGGCTACATACTCATTTTGTTTATTACAATATGGTTTCAACATAGCTTGAGCTAACTCATACAAAACAGTACAAAATTAATCAGGATAATAATTTGAATTGTAATTTTGCACCTAGACTAGAGTTCTTTCTTAAGCAGAGTAAACATAGATGTGACACAGTAAGCGGTATGCAGTTATGCGGTAATGCTGTATGTTTGCCAAACCTCTGTATATCAAGTTGTGTTGACTGACAGCACACGGGTTTCCTGTCAACCCGAACAAAAGCACTTGACTCTTCTGAGGGGGACCACATAGTGTTAAATATTTAAAGTGTTCTTGACAGCAAGAGCGTGGGTTTCTAGAGACTTTGTTTTTCAATTCATAATATTGTGTATTCTACTCCATACAGCTTAATATGTGCCAGAAAGCTGAAAATGGCTGTAGTTGTATTTACGATAAGCACTTTCAGCAGTAATAAATATGAAAGGCAGTATTGAGGCAGGAGTGGCCTCAGGTCTAGTGCCATATCTTTAGCCCATAATTAGCTTATTATTATTATTTCATTCCAAAACTATCAATATGTAGCCTTTTAACTCATCAGTATGTTGCTAATTGCAATATCAATAATGATTAATTTAAACTCTCTTGCTAATTTTTTGTTAGGGGTTGGTGCTACTTTGATTGTGAAATACACACTAAACAATGACCGTTGAAGTTGCAGGGTGCACAGTATCATCACTAGTATTGTAAAGAACCATAATTTCAGAGCTTTAAATAAAATTGCAATGCAGCCAAATACATGTGTGTGTTTATAAAGCAATGTATTCTAGAGTCATGCTTTTCTTGATAAATTCAAATACAGCACATTACATTCACATTGTTATTGTTATTCCATATCTTTGCATTGCAGTGGGGTTTGCTATCAATATGTATGCATATTTTTAACTGTAGTTTAAACTTGACGGAAGAAAACACATCTGTCAAAGCCTCGTTTGAATGGAAACCCTAATCAGAAAGCATAGTAACATGTAACACTGGGGTCTTCAGATGTCAAACTAAATGCTAATTTCAGGAATAATTGTGTGCTTCTTTCTCAGTTAACTGTTCATGCTGCTGGACAATTTAATTACATAAAAAAGTATTTACCAAATGTAATATTTTTGGAAAGTTAATTAAAGCTGCAGTAGTCCAGTGCAGTGTGGTCTGAAAACTCCCCCAAACACAGCAGCCATATTTTTATTTTTTCTGCAGATTGAATGTTTTTTAATCTCTGATCAGTGTTTTCAGTGCCTTTTTCTCCCAAATTATTTATCTGTACTGGCAAGATAGAAACGTGTGTCACTATTATGTGATGGAGACTGATGTAACAAGAGCTACAATAACCACTTTCTCAGTAGGTCTTTGCACTGCTATGGACCTTAATGATGCAAACCATTCAGCCAATGGGCTCATTTAAATAGAAACAATCTTATTTGAATGTGGTAAAGGTAAAATTCTTTAATGCTTTTTTTATTATAACAATTACAATATGCAATCAGGTATATTTTTTTTCTTTAATATATATTGATGCTTGTCCCATACTTAGGCTACAAATTGAATATCTGAGAAAGGCTAGTTGATGTGTTATGGTCCAATTTTTACACATCATTCTTACTTCAATACGTATATGGTCACATTATGCTGTCATCCCAAACAAACAAAAATAAAAGTCACAACAGCTTGTTTTGACTTTTAAACCTGGATTCTTGTGTTTTGTCTGTTCCAGGATAAAGCCATGCACCTGAGGAGTTGAGGACATGGTCAGACGATGCTCTCAGCCTTCCGTTCAGCCAAAGAGGACTGAGGATGGCTGTGTAGGGGGTTGGTCAGGAAGCCGAAGGGTGGGCCCACTGCCATGTGCACCACTGAAGCCAGCTGACTGGGTCTGGGGAAAGGAGCTGACTCTCACTGTTCAATGGACCAGGACACAGACTGCAGCTGGGCAACCAAGGCCTAAGAACGACAGGGACTCTCCCACGTCAATATTTCCAGTGGACTATTTTTTCCCCCCACAATTTCTCCTTTTTGTCAATATTGAATTACTGTGCTTTATCCTTGTAATTATTTTTGAATGCTGCAGACACCCACTTGAAGTCGTAGCTGATTGTATGGTGCTGTACACAGTTTCCGAGAAAGCCCCTGCTCCAACAGATGTAATTGTTCCAGCCTAATTTAGCATAAAATGAGCACTCCTGTTATAGTAGGCTGTGAAATTGTTTTTAATTCGTTTTAACCCTTGGAATACTGAAGAGTTTCAATTCCGCAATGCAAGCTGAAATTCGAAGAAACAGTATCTTTACATGTACAGCTTAGTTGACAGTGGTCACAGCTAAGGTGTCCAACTGGACTTCTGTTTTTGTACAAGTGCATTCAAGCTCTATTCAAAGCGTGCTTTGTATTTTATTTGTTGTTGTACTTGTTTTTTTTTCTAAATAAGGAAATGAGTCTTACCACTGATTGTTTTGATGTTAAAATCAGTAGCCTATGCATAATTTATTTATTCATGAAACGTGACAATAAAACTTTGACTGTTAAGTGGAAAAGTTTATGGATGCTAAATCAGAGAACACATTTTAAACTACAAGCACTCGCTGATTGTAGGACTCCACCAAGGCATTGGACGAAATACTAAACGTACAATGGTCAGATCTGAGATCAAACAAGGGAGGTTCTTAACTGCTCAGTCCATGTAGCGACAAAGCCTTAATGATTCACGAACTCATCTGATCTGCCTCTCCTTTACTGACCCCTAGTGGCTGGAATTAGTGTCTTTGGCCCCAGCTCACAATGGTACAGAATCTTAAAATTTCTGGATTCACACCAAACACATATCTTTTTTTTTTTTTTTTTTTTACTATTTGAGGTATCTTGCTAACACACATAACCTCTTTAAAGGTCTCCTATTATGCTAAATATTTTAAGCTTTTAACCATGTTGTAATGTTATTTCCACCTCAAAAACATACCTGGAGTTGTATTTTGTTTTATTCCCGCTTGTTTGAGTATTCTTGTTTGCTCAGCCCGTCCTCTTCTAACGATCTGGAAATGCTCAGTCTCACGCTTGGGGGGTGTCACGACTCTACCTAGACACATGAAACCAGGAAGTGCTAAACATACAACTAACTTGGTAAAAGGTAAAAGTTCCTACTGCTTCAAGACCTTTTTAGGCAGATATTGTCTTCTTAATTCAACTCTGGCTATGACGTGAATCTTCAGTGCACTTTGCAATGCGAGACTCCTTTGCTTAGAAACTATAACTTGCTATCTCGCAGTGGACAGGCCCTATACCAAAAGCCCATGCATGGTCATCACATCTTGGCTCGGTGTGGCCTCCTGCCTCCCCCTGAGGACATTGAGATGCTAATGCGCTGCGCGATTTGCATGTACTCGCAGGTCTCCTCACTACAAATGCGCATTGCTTTCATAACCAGAGCTGGCCCTTTCTCTACTGATCAGCATCCAAGTATGGTAATTCCACAGGAGAAGAGGCGCATGTGAGAAAGCCACAGAGGGTGAAGACAGACATTACCAACTCTCCTCATCCATCCATCCATCATATCCATGTTGATTCAATTCCCCTCCATGCCATTTTCCCGCCATTACCGCTGATGATATTACGTGTTACATTTAGAGGTCAAAACTCTACTTTCCCGTATTAAAAACAAATTTCCCCGCTCCGATCCACTGGTCAAAAGCGGCATTAGCCAAGTCATGGTCTCCATTTGGTTTATTGGAAAAGCTAGGGTAGAACATTAGATATTAGGATAGAAACCATAATTCGAGAAGAAATGTCAACGGCCTATATCCAAAACACATCATTTTTCAGTCTTTATGTGCCATTATGTCTGAGATAATGATTTTGGTGTCTTGGATAATCTAATGAAAGACAACTGGTGGTGTGAAAGCCATCTCTTTTGTTTGAATCAATGCATGTGTCAGGAGAATAAGGCTGGAGAAGAAAGTAAATGTTGCAGTGAAATGATCAATAAAAAGAAAGTTGACTATGAGCAAGCAGGCTATCCGTCATGGGTGTGTTTCTTCTGCCCAACACCTATTGTAACGTACACTATCATTGTAGTGTTGCAGAAATGGTTGGGTCATTATGGCTCCTACTGAATTTTGGCAATTTGTCCTGGTCCATTTTGAATGGTCTAATCACACGTAACTAAATGAAAAGCTGTAAATGAAGTCATCTGCTCAGAGCTTTGCAATCAGTTGCTGGGTTTCCATCACGTTCTCTTTATGCACACACATCAGAAAGTGTTGGAATGGCCAAATTTTAAAAAATAAAAACTTAATTCACAAAAGTTTTTACGCTTGCTTCAGGTGGTTTTTGATTTGTGCAAAAACAGTTATGCCTGGGGCTTGATGTGAGGGGCTTGGCGTAATGGTCTTGCTGCTCAAAATGTTTGTTTTTCTCCTCGTTTATAGCATTCACTTTAGCAATCTCAAGCTGCGCTGCTAGTAGGCTAACTTTTAAACTTGCCCAACTGTTACTAATTGCAGTCTGGTCTCCATTAATGCTTATCTTGTTGGTTGCAAAGTTACCAACGCCACCGTAATTTGCTTCAACACCTAGATGGAAGTGTCTAATTTGCTTCTTTTTTTTCTTTTTTTTTCCTTTTCCTTTTGTGAACTGTCTGTGCAGATACTCAAAATTGTAACACAATTTTTAAAACTGTCCATAATGTCAAATTATGTCAGCCCTTTGTACAGGTTGGTTCTGCTTTCTGATCGGTATAAGCTTATGCAATTGCATCGAGAGGTAGTTTATATGCATCACTTTATTTGTACTACCATTTGGAAATCCACATCAAATCTAGAAAACTGACTATTTTCTGTATAGAATGGTTGGCCAGATAAACAAAAAATATCTTGCTTACTATATTGCATAAGCACTCAGGAGGTGCCAACCCACCCCAAGGCCCTACAGTTCCACCCTGGATCCATACCAAAAAACGTTCAAATGTTCCTTTTTTATTTGTGACCTTACCTGAAAGTTTTATAAAAATGCACCAGTAACCTTCAGAGTTGTTGCTAACAAACTGTTCCAATCTTGAAATGGTGAAGAATCCTGAAAAAAAAAAAAATCCTTGATCTAGAGAGTCTAAAACCAACAGTTTCTCCTGTTCCCCTTTACCTACCCAATCTGAAAACCCCAAAATCTGACTGATCTTGCTTTTTACATTAAGTGTATCATAAAAACAGTACCATACCATGTGCTGTTAACGTGTTACATTCACATCACACTTTGCAGGAGAATGGAAGGTGAGATCCCGGCCTGTCTCAGAGCTGAGGAGAGAGCTGGGGTGCTCTCAAGGGGGTGGGTAGGGGTGGGGGGGCAGTCGGATGTGTTAAAATGCTGGAGGTGGAGATGCGATGGGCAGATATGGTTAACTGGACAGCTGGATGGCGTCTTGTGATCCTGACAGATTCGCACATCAGAGGAACATTGCGAGCTGCAACCTGTGAAGACAGTGACAATCAGCCTCCCACTCACCCAGCTGTTGCTCTGCAGGAGGGGCTGTCTGCTTAGGTGACTCCTGGTGCACGCTGGGATCAGATGACCCTTCGAGTGTCCTTGAGCTTCCAGTGCACATAAATGATTGGCCTACTAGGGTTGACCGCTTAGAGGTGACTGCACTGAGATAACACAGATCTACAGCTGTGGTTCTCTGGTCTTATCTTGATCTCGGGTAGAAATAAAAGTACTTAACAAAATGATTACTTGAGTAAAAGTGAAAAAGTATTGCATTAAATGCTTTTACTTGAGTCCTTTTTTAATCCATAATGAAATGAAATGTATCCAGACAATAACTCTTCTTCGAAAAAGTATTTAGTCCCAACTCTGATCTCAATCATTTATTTTATCAAGTTATTTTTCCACATGCTCTTATCTTCATTCCACTTTCCAAAAAACATGCATGTACAGGTGAAATGGTAAATCTAAATTGCACATAGTAAATGAATGTAAGAGTGAATAGTTGTCCATCTGGCAAACTGGCCATTGTCCAGGGTGTACCCCACCTCAAAACCAAAGTAGCTGCAATAGGCCCCTAATTGGAGTCAGTGTTTCAAGAGGGGCTGGAGCCCATCCCAGCTGATTCAGACTTGGGTTGGTGAGCGCCCTGGACAGTCATTGGTTAATACAAATGCTAGCATAAAGCAAACCCGAAGCACACTACGCTCTAAGGCTTTTTTTACGTTGAAGATTGGTGTCAGCACAAATTATACGATTTAGAACAAGCTGCCAATTCTGTTGTCAGGGACAATGAAAACTCCTTTTAATTAACTTATATTTGGCGCATTGTGCACTGTCACCATTGATTAAATAATCCATAGAGTATCTCATTACGAGGCCACCAACATCAATACTGACACAAATTTGTCACAGTATTCAATGTCTGTGCCTGAACTACCATTTTCCAAACCGTTCCATCCCAGAAAGTGCACCATTAAGAATCAGTAATTGACAACAGGCAATTATTCACACTAATAACAAGTGTCATAAAAATAAATAAATAAAAAGTTTTAAGTTTTATAAACTCAAAACCTTTTCTACAACTCTGACTTGCTTAACTTGCTGATTTAACGAATCTCTTATATGCCCATGTCTTGAGATGGTGGGAGGAAGCTCTAATCCCTGAAGAATACATAATAGCACAGGGAAAACATGAAGACTCCACACAGAAAAGATGCCAGCTGGGATAGATCTTATGTGGTTCTTACTGCAAGGTTTTAAAAGGCAAAACTTTGAAACTGCACCTTCCATATTTAAAAAAAAAAAGCTTTAGTGTACCAATCAACAGCATTTTAGGGCCACAAACAACCGTAACTAACAGCTCAGAAATTGACTGCCCTCTAAATTAAATGACAGTTCATTCATCTTCTTCCACTTATTTCTTTAAGGCGTTGATGGTGGCTGGAGCCTATCCCAGAAGCTACCTACCGGAAGCAGGGAGCACTTTGGGCAATGGCCAGTTAGATGCAGGGCTAACACAGACACATAAAGTTGTGTTTAAAATAATATCAGGGTGTGTATCAAAGCGAGTAATCTCAAAATCATTACTCTATAGCTTTTATTTCCATAAATGCAAATGCTGCTCTTTCTATTTTACACCAAAACATAAACAAAAAATTATTACATTTATTATTCCTTTACAGAAAGAAGATAACAGTCTCTGCACTTTTCTAAACAAACTCAAACATTTACTATATAAATTGAAAATGCTTTAAGATTTTGGTTTTGGTTTGATTTAGTTGTATAACCATGGTTTTTGAGAACTGCTCTTCATGTGTGATGCATGGAGTCCACTAACTTCTGGCAGGCATCACAGCCCAGGACGATTGGACTACATTCCACATTTCCTCTGCATTTCTTGGTTTGGCCTAAGAAACAGCATTTTTAATGTCACCCCACAAGTTTTCCATAGGGTTCATGTCTGGGGATTGTGCTGGCCCCTCCGTAATGTTAATCTTGTTGGTCCTGTACCAAGATGCTGCTCTTTTACTGTGTGTTTTGGGTCATTGTCTTTTTGAAACACACATTTCAATGGCATTTCCTCTTCAGCATAAGGCAGCATGACCTCTTGAAATATTTGGATATATTTCAAATTATTTATGATCCCTGTGATAAATAGGCTGAGAAACATCCCCATATCATGATGCTCCACCAGACTTTACTGTCTTCACAGTGTCCTGGGGCTGGAACTCAGTGTCTGGGAGCTGTCTGACAAACTGTCTGTGGCCCCTAGACCCAAAAAGAACAATCTTACTTTATTCAGTCGACAAAACTGCACTTCTTTATATGTTTTTCCCTCACCAGTCAACTTTTTAATCATAGTATGCTGTTCTTCTGAACAATGTCTCGAATGAGAAATGTGATATAACCAGCCTGCACAACATGTGCTGCCTTTGTCCTTTCATAACGGACAGCTGTTAAACAGCTGATTTCTCACATCTGACTGAAATCCTGATAGCACACCACACTGCTATTATTTTGAACATTCTCCTTTCAATTAATTATTCAAATAAAAAGAATTAGCAACATGCATTTCATGTTGGGACTATTGGTTTTATATTACGCTACAACACCCACTAGTAACTTATTTTCCATGTAGAAATATATTTTATATCAAAAACAGTGAATGTTTTGCTTTGTGATTTTGGACTGCTATTATTTTGAACACTACACAGACAGACAAGTATTTACTCTCATATTCATTCATTTATTAGTGCCAACTCATAGACTCAGAGAACTCAGAGAATCAAATCCACAACCTCGCTGAGAGCGCTGCTAACCACTCTGCCACCATGCTCTCCTAAATGACAGTTATGTAAAATGAAATACATAATGTACATGCCAAATATGTAACAATAACACAACAACTGCATTTTTCACCGTACCATTCATCACTGGGTTCAGCGAGTACATATTGTACAACAGTGAGAAGTGTGTAAGAGAACTAAATCCCTTCAGTGTCATCTGCACAACTCAGCAGCTAATTTCCTCAAACATTAATAGTCTCCACTTGCATAGGTTTTATTTTGGGTGTTCTATATGGTCTAGAGCCTGAACCAGCATTAATCATGGTGAAGGCAGGATAAATTTAGCGCTCACTGGGGATAAAAATAATTCAGCCAAGCTAAATCAAAGCCAGGGTGACATGTTCTTTTATCACCACTAACTTGAGCTCTGTACTTTATTATAGTCAGTCCCACATAGGCTGTAAGTGGAGCGGCCAGAGCTGCTGAGATGTAGAACTGATGAGCCTGGGATAGCTTGTGCTAAACTTGTGAATATCTCATCCAGACCTTTTACACACTGTATTATACTTTAGACCATACACACACACACACACATGTACTCCAGATGTAAGCACAATGTAAATAAAAAATTTAAACTGAGGGAAAAAAACACGCCACAATAAAGGGTAGATGTGAAATATTTATTGGAGGCTGGAGCGGATAAGATAAAGGGATGATGAGAGCTGCAGGATGCTGGATAGCTCGCAGGAGATAGCGGCTGGATGAACTGAGACTGTACATGGGTTCTGTTCTGTGTTGTACTTGTGAGTAAAAAAGTAAAAGTATTTTGCACAGATTCAACAACTCATGAATGTGTTAAATGTAAAGGATTTTGCTGAAAAACTCTGCTGAAAACTAAAGGTTGATCTGTGCAATACAAAAGACTGAATCTGTAGGTGAGTTTTTTCTGAAGAGTACTACTTTACTGCATCTGTTATACTTGTCACAACCCCTAACCCTTCTCTTTTTCGGTTAACCTTATTTTAAATAAACATAATTATTTCTGATATATTTCTGTTGTCTGGCGTCCCTTTGTCATTACCCTGAGCCAGGTTATGACATATTTATTTACTCTGTCTACAATGACACAAAAAAATTTACGATTTTAAACCAAACTCAAAATACTTTTTACTTCAAACCAACTCATAAATGTAGTGGAATAAAAAGTCCAGATACTTGCTCTAAAATGTAGTGAAGTAAAAGTAGTAGCCCTTGTAAATTTTACTCAAGTAAAGTACAGATACATGAAAATTGTACTTAAGTAAAGTACTTTTCCTTTGTTACATTTCATCACTCCTGGGCACTACTGGCTACTACTGCCAAAAGACATGCATATATGTGAAATGCAGAAACTAAATTATCCATATTAATTCAAAGAGTGCTTGACAGTTTATTTAAATTTTTTAATTTAACCTTTATTTAACCAGGAAAGTCCCATTGAGATTTAAAACCTCTTTTTCAAGGGAGTCCTCACCAAGAGGCAGCAGCAAATACAAAATACAGTTACAGAATTACACAAAGACAAGATAACAGGAAGAGACAAACAGATTTATATTTCTGTGTCTGCCCTGCCACTGTCCAGGACGTCTCCTACCCAAGACCCATAGTTGTTGAGATTGGCTCCAGTCACCTACAACCCTAACAGGAATATGAAAATACTGTATATCCTTACTTAATAAAAAAACTTGGACTATTTTCAGAGTTGATAAATACATGCAGCAATTCTATTTTTACAGATCCTAATATACAGTACTTTTGTTTATGCGACTTTTCATAAATAAACTGCTCTTCTTTATTTAGGCCCCTTTCAAAGATTATTAAGTGGAGCACAAAACTCGAGCATAAATGTTGTATTTGCATAGGGATTTGGTCCTATGCTAAGACTTCAATGGCACCCCCCCAAACCGCCCCCCAAAACCCCTTCCTCCCCCACCCCAGTGCTGCGTAGTGTGCACTGAGCCCAGCCGTCACCACTGATGGCAATGCTCGGCGGGGGCTGCAGTAGACAAACTAGGCCAGCTATATAAAGTGGTTGGATTTTACTTTTGAAATGGTTGCCATGGAAGACTTTACTCCATGCTGCAGTTCAATGTTGGATTTTTTTTTTTTTTTTTTTTTTTTTTTTTTTTTTTTTTTTTTTGAGAACAAGACTGGAAGCACATCTCTCGGCTTGTTTATTAATGAAAGGCAGTGGGATCGAGTGCGGCTCCCATCAGTTTCTGCGGCAGAGAGAGATGGAGGGAATCGAGCGAGGACCGACGCTGCCTTTACATCTGCGAGTGGGAGGATATTGCTAGAAATGTCATACCTGTCGTGTTTCCCAAATAACATTTATCAAACCTCCGGATCGCATTTAAAGAGCAACACCGCCGTCTCTTAGTGTAGTTTACAATCTGAAACCTCCTGACAGCCAGACCTTTTAGTAATCCCATTGATATTCAGGAGCCGGAGCGTGCCAGCTCGCTCACAGACTGCATTCATACATCAGACTTGTAACTAGACATCAGTAAGAGTGTGTTCAGGACAGCCTTTTCTTTAATAGACAGGCAGCTATACTGTATGGAGTAGGGCACGACGAGCTTCAAAAGTACCGTTTGCATGATACGCACGTTTAGCATCCACCAAAATATAATGACATAACACATTCTTACTGAAAAAAATACAACAGAACAGTGAAAACCTTGAATCTTGTACCATGTAGCAGGTTTGTATGAGAAGCCATAGTGCAGACCCCAGATAAATTGGAAGAAAATGGATGAAT
This sequence comes from Bostrychus sinensis, assembly GCA_020698575.1. Classification (NCBI taxonomy): domain Eukaryota; kingdom Metazoa; phylum Chordata; class Actinopteri; order Gobiiformes; family Eleotridae; genus Bostrychus; species Bostrychus sinensis. The sequence goes on from CM036255.1 coordinate 12,206,121, forward strand.
GGGTGAATGGCATTCCCCTTGACAGATGGGATGGAGATGTGCTGCTGCTGTTATGTCTTACAGATTATTTAATCTAGCCTATTATGTATGTGTGGATTTACAGCGGTGTTTGTTGTGGTTCGTGTTTAAAGCTCTCAGTTTATGTGAGTCAGTGATGATTCTAGAGTCTGTAGTGTTTTGTGCAGGGCTCTTTACTCAACATAGCAGTAGTTTGACTTACAGGGCAGCTCCAGGTTTTGTCTTGTGAAATTTAAGACCTTTTTAAGACTTTTTTAGAGTGTAAATTTAAGAACAATATTCTGTATACATTTTACACTAATTAAAAGTTTTATTTTGAAAGCCTAATACAGATGACATAACTCCAGTGCTGCATTGAAAAAAAAAAAAAACTGAACTATAAACTTTAGTGATAAAGTATAGTTCTCTGCAACATTATGCAGCAAATATAAACAGTAGAGCCGCCATATAAGCTTTCAAAAACACACAAACTAAAGGCACATTTGAGGGAGGAACTTTTGAGGCATTTTAAACCCATTTATGAGCGTGATTAATGCCAAATTTACATACAACTTGCAAAAAGTAAGTTATAGTATTACTCCAAAATTTACCGTACAAGTACATGCTTCTAGTTGGGGCTGAACATGGGTGTTACTTCTAATGACACTTGTATACGTGTAACAATAGCATTAATACAATGATTTGAATAATTAATTTCACAAAACCAAAAAAAGTTTTGCTAGCAACTAGGCAGTAATCTATTAACTACTACACTGCGACGACTTGACTTAGTTTGTAGTTGAAAATTTAGGACACAGATAAACAAATTTAATACCTGACCATATAATTTAATATTTTTAAGGTCTTGATTAGAATACCTTTATAAAATCTGAATAATTTAAAGGCTTGATGGAGGCTAAACAGCTATGTCTAACACTTTTTGTTTCAATCCAAAAAAATTACCATAAACTTGGAAAAAGGCATGAGAACCAGAGGTGGGCGGTCACTGTTAAGCTCTACTTTATCTGCATTAGCCTTTCTCCTGTCATAGCGTTTATCGCTTTTGCCACCATTTTTAGTTTTAATTAAAGGTTTGAATGGCAAAATTAGATTGGCCATGTGCTACAACCTGATTTTACTTCATCACCTTCAGGTATTCATCTCTTATGTGCCTTTTTGGTACCTCAACTAACCATCTCAGCAAAAAGGCTAAACTCTGCACTAAGAATCTCTTATCAGTACTTTTATTAACTTTAGGTACCCTCTGAAAAAATTAAAAATGTATGTAATTCATTAGCTAGCTTACATTTCAGATATTAACCATTCAACCAAAAAAAAAAAAAAAAGTTATACATATATAGTTTTAGCCCTGCGACAAGCTGGCCCCTGTCCAGGGTGTACCCCGCCTTCGGCCCAAAGTTACTGGGATAGGCTCCAGTCACCCGCGACCCCTAACGGGAATAAGCGGTAGAAAATGGATGGATGGATGGATATATAGTTTTACAAATACATTTCATATATAATAAAAGTGTTCATAAATGTATCTTGTGTCACGTGTATTATTTACATTGTATTACTAGAAAAAAAAAAACACATATATACATTTGGTTACAAGGATAAATTGACTTTCATTGTTGCATGCATTCCCCAAACTGCTATCCATCTCTGTCCATATACACATGTTCTTTCTGCCTTTACATTCTGCGTGCACTCGACTCTAGTGAATACATTACTGGTAATATAATAACACATTTATGTAGGCCATCAGCTTTCTGCCTGTTGACTGGCAAGTGCTTCGAGTTGCTATGCTCTGTAACCATTCACCCAGTCCCCTATGGGCTGACCTGTTCCTGGCTGCTTCTAGTTAAAATGCATTTCTAGACCTTGCTATAGCCTAGAGTATATGCATCAGTCGGAGTGATTATAGCCTGATAGCATGATGAAGTCAAGACGATCTGCACTTGTTGTTAATTGATGATGGGCTATGTTTCTCTCAAGTGCAGGGAATATTAATTTAATAAGAGAATATCCAGTGGAGGAGGTGAAGAGGCTGAGGAGCTTGTGTGTTTTAATGGACATACTGCACCACTTATCAACAATAGTCAAGTGAATTTGTTTCTATTTTGTTGGGGGCCTCTATATTATGATTAATGGTACTAGACTGAAATTTCCATATGTAAATGAATTCTTTGTGTTCAGGTGAGAAACCTATATGTTTATAATGTAGGCATTTCCCTATAGGTGCAAGCTGTAACAAAGCTCCTTATTATGTTAAGTTATTTTTAAGTTATTTGTTGGCTGCTGAGAGACTATACTATATAAGTTGATGTGAGTCACCCAGAGACACATTTTGTAGCTTTAGCATGATCTCTCCTTTGTAATGTGATATAGTGTTTTTGTTTTATGCCTTTATCCATTTACCTTCATGCTCTTAGTCCTAATTAACTTGAGTTTCACAATTTCACAAAAATCCATCATATCAGGCTTAAGCTTCGCACTGGGGGTGGTTTAACCAATGGTGTGGCAGTAGTGTTACATGTGGGCAGGTTAGGTTAGAATTGTAGTTTGCATGTTCTCTGTGTGTCTGCTTAGGTTTCCTCCACTGCAAAAGCCTTCTCTTTGCAAACATTTTTAACTGGAGACATGTCAGGTGTATTTTGTGTAGCACTTTAGCTAGATTTTCATTTTCTGTTTATGAGGGGTGGCCATGATGTAACTCTGTGTGATAGGTAGCTTGTCCAGAGAAGTTACACAAAGTTGCATTAGAAAATAATATGGATACTAATTGCTTCACCCAAAGGTCCCATCCTGTTCACATAAAAGCCAAAGACAAAAGTCCTGAAAGACATATATCAAGCTATAAGGTAGACTTTATTGTCCCCCTGGGGAAAATTTGTCTTTTGCATTCATCTCCCCACCCTTCTCCAGATCTTGAGCCAAAATCTTGGTCAGAAGTACCTAGCTGGAGAATTAACCTATTGTGCATGTTTTAGGTGGACGGAGCACCCAAAGAAAACCCACTTAGACATGGGGACAACATGCAAACTCCACACCGAAATGCCCCACATCCTCCTATGCTCTGTAAACACACTGAATAGATAAAGTTCACTTTAGTGCTCTTTGAGAACATCTTTTATTGACATTTTACTTTTACTAAGAGCAATTCAAAGAACTTTTTTGCTGTATATTTTCCAGCAGAAACTTCACTTGTACACGGTTAAAGTGTGAAGGAGCAGATCTCTCCGGAGTCGAATATATTGCTAACCCTCTGACTGCAGCCGCACACCCACACACATCCTCACATACCAGCACATTTATTTCTTTATTTCTTGTCTCGCAATTGGCTGGAGAACTAGTTGTAAGTTTGAAAATTAAATATAAAAAAATTCCCTCTCCTCATTTCGTTCCAATTTTGCTCCAATTTCTGCGCTCCTCTTCCGCTGCTAATTCCTGCCTCTCGTTGGGTTAGCTCATTGTTGCTCTGTGCTTTTTCCTTGTTAGCCTGGCCGGGTCTCTCACCTCTCATTAGCGTCTCCTCTGCTGACTGGAGGCACCTGTCCTCCGGTCCCACAGCGGATATCTGGGCTCTGTTTAAATCAATTTCCATGTTAAATAGCTGCTGGAAGGTGTGGGTGGGCCGCGCTGGGTGGGGGTAGGATGGATGGAGGTGGAGACATTACACACTCTTTCCAACCATGGCTGACCCCTCCAGGCTGATCTACCACCAGCTCCTGTCTACATACCCCCCACCCCACCTGCCCCACCCCCTCCACTGGCCCGCTCTGGCCTTTTATCACTCTGTGTTCTCCCCCATGGCATTGGACTTCCATTATATTTCCCACTCTGTCCTTCTTTCCTTTTTTATTTTTTTTTTACCTCTTTCTGCCTTTTGACTTGCGTTCTCCCAGCGCGGCCCAGGGCATGTTCTCTATTCAAGACGAGAGCTAAAAAGACTTGTGACAAGGTAATGTGTGTGTCTTTGTTAGCACACTAGCAGTTGTTTCTCATGTTGACTGTCACTGTTGTATTTAGAACTGTTAAGGGAGGATTCATATTGGTGTCCTGGTCTGGAGTGGTGTGGTATGGATCAGAATTGCATATTTTGGTCCAATAAAAAGTCTTACATTTTCATTGTGTTGCGTGTAAATGGTGGTACTAAACCAGACATCTGCAACCTATGGTTTTAGAGCCACATGCGACTCTTTGGACATCTGACATCTGGTTATTTTAAGTAAATAAAGGAATAAATTGAGAACTATTAAACAAGCTGCATCTGCATCATCTTAAAACTTCCTCCTGGTTTACTGGTATCTGCTGTGGCCTTAACTGTTGAACTGTTGTAATAAAATATTTTAGCCTCAATTGTCCACAGAGTCGCACAGATGGACTGAGGAGAAGATCCACACACCAAGAAACAGTTACAGGATGCAACATTTGTGCATTATAATTGGTTGCGGCTCTTTACAGATTAAAATATTGTCTTTTTGGGGAAAATGGCTCTTTGAATCCGTAAAGTTGCCTGTTCTAAACATAATACATTTCCCCCCCAAAAAAAAAAAATTGCTAAATTATTACATTACTACAATTCAACTAGCTAACTGTATTTGATGTAAGCACTGGTTTATGGGGAAAATAAAAAAGGAGAAACAGAATCTGGATGAAACCCTGGCTTAAATGACATTATAGCATATAGGTGTATAGACTTTAAACAGTTATATACACACGTCCCCAAGCATGTTTGATATTTACAACTTGAGATTGGCCTAGTTTCAACCCAAAAAGGCGCAAAATAATGATCTTGACTCCACAGACATGAGGACAGTTATGACCTCCCCACAACTTGGTGACAACCAAATTGAGCCCCTAAATCTTAAAGCTTAAAATCCTGTATCCTTAAACAGTCATGGTTGATCACTAACCTTGGCTCCAGTCACACTACCAGATCAATTTAAAACCACAACATTCCATTTGGTTATGACTTATTAATTGCTGATCCATGACAAGCAAAATTACAACATGTGACAATACCTTAATGCAACACTGCATTAGTGTTTGTTTCCTTCCACAAACCGAATGCCATAGGTTGGCTGTTACTTATTTTGTTTGAAAAAGGAATAACAACTTGTTTTTTTTGTGTGTGCAAAACAATTAGAAAACATTGCATTTTATGTTCTTTCTGTCATTCATCTACATCTCTTCTAGACAGAATGCCTGTGTGGACCCTGCAGGGACCGGACCCTGTGTGCACGCTCCAGTTGAAACAAGGCTTACTACTTTTGTGCTGTGGGATGTAGCAGCACAACCTGAAGCTCCTCTCAGTCAAGGTTGGGCACCCATGCATCTAATGTGTCTCTGTGATTTTTGATTTCCACAAATCTTCAGTCTTTTTATTCCTTTTGAAGCGCTACACAAAGGCTTTGTGTGGAGGAGCTGCTTGTTCTTGATACCAGTCAGTCTGTAGATTAAAGCTCACATCCATCGTCTTTTTCTTCTGCGTTCTCTTAAATCTTTCAGTAGCATCTTATCCCAGAGTTCATTCAATACTTGTTTGGGGCTAGTAGCAGTAGTAGTTGTAGTAGTAGCAATAGATTTTGATTTGAAATTGCAAAATAACATTAAAACAAATTTTCTACTTTACACTCAGGTGGTGCAGTAGGTTAAACGGATTGCCCATTGTCATTAGGCACTTTAACCACTTTGCCTGCTCCAGTCTGTATGTGGCTGGTTGCGATAACAAGGGCAGGAAGGGCATCCCGTGTAAAAATTTGCTGAATCATTGTGCAGTTGATTCATTGTGGTAATTATATATATATTTTTTTACCATTTCTTTTTAATACGGTCACCAGATATTCTTCCATTTGATAAGAATTTGACCTGGAAATAGTTGTGTCCTTGGAACACTTTGTTGTATTGAAAACTTGTTGAAAAGAAATTTGCAGCTAATGAAATACTGCTTGGTCATTTCTCGCTCTATTAATCAGATTACACTGAATGTCTGTCTGAAGCTTTTATGTGCTCCTTGTGGTCACTTATTGACAGATGTGACTGACAGCTCGCAGCCTGCTGACTCAGACTCACAGAGCACATAAAAGAAATTGCTACATAAGCTTATTGGGTATTGCATGACTAAATGTGAGCTGCATGCTAATTAGTGTACACATATTATGTACACATAGTTGAAAGTAACCTCAGATCTGCAAAGAGGAGATAATGGAAAATTGGGAAGAAATTGATTCTGAAACTGTCAGTGTCTAAGCTTTCTCCAGATATCACTATCATCCATCGATCATATTTCAGCGGTGGGAGATGTCAGGAATGGATAGTTATAAACCTGTGCAAATCAAACCAAAATATCTGTCACTCAGATTCCCCATGCAGGCAGGAAGTAACAGAATCTGCTTCTTTGCTTTTTGGGTGAAATGATCCCCTAAATCCAAGCAGCTGGAGATTCCACTGCAATCTGAGATAGTCACTGCATTATTAAATCCAGATTAGTTTGTTTTCTTTTGGACAGTAGTGTGCTGCATGTTTTATTACAGGGCAACACAAACACCTGACCCTTCTCGGGTTCTTTTTTTTCTCATAGGAATGCTTTTAGATTCAAACCTCTTTAAAGGAGTCACTGTTCAATGACTCTCAAAATTACTAAATTCACTCAATATTGGTGAATTTTTCTATAGATCTTCGCAGCTACTGTATGTATGTTTATATGCAGACAGAGCTATAATTGGATTATACTTTATGCTTAATTAAGCTGGATTTCTCCCTTTACATGCTCAAAAGAATCAAATTACTGGCTTCTTTGCACAATACAGCTTTAACTTGCATTCAGAGAGGCATTTAGAAGTGTTTCTTGTGCCCATTCAGTGAGTTCAAGTACAAAATCATGTCTGTTTTCAATGCAGTCAAGCTTGGGGTTCTGAAGAACCTGAGTGCCCAATGGATCCGATATCATTAAAAGAGACTCTGCCTTTCATAAATGCTCCCTTTATACATAGACATGATACTGGCCTGTTGACAATTAGTAAAATACTAAATGGATACATTTATAGAGCAGTTGTTTACCTATGTGGACACTTTCAGAGCTTTACCTCAAGGAAGCTAGTCACATGTTCATACTCTGTACACCAGTGTATGCAGACACTCCTCAAGGACACAACATCAGAATGAACCTGGGCAGCAAGGATTATATGGCCATCTTTCTGGTTATCAGGCGGCCTGCTCTACCTCCTGAGGCACTCCCACACAATTTTTTTTATCAATACTACATCCCTGGTCTTTTGTTACTCCTGTCGCGATGTTTTTGAGTGTTTTTAAAAAAATCTGTTGGACATTTTTAGGCTTTATTGATAGGACAGAGTGTAGGAAACTAGGGAGAGACATTCAGCAGAGTCCAGTCTCGAACCCACGACGCCAAGGTAGGCTGTAGTTGCCCTGTATAGACCACAGCTGAGCCATACGGTGGCACTGATATGAGGATATGATGTGGATAAAATATCGTTTTATAAGATTTGCAAACAATTCCAAACAATTGGCTCATGAGTGGACTACTCATGAACTACAGTGGATAGAAAAAGAAGGATGTACAGAACCAGAGGACAGAAGTATCATACTGTCCTCCAGCTCTAGGAGTTGGTTGTTGTAAAAAGGAAAGATTTAAGTTTAAACTTAGTTTAAAGCAGACACTGTCTTTCTGCTTAACGTGGGCTGGGAGCTGGTCTTACAGAACCTGGTACCGGTTAAGGATTACTTGGAACTAAATGTGGGCTGTATATTGTTATGCCTCTTAAGTATATCAGACTTGTGCAGAATGACTTTCCTTGGCAGAAGCTGTGCACACACCAGCTGTATTTTTACCTCCGAACTTGTACTTCCACTATATTAAGCCAAGCCACTCTTCTCCCATCAGCAGATTAATGTGGGAATAGCAGGGACCTGGGGCTGGATTTAGCTTTAGCGCATATCTAATTTGCAGCACGCTCCATCATGCTCTGTGATTATGGAGTGAAGATGCATTAATCTACAGGACTAACGGCTGTATTTGTGTGTGTGCTGAAACTGACAGCTACTCAGCCCAGCTCGTGTAATGAATAGCCCAACAAGCTTTTGGAGCTTTTGTCACCAGGAATAATTATGGACTTAGCAGATTATCGCACATGTCTGACGTATATGTGCATCATAGTATACCAAAGGATTGTCATGTGAAAAGATGCCTAACTCAGACTTGGTCTAACTTCTCACCTCTGCCATGGAGGTTTTTGGGATGGCTCATTGGTTGGTTTGTTTGTTAGTCTGTTGGCAAGACAACTCAAAAAGTAAAAGGTCAGTAATGCGCCAAGGAACAAAATATAAATTTTTTGTGTGAATCCAGAAGATACCTGGATTCTGTACTATTGTGGGGTAGGGCCAAAGAGGTTATCTTCAGTGAAGTAAAGGTGTCAGTAAAAGGGCCAGTATATGTTTTAGTGTGGATTCTTAACCATAGTACCTTGGCAAATGATCTGTGCTCCCTGTGTGCTTCTAGTTTCTACCTCTAAGTTGTTTTGGTCTTTTATGACAAGTCTAATGTACTGATGTGTTTATGTGCTCATTTTCTTTTTATTATATTTGCCCTACTGTGGCAATTTTATCTCAGAAAATGGTATTGTTATTTGGTGCTGGAAAAAAAAATTGCATAAGCATTTAGCAGGTATAACAGCCTCTTTAATTTTGAATGGTGTTATAAATGATGGTGAATGGCATGAATGGTGTTAAAATAAGACAGCAATGACCTGAGGAGAATGCTGTGCCATTTTTTGAAAACAGAGGTCCAGATATATGCCTTTATTGCACTCTGAGCACAGTCTGACTAAATAGTCCGGTGTAAACATCGGTTTTCAGGGCGGCACCGTGGCAAAGTGGTTGACGCTTTTGCCTCACAGCAAGAAGGTCCTGGGCTGTGTGGAGCCTTTCTGGAGTTTGCTTGTGGAGTTCGCATGCTCTCCTGGGTGGGTTTTCTTTGTGTGCTCCAGTTTCTCGCCATCAACCTAAAACATACATAACAGGCTAATCCTCCAGCTAGGTACTCCTGACCCGGATCCTGGGACAAGATCTGCAGAAGGGTCCCCAGCTGCTGCACTGCGGTCGCCCACTGCTCCTGACAGACCCTTAGGACTCACATTTCAATAGATCACAAGCATTGTGACCCAAGCCTAACTTCCATCTTCTTCTATCCCAGCATCTATGGGCCTTAGGCGGGGTACAATTTGGAAAGTGGACAATTAGTTGCAGGCTGACACAAAGACATACATTAACAGGCAACCATTCACACTCACGTTCATTTGATTTATGGTCACCTTTTCACTTAACACATGCCTATTTTTGGATGGTGAAAGGAAGCCTGAGTATCCAGAGAGAATCCAAGGTAAGACATTGTGTGCATTAACCACTTTGCCACTGTGCATGCTGTAACTTAATTTTTTTATTGCTAAAATAAAAATCTTCCAGTTGTTGTGTATCTGCCTGCTAGTGTGTTTATAACTGTGCATGATAGTTTCGCAGCATGCATTATCTTATCTGCTGAGATTTCAGATTAATTAGTCCCCTTTAATCCCCCTATAACATCAATAAGCCTGATTACAGATAAGATGATGCTCATATATTCATAAACAAGACTTATTAACAGCACCGCCGTGTGTGCACCTGCAACATGGCGTCTGTGTATGATTGATAATTACCACCGCTGGGAGACGTCCTCGGGGAAGCCTTCTCTGTCACTTGAGCATGGAGAATTTGCATGTACAGTGTGTTTATGCAGCTCGGCGCCTCATGGGAAGAATTCATTATAGGTGTCTGCAGCTCAAATCGGTCCGTGCCGCCACACTGCAGCTTCCACTGAGCGTCAGATCTGGATAAAGCTTAATATTGACAATTTGAAGTGGAATAAACAGCAACATCTTTCATTTCGATCAAGTTGTGTTTTTTTTCCATCTACAGATCAGTGTCTTCACATGTCAGTTTGAGTTTTGAGTTTGAGTGACTTGCATATATTACTGGAAAGTGAGGAAATGGAGTGGGTACAAAATAAAGAAAATTCAGTGAAAAGGAAATGCACCAAAAGGATTGATCATTTTAATTTGGCTTTGAAACAAACAAAAAACACAAAAAAAAAAAAACACTAAAAAGATGTGGTGAATTTAAGCCCAGAGTTGAAAATATACCTACAGCTAAGTTTCACAGCCTCTGTTAATCAAGGGAAGTGGGTTTGGATCCTCTCCCATTTTTTAAATTTGATTTATACCTTTATTTAACCAGGAAGTCCCATTGCAATTCAGAATCTCTTTTACAAGAGAGACCTGACCAAGGTAGCAGCAAATACAATTGTCAAGACAACCAATACAGCAGGATTAAGCAAGTTAAAAACACATTGAGAAATTAGAACAACTGTTTAAAAACAGTGAGCCTCTCAAGAAAAAACAAGCACATGTCTTTACCACACTCTTTATGACTGCCTTAAATGTATCAACTGAAATGAGTGATTCCAATTTTATAGTCTCTTTGTAAATTGTTCCATGCCCATGGTGCAGAGTGGGAAAAGGCTGTTTTCCCCAACTCTGTGAGTGACCGGTGTGCATTGAAAAGCAACCAACTGGAGGAGTGGAGCTGGTAACTCCTGCAGCCAACACAGAGTAGGTTACAGAGATATCCTGGAAGTTTTCCCAATATTGCTTTATAGATGAAAATATACCAGTGTTGTTTTCTGTGAGTGGATAGTGACGTCCAACCTACCAGATCATAAAGAGTGCAGTGGTGAGTGATGGACTTTGCCTTTGTTATAAATCGTAATGATGCATGATACATGATACATGATACACTGAATCAAGTTTATGTAAAATGGATGAGGCTGCGTGCATATACAAAGTGCCACCATAATCAATCACAGACAGAAAAGTAGCATTCACAAGTTTTTTCTTAGCACTGACAGTAAAACAAGATCTGTGGCTGAAATAGAAGCCAACCTTCACTTTGAGCTTTTTTTATTAAAGTGGTGATATGTAGACTAAATATAAGCATATCATATAAGCAGTCATTTTGCATAGATTGATACAAATTACCAATCATTACAGCATGTCTAAAATAAAGTGGGCTGTATTTGATGCTCTTTTTCTCATATTATTGGCTATATGGCTTCCAAATTGCATCATTCTGTGTATGCTGGCCTCTGTGTTCTGATTAGTTTATGTCAATGTCAAGTTAAATAGCATTTAATCTAAAAGTTAGTGTCTAAAGTTTTTGTTCCTCTCTGAGAAAAAGAGGTAAACTATTCATTGACTAAAGGTAATGTATTTTTAATAACATCTGATGGTGGTTCTGACTGCAAGTCCATGCCTTATATTATTTTTGGCAGCTATGCTCTGCAAGGGCATACGGGAATCTATGAACAAACAGAGTGGATATCGGTCTGATGGTGATTTTACTATAAAAATTGGTTTAGTACCCAACTATCCCAAACTTTCACGCAAGGATTGTTTCTGAAGTAGTCTGCTTGTTTGTCCTTCCGGGCAGATTCCATTTGTTCTACAATAAAAATAAATAAATAAATAAATACAAATGCCCACTCATTGCATTTTAAACACTTCACCACTTTACTCTGACATTACTTATTCGAAGCTAACACTTTTTACTCCACAAAATGCATTAATTTGAATGAGGTTAAAACACCAAAGTCACACAGTTGGAGAAAAACAGTCTCACAGTCCAGGGAGTTCTTTTGCAAGGTCAGAATAACCATTTCAGAGTGGAGAGGATGGTGGCTCTGAACACTTTGGAGCTTTAGCAGTGGAACTGTCTGAGGCAAGGTTAAGTAGTATTCTAAATATAGTGCCTAAAGCATTTGACTTTATTTTTTTAAAGTTCTGAAGAGTCAGTCATCTGAATGTGAAAATTCCAAACTCTAAAATTTCCCATCTTTCATCTGATCTACTGATACTGATGATTTAATAACTTTTTCCCCCCACAACCTGAGTTCCCATGCCAAAATTACTGGTGTTGTTTAGCCATACCTGTTGCTTTAACAGACCATCATTGCATGTCTTATCATATCCGTGTATTCATTCACTAGTCAGCAGAGAAAACACCTACTTGTAAAATTTACCCTGTCTAATCCAGACCAGATCCTGAGACCCACCAACTGATGGAAGAATCCCTTTGTCAAATGAGAACAGATCCCTTTCGATCCAAGCATGTGCTGTAATTGACCAAGACTTTGGTAATAAAGATGATACCTTGAGATCTTGTCATCATTCTTATAATATACTGAAAGGAGATTAATAGTTCTCTAGTTCACTTTTTTCCTCCACAAAATTGTTTCATGCAACATTTAAAATAAGCATAGCAATATACATAATGCTACCTATTCTACACAATTTAAATATATTCCAAATGAGAAAAAAACATCTGTTCGCCAATAGTATATTAGAAATGACTGTAAAATATTCCCAACCAGGTCTACACAACTTGTCCTCACAAAACTAATGGCTGCCAAAAATAAAAAACGTAGCTTTTATTTTTGGACCTGGCTATGTCTGCTTACACACAAAATAGCCCAAATAGTTAACTGTTATACAGCTTAAACTGTAAATATATACAGAATTACAGAAAGCATTCATGAAATAGAGCAAACTGGACATAAATGTATTTTGTGGTGGCAAATTAAAATCTTTAATAAAATAATAAAACTGCTAGTCAATGGAAAATTGAGTAGTACACCTTTAATATAATTGCAATAAAACCAGCTACAAGGAGTCACAAACCAGTGTGCTCTTTGTGCCAGTCCCAAGCTTGGAAAAATGGTGTGGGTTGTATCAGGAAGGGCATCCAGCATAAAACCTATGCCAAGTCAATGTGCGATCAGTGCACACATACTGTAGAGGCAGATAATCGAGCCTGGAATGAAAAATAAAATAAATAAATAAAACAAAGCAAAACAAACAAACAAACAAAAAACCCTGAAAGGAAAGAAAAAGAACCTTTAATATAACTGTAATTTTGAATTGTATTTACCTTATAATAGTCTATCATATATGCATCTGTCAAAATGTAACTTGTAGATGTTTACTCCATGCTTACCAGGATTATCAGCCCTTCTTTGACTTTCTAAAAATCTTTCTCTTTGCCTGTCATTGTTTGCTTCACACATTCTCCTGTGGCCTAATCTTGGCTGTGATGTGTTTCATGGTCGCTGATGTCAGTTTAAAAATGTAGCTGGGCGTGGCAGCGAAAATTCCTCATGAAAAGCTGGTCCCATGTTACCTCTGCTGCTGTGAAGGAGATAAGCAAATGGAGGCTTATTGTGTCCTTCCAGCTTTGGCGAGTCTATTGTGGAGGTTCCTGGGACGCGGCCTATAGGTTCGCCAGTGTGCAGAAGCTCAGGGATTGTGGCCATAGGCTCTAACTGCTTGCGACTAATCTTGTACTGACTGCCTCTTCCACCAGACCTGTCAAAGTTAATGGAGTCACCATTGCTTCCCGCATTCCACTTGAAGTCATATGGACACACTTAGTGACGCTAGCAGCTGCTGAGCGGAGTGTAGACAGCGGCCCACATTGAGTTTCATGTCATTGCGATGGCCAATAGTTAACCAGCCACAAGGGACATTGTTAGGCCCAGATCAGAACAACATCTATGAGTGTAGGAGCGGAATTTCCAAAACAAAGCTACTCCAATCAGTACATGTCTTGGTCTGTTCACAAGCCCGCACCAGACCATTAACTATAACAACTTGCTCTTTTCTATTCCACCAAAAAAAGGCATTGATCAATAGTTGGCCTGTGTAAGACTGAAATGGCTAAATCAAAGTCAGTTTTGATTTATGGATGCACAATCTTGAGAGATGGAAGAAGTCAAAATCTGTACTCTAAAGTAGTATTAGTAGTAGTATTAGTACTAACTTTTCCCTTCTGGGGTTGTATATGTTGTATATATATATCTTTGGTTAGCCACACTGGATGCTGACATGAATTCCATTTTCCCATCACTGACCCACAATGGCAAGCTAACAATACATACATATATATATAGAACTCAAAGCCCATCAACAAGGACAAAATCTGCAATATCGAGTACATACAATGTTGTCTCGATGCCATTCAAATGTATTGTCACTCAGTCCATGGTAGAACTGAATGTAAGTCAGTGTGTACAAAATTTTGTAATGTGTAATTGTGTTGTGGTGAATGTGATGTGGGCTTCAGTAAGTATGTTTTCTGACAAGACTCTGATTTTATTGTATGTTGTGCGGTAGTCAAGAATCTGAAGTTGTCAACAACACAAAATGGTTTAAGTGTCATGAGCTGTTCCATGGTCCTAAAAATAGTATTATTAATTATTATGAATACAGTATGTTCATGCATTAGCCTATTATGTGTACAGAAGGTTTTGGATGTTGCTATAGTATCACAATTTGACAGATTGATAGAGACGATTTAAAACTCAATCTAAAACAAATGAACATTTGTCTGTGGATTGGTGATGGGGCAAGGGGCTAGGAGCAGTTAAAACTCTAATGGTTGTGGGCATTACCTCTTAACCTCTCAGTCCTGCAGCAGCACAAGATGAGCCACCTACTGCTGTTGCTTCTCTGGGCAGCCAGGACACTTTAGAGAGGGTGGGAGATTTTGTCCACTTTCGTATCCAGTCTGTTTCTGGCGCACACCTCTACTACAGTACCCAGTGAGTCCAGCATCCTTCCGATTACTGAGCTGGCCTTATTAATCAGCTTATCCAGCTGCTTATTGTTCAAGTATTGTATGTTAGGCTGCTGCCCTAACAGACTGCCCCCATTAAAAAAGCCACTGGCCTCTACAATGTGACATACATCTCTGCTCCTTCTTATAGAGGGCCTCTGTGTTTGGGGTCCAGTCCAGTTTGTCATCCAGGAGCACCCACGGGTACTTATTGAATTTTATACTGGTTTAACATTGACACTACTGGTAGTACCATAGTATTGTATAGATTCTTTAACCAACTGCAAAATGCGTTTCCAATAGGCCAAAAGTCAACTTTGTTTTTGAAACATGATATTTTAACTATGGTCTTGGGGGAAATTACAGTTGGCATGAACATTTATTTGATCGTTTTGAAGAACTAATTGGGATTTGGTTGTGAAAGGTCAAGATAAGCATGTCAATATTATGTCAATAGGCCCTCCATTTCACTTTGTATGTGGAACTAGTGATAGTACAAGAGCTTGGCAGCAACAACAACCATACTACAGTAATTGTAGTTTGTGAAAGCAGATGAAAGTGTAGCACAAAGAAAGCAGGAGGCAGCCAGTGGAACACACAAACGTCCTCAGATACATTGTCTTGCTAAGTCATGTGATAAGCCATTAAAAGGCAGCAGTGCAGTTCTAATGGAGGAAGCTGCTCTGTACAGTAGCATACAGGCCTTCTGCTTCACTGCGCTCTCACTGCTATAGCAATGACCTGCCCCGGAGCTACCAGGAAAGATAAGAGAGCAATTGTATTCTGCACGATGCAAGAAGAAAGGAGGAGAATAAAAATAGACACAATTACTAAAGAGGAAAACATCCAGAAAGACAGAAGCAAAAAGATTTTTTAATAGTAGTTTGCAAAATATCTAATGACAATGTATCTATAAGTGATATAAAAAGAGGCACAGTAGACCACAAGGAAGTGAGAAACAGTATGGAAGATATCAGATAAGAATAGTATGATTTAAAAGAGAAAGCATACCCTGATATAGTAAAAATATAAAGAGGTGGATAGAGTTGCCAAAAAGTACTCAAAGGTTCTTGTCCTCAAGTAAGAGTATCATTACTTCAAAATAATATTAGAAGTCAAAAGTAGTGATCTAGACAATTATGCAAGTAAAAGTAAAAAAGTATTTGATTGTATTGTATTGTGTTTTGATTGAGAAACTGCTTGTGCATAATGCCTGATTTATGCTTTATTATTGATATAATCAGACAAAACATGTAAAATATGGTGCACATTCTGGTAATTCTAAACAATAAACAATAAGTAAAAAGTATAAATAAATAGTAACAATTTGAAGGTTTTCTCACTTTTCACAACATAAAGTGTTTAAAACCAGTACATAGAAAACATATAGACATGGATAGTCACCAAGAATTGAGTATTGTCACTTTAAAATAATAGTAATGTAACTTATCACTGCCTACCTCTGTATATAATGCATCAGTCAAAACTATGGTGTGTTTTCAATAGTGTAAAACCACATTGCTATAACACTGCACTGTAGATATCCACAAAACCCAACAGAGCAAGCCAAAAGTTCAACTGTTATTTACTTTTTCAGTAAGAGTTCACAACATATTTTGAAATAAGATGATTTTGATTATACTCACTCAAAATGGAATAGAACTGTATGTGCCAATATACTGGATGCATGATACAGCATTTACCCCTGAACTATTAAAGATCCTCATTTCAGTTTCAGGAAGTACACTGTATTTGCTTACGGTACTTACCTTCTACATTGACTTATTTTTTTACTCCACAGAGCTAATTTATGAATGCATATTGTTTAAGATGCTGGAGCAAACATGGCTGCCATACTTTGTAAACAAATTTCTTATTCAGGGAGAGTGCCTAATGCAAATTTCCTCCAAACATGTTTATTAATGTCAGCATTTTTTTTTATTTATTTGTAATGCCTGGTAGTTAAGCTATTGCAATTTTTTTTATATTGTGGATGACGTTTGTCCACACTGGAGACATTAGCTTGGCGCTGTCCTACTTTTACAACTTGTCTACAAAGACTAGCTTGTCCATACTCTTCCAGCTTCCATGTCAATTGCCGCCTAACATCCAAACAGCTTGTCTATTCAAATTGTGCACGCTTTCACTCTGGCATCCGTTACAGACTCTAATACAGTTCCATTTGTCATATATTAGAAGTCTGTGTATAATAGCAGCAGCAGATGAATATTACTTGAGCCCACGCACACAGGCGAGGCCATAAATAAATAATCCCGCCAGCATTACGAGGAGGTCGGTGAGAAGTCGGTGAGGTGGCGACGCAAGAGGAATAAAAGGCAAAAGAGAGAGAGAGAACAGTGGTATAAGACAGTGAGAGGACAGTGAGGGGGAGACATAGCATCACATTAAAGGCCAAGGCTGAAGACGGCATAGACTGTTAATGAGATTCTGTCTTCTTCACTCGCAGCTTCTCCTCATAATCCAGTCCAGCCGCTGTTTCCCATCATATTTTTTTTACACCGCTCTCCTAACCCTTCGTGGTGGTATGTATGTAGACTAAGGATAAATCTTTATGTTTTGTGTTGAATAATTTATCAAGCTAGTTTTGAGAGTTTTTCCCAAGTAAGTTCCCTATGCTCACTCATAAATTATAACTACAAAGCAAATGTAGGATAATGTATGGGTTTTAATAAACATTATTTATTTTATTTTGATAAGCAGTATGTAAACAGCTCATAGCATAAGGAATATATTACACTAGCAGGCTTAGTTTTCCCAGCATTAAATACTGGCTTTATTTAAAATAGTATTTACATAATTCAGCATAGGGGACTGCAATGGGATACAAAACCTTTCAGGACAAATTTAAATATCTAACTTACCTCTGTATGAATAGAGCAAGATGCTGGTAGATACATTTATTAAGAGGTTATGGTGTGCTTTGTGGATCCTGAAGGGGAAATTTGTTCCCTGACTCATCTTTCAGTCAGTGCCACTGAAGCCAGGATCTTGGTCAGGAGTACCTAGATGGAGGATTGTGCATGTTTTTGGTTGATGGGGGAACTATTTTTGAGGCTCTTTTTCTTGGCTCTTTTTCAGTAAATGTGGTGCAAAAACCTCCATTAGCGCCATCATATTTGTTGTGGTTGTTACTCTTTTTTCCTCCCGTCTAGGTAAAATCTTTGAGTGTCGCCAATCACCCCCTACTGGTCATTTAACATAACACACATGTTGACAGAGAAAATGGTTGGAGGTATAAATGCTTTGATGATAACAATGCTTGGAACAGATGGATCTATTTACACATGAAATGGGAACATAAATGAGCCTTAAGCCTAAAATATGTCTAATTGTGCATAAAGAAGATAATTTTGGCAAATGGCGACCAACTGGCTACATTGATGTACTGTCAGTGCCTGAATAGAGAACATTAGCAACTGGCTCAACATTTAGCTTTAAAGGCTTAAGGCTAAATGCTAAAAGTGAGTGGGGTTATTCTGAGTTAGTGGTCACAGAAGTATGGCAGAGCACCACAATTTACTCTTCAGTCCACTTAACTTTTGCTGACTGAACTAACAGTCTTTTAGTCAAATATGTTGTGAGGTTGAGATGTTTTCTGAAGCAAAAAAAGTACATTGTAAAAATCTGGCAATTATCTAAGCAAAAAATATGACAATACTGAAAGTTGCTAGTGAACTAAAATCTGTTGTTTTTCACATTGTACTCTTGACTCCTTATGGTTTTGTAACAGTCTTATTTTTTTATACATTTCATATTAAATATTTTCTCTTGCTATTAATGTAACATCCAGTTTACATCAACCACCACTGTAAAGAGATATTGCCACACAACCACTGCATCTTGTTGAATTCCTTAAAGTGAATAAAGTACAATATTTATCAAAGATTTAACAAGATCCCTGCTATTGAATTAATGCCACTGCAGATCATGGTGTATTATTTGTTTGTCTCTGGTGTTTTCATGTTCCACAGCCAGCACACAAGACTGATGACCACCATAGACACAGACCACATGAATGGATTAACAGCCTTGTCTAACTAAAGCTACTTTCTGTCCTGGAGGCTATAGACCAGTGTTGTGACCAAATACAATAGCCTGGACAGCATGTAGTACATCATATGGACTAGGCCTGGTCTGATCAATGACACTTAATTGACCTCTTTGTATACTCAATTACAATGGTTAAAGGTAAACAAAGAGAGAATGAGAGGAGAGGAGCCCCGGGGCTTCAAGGCTATACATCTCAAAGCAAAGATAGCTGCAATGAATTTCATGCACAGCTGCACCAACAAGACATGCGGCCGGTCGATACAGGGTGCACGTTGGACTTAGTGCACCTGTATTGATCACTGGCCTTTTGGCTTTTATAATTCACAATGACCCCGACTCATTCTCCCCAGCGCTAGGCCTGCAATGAATAAGATCCACAGATAAAACAGAAAAGGTCGACTTTGTTGGTAATTTAGCACCGGAAATCTATCTTCTCCAATACTCCATATGTTGTTACAGGCTGCAGTAGGCTGGACCCTAACTCTTGCTTTAGGTATTCTAGAAATGCACATATTTAAAAATTATGAACAATGGTTGATGGAAAAATTGCTTTCTTTGCAAATTATCTTTGCCAAGGAGGCTATGTTGTTACTGATGTTGGTTGGGTTGTTAGTCTTTCAGCTAACTAAAAAGTTATGGTTGGATCTTGATGAAATTTTAAATAAAGGTCAATAGTGTACGGTGGCCCTGAGGTGCAACATCAAAACTGTTTTTGTCCTCTAGAAGAATAAAAAGCAAAGGTAGTTTTTTTTTCTTAAATCTTCCCTTAAAAGAAGCCCATCCCTAGAATTTAAAATAAGAATACACCAAAGATTGAATTAGATGGCTATATTAAAAATGGAGCATCATCAACATTGTTTTGTGCACTAGAAAAAGGAGGAGGAAGATTTGCCTTAAAAAGACTCTGACCTCTAAAAATTTTAAAAGATTCCATTAAAATAAAACCATGTTTCAAACTGAAAAAGTTTGTTCAATAAAATCATTCATGAAAAAAAGGGCGAGAACAAAGCACTCCTCAAATAAAAAAGCACAATCACACAGACAAAAATAAACACTATTAAAAAATAAGACATTCCAAAGTTCATCTAAAAAATGAAAACACACACAGCCTCAAATTAAAAGTGCTTCCCCAAAATGTCTCCTGCTTTTAAATTAACATGAAAACCCTTTTAAAAAGGGTTCAATACACCGTAGTCCCTGGTTGAAGCTTACCTTGTACCAAGATACCAGCTCCATTCACAACAGATCACTAGATTTATCTTTGGCTTTTTCATCTTTATCTCATAGAAGCATAGCAGTTGGGAAAACAGGTGGAAAGAATTGAACTTGGGTCAAAGGAGTCACTAAATGTTGTAATACTTTGGCAGAGGGTTGGCTCTCTGAGGAGCTTCTAGTATAGCATCACCAAACCAAAGTAGCTGGTAATTTCCCCAGTAACAAAGACTCAAGTACTATATAAAGGAACTTAGATTACTGCCACCTCATTATCATTATTATTTTGGCCCTCCATGCAAACCATTTTTGGACCCAAATTTAGAGGTTTTACCACTGATAAAACCTACAAATATTCGTCATCCTCATCTCAATCCCTCAGCAGTGAAAAAAAAATCTATCTATCTATCTATCTATCTATCTATCTATATATCTATCTATCTATCTATCTATCTATCTATATATTTATATATTATATATATATATATATATATATAGAGAGAGAGAGAGAGAGAGAGAGAGAGAGCGAGAGAGACAATATTCATAAAAAATACGCTTAATGATAATAGGGTACTAACAATGGCAGCACAAGGTGGCCCACTGGTACATAGTGAGCATTATTAGCTGTATAGCCATGCAAATGACTGCACTTGCTGGTCTGATATTGCAAATGAATGCACAGAATGAGAGCATATCAGGAAAGTGAGGAGTCAGCAGCACAACATCACCTGCACGGAATGGCGATTATCACCAGTAATTCATGCTCATCAGTTGAGTCTGCAGCAACAGTACAGCTGCAGCCATGACATAAGCCAGTACTCTGACCCAAACCTGAGAAAGAGGAAGAACAGTACGGCTTGCTGCTAATGTCTCCAGTGTGGACAATAGCAAGTGGTATAAATGATGTGCCTAGTCTAGTATATACCTTTTTTTTAAATTTAAAACTGCAATTACACAATTTTTATCACATGGTCATACTGTATTTACAACAATATGCTATGTCAAAAACATTAGTTACAAAAGAATTTAAGATGCTATAGACGTTCTTGAGAGACAAGAACAGTTAAATTCATTTCCACCACATGCATATCACATTACTTACATTATGGTCACAGAATGATTATTTAGCTGGATAAACCTTTGATAAAGCTTCTACTTTTTTCAGTCATTCACCGTTCCCTTTGGTCCAATTAAAGTGAGGGCTTAAAAATACAAAACAAACATGCATCTAATCGTGGGACAAAAAGTAGGTCCAGCCATAAACAAAATGTAAAATTTCATACTAATCTGCAAAAAATGTCCAGCCCTGCCACGTAAAAGGAGTTCCACAGGGATCTGCCTTAGAGCCACAGAACTTCATGTTTAAATTGTGGCATTCATAAAGAGATAACTTCAGTTTTCTTTATTTATTTCTGTATCTAATTTGTTTACTAATTAGTATGCAATCCTCCACAATGATCAGTGCTTTGCAGCCAGGAAAGCTAGATTTAGTGTTTGACAATTCTAAAAATCAGACATAATATCACTAAAGCTGAGGAGGGTGGTCTTTTGTTCGTGATGCCTACTTAATGTTCCCCGGTTACGAGCACCAGTTCCTGCTGCTGCTCAGACATGCCATGCACATACTTTTACGTTTGAGTTTGGAAGAGTTTCAAATGTGTCAACCAAAAACTCATCACTACAAGAGCTGCATACTACATTTTCAACGTCACTACACTTTTAGTATGCTGACATTATCTAACAATTATTACACTATTGAGCCGTTAATATAAAACTCAATTACCTATGCCCACACAGTGTAAATTTGCACACCTTACAGAAGCAATTATCATGCGCTGCCATTACACCCCGTGGTGAGCCTATATCCACCGTGAGTAAACCAGAACAAAAGCGCGGCTGGAGTCGACAGGTGGAGGTATAAAGAGCCCTGCTATTTAATTCAACTCATACTGCCATCACGGTCAACAGCACCAGGACGCGCAGCTTTCAGCACCATTACACCCGCTAATGGAACTGCATGTAATATATCCTCCCTACGCAAACCTCTCCCTTCCCGTCTTTGCAAAATTATCACTTCCGCACTCCACCTGCCTCACCCCCTGCCCTCAAACACCACAGGTTTTTATTGACTTTTGCACATAAATACAACCTAAAGTCAAAACATAATAATATAATAATAATAATAATAATAATAATAATAATAATAATAATAGTAAAATAGTTGACAAACCAACAAATGACAAATGCTGTTGGCTACTTGCATGTGTGAGGATTGGTTACTACCAAAGTTACTGGGATAGGCTCCACTTGCCCGTGACCTCTAACGGGAATAAGCGGAAGAAGATGAATGAATTAATGAATAATAATAATAATAATAATAATAATGAATTAAAATTACAACTTTATTATAATTACAATCAAAAAAATTCTGATGTTTAATTTTTTTTACATTTGACTGCTCCCTTTTTTGTTAAAGGTTGTCACTGCAAACCAGTCACATGTTGATTTGGCAGCTACTGGAGT
Organism: Bostrychus sinensis; assembly: GCA_020698575.1. NCBI lineage: Eukaryota > Metazoa > Chordata > Actinopteri > Gobiiformes > Eleotridae > Bostrychus > Bostrychus sinensis. The sequence goes on from CM036255.1 coordinate 12,228,648, forward strand.
AGGCAAAGGTGAAGTGTATGGGCCAATGTATGGGCTTCAAGCATGGTTCAAACTGCCAACCCTCTGTTTGGTGGGCAAACACTCCTCTGTCACCCCTTTACAATTTAATAGGGATAATACAAAAATAAAAAATATAAAAATATTGGTACTACTACTACTATTTTTACAATAATAATAATAATAATAATAATAATAATAATAATAATAACAAAGGAGACGAGAAAAGAGGAAAAAATAATATATTCAAGGCTACCCCCCTCTTTAACTAGCTACTATGTCAAGTTAGCAATCTGGGTTTTTATTTAGGGCTGCAATACCTCCAAAAATTGTGTATCGTATTGGCAAGTATCCATGCACCTATCCCAAAACATGGCCTTTATGACTAGTCCACACATTTGAGGTTCTTTAGAAAAATAAATAATTTTGCTGTCAAATGTATATTAGGTTAATGATTTATCAAGGAATAAATCTAGACCAGGTATCAGATTAGTACTTGCATCAGCCAATACCTTAGCGCAGTATTTAAGTGGTATTAAAACAGCTCTAGTTTTTTGATTATGTACTGTATTTATGTATGCATGCTTAAACTAGGGTTAAGGCATACACCACACTTATCCGCCGGCTGGTCGATCCGGATCTCCTCTATCTCTTTGTCGAACGCCCACCTGCTGTGATTCCTCGCCAGCTCTCCTCTGTAACCCACTTCCACCTTGTTTTCATTCTCGCCAGTGCCTCTACCCTGTGCTTATCATCTCAAAGTTCAACACCACACATTAGAGCTCCGACAGAGTGCCTGAAGGTAAAACTTAAGTGCAGGGTTTATCTAAAGATGCTCCTCCGTGGTCTCTTTAGCTCTAAGCACTTCTATAGGATGTAAAAATATGAGAAGATCCCCAGGCATATCACTTCACCGATTGAGTTGCAGGCTTCAGAGTGGATTTTCCTAATATTTTTATTGAGTTTCTAACTTTCTGCTTAGCCAGATATGTATGCAGCTTTTAGCAGAGCTTGTACTGTACTAGGTTGCCATAATTAGGCTTCAAAATATACTTGTTTTTTGTCAACATAATTAGGTGTCATCAGTTGTATTCATTCCAAGTCAGTTAATAAACAACAATTATAGGTTGCCGTTAATGACTTAATTTAGCCTTGTTGGTAAAGCACTGCATTAGCTAAGAAACTTCAAAAAATACAATCTGAAGTGGTTTTACTCTCATTTATTGTAATACAGCCACAGAGGGTCAAAAGTGAGTGTATTTTTTGTGCCATCCTAAGCTTGGGTAAATTAAGAGGGTTGCGTCAAGAAGGGCATCTGGCAACCCTAAATTAAAGATGTAAATCAGTAGTATGCAGATGATTTGCTGTGGCAACCCAGTAGGGAAACAGAAAAAAAGATTTTTTAATGCCCTTCTGTGTAAAGGTGTTACACAGGGATCTATCTTAGAGCTGCAAATCTTGATATTGCATTTTGTTAGCATATTCCCTTAATACTAGGGTATATGCATTTGGTAATGGTACACAGAATATCATTTTATTTATCTTTTTAAACCAATCTTGGTTATCTCTCAAACAGCATTGCATGTTTTACAACCTTTAAAAACATGACTAAATGAAATGTTTTCAATAAGTACTTTATTAGTGCCTTGAAGAAAAAAAGTGAAAAGGTGAGCAGAGGCCAGGAGAATGCAGCTCTGTAGTGCTCTTTTGAAAAGAAACAGTAAAAAAAACAAAACAACTTATGTTGCCACTACGGGATGAAAAATAGGGGAACAGAGCTGTAGCCTTTTTGTATGAATGAATGTGAGCAGATTGGATAATAGAGGGATATTGTTTGGTCAGGGCTTCCTGGATTGGGTTGGGGTTTGTGGATTTGAGTGTTCTTAGGCCCCAGAAAGGCTGCGCCAAAGTCTATAGAATTTTTCAGACAAGTGTGAATGACAGAAACAACTCCAGCAGCTGAAAGACCAGCAGCAGCGTGCTGTGAAACCCAGTCCTTTAGCTAGCTTTGGTCCTAGATTGATTTAAAATCACACATAATCTCATTAAAGCTAAGGTGGATGGACTTTTGTTCTCACCGCACACTTTTTAAACCCAGGTTAACAGCACCTTTTCAGGCACAATTCCCCTGCTGCTTCTATGCACATGCCTAGGTTTTTCAAACAATTGTAATGTGTCTGGTAGGTTTATCTGTGAATAAGGTTTTGTAAATCCATAAAACAATTAGTGTTGTTACTGTTATATACACAACCAGGCCCGCTGACAAGCTTCCTGGGGCCAAGGGCAAGAGGAGTTCACATGGGCCCATGCCTGGGACAACAGACTAGCTTTGCCCCCAACCCCCTACCTTGCCTGACACAACTATATATTGTGTAAATGGTGTGGTCTGCAAGTAAAGTTTTACCAATTCCCATAGCAGTGCAATACTTGTAATACTAGTAATGTAGTATAGCCTAGTGTAGTATAGTATAGGGCCTGTCATGTATTGCTACTAAATCTAATTCTAACCATCAGTACTGTACACAGAAAAACATGAACAAACTGCAGCATATGGCATATATGCAAAAGTGCTCTCAACACATGTACTATAGAAGTTGGAGCTCATCTGCGCCCTGGGGAAAAGGTGCTATAATGGAGTATTGATGTCACTGAGGGGCGGGTGAGAAAAGGGCGATAATTAGATTTTGCTCTCACTCTCTCTGCGCTGCTCAGATATACAGCAGCTCTAACGAGGGGAGCGTCTCTCACCAATAATTACCTCTGTATTTCCAAAAAAGCCTTCTCAGCATGGCAAATGGCAAACTGCGCCAACTTGACCTCGGCGCGGCCCGGCATTAGGTGGTCACATAATTAGGTGTCATTAGATGATCAAATGTGTTGGGATGTGCAGTTTGTAAGAGGCCACTTAATAAACTGAGCTAATGCTCACCACCAACTATTTATTTGGAGCTGTCAAAGTGCAGGCCAGTCTCTGTTTTTATTGCAATCATGTGTACTTACAGTGCACATCACTGCTCAACCTAAGAGCTGGACAAAAAAACAATACTAAGTGTAAAATAATCCACAGAGTAGAATTCCGTCATCTCTTTGGCTCTATAGTAGTGAATATGCACCCTTAAGAGTGTTGAGTCAGATGCCAATATCTATTTCTGCACACATCTCACTGGTGCTAATGAAATACTTCCCAACACACAGGAGTTTTAAACTGCAAACAAACTGCATATTTTGAGCCATACTCTGCCTGCTAGTTCATTTGTTGGTTCTTTTGGTCTCTCATGCTGCGACAAGGCCAGTTTAAAAGACAATGTTTTATGCTGTAGCTTATAACCCTTGCCATACAGTGTTTTCATGCTTGGGACCTGCACAAGGGTGAATTATGACTAGAGTTTCCAGGTTTTTTGGAAATTGTCCTGGTGTCCTGATATACGCAAGGATGTCTAGTATTTGGTAATGACAGGGGTATGTTGTAACTTATTGTTTGTTGCTCCTAGCACAGCACAGTCATTGACAATAATAATAATGGATTAGGTTTATATTGCGATTTCCATGTCCAAGCTGTCCCAAAGTGCTTTACAACTGAGTGCATTATTCATTCACTCCACAGGCACACACTGGTGCGGGCGAATTGCTCTACCTCCTGAACTACTGCCATCCCTTATGGCAGGTAGCCCACTAATTTCCCGCAGTTAGAATAATAATTTTAAAATGGGGGGACAGCACCCATTTCTGCTGAACAAGTTCATCAAAAGTTATTGGCTTAAAGTTCACCTGTAAAGATTTTATTTGCCACCATGTAATTTACTGTTTAATGGCATTCTTTTTGTAATCACATTTTCACAGCTCATTGAGTGAGAAAACAGCACACTTGATGAGAACCAAGCCAGGAGTCAGAAATAAAACATTTAAGCTGGATAAGATGCTAACTTGACATTTATTCTACAACACAGGCCAAGCAGGTGATGCTGTATTTTAATGCTGCTGCACATTGTTGGCTAAAGGTTCTGAAATAATAAAGTTTTGTGTACTTGGTAATATTGCAACAAGGATATATAAACCCCTGTACCATCTAATAACATGCATGCTTTCACTGGACGAGTTTGAGTCATGTCAGAACAGAACATTGATTCAGTAGTTCCTAAAGAGGCTTGGACGTCTTCTCAGATGAAAAGTGATGTTATGAAAATATGTGTAGCAGAATTTTATATAACAGTCTTTCACAATCGTTGCATAGACTATGTGTCCTGCATAACAAAATCCTATTGATGTGACCTATGACTTGTATTTGGCTGCTGGCTAAATGCTTGTATATTAGAATACCACTGAACTGCAAACTTTTCCATTCATTTACATAAAAAAAATGTTGCAATGTTTTTGGTTTTGCTGATTACTTAATACTCCTTACTTACTCCTTAATGAAGAATTGATGCTTTATAATGTGAGCTATTCTAAAGTGTTACCAAATAGTCTATGGGCTACCTATACAATGTACAGGGACATGTTCCAGGTCTGTTTATCCACCCTTTATCCCCTGTGGCTCCTAAAGGCATTTGACTTTTATATTTTATGTTTATAAGAACATGTTTTCACCCTGATGACTTTCTAGTTTTGCATTTGTCCATAATGCATTTTAAAGCAAAATAGCACATTTCTTGATCAAATGTAATGACATGTTCTATAAGCAGTAATTAAAAACAAGCTTTGAAATTCCCAATTGTTCCAGACCTTAGACATTGATGAGATTTGAAATTTGGATAAAAAGTTTGAGAAGCCCTGACTTAGGTTTTACCTCACTCACATATTTTTTTGTCACTAGTATTGACACTTATACCACTCAATGCATCTGATCATGTAAGTTGGACCTCACAACAATTGCTAAAAGATAATCGAGTCAATTATGCCAGCTTTTTCTTTCACCTCCCTTGACATCAAGGTCTCAATATATGCTAATTCACTCAGAATGGATAATTGCCAAAGACTCTCACAGTTTATCTTTTTATTTGACAGGAATGTGACCCTGTTGAGATTCCTGGAGCATGTCTACGCATATACACACACACAGACCAGACACACAATCTGCTGCAAATCGCCAGGCCAGCCGTTTTCTCCATTACCCTCCTTGGAGACCTCATTCACACAACTTTGAGATGATTTTGATCTCAACCAGGATGCACTGAACCAGCAAAAGCACTCTTCACATTCGGGTCTCCTGGCAATCACGGACATGGACACACACATACACACACACTCCAGGAGCGGGCATTTGCACACACACACACACACACACACAACAGACACACAACACACAAGGTCATCCTATTCCTTCTGCTTGACATGGCTTGTGGTGATCAGCAGTGTTTTCTCTTTTTCCACACCTGGTCAGCTTTCAGGATTGGTTCAACTGGGAGTCACAGTGTAGCATGGTAATGGTGCCGTATGGAGTCGCTGTATATTGGAAAAATCAGTCCAAATAAAGCCTCAGGTGGTGCGCTGGCATGCACTGAGTGATAGTGTGACCTGTAAATCGAGCTGTAAGCCAACACCGGGCAGGTTTTTGGAACTATATGCACCTGGCCTGGCTAACCAATCCATCTTCTTTTTCTATTTTATGTAAAGAATCATTCAGGTCTCTGTCGATTTCAGTCCAGTACAGCTGAACACAGAGTAAACTTCTTGTAAATGCAATTAAATAGATACAGTATTTACCAATAAGAAAACTGGGGCCAATACTAACACATGCAAAATGGACCAACATAATTTGAAACATACTATCCAACCATTTAGAGAAAAAAAGGTTTGCATAAAGCCTGTCCAATTTTTAATGGAATGGTCACTGATGTTGATGGAATATAGCTTGAATGGGAGGGTTTTCAGAAATAATCCACTGTGCTAAGAAGAGTGAATGGGTCTGGTTGGTCAAGATAATAGAAACTCCTCATATTGTTTCTATTCTATTTAGTTTCTATTGCTAAAAATAGAAAAGTTACAAAATGCTTTGATTGCTGACTGTACTTATATAATAGGAGGCAAACTTGGAAACTGGAGACTTTTTGTGGCCATACCAGTCAGCAGACCCATTAACTTTTTCTACCAAGTGGGTCTGAAACCTTTACAAATATTTTCTTCATCTAAGATTATTCCACCGTGACCAATGGATACTGTTTATCTAAGTAACAGACATTATAAGATAGCTTCTTACCCTCATGTGGTTGTATTTTTTTTTTTTTATTGCATCAGAATAGACCAGTGATCCTCACTGTTTTTCTCTCAAGAGCCACACTGGCGGTGCCAAGTGAGGTTGAGAGCCAATTTTACTACAATATACCAAGTCACCTGCACAGATGGGATTCTTCCCAATAAACTTGTCATCCTGCAAAAAATCAACACAGCCAATACATTTTCAAATAAGAGAGTATTTTATTTTAGTATACTCACAATGCTGTCTGCCTGGCCATCTAGTTTTTGTACCTCTTTTTATTACAAAACTATCCATTTTGATAACATATGCATGTACAGTTACATCGCCACCAGCGTTATCATAAACTGAATGGTGCAGTGTATGTCAGTCTGTGTTGTAAACAATGCCATAAATGTGCTGTGTGCGTTGCCAGTTTGGTTTGACAGTTACCCACCTTTGGAAACAACATTATCAAAGAGAAAGGAGAAATATAATGCAAATGCAAATTTGAGGTGTAGTGGTCATGTATTTGTGTAGCACATTCTAGAAATGTATTGGCTGTGTTATTATATTAGCTTCTGTGCAAGCCTCCAATTAACACATGCTGCCCCTGAGCCGCACAATGAGTATGACTGGTATAGACTTTTACTGTTTTGCAAACAGAACAGCTGCATTCCAAAGAATGGTAACAGAAGTTAAACAGTCCATATTACATGGAGGAATTAGCGTTAGCCACCAAGCATCAAACAGAAATTTATGCGGACCGCAATATTTTGTCATTGCAAGCTCAGATTGAACCCATCAGTCATCACTAAACCTACTTTAATAACTTTACTCTACTTTAACAATCAGATCAGGATGCTACTAATTCATGGTAAATTTTAACAAATACAAACAACAATTATTTATATTTAATATCCAAAAACATACAAATTAATTAAGCGTTAATCTTGGTACCAATGTTAGTTCTAGGTCCTGCTTAGTCTGTGCCCATTTGTTCTGACTTAAAACAATATATTTTTGTAGAATGGTAAAAGAATGGCTGACCAAGCTTTACAATTATTAACAACAACAAAATCATAACCAGCATGTATGCACTTTTAATCTGCACTGTGCCTGTGATAAAACAATTCTGTAGGGCTTATTACTGCAAATATCTCAGAAAGTAAAGGGGAAGAAAAAAAGGGGTTCTATTTAGCACTGCAATCTGCAGTCCCTGACAGTATACCAACAGAGGCTGAACAAAATAGACAGCGAAATATGTGGTAAATAAGTTTTCAAAATTGTTTTGAGAATTTTATTCATCACTGGCGTTTCCTGCCATTACACAGCAGGCAAGATACAGCGCTTGGAACGTTCACAGTGTCATTTCTGCTTTCCGTCGTGGCGGACTGATGGAGGTAGAGGAGTAATAAAGCACCTCTACACTTCATTGCCTCATAAATCCTAATACTTTTCATAAACGAACTGGAGCCCCCGCCGCGCTCTTACTTAGCTCTGCGTGCTCATTTGGCTGTATGACTGGAGACATTCGTTTTTCAAATGCCCCGGAGCAGTGCTGCACCACCACTGGGACCCATTTCCAACTCGCCCTTACAGGATTACAAGCTCACGTCGTCATCATTTCCATCAGCTCAAATCAAATGTTGCTTTAGCGGGCTCACGCTGGGCCCACATTCTGTATATATCTGAATAGTGCGGTGTGTGTGGTGGTGTTTCAGTGAGGGGGAGGAAGATGGCATGCCTCGGGGACTAGTTTGGAACCTGTTTGATCATGGTAAATAGGAGTTCCGCCTCATTTTGTACCATGAACCCTGAGTGATCATTGATTTTGTGCAACAGGATGACTGAATCAGCAACCCCTCAGGGACATATGACAAAACAAGATCTCCCTCTGTGATGTTTTCAGATTTTCAGCTCAAAGTATTGTCTTTGTGAGATCATGTTGATGACTCATGTTGCACCTTGTTTGAAAAATATTTGAAGGATTTTATATTAGCTCAGTTTAGATATCCCTGCAAAGTCACTGGTCTCAAATTGCAGGTTAGCAATTTAGCGCCACTCATTCAGAATTACCTTGCAGCTTCAGCCGATGAGGTTGGTGCACTCCCATCCCAAGCTAGTTAAGTCAAGTTAAAGCATCTAACATGATTGTACTGCATTATTCGCCCTATTTACACTGGATGCACTGTGGTACCTGTTCTGCACAACCGCCAAAGAAAACAGACACCTTTGTAGACAATGCATGAGTTTACACCAGTCTGTGTCCAGCAGAAATATGCAAGAAGTGTATTTTTGACAAATGCGGCAGCCCCCATGCATAAAGTTGAACAGACCAGATCGAGCCAGACAGTCAGAGTCAGAAGTCAGACACAGGACCAGTGAAGAGAGTCCAGTACAGTGAACCCCGAAATTATTCATATCTCTGGCATATTCTGTCTCAAAGTTACTTTTATTCAACCAGCAAGTTTTTTTTTTTTTTTTTTTTTTTTTTTTTTGACCAGAAAAGACACAGGCTTCTCCCAAAAGATAATAAGACAATGTGCAAGAGGTATCATTATGGAAAAAATATTTCTCAGATTTTATTTACATTTGAACAAAAACTGGCATGTCCAAAATTATTCATACCCTTCTCAGTAATCAATAGAAAAGCCTTTATTGGCTATTTCAGCAATCAAACACTTCATATAATTGCTGACTTTTTGCATGTCTCCTTGGTATTTTTGCCCATTGATCTTTAGCAGTGAGCTCCAACTCTTTCAGGTTGAGGGTCTCTTTGCCATCACCCTGATCTTAACCTCCTTCCACAGATTCTCAATTGGATTCAAGTCAGGACTCTGGCTGGGCCACTGCAAAACATTAACGCTTTTGTCTGCTAGCCATTTCTTCACCACTTTTGCTGTGTGTTTTGGGTCGTTGTTGTGCTGAAATGTCCACTGGTGCCCAAGGCCAAGTTTCTCTGCAGACTGCCTGATGTTGTTCTTGAGAATTTTGATGTATTGCTCCTTTTTCATAGTGCCATTTACTGTGATTAGGTTCCCTGGTCCACCAGCTGAAAAACACCCCCAAAACATTAGATTTCCACCACCACGTTTGCCAGTGAGGATGGTGCTCTTACACTCTTAAAACAAAAGGTTCTTTGAGGCCAAAAAAAGGGTTCTATATGTTTCAAAAGGTTCTATTACTGCAGCTCAGATTAACTGTAGCTAACCGTTACTGTTACAGCAAAAGGTGAGTCTTTTAAACTTATTTTATTTTTTAAATCTTTTATTTTAGTGAAATATTTTATTATTGTTAATGACAAATGACTAAAAGTATAATATGATGTATCTTTTGTAAGTATACAAATATTTAAAAAAAGTTTTTTCAACATTCCTATCCAACTGCTAGCTTAACTGTTAGAATTTCTGTTAGCGAGCTGCTAAAGGTCTTTTAGCTATGTAACTATATGATTCTACAAATATTATTTATTACTTAAAATGACAATGGAGTTTAAGCACTAAATAACATACAGTATGTATCTATTTTACAGATAATATTTAATATTGAGTCCCTTCAAACTCAAGGTAAGGTAACAGTATCTGTGCAGTGATACAGATGTGCATCATGCTACAGTATTAGCCTACATGGTAACGTTAAGCCTTTTGTTTCTCTTTCATTCCAGATGATGGGCTGCTAAACTTATGAAGCTTTAGACCTCACTGAAGACTCCAGAGGACAGTGGTCCTCATGTCCTCAGACATCATGTGTGGACATCAAAAGAGGCTCCTGTCACTAACATGGTACATGTTTATATTGTACAGGAATTTACTCTGTCACTGTTGGATTTATATTTAACACAGTCTTATTGTTTTGTAGATTTCTGGCCTGGAAATGTACACAGCCATCATCTTCTACTGGATCCTCTGTGTTCCTACTATCAGGTGTGTGTTTAAATTTTACACAATTTATACTATTTATTTCAAAATGTTTGATTTAACATTATTTTTATGTTACAGGGATGTTCACTATACTGGACTGTACCTGTCAGAGTCAGAGAGGACAGAGGACAATCTGAGAGGACAGAGGCTGTAGTCCACAGTCTGAGAGGACAGAGGCTGTAGTCCACAGTCTGAGAGGACAGAGGACAGTCTGAGAGGACAGAGACTGTAGTCCACAGTCTGAGAGGACAGAGGCTGTAGTCCACAGTCTGAGAGGACAGAGGACAGTCTGAGAGAACAGAGACTGTAGTCCACAGTCACAGAGGACAGAGGACAGTCTGAGAGGACAGAGACTGTAGTCCACAGTCTGAGAGGACAGAGGCTGTAGTCCACAGTCTGAGAGGACAGAGGACAGTCTGAGAGGACAGAGACTGTAGTCCACAGTCACAGAGGACAGAGGCTGTAGTCCACAGTCTGAGAGGACAGAGGCTGTAGTCCACAGTCAGAGAGGACAGAGACTGTAGTCCACAGTCTGAGAGGACAGAGACTGTAGTCCACAGTCTGAGAGGACAGAGACTGTAGTCCACAGTCAGAGAGGACAGAGGCTGTAGTCCACAGTCTGAGAGGACAGAGGCTGTAGTCCACAGTCTGAGAGGACAGAGGCTGTAGTCCACAGTCTGAGAGGACAGAGGCTGTAGTCCACAGTCAGAGAGGACAGAGACTGTAGTCCACAGTCTGAGAGGACAGAGGCTGTAGTCCACAGTCTGAGAGGACAGAGGACAGTCTGAGAGGACAGAGACTGTAGTCCACAGTCTGAGAGGACAGAGGGCAGTCTGAGAGGACAGAGACTGTAGTCCACAGTCACAGAGGACAGAGGACAGTCTGAGAGGACAGAGACTGTAGTCCACAGTCTGAGAGGACAGAGGCTGTAGTCCACAGTCACAGAGGACAGAGGCTGTAGTCCACAGTCTGAGAGGACAGAGGCTGTAGTCCACAGTCAGAGAGGACAGAGACTGTAGTCCACAGTCTGAGAGGACAGAGGCTGTAGTCCACAATCAGAGAGGACAGAGACTGTAGTCCACAGTCTGAGAGGACAGAGGCTGTAGTCCACAGTCTGAGAGGACAGAGGACAGTCTGAGAGGACAGAGACTGTAGTCCACAGTCTGAGAGGACAGAGGCTGTAGTCCACAGTCTGAGAGGACAGAGGACAGTCTGAGAGAACAGAGACTGTAGTCCACAGTCACAGAGGACAGAGGACAGTCTGAGAGGACAGAGACTGTAGTCCACAGTCTGAGAGGACAGAGGCTGTACAGTCTGAGAGGACAGAGACTGTAGTCCACAGTCTGAGAGGACAGAGACTGTAGTCCACAGTCTGAGAGGACAGAGACTGTAGTCCACAGTCTGAGAGGACAGAGACTGTAGTCCACAGTCTGAGAGGACAGAGACTGTAGTCCACAGTCTGAGAGGACAGAGGCTGTAGTCCACAGTCTGAGAGGACAGAGGCTGTAGTCCACAGTCAGAGAGGACAGAGACTGTAGTCCACAGTCTGAGAGGACAGAGGCTGTAGTCCACAGTCTGAGAGGACAGAGGACAGTCTGAGAGGACAGAGACTGTAGTCCACAGTCTGAGAGGACAGAGGGCAGTCTGAGAGGACAGAGACTGTAGTCCACAGTCACAGAGGACAGAGGACAGTCTGAGAGGACAGAGACTGTAGTCCACAGTCTGAGAGGACAGAGGCTGTAGTCCACAGTCACAGAGGACAGAGGCTGTAGTCCACAGTCTGAGAGGACAGAGGCTGTAGTCCACAGTCAGAGAGGACAGAGACTGTAGTCCACAGTCTGAGAGGACAGAGGCTGTAGTCCACAATCAGAGAGGACAGAGACTGTAGTCCACAGTCTGAGAGGACAGAGGCTGTAGTCCACAGTCTGAGAGGACAGAGGACAGTCTGAGAGGACAGAGACTGTAGTCCACAGTCTGAGAGGACAGAGGGCAGTCTGAGAGGACAGAGACTGTAGTCCACAGTCACAGAGGACAGAGGACAGTCTGAGAGGACAGAGACTGTAGTCCACAGTCTGAGAGGACAGAGGCTGTAGTCCACAGTCTGAGAGGACAGAGGCTGTAGTCCACAGTCAGAGAGGACAGAGACTGTAGTCCACAGTCACAGAGGACAGAGAACAGTCTGAGAGGACAGAGGCTGTAGTCCACAGTCTGAGAGGACAGAGGACAGTCTGAGAGGACAGAGACTGTAGTCCACAGTCACAGAGGACAGAGGACAGTCTGAGAGGACAGAGAATGTAGTCCACAGTCTGAGAGGACAGAGGCTGTAGTCCACAGTCTGAGAGGACAGAGGCTGTAGTCCACAGTCTGAGAGGACAGAGGACAGTCTGAGAGGACAGAGACTGTAGTCCACAGTCTGAGAGGACAGAGGCTGTAGTCCACAGTCTGAGAGGACAGAGGCTGTAGTCCACAGTCAGAGAGGACAGAGACTGTAGTCCACAGTCTGAGAGGACAGAGGACAGTCTGAGAGGACAGAGACTGTAGTCCACAGTCTGAGAGGACAGAGGCTGTAGTCCACAGTCAGAGAGGACAGAGACTGTAGTCCACAGTCTGAGAGGACAGAGACTGTAGTCCACAGTCTGAGAGGACAGAGGACAGTCTGAGAGGACAGAGGCTGTAGTCCACAGTCTGAGAGGACAGAGGACAGTCTGAGAGGACAGAGACTGTAGTCCACAGTCACAGAGGACAGAGGACAGTCTGAGAGGACAGAGACTGTAGTCCACAGTCACAGAGGACAGAGGCTGTAGTGAACAGGAGGACACTGCTGAGGAACAACCAGACTGAACTTCACCAAACAGCAACATCAGACGATCCTGCGAATACTTGGCTGTTGCAAATGTTTGATCAAATAAAATGTAAAACTCTTTAAAGCTGTGTTTTATCTTTCATCAAATGTTTAAATAACAGCTTTAAATAATACTAATTTAAAATGTAAAAAAGGGGAAAATAAAATTTAATTTGATTGAAACCTCAGGGGTTCTATATTTAAAGATTTTGAAAAAAAAGGGTTGATTTAAAAGGGGTTCTTTCAAATGAACCCTTTTTAAATGGTTCCATATAGAACCACGCCCCTCTGAAAAGGGTTCCAAATATGCGACAAAATATAGAACCCTAAAAAGTTCTATACAGAACCATTTGTTTTAAGAGTGTAGGGTTGAAGGCTTCTCCTTTTTTACGCCAAATGAAGGATACATCATTGTGGCCAAACAATTCAATTTTTTGTTTCATCTGACCATAAAACAGAAGACTAGAAGTCTTCTCCTTTGTGTAGATGAGCATTTGCAAAGGCCAAGTGGGCTTTTTTGTGCCTTATCTGGAGAAGTGGTGTCCTCCTTGGTCTACGCTCATGGAACCCAGTGGTGTGCAACGTCCGCTGGACTGTCTGCCTTAAGATGTTGCCACCAGCAGGATGGCCTTGGTGGTGATCCCTGGATTCTTTTTTACCTCTCTCACTATCCTCCTGGCCAGCACAGGTGTCACTTTTGGCTTCCGACCACGTCCTCTGAGATTTGTCACAGTGCAGAACGTCTTGTATTTTTTAATAATACTTTGCACTGTAGCCACTGGATCCTCAAAACATTTTGATATGGTCTGTAGTCACCTCGAGTCTCTTTCACTAAAACCTACAAGTCAGGTTAGAAATCTCGGGGTAATCATGGACTCTGACTTGAACTTCAGCAGTCACATTAAATCTATAACATCATCAGCATTCTACCATCTCAAAAACATTGCCAGAATCAAAGGTATACTGTCTAAACCAGACCTAGAGAGACTTATTCATGCGTTCATCTCCAGCAGGTTAGACTACTGTAACAGTCTGCTCACTGGACTCACTAAGCGAGCTGTAAGACAGCTGCAGTACATCCAGAACGCTGCTGCTCGGGTCCTGACCAAAACCAGGAAGTACAACCATATTAGTCCTGTCCTCAGGTCTCTGCATTGGCTTCCTGTTGCTCAGAGAATAGACTTTAAAACATCTCTGCTTGTGTACAAGTCTCTCCATGGCTTAGCACCACAGTACCTCTGTGACATGTTGGTCCCATATGAACCATCTCGGACTCTGAGAACCTCAGGGACAGGTCTTCTGCTGGTGCCCAGGGTCAGGACTAAACTCGGTGAAGCAGCGTTTCAGTTTTCTGCAGCTAAACTCTGGAACAGTCTTCCTGACGATGTTAGACAGGCCTCTACTCTGACAATGTTCAAGTCCAGACTTAAAACTGTTCTTTTTAACTGTGCATATGCCAACTGAAAGTGTTTTATCTGCACTCTTCTCTTTTAATTTAATTTTAAATTGATTCTTAATTATACTCTTTAAATTAGATTTTATTGTTTTAATTGTGTTTTGTACTTTTAAATTTGCCTTTTATTTTCTGTAAAGCACTTTGAATTGCTCTGTGTATGAATTGTGCCATACAAATAAACTTGCCTTGCCTTGCCTTGTCTTATAGCCCTTTCCTGACTTCCTGACAGCCACAAAGAGTTGGACATGCCACTTTTTGTTCAAATGTAAAAAAAGCTGAGAAATATTTTTTTCCATAATGATACCTCTTGTACATCATCTTATTATCTTTTGGGAGAAGCTTATGTCATTGCTGGTAAAAAAAAAACAAAACTTGTTGGTTGAATAAAAGTTACTTTAAGTCAGAATTTGCCAGGGGTATGAATAATTTCGGGCTTCACTATATATTTCAAAATAAAAAAGGCATGTGCAGACTCTCAACCACATCACCACGTGCATTATGTCTTAACTGGGGACACAGACTCAGAAACAAGATGGAATACCAATAAACATGACTAAAAAGGAAAAATTTTTATATGTAGCATGCTTACTTATGAAGTACATGAGTCATGGAAATAATAGCTACGTATATGGCACATCAAGGTCAGACATGGCTTTTGTCTACTTGTAGCTCTCTATATGCACATATATTGTTATTGCATGAACTCACAACTTTCAGCGTGAACTCATTACTCTTCCATGAACTGGTCTGCGACAAAACTTTGTTGAAGACTTACCGCACAAGTTATGCATTCAGGGGTAAGTCCTAAGGAAATGTCTGGGCCACATTTACTCACTTGCACTATAGTTCATTGGAATGTTCACATACTTGCAGAAATCTATCTTGTCCTACTGAAATCAGTGTGCATCTGCTCCAGTGCTGGTTGGTATAGTATTCAGGTACAGACAGTTATGGGCGTGTTAGGGGACGTTTTCCTGTTAATAATGTCAATGGTAGATGGTAGATCTTGAGATTACATGTCCTGGAATGTGTCATTTCCCATTTATAACCCTGGATCTTACATGTCACTGATTGAGTAGCTTGAGTGACCAGACCCGTTCATTAAGGTGTGGACACTGGATCTCAAACTTAAATTCATATAGGCCAGACTATTTCTTAGGATATAACTTGTATGTATTTATTAATCCTTATTATATGTGAAATGTCAAACAGGAGCATCAAATTGGATTTATTAGCAAAATTGAGAGACCAAATGAGCTAGTGATTCAATATTAGATCTAGGAAATTTAGCTTTTTGGTGTGCAGATGGCTTTGTTTTGCATTCAGTAGCTTAACACCATGGATGCACTCAATAAGAAATGGAGAGCAATTAAAGCAACTATTATTTTTACCTCTTGCTTGAGGTACAAGGACGGCCTATGATACACCCGTTCAAGGTTTGATCATTAAAACAGCTTAAGAAAATAAAGTGGCAAAGGACAATAAGTGTGAAGCTTTCTCTTTTCTTCCTCTGTTATAAAGACGAGTTTTCTTTCATCCAAAGGGGCTCAGTGGCACAAAGGCATTTGTGTTGCAGCCCTGCTTTGTGAGTCATCCCAATGAATGATGGGAACTTGGCAGCGCTGGCAAAGGAATAACACGCTAGATTTGCTGTGGAAATGTGCTGTGGCAAACCCTCAAAGAGACATCAAGGTGTTTTGCATGAAAGTGGAGGCAAAGGAGCAGGGACACTGCCCTGAGACCAGTTCAGGGCAGCATATTTGATATAGTGAACATATGGATATTTCTGTTTAAACTATATTAACCTGCTATTGTTCGATATACATCTATGTAATTGGGATGCTAAATCTAAGCTATTAGTAAGTATAAATTTAGCATTTGGAATGATTTATATATATGTATAAACCAAATATTATATACAGTATATTAATGCAATATGTAATTTTATGTTATTTAGTTGAAATGGTCTACATCAGTTGGTCTGGTTCCATGGGTGATTTAGTAAAACTACATTTCCATATAGCCCAAGTCTTTGCAGTGACTAGAAATGCAGATAGACTCTAAAAAATAAGTGGTCGCCAACCCATCGATCGCGATCTACCAGTCGATCGTAAAGGCAGTGTGGGTAGATTGCGGAGCCCTGCCTTTCCAAATAAAGTCATGTCTATGGCATTTGATTGAAGCAGATTGACCAGTCTGAGATTCTTTCTAACACACAGGACACAGCGGAAGCGCGAGTAAATCACACGAGCTACAAACTAAACTGAATACACGCAACTTAATAGCAATCACACACACAGAGGAGGAGAAGCAGCGATGTCAGGGAAGGAGAAAGGGAGGAGACAGGTGCCATCAGTGCCTGATGTATTCTACCTGTTTGCTCTGTTTCTGTCTCTTACAAAGTAGTTTTTTGTGAGCCGTGAGGAAAGCTGACTTTGTTGAAGCCTCACAAGCTCCTCCCCTGAGCGTTACCTATCAATCACCAATGCTAGTAAAATACTGAGCTTTGGTGATGAACTGCATTGATACTGCAATTTACTATCTAATTGGCATAATAATAATAATAATAATAATAATAATAATAATAATAATAATAATAATCACACAATAATCAGTCACACTCGGTGGCGGAAGTGTGGCTGCCATCATGCGCCCCCATATAAACATAGTAGGCCTATTATAATCAATAATAATCAGCAGTTTTAGGAAATAATGGGCATGTTGTAAATATCAGTGGCAAAATTTTACATGCTACATTTATCAGATTCAGTTATTCCTGTCCTGAGTTGATAATGAACATTTATAATTTTTAGTTTAATAAAATGTGACTTTATTAAAGTGGTTATTTCAATTTCTATTTTCATGTTTAACCACTGCAATAATAATAACTCTTATAAATGCCCCACACTGTGCCTAATAGAAATAATGGGTAAATAAATAAATAAATAAAAGTAGATCTCCTGGCCTTGATGACTTTAAAATTAGATTGCGAGCCGAAAAAGTTTGGGGACCACTGCTCTAAATAGACGTGCACAAGCTTTGTACTAGATACTGTACTACTGTGGCCTTTCACAACACAGAATGCAAGACCCGTATGATAGGCCGCACTCTCAACAAAATAAAAAAGAAAAGAAAAAAGAAGACCTTCATGTTCATGGCATGAAAAGAACATGATTTATTAAAAATGACTGAATTGAAACATTTTGCCTTGGGTGAGGATTTTCTATTATCCAGATGAGAGCGATAGTTCATATGAAAAAGCAGTGCTAACCCATTGCATTGGAAATTAAGTTATAAAGATTTTCCGCTGATTTGATATTCTATTACAATAAGCAGTGTATTCATGTCCATATGCTTCTTTTGAGCTTGATAACATATAAAATACTTCCATTGTGTGCTCACACCACTATGATAGATGGGTCTTCTGCATTTAGCTGCAAGCTTAGGCCGACAAGTGGCAGCTCACTCACACAGTGATACAACTAGAGCCAAAACAATGCACACTCCTCTATTGTTCGTCTAAAATTGTTAGTCTAAAAGACCCACAAGCAGCACTTCATTGGTGTTTCATTCATGATTCATTCATGCGGTAGACATTCTGCTGTCCTGATCATGCAAACGCTTATGGCTTGAAGCCCTGAGTCTGCCATTGCAGTTTGCTTTTTAAAACAAACGCTCTGTAAAATGTTTGTTTGTTGAGCAATGTGCCAAAGATTTTGCACAACAGATGTGCTTAAAGGAATTGTGTGGGGAGTGGTCTCTTTTATTCATGAAGGCTATGGAAGGTGTCACAGTTGTAGCATACATCTTGTGCCTTATTCTCTCTCTTTACAACTTGGCTTCTTTGCACCACAAGAAAGAAAAAAGGATAAAGAGTGTGCTTCCTAATCAGCAGTGCTCAGTTTGTCAGCTGTGATGTTGCTATTGGATGGATATATCATGGAAACAGTAGCCCAAAGAAAATGTTCCTTTCTGCTGCCAAACATCGGGCTTGCATGGGTAAGTTCCTGGAAGTTCTTAGTGGCAGAAAGCCTTTTCCATTTATCCAGGCTTGGGACTGTTGGGAGAGTTTCAGTACATCTTGAATAGTTGTTTCCAGATATACTTCTATCACATTACAACAGTATAGGAACAAGTTAACAATTTATCCTTCTATAGAATTCCTTCCTTAAGACTACAAAGTAAAGATAGACACTCGTTGATGCCGTTGACAACTGTAATAATAATCACAGTGTGCCTTCTCCACACTCTGCTCTCCTCTTTGTCAGAGTAATAGTGTTGCTCATGTACAGTAATCCACAGAGGATGCACCGAGCACTCAAGCGTAATCTGACCATAATCCCAGCCCGCGGCACAGTGCAACCCAATAATAAAGTAGGATTTTATTTATTATTTACTGTAACGCTCTCTTGGCTTTGACATCTCTAGAAGGCTTCATGGACACGTGACTAACTTCCACATTCAGAGATGCTGGGTGCGCAGGGTCAGCACAGTCTATTCTTGCTTTCATTTCATTGTCAATCACAGCGCCTTTCAACTGCCTCTTCAAACACGCCCGCATAGCTGTTTGATTGATCTGATTTTCCTGTGTTACTGACGCACCAGGAACATCTTTCTTGTTGTTTTTACAGGACCATCACCATATCTGCAACTTAAGGAGAAGACGCCATACTAACCAAGGGATTAACAGAAACATGCAATACTAAATTAAAACAAAATAGATAGCTTACCTGAGTGTTTCCCAAGAAATATAGGCATCCCTAGGGGTACATGAGCACTTTAGAGGGGGTACATGGAATAATTTCATAATTTATTTCCAAGATGATAAGAAATGATTTGCCCTATTTATATATTGAACTATTGAAACTTATGAAAACAAGCTCAAGTGTCTCACTGACTGATGGAAATGAGATGGAACGCTACTTAAATGTTATCACTGGTTACATATTTTTAAGATTAAATATAGCTTGTTTTAAATGGGAGTTATTCAAATGACTTGTTTTACTTTATAGTAAAATAAGAGTATAAGAAATAATAGCTTTTTATTTTTTGAGTTTCTTTTTATATAACAATAAATATATAGTAAAATACTGTTTTATTTTTATTTTATATATTTTAAAGGCAGGCAGATTATTATTATTATTTCATTATTTTCTCTTGAATTTTAGTTTTATAGCCAAATGCAGGAAAATTAGTATAAAATGTCTTTGTACTAATAAACACAGAGGTTTTATATGACAACTTTTTGAAAATTCATCAACATGTTTGAGTGAGAGGGTACTGGTTTGACCAAAAGCTCTGGGGAAAAAGTGGGGAATTGTACCAGGTCTAAACCAGGACTAAACCAAACAAAACCAGTAAATTAAATAGTTTTCAGTGTTAAATGCCATTCAAATGTAATAGAACATTGCTCTATACAAGCAATAGATTCTCCAACTTGTTTTTGATTATCAGACATTTCTTGTACATATCTACCCTTAAGGATGGTACAATCTGGGCTGATAATTCACCATTTGGCACGGTCACCTTGTCTGTTTGTGCAAGTCTGTTTGATGTGTTCTGCATTCAGATGTAGCGGGAGACAATTTGATCTAGTTTTGGCTGATTGAACATGTTGAGTCAGCGCAAGATGTCGGCATCAGCAGAGTTTAGCCACTTGTACCGGCTGCTGTTATGAATAGTCTCATAGTATGGATATCTCGTACATGAGGAGAACATAGCTGCTGATCTTCTAGGTCACCCCAGTGAGCCGACCAGAGGAGAGGTCACAGTTCAGTCGCTCTGTGTCTTCTGGGTTGGTATGTTCAAGTCTCTAATGAACAACAACTAGAAAAATGTTCCTGGAGCGTCAGCAACACAGGAAAATCAGATCGCCTATTGCATCATGATCCCATTCCCACATCAAACAACAGAAAGAAGGTACTTCCCCACGATATCAAATAATGCCATTCTTTGCAAACACGCCAGAGTGTCTTCTGCTAATTTGTGTGACGAGTGAGATAATAAGTGCTCTGGTAATTAATAAATCAGATGGTAATGATGAAGCGCTAGGAAGGTGTTGTTCTATTAATCGTTGTCCTCATCCGCTCACTGTATCTTCCATCTCAGAGACGCACTCCGAGGCTTGTAATTAAATAGTATTTTCTGTCGATTGTGCTCATTACTCACCGAGAACCAATCAGCGGCCTGCAGCAGCCTCTGAAGATGGAGATAGAGACGGGGAAAAAATGTTGGTTGTTGAAAGCTGACAGAGGTTTGTCGCTTTGGTTCAGCTAGGTTCAGACAGTTATATAGACCATACACCAACAGAAAGGTTCACATTTCTTTGGATGAAACAACCTTTATAGAGGCACACATCTTATTAGTATATAATCAAGACTAGCAAGGTCTCAAAGTGAGTGAAAAAAGTTTTTTTCTCAAAAGGTTAGAGGTTAGAGATAGACATACAACATAAAAACTATATTACCTAATAACATGGGGTGACACTGCTCAAAGTGGTAGAGACCAGGGTTGGTGGACTGATTAGATTCATGCTCTTTTCATTGTTTGGTGTCCTTTGGTCAGACACTGAACTCCCACCTTGCCTCCGGTGTCTGTAAAACTGCTTCTATTAAAGAGGTTGAAAGTTGAAAAGTAAAAGTAGTGTAATAAGAAAAGCAGTATATGATTTGATGGCTGCTTTCTAAATAAATCACTTATAATATGGAAATGGTAACATAATCCTGATTGCGCGTTACTATTTGCTGCCACTAAATACTCAGAGCTTGATGTTTCTCAAGATGTCTTTTGAGGTGCTACACAATCTACTATTGTTGGTTTAAAGGAACCACTTAATCTATCTATTCCAATTCAAACCAGTATTATGTTGCATTATTTGCCGCTACAGACCACCAATTGCTCAGCTGCACCTTTTTGGTATCAGTAACAGAATATGGATCTAGACTCTTGACATATTGGTCTCCCTCCATCTCTGCTTTAGAAGATAACAGCCCTTTTTAAACAACCTCTTTAAGCTTTGTCCCATTGTGGTGGAGGCTTCAAAGCTGACAGGTGTGAGCTGCACTGATGTGGATCTGTGTGATTGAACAGGATTTTTCCCAACACCACACTCTGCTCCATCAGTCAACCATCAGACACATGCCTCCATCTTATTACCTACAAAGCACCAGCTAAAATGAGAGCACCTAAAGATTATTTGGAGTTGAATTGAGGGTCAGAGCAAATGAATGCTTTGCATCAATGAAATATCCAAAGTTTCCATGAAAAAAAAAAAAAAGGTTGGAGTACAGAAATAGATCTAAGATCCATTTTTCAAAGATTTCCTTAAAAAGCAGGCGGTTCAGTGCTGCAAATTCGTGCTGATATTCCTAGCTGGGTAATGGGGTTGGGTAAAAATTGATGTAGTAAGTAATAGGATAAAAAGTGCCAATATAAAATAACTAAATACATGACTAAATTATTAAGTGTTAAGTTAATACATAAAAAATGTAAAATTTCATGTAAATATTGACATATGATATATTTATAATGCATATATATATAACATAATGGCATTTTTTGTCCTTACATTGTTCATAGAAATCAGGTCTGAAAAATAACCCATCAAAATGAAATGAAGATATATGCAATAGGAAATACTGGATGTGGTGCTAGTAGTTTTCTTGTATTTGAGGAAAATTGTTGAATCATCTTTGTGCATACTTTTGTCTCTGAATATGTTTTTGCTGGCATTGGTTTGTTAGTCTGTTTGCAAGATAAGTAATGGTCAGTTTTTGATAAAATCTTCAGGAAAGGTCAATAACAGGCCTAAGAAGAAATTATTTGTTTTTGGTGTGGACCCAAAATCCAGAAAATGTTTTTAGGATTCTGTACTGTTGTGGGATGAGTTATATACAAGCGTCCACAAAGATAGAACCTCCTGTCTGGATCCAGGTGTTTTGAGTCCAGGCCTAGGCACTCTATGTTTACCATTGCGAGATAGGCCTTAGTGGAGGTTTATGAGCTCTGGCGGCTTAGCTGTGATGAAGAATTTGTTTGAGTAGGCTCAGGATTTTTAGTATGCTTACACACCACTATAAGACATGCCCTCACTGGCTGTAGGTTGACTTAATGGCTGCATATGATAGGAGCTGGAAAAAGGTGCCATACTAATTACCATGGAACCGTTAGAGACCAGGGCACATTCACTGACTTGTCACACTGCATATGCACTTAATGTAAATATGTTCCAAGAACACATAATGTCTGTCAATTGGAGGCAATAACTTACCACTGAAATGCTGACTTAAACAGAGAAAACACTGAGATTGACGATAAATGAGATACTTTAGCAGGTGCTGATTTCAAACTTTGATCCTTGCTGAGACTGAACCTAATGTCTGGCTTTTGCAAAGGTTGGATGACTCACTTGAATGGCAAAAATTACAGTTTTTTTATGAGTCCTCCTTTGTGTTCAGCAGCTCTTTACCTAGCTGCAAAATTGCCATTTGGGTATAAATTATCAGAACAATGGAGTCCTTCTTGAAGGAAAAATCAAATCTTGTAAAACAGGGGCCTTTTGACATTGGGACCAAAGCAACGTTTTTGAAAGGCCAGGTTATGTAAGCTATATGCAGAAGAAGTACTGACTTTTATTTTAGCTATTTTAAATGGTTTGTGTTCATATGTTATTATTTTTTTTACATTCATTGTGGACAACAAAGAATGTCATTGTACTAGGAAACATGGCTGTTTACTGTGCATATGACAGTTTGAATAGTGAATACTGCAATTATCTCACCCTTAAATACTTTACAGTATAACTTCATTTTTATTGATGTTTCACTCCCTTTTGACTTTCTTTTTTATAGTTAGCAACATTTTTTGGGCTGTTGTAAGAAGATGCAGCTTGTGCTGAAATAGCCACTTTCTCTGTATTATGCTCAGTGTTGACAAGTGGTGTAAAAAAGTTTGATCTTTTTTGTTTAATTAATTCTGGAAAAAACTGGAAGTGATTAAAATGTTATTTTCAAATACAAATGACAGTGTAAACTTTTTTGGTCTTCGCTTCCACTCTTTTGAGATATGTTGCTGGAAATTAAAAATTAGCTATTTATGTATTTTTAATGATTTTTTTTTTTTTTTTTTTTAATGTTTCAACAACTGATATGTTTCAAAGCATTATTTTACATTTTATACACTGTCCTTACTATTCGGAACTGCCTTCTTACAACTCATCAATTATTCTGCACATTTTCTTCCTTTCAGTATTCATTCAGGGAAGAACTACTGATTGTGCTTTTTTTTTGAGGGGCCATACTGTTAGTTTCGGCTGTTAATCTCTAAATGTCCCCATCGGTGCGTTTGAGCTTAAATGTGTCGTGGTAAGCACACATGGCCCCCTATTAGAGAGCATTTCCCAGATATTATTCACTGGCTGTATGGCCACATATAGAAACCTTCAGAAAAGTCATGTGCTCAGCAGCTCTGACTCCTCGACAGAAAGACAAGTGATGCAATATTTTCCCTGTCACAGCCCCTCGTTGGGTCGTGTGTGGTTGAGGGAGGGGGGAGTGAGGTGGGGGGCTGGGCGAGTGACAGGGCGAGAGATAAATAGTCACAGTGAGGGAAGCGATAATGGACTTTTCTTGTCTGCGCTGTGTCGTCGCGGCGATGACAGACATGCTGATGTGTTTAAGCGCTCTCACTCAGAAGGAGGCCGGGAGAGCAAGCGAGACAGCCAATGAGAGAGCCGGAAACTGCTGATGGTCTGTAACTGGTTTCCACATCGCCATTGGCAACAGGACCTCCGTCAGCGCTCTGACAGATGCCTGGTAATGAAGCCTGCTTAAGGTGAAACCAGTGGCCGCCTTTCCGCAATCTGTTCAGGCTCTCCCTCGACGATTTTCTTTCTTTTTGTACCTCAGTCCCATGCAAATAAACCTATCTCTTACCTCTTATCGCCACAAGCTCTGTGTAGAAGTCATAATCAGACCACACAGACACATCTGATAGGAGGTATTAGTCTCCAGCTCAGTGCAACACTGCTGAATGGAGTTCCATAGCAATGAAAGATTACACCGGAATTACTTTTAACCAAAAATTGTGCCTAGAAGAATATTACACTTTGTACAGTCACCGAATGAAACATTTTCCTGTAAAATGTTGCTTGAGCTACACTCCCACACAATTTAATGTGCTGTATTGGTTACGTTTTTCTTCTTCATACCAAAAGTGATCATGCTGGATTTTTAAAAAAAAATTGGTTTATACAGTATGTGGAATTTTTTATAGTACCATTTGAGGCACAGATGGATGGACCAAAGAACAAGTTATCAGCTCTAATTATTATTATTATTATTATTATTATTATTATTATTATTATTATTATCATTAAAGAAAAAGTTTCAAGATACAAAAATTACACTCAAAAAGCCATATCAGGTTTTATTTTAACATGGTTTCATTTTAATTTTGATATTTTCAATATTATCGATCGATCTTCCATGTATATCGATACACACATCCAAGAAAATGATACAATTCGATACAAGGTCATGTGTACTGATGTAGTTGTATCATAGAAAAAAAAAAGATACATCATTATAGTTACTATATTGTTACACCCCTAAGAAGAATACACTGCCATGTTGAATTTTAATATATTTTAATGTATGTAAGTATTTTTTAAGGGTGTACAGAATCAAGTAAAATACACCTTTTAATAAAATAAAATATAGTGTTAGTGAAAGTGTTACAAAAATAGTGATAGTGTTCTAGGGTTAGGTACAATATTATTTTTAATGGCATGCCTTTGTTTATTCGTATTATCACAGTATTTTTCTGCACATCAGACAGGAAGCAACCAGATCTGCTTAGATAAGGTTTTTTACCTCATACAACCCTACTAAACAAAGTTTATCATTTAGTACGTACACAAGAGAAATGTCTTCCACATTGTTTAGTTAATGTTCCAGAAGCAGATGCAATAACTTCAGGAATTACTTTAAAACTGTTCCCAACTCTACTATATGTTTACCACAATTTACTTAATAAATGAGAACCATCATTACCATCTTTATTGCAGGGAAAATAGGCCCATACAAAGAGTGATGCTAAGATGGACTATGTTGTTTATAGCCTTTTTGGTGCTTTTCTAAAACCCAACAGCTATGGGAGCGCTTGTGGGACATGCTGTTGTCTCTGAACTAACCCAACGGAAATAAGTCTGATGGTGATTTTCACTTAATACACTAAAACAAGTCTAAAATAATTAGTCCCAAGGCAACATTATGTTCTCAAAAACATGAATGGTCCTTCCTCTGGGTTCTGTGGAGCTAGAAATCATAATTTTTGACCAAATGAACCATGGTAAAATTGTATATTCATAAGATGTGTAAAGTTTAAGATTTCAAGTAGGTATATTAAGTTTGAGTTAAATGAGCATCCAGATTTTCCTTAATTCTTCTGAGACTAAATGCTGGGTAGTAACTAATGCATTTTCAAAGACACTAATAAATGCAACAACAGCCTCGGAAACCTCAAGTTTATACAGATTACTGCTGCAGAATTTTCTTCCCAATTACAACCAAGAAATCCACATCTATCACACCTACTGTATATGAGCCCATTCATCAGACAGAAACTTTCCAAACCTGCTTTTAAAGTAATGTTTATAGGAAGTAAATGGAGATACTCTAGTGGACATGACCAAATTGAGATAAACCGATGCGTCGAGTATTTACCTTAGCAACAGGACACAGAGGAAGGGGACGCTGCGGAGTGAGACAGTGAGAGTCTTGCTTGTCTGATCTATTGGCCACTCCATCTTGCGAGCTCTTTTCCCTGGCCGCGCACTTCGTTTGTCACTGCCAGCGTGGCGGCCTCACGTCTCACTTTCACCGTGGATTGGGAGGGGTTGGTGCGCAGCTAGCCGAGACAGAGACAGATGGGCCCGCTCCCACCGGTTACATGTGTTTGCTCTCCGTCAGAAGACTGTGCCAAAGAGGTCCAGACCTGAATACCATCGGGGGTAATATGGCGCTCATGGTTGCTGGTTCAAAAACCCTGGCCTGCTGTTTGCTTTCGACTGATACACTAAGGGGTAGGAAATGTGTATGAGGTGAAGAAAGGCTTTGGAGTTTGGAAGTTACAAAGCTGTAGCCAAGCCAGCCAGGGCCATTCACATTCTTAAAGGGGCTACATTATGCAAAATTTACTTTTTTGAGCTTTGTACCATGTTATAAAGTTGTTCCCTCATCAAAAACATACCTGGAGTTGTGTTTGGTTTCATTCATGCCTGTTTAAGTAATCCTGTATTCTCTGGAGCTGAGTTTCTGAGGCCTCAGAATGCTCAGTTTTACAAACTGCCTGCCATGAACCATGAACACCCTCCTACTCCAGGAAGCACTGACCAATCAACAAGTCCTCTACATCCAGTCTGCTCTCATTCAGTTATCTAGAAAACAGTGTACAACTCTCTTTCCACTGATGCCTCATAGCTCTTTTTTATTTTGGAGTAAAAGTGCATCATACAAAAAGGAAGTGAAGTACTTTCTTTGCCTTTTATGTTAAAAATATGTCAGCAGTGTACTTATTAAAAATATTCTCTCGTAGTCAGATAATGTTTTAAAGGTTTAGATCACTCTAAAAATATGAATAAAAGTATAACATAGCCCTGTTATTAATAAAAGTAGGTCTAGAACCCTTCCCAGCTCCTTTTACGCCTATGAATTCTGATTGGTTGTATGTCTGTCCAATATCATACAAAGGTAGTTTTTTGTGCGTCCATTTTACCAAACCCTAACCTGAATTGACATAGAGCACACTAATTCATAGTATAGTAAAAACAGTACATTTTGTAATACAAAACCAAATGCATTATTTGGGATTCTCTTATGTAACTGTCCCTGACTGGTCCAAATATTGCCCATAGTCGACAGCATCTGTCTGTCATCAGTGAATACAGTGACCTGCATGCTGACAGACAGAGACAACACATGGAGTGGAGAAATAGTTTTGCAGTTTTATTATGTTACCTATTGGTCTAAGGACATTTTTACATTTTTACACTCCGGCGCAGGCCTCTGAGGTCCGAGGACCAGCTCCAGCTTGTGGTTCCCAAGACCAGACTTAAAACCAAGGGAGACTAGGCCTTCTCTGTGGCCGGGTCCAAACTGTGGAACGCTCTGTCCCCTTACATCAGAGCGGCTCCCTCAATGGAATATTTTAAGTCTCATCTTAAGACCCACTTTTTATTCTCTGGCTTTTAACTCAGTGTGAGTTGTGTAGTCCTTTATCTTTTGTTGTCTTTGTTTTGTTTGCTTGTTTTAAATTATTTATTGTTATTTTAGTGCGTTACTCTTATTGGATTTTACTAGTTTTGATTGTTTTAATGGGAACTAGTGAAGTTAAATGGCATATTTATTTATTGTTTTTATAATTTTGTGCAGCACTTTGGAAACTGACTTTGTAAAATGTGCATATAAATAAAGTGGATTGGACTGAAGAACATTTTTATCCAATATACTGGACAAAATGGTGGCATTATAAAGAAATGTGTTGTTGTTTTTTTGTTATGTTTGTTTTCACTCTTTGCTGCAAGAGAAGTATAAAATCAAGCCATGATGCCAGCTATTGTTTATATACACTCTGCATTCTACTGTTGGTGATATACAAGAAAAGTCTGTGATTATGTGTATATGTGATTGTGATCGTCTTATTTTTTCCCACATAAAGAGCCTCTCTAGCACTGTAGGGTTACAAAGTGTGTACAGCAAGGTGACTGATGTGAAACTGGTTGGAAGCGCTGATTGCTTGTGAATGGTGGATAAGTTCAGACCTATGTGCCTCTAACTGGGCTTCTGCAGTGATCTGTAGTGAACCCCGTGTGGTGCACCTTGTTCCATGAGTGTGACCGGAGCAGATGTTAAAGCTCAGTGTTGGCCCCGGGGCTAACAGCACAGCACATCAAACCGTACCGCCACATCCCTCCCTCCGGACTGAGGCTCTGCAGACCAGTGCATTTATTCTCTTTGTTCATTGCGCTCTGCTAAAGCCAGTGGGGGAATAGCCAAATGTCAAACCCAGAAATGGGAAACAAAGTTTTCTGGTACTTCTGTCGCAAAGTCTGTTTTTGGTATTCATTTGAATGTGCACTGACAAAGCAATACAACAGCAGCTCGCAAAAAAAGGCCAGCTGCCACCACTGCAAGGAGTCCTGGAGCACTGACTGTGGGTCTAAATAAGAGCATATAGCAATTGTGGCTGCAACAGGCATAGGATGGTAAGAGATTCTGATGGTGAAAAATAGACCATAAGGAATTCATGGAGTTGTTGTAATGGTAAAATGCATATGTGCGCTGGACTAGCTCAGTTGGTACAGCATCCAGCACATACACACTATATAGAGCGACTACAGTGAGTCCACACTCCCACAGTTTGGTGTCTCGCCTTGCTCTTTCCCATGATTTCTTGTCACATCTCTACAGTCACATCTGAAAAAGCTTAAAGGCCAAAAAAAAAAAAAAAAAATGCTTTGAAAAATGCATCCTTAATTTTTTCACATTAATTTCTGCAGTCCAGGGATTTTTTAAATTGATTGCACTGGTTGATGTGTTTTGCCACATTCAAGTCAGCCAAGTTCATCTACTGATATTATATAATAAAAACATATTATAACATAATGTTTTTATATCAAGAATACAGTATTGCGAGACTTTTTATATTGTGCTATACCTTGAAACTAGTTACTGTCCTATGCCTAGGCTGCATGTTCTCAATATCTATGTTATGTGAATTCTTTTCAAGGATTGTGCATTTTTAAAATATTGTATTATATGTTTTATAAAGTCAGCTAATATCAAAGTGTTTTGTACTTTTCACAAGAGCTATTGTGCATGGTGAGTTTTTAAAAAATATACTTACAGTCTGGCAAGCCAGACTCATTCACTTTGTTGGTGAAATGGGTCCAGAACTCCTTCCATTCAAGCTGCTTTCATACAGATCCTACCAACCAGTACTATTGGCTGGGCTTTATACTTATTGGCTGTATTAATTTCAAAATGTGTCAGATGCTGTTTATTTAGCTCCCTGTTTTCTTATTGGTGAAATATTCCTATTCAGTTGCATTTGGTAGTAGTTTAATATGAATCCATTTGTTTCTCAATCATAAGTTGAAAATACAAACTAAAGAGATCTGGTTCACAAGTTTTGAAGCTGATTTTTTTGCACATTTCACATTTTTACTTAATATATTTTAGACAAACACAACCGGAAAAAAAAAGATACAAAATGCTGCTTTGAAATTTTTCATTTCATTGCTCCACATCAATCTACCTAGATTCCTCCAAGATTTATGCTGACACACAACAGTCTGAACTTTGCTATTGTGTAGTTAGTTGCCATTAAGTGCCATTACAAAAAAAGTTTGTGATACTTGAAAAACTACTGAAAAATACTGAAATACTGAAAAAAAAAAAACTCGCTTTCATAATATCTGCATATGTTTATTCAATTTGATATGTAAAAATGAAAAGCCTCTTGGCAGATGTAGAAAAAGTCGACTTCTTTTCACGCAGCATTTCCCTCACGCTTGTATCTGGACAGTAATATATACAGTGATGACAAGTGTGAAGTTCACTTGTCTTGCATGTCTTTGCGTCAGCTCTGGTAAATGTGCTGTTCCAATCAACTCTTATAAAGATGAAGGGAAACAATAGAGATAAATTTTACTTATTAGAGAGTAAATCCAGAACTTAGGTTTCAGAATATTTGCTTGTTTTACAGTAGAACTTGTTCCATCAACAGATCACCGCAGTATCAACTGGAAACGCAGCTTAACAGACTACTCCAATTCATAATTTTAGTGAGATTCCTATGCCTAAATCATGTCTTGAGCATGCATGGCTCATTTGTGCTCAATGAGTGGTGACCTACAGTATTCTTTTCATGCTACATTCTAAACAGCAGCAAGATGATTGAAATCCTGTTAATTTTCTTGGAAGTCATTAGGACACTTTTTATGGCCGCATAATTTAAGGTAATTGGTGACAATGCAAGCAATTTGATAGGATATATATATTTTTTTCTTTGCACACCCATGGACTTCTGTTTATGGATAAGAAGGTTGCCCTTGCATTCAGTCCAAACTGAATTCCAACAGATAACCCAGGCGTGTAAGGTGGGCTTAGCAACACTCGATCTTTGCCTAAACCTTGGCAAGACTGAATATCTCGAATGTGCAAAACAGGAAGATAGATTGGTAAGTCACCAGCTTCTAGCAACTTGGCTCCCACATCTCGTGTGATGGCGAAACACTCTCAACACTGCGTCACTGCTGCCTGGCTGAAGTGGAATCAGATAACAAGGGTCCTCTATGACCGAAAAATCCCACAGCACCTGAAATCCAAAATCTACAAGTCAATCATACAGTCTATGGTGCTCTGTGGAGCCGAGTGTGGCCTGTAATGTGATAAACACAATGGAGATGAAGATAGTTGTTTGTTTCTTGGCCTGAGAAGATTGGATCATGTCACCAACGCAGACGTTTGAGCTTTGGGTCGCATCCATTTAAAGACAAGATGCCTGAGGCTCGCCTGCGATGGTACGGGAATCTGTGATGAAAATTGTGATGAGAATAGACCCAACTGGAAGACAACCTTGGGGCCGGCCAAAGAAAATGATGGATGGATGCCATAAAGAACGACATGTGGGCTGTCAACATCAACCTGGAAGACGCTTTAGATCTGATGAAATGGAGAGCAGCCTGCAAAAGAAAGGACCCTGCACTGTGGGATATTTGCTAGGAGGAATAAGAAAGTTCATATTTTTCATTGCTGTAAAAGTAGTTAAAATATTGAAAAGAAAGGCAGAAACATAACTTCTCTGTTTAAAATGGCATAACATACTGCACACAGTATGAACCCATGCCAATGTGACAATTGCTAATGAATTAAAATTGCAAGCCAAAATTGAAAACAAGCTTATTTGCACTCATAAACACAACTTAGGCAGATTTTATTATTATTATTATTATTTTTTTTTTTTGCATATACGGCCACATGAACATTTAACACATCAGCTATTTCTCATAATGCTGACCTGTTTCAATGTTGTTCCATGCAGTCAGTCTGAAAACTGCACTTCTTACTGCTATCTACTGTGGGACAAACATAGGACCACTTCACACTGCACCTTATAGGCACATAGCAGGAGATCACACTTACACTGCACCTTTTAGAACTGTAGAGTACACTTAAGAAATAGTAATACTCTACTATGAAAAGTGAACATTAAAGAACGTACAACATTATAGGCAGTAGTAGTTGTAGTAGTTTGCCACCACTGCCTTTTTGGGAGAAAACAATCATAAGTATTCACAAAGAACACTTTTATAGCTCCATTGAGAAAGTACAAGAATTATGGCTGCATTGCAAAACTAACTTAGAAACTACAAACAGGATTAACAGTCAATGTGTGAGCATTGTGTTGCTGCAGTAGAAAAATTGCTTGAAACCTCTTGAATTTTACTGGTTATTTACTCACTTGGAAATGCAATTTGATTAAATTGCACAATATATTTGAGTGTGACACCTCTGGCCTATGCTGTGTTACTGCCTCAGCTGTAGGGATACAGAGTATGATAGATAATGTTTAATTTTTTAATATAGTGTACTTAGCTTGTTCCTGCAGGGCAAAACACACATGAACTGGATGTTTGAGAGTGGGTGTTTAAATGTGTTTTTGAATTATTTAACAACATTTTATCCCTTATTGCACTGAGGTATTTGGCCCTTGTTGAGCAACAGATGAGAGCACAATACGCCCACTAGCCACTTTATTAGGTATACAAGTTCAACTATTCATAAATGTGTAAACAGATTATAAACCTTATACAGCCTCTTATCAACTCCAGCTAACAGGGGTCATAAGCCAGTGTGCTCCTTCTGCCAATACCAGCTCCAGATAAATGGAGAGGGTTGTGGCAGAAAATGTAAAAACTTGTCAAAATATTGGCTATGTGCAAGTTGTTTTTTTTTTTTTTAATATTCTATTGCTTACTGTATGAGATAATTGTCCCTAGTTTTAATGTTCAACACGATGAGAACATAATATGCCCACTGGCCAATTTAATTTAATAGGTACACAAGGTCAACTGCTCATAAACACAAACATCTAACCTTCAAAACCTCATTTGGCTTAGCTTTTTTCTAATTACTATTAACTCTCCCAATGGTTGCTTATTTTTTGAAGTACCCCATATTTTGTATACATTTGTGCTGGCTAGGAGGACGCTCCCATTGAAGGGCAAACAGAACAATAGAAAAGGGAATTAAATGACTTTGAATATGGCATTTTTGCTTTGCCACTTCCGCCCAGTGGTCATAATGTTATGCCTGATCAGTGTAAAATGACATTGCTTGCTTCATGTGCTTAGAACATCAGAATTTCTTTGATGTTCCTTAGCTGTGTGTCCAGTAGAAATGATGTTATTGATTTATACTGATGCTCTCAAACCACTGATGAGATGAGAGTGAAAGTGTAGTGGAAGATCTTATTTGTTCTGGCGATCTGCAACATAACTCAAAAAGTAATTGTCATATAACATATGCTGAAACCAGAATATTTTACCATTTTATGCAAAAGAACAGCTATATTTTTGCATTTGATGGCAGCAACAGATCTCAAGAAAGTTGGGAAAAGGCCAAAAAATGGTGGAAAAGCAGGTAATATAAAAGTATAAATACCACATCATCTTAAAATGTTGCCAACTAATATATTTACAAAAGGCTCCACCAGCTTTTATTATTAATACCATTTACTTTCCCGGCCTTTTGTTGACCCTGTCTCAACTTTTCTGAGATATGTTGCTGCCATTAATCACACAAAAAATAGTCATATATTTCCACTCTATAGTTGTGTTTATGGTCTGTTATCCTAAGTGTTTTGACTTCTTTTTAATTGGTTTTGCAGATTTTACATTCCAATTCCCTTAATCTGAACACTACATTATAAGTTTCAATACAGAATCAGAACAATGAAAGACAGAGGCTTTCGCATCATCACATCACATCTATGGACAATTGGTGGGGCTAATTGCTAACAGTCAGCTTCCTTTGTGTGATGCTAAGCTTACACGTCCTATTGTAATGTGAAAAAGCCTATACCTGCACAAAGAGTCTATATTTATTCATATACTGAGTAAACACAGACAGATGGCTGCAGTAAAGACATTAAATCAACTGACTTTTGCTTCAGTCCTGGAAAGTGTGGGGGATTTAGCTAAAGGTGGTTTCCATGACGACGCTCATACTTTTTTTTTTTTTTTTTACTATCCTGCTGTACCTAATTCACCTTTGCCTGCGGGGCTGCTTTCCACACTGAGGCAGGCAGAAAAAGATTCCCTGCTAAGTGATAACAAAGAACCGCGGGGAGCAAACCTGATGCACGAGAGGAGCACCGCCGAGATGACAGCTCCGACAAGCCACCAAGAACTATCGCGCTCTCACCAGCAGCCAGCCAGCCGGGAGAGAGGTGGAAGTGGAGAGGCTGATATTATTATGGGATGCATCAGAACACTGGGGTGATAGGCGGCCATTGTATCACAAAAAAAAAGTGGTCCTGCTGTTAGGATGATGTGATGACTTTGATTGCTGGGGTCAAAGGTCAAATGTGGGTGGCAGCAGGGTTGTACACTAGCAAAAATAAACTGTTTCACAAGATTGTACAAAAATAGAAAGCATGCAGTTTTTTCTTGGGTTTGCAAAAAAAAACTGTTTAAAGGTGCTGTGAGCAGTATATATTTTATTATATTTCATAAAAATTACCCCCATGTGTCCCAAGATATGAAATAAGCATGTTTAAAACAAATATTAGTTTTACTGAAAACAATGGTGCAGATGAGTTGGTAACAATTAAAATTTGATTTTACATAGGCCAAGTTATTTATGTTTAGATTTTTTGTTTTGGTTCTAAAACTGCATTGCCAATCGTCCAATCAGAAGAAAAGATCATTGTTGCACTGCAATACTGTTTTCAAACAAGTGCAAGTGCATGCTGCTTACAGCACCTCTAATAATTTGAAACATCAATGACAAGACATCTAGACTTTATTATCAAGGATTTTAAAAGTTGAGGATTCCCAAAAGGTACAAGAAGCTTTGCCAATCACATGTTTGCATAGAGAGTTCTCAAGTTAGGCAGACCCCCACTGCCTGGTTTACGTCACTTGTTAATGGCTGCCAATAATACAGAGAGAGTGGCTGTGTCAGTGCTGGCCATGTCTACTTACACAAAGACACAGCCAAAAAAAAAAAAAAAAAAAAAAAAAATCATGAATCACATTATTCTGACCCTGATATAAGAGATAGAAATTCAAGATAAACTCTCAACTGTTAACTTGATGCCTTAGTATTTTGAAGAAGGAAAATAACCCAGTTATCTAATTATTAAAATAATAAAAGCAGGAAATGTAGCTATGTAGCTACATGTGAGGGTTGGGACCATGACAGAAGAAAATAATTAAGTCATTACAAAATTTTTTTACCCTTTAGCTTATCCAAAAGCTGTGTGTTATGTTGTTGTTGTTGTTTAATATAGCAAATGTCCGGATCAAATGCAGATTATTTTGAGCTTTCATAGGGGCTAAGACGACATCAGTTTAGTTAGTTGGTGTTCTACTCTGCAGCGACGGTGATGTTTGCCGGTGGGATGGCCAGGGCTGCCAGAAAGGAGACTGCTGGAATCCCTTGACCTTCATCTTCTTGCTAAACACGGTCAATTTCGCAGCTTTTTGTTTTTTCTCTCAGCTGCATTTGTCCATTGCTAATTGCTGCTGCGAGTACCGCAAAAAAAAAAAAAGGTCCTTAAACTAGTTGTGCCTCAGCTAAATAAACTATAGCAGTAAAAGAAATGTAGCTTGAAATTACTCTAGTATGAGCATGCATATACTTTTCAAGGGGGTTCTCAACACTCATGACTTAAGCAACAGCAGATCTATAGAAATAATGTAGAGTGTCTAACTTTAAATTTTATAGAAAAGCTAGCATTTTCCTAACATCTTTTTCTCAGGCTTACTGCATCAGACTGATGTATATAAAATCAAATTAGCAATGACTGCAAACATCAAAAGACAAGGCCTTTTCAGGAAATGGAGCCAGATCTGCTGCTTCCTGTGAAGTGCTGTTTTATTGTCCAGACTTGGTTAACTGCACTGTTGATGACCTCACACAACACAAGGCCTTGGACATCATAACTGTTGTCTGACACAGGGCTGCCATCACCCAAATGGCTTATTAATGTGAGTGGATTCTGGAATTTAACCACTCTTATGCTGCGTTTTAGTTGTCCTCAGTGTCATATAGAGGTTTTGTAAAGAGCACACTGTGAGCTGTTGTGTATGACAACTTTACGTCACTGCATTGCATTAGGCCCTACATTGCCTGACTGTAATTGTGAGACCGCTCCCGCTCCATGTTGTGTTGCCACATCATGACCGGATCGTGGTCGGGATACAGGATAAAGAACTCTCATGCAGCCTGCAGTAATGTTGGACCTCATGCTGGCGCTCACAATACAGACTGTGAGGCAATCGGAGGAAGTGACTTTGCAAGGAGACCCAGCAGCACAAACGTAAAACACAAACTGGAAGCCTCAACAAGGACAACAAAGCAAGTCACATGTGGGCAGAAAATAAGGAGAGATGGAAAGGAAAGTGCGGGAAATGTGGCAAAATACAGCATAGGGGAGATGAAGTGCCCAGCTGCAAAAGCAACATGTCATAACTGTCACAAAATGGGACACTGGGCCAGAGTGTGCCGTAACAGCAGGTCAGTAAATGAAGTCTCAGAGACTGAGAAAGGTGAGCAGACATCATATTTTCTAGGCTCAGTGAGTAATGCTAAAGAGAAAAGTGAAGCATGGACTGTACTACTTCATGTAGACTGCCCCAGTGGATTTTAAGATTGACACAAGAGCTGATGTTAATGTCATAAATGAAGACATTCCACAAAATCACCCCTAAAAGAACATTACAACCATCTGATCTCTCTCTAGAGAGCCCAGGAGGAGAGCTGTTGTGACTTGGTCGCTTTAATGAGACAGTAAGCTATAAAGGCAAAGACTATCTTGCCGAAATCTATGTAGTTCGTGGACACAAAGTTAACAACCTACTCAGCCGTTTCCTGTCAGCTGAGATGAATCTTGTAAGGCGAGTAGATGAAGTCAGACCAAACACCAATAGACCAAAACACCAGCAGCCTTATGGAGAGCATGGCACTCTAAAAACTGAACCGGTTAAAATCCAATTAAGAGAAGATGCAATGCCATATGCCGTTCACACTGACGCCATGTACCTTTTCCCGTGTTACAGAATGTGAAAGATGAATTATTGAAAATGGTGAAAACTGGTGTAATTGAACAAGTGACACAACCTACTGAATGGTGTGCCCCCATGGTCCATGTCAGGGAAAGGCACACAGCCAGAACCAGGATTTGTGTTGACCTCACAGAGCTAATCAAGTCAGTTAAAAGAGGGTGCTACCTCCTGCCTACCTCTGATGAAATAACCTCCAAATTAAGCGGTGCAATAGTGTTTTCATCTCTTGATGCTGCCATCAGATTCTGGCAGATTCCTCTGCATCCGGACAGTTGTAAACTGACAACATTCATAACCCTGTTCGGCAGGTACTGCTTCAAGAGGTTACCTTTTGTCATCATGAGCGCACCTGAAATCTTCCAGCGGAAGATGCTGGAGACCCTGGAAGGCCTTGAGGGGGTGGAGGTCTTCATGGACAACATCTTGGTGTATGGTGCCACCACGGAAGAACATGATGCCCGACTGGACAAGGTGCTATGTTGCATTGAGTCAGCTAGCTTAAAGCTGAACACAGAAAAGTGCTCTTTGAGGCAGAGCCAGCTGCGTTTCCTGGGTCATCTACTTGACCACTCTGGGGTACGGCCAGACCCCAAGAAAGTTGAGGCGATTCACCAGCTGCCCCCACCAGAAAACATACAGGAGCTGAAAAGAGTGCTGGCCATGGTCAATTACCTAGACAAGTACATCCATGCTCTTGCCACTTTTGGTCAACCCTAGTACAAATTGTTGAAGACTAAAAATGTCTAGACCTGGGGCCACTCCCAGCAGTCAGCCTTTGAGAGCATTAAAAGAATGCTAACAAGAGCCTCACGACATTGCAAAGCCAACAACTTTGTCCGCCGAAGCGAGCGGCTATGGTCTAGGAGCTGTGCTACTTCATCTCCATGGGGAAGAGTGGAAACCGGTCGCCTACTGCTCCCAACATCTCACTGAGGCTGAAACACGCAACGCCCAGATAGAGAAAGAGTGTCTGGCAAGTTTATGGGCTTGCGAGAAGTTTGACAAATACCTGTGTGGCTTTGACCAGTTCAGACTTGAGATCGATCACAGACTGTTAGCGCCACTTGCTGACAGCAGGAGCTTAGACAATTTTCCAATGAGATGTCAACATCTCCTAATGCGGCCCATGAGGTATAAACGAGAGGCTCTTTATGTTCCTGGTAAAACCCTTGTCGTAGCTGATGCCTTGTCACGTAGTCCACAGACACATACAGAGAAAATTACTGACACACACAGTGACGTGGAGTGTTACATAGCTACAGTGATGCAGGACATCCCAGCCTCTCCGAGCAAAATAGACTGTATCAAAGCGGCCACTGCAACTGAGTGTGAGCTACAAACTGTCATAAAATACATCAGAAATGGATGGCCAGAGTACAAAGATAAAGTTCCAGTGGATGTCAGAGTGTACATGAAAGTAAAACATGAACTGTCCGAGGCTGATGGCCTAGTCATACGAGGTTGCAGAATTGTCATTCCAAAATCAGAAAGAGCAGAGATTCTAAAGAAAATACATGACAGACACCAAGGACTTACAAAGTGCAGAGACAGAGTAAATTTGTCCGTTTGGTGGCCAGGTCTCTCTGCTGAGCTCCAAGACACTGTGATGCAATGCCACACCTGTCAGGAGCAGAGACGGACTTAGCAAAAGGGACCACTCATCTCGACATCTTTGCCTGGTCGACCCTGGAAAAGAATTGTGCTTGACCTCTTGACCAAAATAACTACCTTGTAGTATTAGATTACTACTCACGTTTTTGGAGATACTACACTTACCATCCACTATGAGCTCTCAGGTAATTCTAAGACTGAAATCAACCTTTCCTTGATTCGGGATCCCTGATGAGGTGGTGAGTGACAATGGACCCCAGTTTTCCAGTGCAGAATTTCCAGACTTAGCACAAGAAATGGACTTAAAACATATAACATCAAGTCCTCACCATTCCCAAGGAAATGGTCATGCAGAGAGAGCGGTGCAGACTGCTAAGAGACTTCTTAGACAGGAAGATCCTCTCATTGCTCTCATATGCTATTGGTCAATGCCCTGTGCTACAACAGGAGTCAGTCCAGCTGAGCTCCTCATGGGGAGAAAGATCAGGACAATTCTCCCTACTCTGGAGGAAAAATCTCCAGCCTAAGTGGCCTAACAAAAAGACTGTGATGTAGAAGGATGCAGTGGAGAAAGCCAAACAAGCCTTCTACAACAACTACTACTACTACTACTACTACTTCTACTTCTTACAACCACCATCACGGTGCCAGGCTGCCTCCTCCCCTATGTCCAGGAGACACCAAGCTAAATCAGGAAAAGACTTGGGTGACACCTGCAGTTGTTTCCAAGGAGTGTGTTACCCCAAGGTCAAAGCTCATTCACACACCACAGGGAGCAGTGTTGCGGTGTAACCGTTGCCATCTTTGATCAAAATATCCACCAATGCCTGCCACTGCCTCCCTTCTACCACCAGTGCACAAGTACCATCACTTCTGAGACTATCCCCACTAACTCAAGTCAGGTTGTGACTATCACGCACACATCTATCGACTCACCAGTGTAAGTTGGTACCAGATCTAGATGGGTTTGCAAACCGTTCTTGAGAATGGACCTGTAAATTATATATAGACATATAGATATAGAGGTTTTGTAAAGAGCACACTGTGAGCTCTTGTGTATGACAACTTTATGTCACTGTATTGCTTTACGGTGCTATATTGCTTGACTGTAGACTGTTCCATGTTGTGTATGCCAGCCTCGTTGTTAACATGTGCAGTAATAATAAAGATGTGTTATAAAAATAAACTGCTACATGATCATTTTACACTAGTAGGTTGGAAATTGGACCTCAGAGTTATCTCTGAGTTATAGCATTGCAGTTTTCCAAATTCCAGCCATGTTGGATTTTCTAACTTGGGGTTAGAATTTTCTAACTTTAAATTCCACAGCATTATTTCAGTAAACTGTCTTATCGCTTGTCGACAAACACTTCTGTCATTTAATATCATACTGTATCAATTACTATTTAATTCTCATGCAGTATTTTTTTTAGACTAGCTTTGGTTAAACCCTGTCAATTACAGTTTGGTCACCAATGTGTAAAAACAAGCCACATTAAAGATTGAAGTCTTTTAAAGTCCTTCTGTCAGTCTGTCCTGAATTCTGGAAGATGGTTCCAGTCTTTGACCTTGTAATAGTCCCCCTAGGAACAATGGTTAATTGTCCAAATAATGAGTTTTTTTGAATACTTACTGACCAATCTACTTCTGTCTGCCTTATTTAAGAGCTGCTATATATCAAAGAAAATTCAAATTCTTTCCTAAATTATGGTTTAAACTGTGATTCATAGTCAGTGGCTTCAGTAAAGCTCCTTTCATACATGCAACCCTACTCAGTGATGTTCCTGCATTTTGCCACAACAGTATTTTGGAACAACTGTGGTGTGAATGAAAGCAGGGACATTACCTGTACACTAATTGAACAAACATATATTCAAATTTACTGTGTTGGTTTTTTTGGCACTTTTATTCATATTACTGCCCCCATCAGGTCATCAGCATTATATTTCAAACAGTGCAGTGTCCAGTGTGAACAGGGCCGAGTTGGGAATGTTCTGGCATTTTTCTGCCTGTCTAAACAGTGTTGAAAATGTCTTTTTGATGTATTATTATGATTAATATGCTACAACTGTGGTCGTTTTTTGAGGTTATCTTACAATTCTCAGCACATAGTAACAGACAAAGTACTCATTCCAGGTCTTATCAGTCAGTCCAAGGTTTTGCAATTGACATCAGTTCACACAGGGAGCATGGTGGCAGAGTGGTTAGTGCCCCTGCCTTTTAGCAAGAAGGTTGTGGGTTCAATCCTTGGGTCAGTCAACACATTTGGTGTTTACATATCCTTTTCTAGTTACCATGGGTTCTGTACTCCATCATCCAAAGACGTGCATGTGTAAAACCAATTTGCATCTCGTGAATAAATGTAAGAGAGAATGGTTTTCTGTCAATGTGTTTGTCAGTGTCAGCCCTGGGATCAACTGAGCATTGTTTAGAATGTACCCTGCTTAAGGCCCATAGCTGCTGGCAGATGATCCAGCTAAATGTGTTCATTGTTCAGTTTCTTGCTTTTGTGTTGATGGCAAACACTATTGGCTATAACACTTCTCTATAATTCTTTTCATGCCCCACTTGCTTTAACTTTCACTCTCCTCTTAACCATTACTTTCTGGTCTCATTTTCCAGGCCTGAGTTTTGAATATAACTAATGTATATCAAATGTTTCTGTGTGGAGAACAGGACTGATCTGTGTGTGTCAGGTGCATTGGAGTGTGCACAGTGTGTTTATCTACGCAGATGGTGCTTCAGCCAATTAGACGAGGAGAGTGGAGAGGGAGCCATTAGTGCACAATTATCTCTGATTGCCTCAACATTGTTTCGGTGGGCCTCAGCGCTCTGTGAAATGACCAAATGTTGTGGTGTGAGGCCTCTGTAACCCAGTAAGTCCACAAAACTGCTGATCCATTTTTACAGCGTGTTTAGTTTTTCAGATCTTCTCTAGTCTTTCCATGTTAGAGGTACTACCATTCTTAGTTGTCATATATACTGTAAAGCTTGCTTGTCATACACATCAGGCATAACAATATGACCACCTGCTTTAATATCCAGCCCTAGATGCAACAAATTATGATGCATTGTGTATTCCGACACCTTTTTATCAGAACCAGCATTTGCTTCTTTCTTGAACCACTTTTGACAGGTACAGACCACAGCAGACTAGGAGCATGCCACAAATGACGCAGTTTTGGAGACGCTCTGACCCAAACATCTAGATATCACAATTTGGCCTTTACGTTTGCTCATTTTTCCTGCTTCCAACACATCAACTCTGAGGATAAAATGTTCACTTGCTGCCTAACAGGTGCCATGATGAAGATTTGCCAGTTTGCTGGATAGTTTTACACAGTTTTTAATTTTCCTGACCTAACTGCTTTCATAGCTGATTACCTTGCAAATCCACTCCCAGTTTCTTACTGTTTACCTTGAATAATCTACGAAATCTTATTCTTACTGAGTGTTGTGTGTTATCAACACTCATAATAGCAGTCCGAATCATGACAATCTGTTCAATATGCACACGCTGCATATCTGCCTATACTTATACATTCTTTTCACACAAACTACATTTGCTAAGGCTCAACAGTGAGATGGTTGGACCACCCAACAACACCTTCTCAGTGTGGGGTTTCCATATTTCCTTGTGCTACAACCATTCAAAGACATTTCAGTTAGTATTGATTGCCCAACATGATAGCAGCAGGTACCTAAAACTTTACAGACTATTTTTAGCACTTTAAAAGTATCTCAGAGACACCCACAGAGGAAGAAAAAGAAAGAAGAAAACTCCCTGAGTGAGAGTGGCTTGAGTTTGGGTGGGTGTGGCTTCATGGGTTAAGCCAGGAGCCTCTGAGACCCCAACTAATCATGCAGACAAGGCCTAAGAAAGTCAGTACGTTTTGTACACAAGGTTCCTGAATAATGGCCATGCCTGTTTACCTTTAAATAAAAAAGGTAATGGTCCCTTTAATGGACTTGCTTATGCACTGATACTTTTGCTTCTGGCTGGTGACATGAAGTCAAATCCTGGACCTTTGGACACGAACATTGCGGCTAACACAGAGCTAAACCAACAAGTTCAGTGGACCTCCGCTACAACAAGTAGGATTTCTGCAACTAATACTTTCCTCCACACTTCTAACTGAGTCCCTACCACTGTTGATTGGGCCTCCATCTCTACACTTGGATATCCAAATACAGTCATTTGCATTGACACAATCCAGGCTCCTACAGCACTTAACGCTAACTGCATCCACAAGGCAAGCCACTGGATTCTCACAACAGCTTACCGGGCTGGGCTGGGTGGCCCTGTTTTTCCCCCTGGTGGGCTCGGGCGGGGTCTCGGGTTGCCCGGTTGCCTGTTCCCGGTGGGCTGGTGCCGGGCAGCGTCGTGTTGGGGGCCTGTTCGGCCTGTGTGGATTCGGGTCTTCGTGGTGTGGGTGTGCCTGCTCCGTGTGGCGGCGTGGCGGCGGCCTCAGCGGCGGTCCTGGCTGGTGTGCCCGGGTCGCTTGTTTCCGGTGTGCCTGTCCCG
The DNA here is from genome assembly GCA_020698575.1 of Bostrychus sinensis. Lineage (NCBI taxonomy): Eukaryota > Metazoa > Chordata > Actinopteri > Gobiiformes > Eleotridae > Bostrychus > Bostrychus sinensis. Next base: position 12,271,528 of record CM036255.1, read on the forward strand.
GGTGGCGGTGTGGCGGCAGCTTCGGCAGCGGTCCCGGCTGGTGTGTGGTTGCGCTGTCCTTGTCCGGGTCGGGTGGGGTCCCGGCTCCCTGGGTCGTGGGTTCCTGGTGCGCCGGTCCCATTTCGTGGTGTGGTGGCGGCATTGGTGGCGGCCTCGGTTGGCGTGGGGTCGTGTTCTCAGCTTGGACGCTGCCGGCCAGGTGACTAGGACTGTGGGATCTACTTTTCCAACTTTTCCAGCAACCACAGGACATACGGATACAAAACTGGTTTCACCTTTTCTAGCCACTCCAGTTGGAACTTTAAATGCCCTGCCATCTGTGAATGTGACTGCACATCATGAGAAAACTGTCAAAAATAACAACAGAAACTCTGTGAGGGGTGAGAGGTCTCTTAATACTAATTCACCGCGTCAAAGGAATAGAGCGATCATCAAACAAAGTGAGCATAAACTTTTTCAGACTCTAAATAATGCACGTGTTTTATGGGATTTTGAGTGCAACATTTATTATATGAATGAAATTTAGATGTTCTGTGTATTTCTGAGACATGGTTACATTCTAATTCCCCTGTAGCTGGTCTCAATGTATCAGGTTATAATATTTTTAGGAAGGATAGGGCAGAGGGTAGAGGTGGCGGCGTGATGTTTTATGTACGGGATAATATAAAATGCCAACTAATACAGTGGACAGTCTCAACCAGTCTAGAATGTTTAGGTTTAATCATAACTCTTTCTCCACAAATGCAAATAATAGATAGGATAGGATTATATAGACCTCCAGCATCTTCAAGTTTATTCTATGATGACCTAAAAGCTATCCTTCAACAATGTAATTTTAAAAAAGAAGTAATATTATTAGGAGATTTTAATATAAATTGGAATATAAAGTCAACGCGAAAACAACAAAAAAAAAATATTAACTGACAAGTTTGAGCTTATACAACTTATCAAGGAGCCCACTCGGATAAGTAGTTCATCAGAAACATGTATAGATCTTGTATTTAGTAATAAAAGTGAAAGGATTCAAAAGACATATAATCTAGTTACTGGGCTTTCGGATCACAACATGAATCTATTTTCCAAGAAAATTGCCTAAGCATACCACTACTACCACTGTAAATAATATGTGTGACAAGCTGAAAATACCAAAAAGTGAAATTCAAAACTTAAAAAATGCTTTAAATGAAATAAATTGGTCTGATTATATGGACAGTAAAAGTGCAGATGAAAGTTGTCAAGTTTTTATGTCTGTGATTCAGGAAACGATGAGTCAGTTTATGAAAAAATTCAAAACAAAGTCGAGAAAGAAGGACCACCTTCCCTGGTTAAATAGTGCAATATGGTCATTAATGAAACAACGAGACCAAGCTCTTAAACAAGCCCTCAAATCTAAAACTACATATAGTAGACAAATATTTACTTCACTAAGAAATAAAGTAACCAAAGAATTAAGGAATGCAAAAGCAACATTTTTTATCAATATAATCAGTAATGCAAAAGGAAATGCCAAAGAAATCTGGACAAATATTAAAGAAATGACAGGGAAACATATCTTGAATCACAACATTAAAGAACTACAACTAGATGGCAAATTAGTACATAATCCAAGTGAAACGGCACAGGCATTAAATACATATTTTATAGATTCTGTAAAGAGCTTAGCAGCCACAAACTGCACTATGACCCAAAATGTAAGGTCTTTAGATACCAGGACCCTAGCTCTAAATCTGACAGAAATATCTGAATCTACAGTAAACAGGATCATCTGCAGTCTCAAGAACTCGAAAGCCAAAGATGCATTTGGCATAGATACAATCTTTCTTAAGGAACATAAGCAAGCACTTATTGACCCAATTACAAGTATTATTAATAAATCAATACAGGAGGGTACATTTCCAAGTCCCTGGAAGATTGGAGTTATCACACCTATTTTCAAACATGGAGATCCTACAATAATAAGCAACTACAGGCTGATTAACATCTTGCCCGTAGTCTCAAAAATTGCTGAAAAATGGGCTGCTGAACAACTTAATGATCACCTGAACACTAGCCCATATACTCTAAGCCCATTGCAATTTGGCTTTCGAAAACATCATTCTATGGAGACAGCTCTATGTTACTTCTTAGAAAATGTAAAATCTAATATGGATGCTGGTGGTGTTGTTGGGGCTATATTTATCGATTTAACAAAGGCATTTGACACCATTAATCATCAAACTCTAATGACAAAGCTGACCTATTTCAATTTGTCGAGAAGATCACTAGACTGGCTGGAATCATATTTGGGGTTGAGAAAGCAATGTGTCTGTGTGCAAAATGTGAAATCTCCTGCATCTGACAATAACCTTGGCGTGCCCCAAGGTTCAATCCTGGGCCCATTGTTATTTAGTATGTACATCAATGACCTTCCACAGATTTGTCCATCTGATGTGATCTGTCAGATGTATGCCGATGATGCTGTTTTGTGTGTCCATGCTAAAAACAAACTGCAAGCAGCACGGGACCTATCAACTGCTATGTCAAAAGTATCAAGTTGGCTACAGTGCTCTCAATTACACCTTAATGCTTCAAAGTCAGTTAAATTTCATGTTTCAAATTTCAGACCCATACGAAATAATTTAACAACAAATTCAGCTAAATTATATTTTAATTCCATGATTATGTCCTATTTAAATGATTGTATTACAAGTTGGACATTAACAAATAAATCTACACTTAAATTGGTCAAAGCTATTTATAAAATAGCATTAAAAGTGTTGGATAAAAGACCCACCATGTATCATCATTGCAGAATATTGGAAAAATATAATTTGAATTTAGAAAACATCATAAAGTATGCTGATGCAGTTCTTGTTTACAAAATTCTTAATGAACTAGCACCACCTTCTTTAAAATACTTTGTAAAGCGAAATTCTAACAGGATAACAAGATCTGGTTCTAGAGGCGACTGTCTGGTGCCCTTTAGAAAAAGTGTGTTTGGGCAGTTATCATTTTCTTATCGAGCATCTCAAACTTGGAATACAGTACCTGCTGATATCAGAGAATTGGCAACACTAACATCATTTACTAAAGCATTGAAAAAATGGTTACTGAAAGAACAAAACTGTAATCATAATTTATAGATTACTATTGTTGATATTTTTTGAAGATGGGAGATGTAGATAAGAAAATACAGATCTTATTAATCAATTGTTTTATTATATTTATATAGTGTACAAAATTAATTTGGGGTAAAGGATAATCTACAGCAGCATTTTAGGCACTGGAAAATAAAACATGCAATATTAGCATTTAATTTCAAATTTTATTAATGAATTACGTACATGGTGCTGAACATGTTGGTTTACCTGTGATGGATAGAGTTGTAGTGTTGTCATACAGTGTATTTGTTTGTATGTGCTCTGTATGTTTGTATACTTGTTTGTTGTGTGTCCCTTGTCCTTAAGTATTGACATCAACCTGCTGAGGGACTAGAGATGGAAATTAGCCTTAGGCTATAATCTCACATATTTACATGTCAAATGTTCATTAATATGTATGGTCCCTTTATAAAAAATAAAATAAATAAAAAAAATCACTGCCCAGTGCAGTGAGCTGACATGCATGTACTGTATAGGTTATTTTTTATTTTATTTTAATTGTGTATAATTAGGGAATGTGAGTCTAAATAGTTGTCTGTTAGTACTTTTACCACCCAGCCCAATTTCAGGCACAACAGGTTAATGGTTCTCCTGACCATGATCCTAGATCAAAATCTGGAGAAAAGTGCCAGGGCATTGCTCAGCAGTCATCTTCTGCTCCTGACAGGTTGCTCCAGTGGCACTAATTGAACGATGGGCCAAATGCAGAGAGCAAATTTCCCTATGGGGACAATATCTTAAGCTTAACGAAAAGAAATTGAATAAAGGAACCATCACTTTAATATGGTCAGCATAGCTATTTTGGTTTTCTATTATAAAGCACTTGGCTCTTGCTGTGTCCATTTTTGTCTCTGCTCCACTTCCTCTGGCGTGAAAGGCCTGACGTGCATGAGTGTGCTGGACTGAATGAAGCCACTCGTGTGTATAATAGAGTAAGAAGTCAGTGGCTTTCCAGGAGCCTGGACGGACTCGCTCACTCCCCGCTGGCCCGCAGACCTTAACCAGACCAGCTGTAATTTGTCATTTGGCGGCAATCGCGGGCCGTAAGCGCCGGGTTACTTTTCCGCTCGCGGCTCCATGCTAATCCCCTCCGCTTTGAAGCTCGGCCAATCCAATCCCACGGCTGCCACTGCCACAGAGTACTACGCTATTGTGACCTTTATGGTGCAGCGGCTAATCTTTTTCTACGAGAAAAACTGGCAACGAGTTCAACAAGCTTACTTGCCCTCAATAACTGCTGTTCCCCAGTCCTCTACTTCTACAGTTTGTGTTCGCCCAAAGCCTATTTCAGCACATACTGTCTAGTCACTTTACAAAAATATGAAGGAAAAGTCATGCAGTCTTCTTAGTCACTTGACATTTAGCAAATCCTCGTGTTTCTGCCTCTGGCTTTGTGTTCCTGGAGTGGAGACGTGGCAATGCTATTAGTTGCTTTTGCCAGCGCTTGGCTTACATCTGCCAATGTGGCATCCTTTGCAAACATAGCATAGTTTAAGACGTTTTCACACTCAGTTGGGTTAACTCACTTATCTCTCTGGCTTCACCTTTAATTTGGCTGTAAACATTATGAGAACAGAGAAATTAGGAATGAGCCTGCTCAAAGGGATGCCGCTGATTCAAAAGCCCCCAAGCCTTTCATTTAAAACAGATAATTGTATTAACAGGTTACACATTTAAAAGTTACTCAGCTAAGAGTTTAATTGTGACTATTTCAAGCATTTTATTCTTTTTTTCTTTTAACAAATCAGAAAAACTATGTTTTTGCAGCTTCTACATTTACTTTATGCATGATGTAAAAAAAAAAAAAAGAAATGTGACACTCTTACTAAATACTATTTACTATAATAATAATAATAATAATAAAGTGCAAGTGGAAATAACTTGTTAATCATAATAATAATCATCTTGTGGTGTACCCTAGGGCTCTCTTTTAGGTCTGATTTAATTTCATACCTACTTTATCAAACAATGTGCAAATAGGTGTGGGATTTGATGAAGTTTGGCTCTTTGGAAGGTCAACTCACAATGAAACATATAATAAGATACACAATTGACACATTGCAGTTATACATATGTTTTAGTTAGCTAAATGAATTCAGTGGCTAAATGTTGTCAATGATTGGGCCAATTTTGACCACCACAAGTATCATGGGTTTGCCAGCACTTGCCATCATATTCTCATCTATTAAAAGGTCTTACAGTCTTGTTTTTTTACATATTTTGTTACAGTATGCTATTAGGTAATAACATTTTATTCAGTCAACGTACGTGCTTTTCTTTTGCCTTGTCCTTGATCCCTTAAGTGATATCATCATGTGCATAATGTCATATTGAGAATAAGGCAATTTTTCCAGTATGATGACAGCCACTTGTAAAACATGTTCTATTAATTTTTTACACTCTAATTTATCACAACACTTTAAGAAACACGAGGACCCTTAACACAAAGACATAACCTGAACTGATAGCTGATGTAATGACATTCACATTTTATTTCGAACTGAATAATTCAGCTGGCCCTTGTGTTATATGGGAGCCTCTGCATTCATGTATACTGCATACCTTTGTGTACATACACTTCTGTGCACTGATTGATGAGAATTATCTTGATTGACATTGACGTTAATTAATCCCAATCCAAATCTTTTAAGAGAGCCAGACACTATTATACAGCTGCAAGACATAAATAAAAACTAATAATGACTGCGGTTGTGTGTTGTGCCTTTTAAGAGATCTTTTGACTTTCCACAAAGGGTTTAATTGATTGTCTGTCTTTGTAGCAATTATTATTTTGCCATCTTTCACTGAAGGCCTGAGATCCCACATGACATCTATTTAATTATTTTCATAAGCTTTCTTTGACATCAGACAGCTTGCTAGTCTGTTTTTCTTGCCAATGTTGTTTACAATTTTAAATAAAAATCAAAACAAAACATAGTTATGCTGTTTTCAGTGAACTGTGATCAGGGATAGAATGAGATACTTTTACTTGAGAAATTACATTTTTGACAGACCTGACCTCCAAAACCAGCCACAGAACTACCATTTATACTTTGAAAACATAACATATTTGCTATTACAAAATACTAACATCAGATGTTTGGAGTTTACCTTCACTTCAAGATCTCTGTACTGATGCAATCTTCCAATTATTCTTGTCTCTGTAAGATTGCATGTAGCCATTGTCAATATTTATCTCAGTTTTACTTGACTTCTCTGTTAGTATTTGTCTTTTCGTGTTATTTCAGAGTGTAAGTGGACATAGCAAAATGATATAAACTTAATAGCACCATTATCACCAGGTATACTGGCGAGCCATTAAGCATCCAGGCACAAAGGGTCACAAGCCAGTGTACTCTTTGTTAAGCCTACATAAATGGAGTGGGTTGCATTAGGAAGGGCATCCAGTGTAGAAACCATGTCAAAATCACTTCAGAGTAGGAGGCAGATGATTAGCTGAGGCGACCCCAGAAGTAAAAACCCAAAAGAAAAATGGCTTGACAGTATCTTCTCCTTTTCTTTTGGGTTTTTGTGGCATATTTACATTGGGTGTGTCCATTTTTCTGACATCTCTCTATAGTGATAGGCCAAACGTTTTAATATGCACTGAACAATACGCACTTATTTTAAAGTTAAGGGGAACAGTCGCTCGGCTTGACTTTTGTTTTTGTTTTCTCCACCTTGTAACTGCACAAGGGTTTCAGCTGCCTTTTGGATGCTCTGCCATGAAGAAACTCTAAAACCCTTGCTAGCGTGTTGGTTGGCTAATTGAAACGTCCATTTTTTTTTTTCAGAACCCAAGACTTCAGAGTCTTGCAAAGATGTTTTGTCACCAAAACACATCAGGGGGAGATGCAGGGGGATTTATTGACCCTGCAACAATTTGTTCCGCCATCACATTGACTCTGAAACATTTATTTAAGGTAAAAAGTTACATTCTTCCTCTTTAAAATATTTTTCTCCAGATAACAATTTTAATATAATATTTGCAATAAAGCAGATATATTCTAATTGTAAATAAAATAACCTACATTTTCCATTTAAATATTGGTCTTGCCTCGTCTCAGCACATTAATGCTTGGATCATGTCGTGGTCTTGGTTAATGCATTCATGACTACAACACCATACCGGAGTCACGCTTCCATAATTTTACTGTTTGGAGGCTGAACAAAAGGGGTTGGTTTGCTGGAAAATCTATTTGCAGCCGAAGCCTCAATAAAGAAGCGCACTAAGTGGCTCTCTCGCTGGGTGACATTTAGTTCGGTTTTATTTTGCCCCGCAGATCCATCTCTTTTTGTTCCTGCCAGACCGGGCCAAAAGTTGCTGAACAAGCTCGCATCAGCGGGTTCACCCAATCTCCTGCTATTTGCCAGCACACCACCAATCAACACTGTAGACTCCCAGCCCGCAAGAGAAGCCACTAACTCTGGAGGAGACAGAAGTGAGCCCAGAGAGAGCAGATATGGAGACAGAGAATAAGACGAGGCGGGATGGCAGATCCTCTGTGAACGTCCTAAATTTACCCTGGTGTTAGGCTTCCTGCTTTGGCTCTGTCAAAAGAAACACAAATATACATACCAAGTAGAGTGTGGTAGGCGAGAGTATACTAACAAAGACAGGAGTAGCAGATCACAATAATATGATTTACTGGACTCTTGCGGCATGTATCTTACACTTTTAGATTAATGTGGGACAAAGCCATCTGGGTAAGCTCTAAAGTCAGACAACAGAACGACTTAATGTGCTTCTGCTGCTAGGTAACATGTTTGTTGATTGATTTGCTCGTGTATGCATTAATATGTAAAGGTTTCCAAAGTGGGGTGACAGTAGTGCAGTGGATTAAGTACTTGCCCACTAACCAACGGGTTGGTAGTTCAAACCTAGCCAAATGGCATAATGGTTAGCGCTCTGTCCTTACAGCAGATTCCTGAACTGTGTGGGGCTGTACTGTGTGGAGTTTGGATGTTCTCCCTGTGTCTACCAACCACCAAAAACATGTACAAAAGCTTCCCTACCAAAAAACCTGAAAAATCAGTAACTGGTTTGGTGTGGCAACCCCAAACAAGAAAGGAAGCAGTCAAAGGATAAAAAACAATTGTATTTTTACTTTAAAATTGCTAATCCCATTCCATAAAAGTTTCGACACTATGTAAAATGTAAATAAAAACAAAATGCATTTTATAATTGCATTTAAAAAAATGATGTAGCAACATGGATATAGTATTTTAAAAGTGGAGGAAACAAAAGGCTGTAAAAGTTAATATTACTTTCATCAAATTGCATTCTACTTTCATTTACATTTTATTATATTGCATAATAATACCACGATTTTTGATGAGAGATGCAATAATTGAATCACAATGAGACAAACTGACTGCCTGACATTGAGACTTAATTTGAGAAAAGATATGTGTATGATACATATCATCTGTTATTTACTATTTTACAAAGGTTTTGCCAGAGTGTTAATGTGTTGCAGATATTTGTTTAAACACATATCTAAGGATTTAAAGTGTTGGGCAACTAGAATTGTATCAGACAACAACTCGAGCTTTCTTCTCCCAAAACTGCTGGGTTTAGACAAACACAAATGACATAATTAATGGCAACATTACTAAATGAGCCAAGGTACTCCTGACCAGGATCCTGGCCAAAGATCTGGACCCTGTCTGCACTTCCACTGGTTCACCACAAGGGTGTGTTCTTTCACCTTTGATTTTTATTCTATATACAAATATGTGTCAGAGCCTGTATGAGAACAGGTTCATTTTAAAATATGCAGACGACCTGCTTATTGTTAGCCTGCTCCAAAATGGTCCAATTGTAAATGACTATGAGAAATGGTTTATGGACCCCTAACTGCAGCTAAATGTAGCCACGACCAAGGACATGGTCACTGATTTTAGGAAGAGTGGCCACAGTCATAGTGCCACCACAATCAAAAGTCAGACTTTGGAGCAAGTCACAACATATAGATACCTGGGAACATATAGATACCTGGGAACAGTCATAGACTCTGGGTTGAGTTTTGAAGCCAATTGTGAGGCGGTGTGTAAGAAGGGACACCAACGCCTGCACTGTCTCAGGATACTGGCTGTTTTTAAAGTTGATCGAACTCTGATGTCCTTGTTTTATCGTACTTTTATTGGGTCCACTTTTATAATTTTCTTTGATTTCTTGGTTTGGGTCCCTGACAGTCAAAAATAAGGACTCTCTGATAGTGGAATGGACAAGCAAGCTGACTGGACAGCCACAGCTGAGCCCAGATTCACTGTACATGAGGCAGCTGTAGCAGCTAGACTCTAGTGCCAGCCTTCACCAGTTCCACCCTTTAAACTGCCTGTTCCAGCTCCTGACATCCAGTCAAAGATTCCCTTTCCAAAATGCAGAACAAAGACATATAAGAATAGTTTTGTTCCTGCAGCAATAACTCTTTTTAACAAGAGTCTGTACCACTAAAGAAGATTAACACTAAGCACTTTAAACACTTGTTTTTTATTGATATTATATTTATTTGTTGTGTGTATGAGCGGTGATGATGGGAGGTCTTTTCTCTTTTCTCTGGTACTGCACATCTAATTTACCTACGGGTACCAATAAAGAAACCTGAACCTGAACCTGGAGAAAGGTCCCTGGGCACTGCACTGTGGTCACCCACTGCTCCTGACAGGTTGCCTGAGCGGCACTGAATGATGGGTCAAATGCAGAAAACAAATTTCCCTATGGGGACAATAAAGTATACCTTAACCTTAAAAGCATTCACTTATTTAGTTTGCTATGGTCCACTATACAGCCCTTTGTAGTGACCAAAGGGTAACAGCTAAATGGATTAGGGCTTCTACCTAAAAGTTTCAATATTTTTAGATGTATGGATTTACTTTTTATTTTTATGACTGACTTAATGCTCAGGACCAGTGGTGAATGTGTTTTAGAACAGGAACTTGGACCCTTAAGAAATAATAACACTGGAAGGATCTAAATTCTCTCCTAAAAATGCAGAATCAGCTCATTTACTTCTTTGCTTTAATAATGTTAAAGATGACTAAAACCTAGGTTTTTCATTTTTTACTATAATATCTTTGAATACCAAAGTGAAATTACACCACCCTGGATATCTATCTTTTTCCAATAATAGTTGCTGTACTTTTCTATATTTCTGCAATTTATCATGCTGTGTCCTTGCAGCCTAACCTCTCTCCTTACACGAATACTATTGATCCAGCCAACACTGTGATAAATGCAATCTTTTATCCAATGGCCAAATTTTACAAATGAGGATGTAAATGGCTGCACAGGCCTGCCCTTTTACATGCAGATTGTGTGCTCTCTAACAGACACTCTGAGACTAATGTCTTTACAGTAAATTGATACAGAAATTAAATCTAGGTTAATCAATATGAAGATGCTCACTGACCCAAAGGAAAACAAATGAACAAGTGGAACTAATTGTATCTGCTGTGCTGTTTTAGAACATGGAGTGTATCTAAAACAATAGTATTAATAACATGAATAGTTTGCTTACCATGATATAGTAGCCTAATCTCACTAAATAGCACAATGAAGTAATCATCAGCGTATAGAGAAGAAAAATATTAAATGTTAAAATGAAAGCTAGTTTTGGAAAACAACTTAATTAAGAAACCTGACCAAGAATAATCTTTGACTTCCACTTTGGCTTAATTGCAGGGCTAACGCATACGAGACATGAAAATGATAAATGCATTCACAAATTAACCTGTATATGCATGTCTTTACATTGCACATATACTGTAAGTGCATATACTTTCAGGTGTACTGTCATCAGATACATTTAAGTCCTACTTTTTATGTTGTATGTCTGGTATTTTTCCCCCAAAAAGTAGAACTTTTGCTTTCCTGTATTCAAGGGTCACTCATCATCTTCTACATGCAGCTAAATCATTCACAGTCCAGTGTTTGGTGAATTCTTCTTCACAATTGGGGACAGGCTGTACAGAAGGATAAGAAGTTATGCAAATTATCCCTGTGGTGACTTTTCCGGTAGTGGTAGCTCCTTCCTGATTTACTCTGTACAATATGCACGTTTTTGGTTGGTGGAAGGACACTTGACTCTGCAACCTGGAAACTATGAGCATGGGAACTTTTGTCCACCAACTTTAGCAGTACTCTTTTTACAACTTTTAACAAAAAAAAAAAAAAAACATACAAAGGATCACCAGCTACTGAGACAACCACAGATGCATGTTTTCCTCTTTGTGCATTAACATCTCAGGATACATTATCATTATCTAGCAACCCACAGCTCCTAAATAAGTGTAATGAGATGAATGATTAAATAGCTCCCAATGCATTTTATTGTGTGACTTGGACTCAAACTGTAAATTGTTTAGTTCAGGGGTAAATGCTCTATTTATTGAGCCACAAAGCCCTTATATCTTTACAAGAATTCACTTAAAAACTGGATCCAGCTGGTGACATGGATCCAAAAAGTAATTTTTTTTTTCTTTACTGACCCCTTATGGCTGGAGTTGGAATCATTTGGCAGCTGGAATTTCTCTATCACACAATGTAATTGAATTCTTCCTCTTCTTCCATGAGTTTTTACTGACTGTCCTGACAATTTCTTCAAAATCCCACCAAACTATTTGAGTTAGAAACCAGTGCAGGTAAAAAAAATGTAGCCTCCTTGAAGAATGTAATATTGCAAAAATATACCTGAAATACATAGAATACAGAGTGTTTTAGGCTACATATAAAGGGATACAGTAGTTCCAGACTTCCAGTAACCATTGTAAAACCAGGTTAGTGAAGGGGCAGTGTTGTTGCTAAATGTCACAGCAAATTTGCACTAATTGTATTTTCCTGCCTGTTGCCCTGGTGTGCCTCATTGACCGCTGCAGTTCTGGTCGAACGAGTGCAATTCCCGGTCAAAGACTGCTTTTCCTCGCCGGTCCACAGGGTCCCTCTGTCAATGTCTGTTTAAGGGACGCCTGAGTGAGCAAGTTACGGCTTTTCCACTGTAACTGCCATGATCCCTGACTTCCTGCACTTCTACTCAGGAGAAGTAGATTTTTTTTTTTTTTTTAGTTTATTTCAAGAGTTCACTAGGGAACGGTGTTAGATAAATGAGCTGCAAATGTACATATTGTTTGTGAAGCACTTTTCAGAACTAACTTACAAAGTGCTTTTCAATGCAAAAAAGAGAATAACAGGTAAAAGTAGTCTTTGAATTAGGATGAATGGCAGACAGAATGTTATGCACTTTGTCCCATAATGCAAATAAATGAAAAGCGCTGTTCTTAATTGAGATAGAAAACATCTCAAACAGTGCATGGTCATGAGCTGTTCCCAGAGCCACTCTTCTGATGAAACACCCCCGACAGGAGAAGAGTACACAATCATAAACAAATTAGCTTATTGTTCATGTGGGATGTGCAGAATACATTAGCCATCACATAAAACAATTAGAACAATATTCAAGCTTCAGTGCACTCGAGCTCCCACTGGGATAGTCTGCGCTGCACCAAATATCAACATCATAGAGTGTTGGAGGTTTGTGAGAGTGGTGGCTTATAAGCAAATGTAGAAAAAGTGGAAAAATCAGCAACTAATGCATTTTTGTTTATATTATATACACATTTTTAAAAGTGTACTTAGTAGCTTTACAATTAATATTTAATATACTGTGGTTTTCAATTCACACTTAAAATGGAATGCAGTAACTTTGCTTGTTTCTTTACTGTTCACTGTTTTTTTGCCTAAATTTTCTCATTTTCCCCCTATATTTAAATACTAACAAGTCCAATTATCTCCTATATCGGTAGTTTTTTATGCAGGATGCCCTTCCTAATTTATACAGGCTTGGGCTCTATACTATATTATACTATACATAATTTAATGGGCAGTGCCAATACACACAAAGCTGTTTTAGGATTTGTGCAATTTGAAAGACATACAACCCATTAAAAAACAAACAAACAAACAAACAAACAAACAAACAAACAAACCAAACAAGCATTGCATAAAGGCTGCCTGATTCATATTAAGGTTATGTGTGTACTTTTGACCAATGATTAAACAGCATACTTACCATGCATTTGTCTCTAGATGTCAGTTGCCACGCCTTTACATTAAAAATTTACATCAAATGCTGTGCAATCCACTCAACACCAATTAGTTCAGAGTCTGCAAACACAATGCATGCCGAAAATTGCAGAGTGGTCTTTTGTTTACATTAGGCCGGCAACTACAATACTTAGAATAGGTAATGATTTTGCTTGAACATAGATCACCCAATGCCAACTGTTGACATAAATATTTTGCATATTTTATCTGTATATGCCTTGTTGGTTTTGTGTAAGCAGATTTGTCCTAAGATAATCAGTGGAACATCTGATTTAGCTTAATTAGCTTATCTTCTCAACATTATGGGCTGTAATGCACAGCTATAGCTGACATTTAACTTCTAATCAGGAGGATAGCTTTTTGCCTTAGGTTTGCTGTTGCAATTTGTTCATTTATATTGCTGAGCTTTCAGCATGAAACAGCCTGGCAATAATCTGATATTGCACTTTATTAACAACTGTTATAAAACTGTATGCTTTTGTGAGTGGCTGGCGCAACTTTCCTTCCTTGTGTATATTCAGGCCTGTGGGGGCAGCAGGTGTGGTGCCCCCTGCAGGTCAGGAGGACAGTTGGGCCGCTGCAGGTCAGGATGACAGGTGGGCCGCTGCAGGCCACAGGTTATTGTGTTTGTAGTTATTGTCAGTTCTTCAGTGCATTTATTCTCAGTGGAGCAGCAGCAAAGTCAGCAGCAGACACCAGTGACTCACCTCCGCCTCCTTATCTCATTTTTCTCTATTTCTCTCTTGTCCTCAGTGGAAGTGAGGAACTTTGCCGACACAGCTCTAGAGTCAAACAGCATAGTCTTTTTTATGCATTTATGTAAAGGAGATGCATGGAGTCAGACAATGAGTTCATGCATCATTTCTATACAATCTGTTTTTAGCAGCACATGACCATACTTGTGTCTGGTGTAACATCATAAACTGTGGTGGTCTATGTGGTTTAATAGGTTTGATAACATTATGTGTAGTATGCATTTGTTATATAATTGTCCAAAGGCATCATTCCTCCATATTGCTTTTACCATAAGAGTCACTCCAGTTGTTCGAAAATACCATCAAGTAAGGCTTATGTGCTTATATAATAATCTGCTGACACGTCACACTTTTCTTCATTTTTGACATTTTTAATCTCATTTTATTTTTCTTGAGTCAGTGCAGACATTGGATATAAAATATTAGAGCTCACAATTGTATATTTCCTAGGAGCTCAGTTGGAGGAGGAGTTACATTTTCAGACCTCCATACTTCTCTGATTTTTTTGGAACACTAAAGCATCTTTTTGAGTCAGGTGTCTATAGTCCAAAATACATAGTATAAAATATCCTGAAACAAAAGACTACCATACTAGTTGCCAAAAATGTAGTTGGTTTGGTTTAGACCTAGGTTTAATTTTTGTTCATTAAAGATGGTCAGGGGCATCACAAGACCACTTTACAGGGGCATCTGCCTCAGTATACATCAGATGTGCCCCATTAAATAAATCCTCAATAACCTAACATTATTTGGCAGGGCTTTCATTAGACTGAGCTCGGCTCGAACCCAGGCTTTAATTCAATCTGCAAAGCGTTATCCATCATGTGCATATAGTTACAACACAGCCATATTATTTTGAACCGAGCTATGTAAAACAGCTGCACAGAGGTCGTGCAGTAGTTAAGAGACATGCTGAAGAATACATTCACATTTAACATTTCAGAACTAGGTTTATTTTTACTTATATTCATATTGTAGTGTAGGAAAAAGCGAAACGTGTAAGGTCCTGTGCCCCAGTAAAGCATTCTGTCTAGCAACACCCCTGAAGATGGTACTTGGAAAGCCATTTTTTGTGAGGGGGTACTTGGTGTGAAAAATGTAAGGCTTTTACCCTGACCTAACCCATTCACCCAGTCAAGTGGGTATGCATCTTCTCCCAATAAAGTCTTCCACCAAAGATAATGCAACCAATAATAACTGTTTATTGAAAATGGGATTGGCAATGGTTAATTGTCTATCTAATTGCATTTATTCTTTGTTCTGGCCCCTGGAAACTTGAAACTAGTAATTGACAGCCAAGGAGAGAGCTATTCTTTATATTGAAGAATGGATGGTCAGGCTATTTGACTATACCATACTTTCATTCCAAGCACATTAGAAATAATGCCTCCCACTCTCAACTTCATTAGAATGCAAAGCCATCATTTCTTAAAACAAATACTGAAAGATGTTTTTTTTTTCATTCGTGGCACTGATTTAAAATGCATTAGTATGGATGTAGCTTGAATGTGAATAGTAGCTTATGTCCTAAATCCTAAGAAATCTCTGCTTTCTCAAGTCAACACTGTTCCCTTTCTCCTTTTAGTTGAACGTAAATATTGATATCTCTTTTACCTTCCAGCCCTGGGCCCATCTAGATCCATCCTGGCCCTAGAGAACAAGCTCATTTTTTTTTCTCTTTGTCCTTTGGTCCAATCACTGCTCGGCTTCTCCTTCCTTGTCTCCCTTTATTCCTTTGGGTGTTGCACTCTGGGCCCTCTCTGCCTTGTTAAGTTTTTACCACTCGCTCTCCTCTTTGCTGATACTTTGCTCATATTTCATGTGTGTAGTCACAGCGGATAAATTATGAATGAACATTTACGGAGATCGACCTCTTACTCTGCAGCACTGCCTTTATCCCAAAAAATGTTACAATATTGGCTTTGAATTTAAATGCTTTTATCCACAGTGAGCTGCTGGACTATTTTTAGCATTGACCTCAAGGGGATTTGGTTGATGTTGTTGGGAATACAGCGGACTTATGGTAATGCATTGTCTGCTTTGAGTATTAGCTCATATGTAGGGCACAGAAATGGAAAAGATGCCCTATTCCCCAAAATAAAAATCTAAGCATAAAAACTAATATATTCTGATGAACTTGATTATGGCTGAATACCATATTTGATCTTACACAGGTTCATTTTGTCCACTGTAGCATTCATTACTGGGCAGTAGTGGAAGGACTCAAAATCTGTCCTCAAGTAAAGTACTTTCACTGCAAAAATTACACAAGTAGAAGCACTCAAGTAGAATGCAATTATTACTATTACTAGAAAAGTAATGTAATCTTAATGTTGAACTACCTGATTTTACTACTGCCGTCCTGAATGCTGATAGTTACTTAAAGCAATAACAATACTGTTGCTACTTTTTTGGTTTTATTTTATCAAACAACGTAAACCCAACCAATTTGTCACCTCAAAATACTAATAAATGACAATAAACGGACATTTGAAGCTTACCTTAAACTTCTAGAGTTTAGCGTTGGCCCGCAAACAATCAGTTATCTCTGCCTTGTTAACCATTTTCCTTGCATCGCCAGTTTTTACATGCGTTTCTTTTTGCTTCCCTTTTTCTTCTTCTTTCTGCTGCGTTTCTGTGTAAACTGATATATCTGGTGCTAAAATAGGGAGGTCCTTCCCTCGGCAGCCATTATTCAAGAGTCAATGGAAGTGTCCCTTATTGAAGTGTGCCAGCAGATTAAAATCCTTAATAATAGAGGCTATATGACTAGCCTGGTCAGCCACTTTCTTTTTGAAAGCAGGAGGCTCTGAATCTTCTGCTGTGGAGAACAGATTCCCACCTGACCTATCACAGCCGTTTATCTGTAGCACATCTTACAAAAGTGGAAGATATCATATCTCCTATCAAAAGTCAATTGTTGTTACTTCCTCTGTGTGACTTTTTTCATCTTGTTGCCATTTTAATAAAAGTGAAGTTCCATTGATGTCTGGTGTAATGACAATCAAAAAAATCAATGTTTTTTTTTGCAGCTGTCCCTTTTCAGAAATAAGTACGGAGTTGCTCATAATACACTGTATTCTAATGTTTTATGGCAAAACCAACAACAGTCATACATAACCTGGACTAACCAGACCAGACTAACTTCTCTGTGTAGAATAGAAGGAGAAGTAGTCTGGCTCATTTTTTCCCCCCACAGATGATTCCTATTTCAATATTTACTATCAGATAATTACATGGGTTTCCTCCAATCCAAGGAACAAAAATCAGTTAGTACAAAATATTTGCAAGCACAATAAAATCTACTATTAATCCCAAATGCTGCAGGACCATCTGATCGCAAGACAAGCCCGCTACTCACTTTGCCATCAAGTTTTAAAAAGTCCTTTTATGTCAGCCACAGTGGATAAATTATAAATGATTACTAAGAAGATCCAACAGACATCTCAGTGTGCACCTTTGTCCAAATAATCCTTGCAATATTGGCTATATTTAAATGCTTTTATCCACTGTGAGCGGCTGGGCTATTTTTATCAGAGACCTCAAGGGGATTTGGTCAATGTTGTTAGGGAATACAGCGGACTTATGGTAATGCATTGTCTGCTTTGCACTTTAGCCCATATGTATGTATGTAGGGCACAGCAATGGATCCAGTGGAAAAGATGTCCTATTCCCTGTTATCATCTGTCGGCAAATAAATATCTAAGCATGTCCAAAGGATCTTGACTGTTCAGGCGAGCCAAGCGTGAAAGTGAATTGTAAACGCCATGCCCCTCTCCGCCGCTCTAGCTCCCTCATTGCATAGCCTCTTTTCCAGTTCTTTTATTCTTCTTCTTCTCCCTTATTAAACAGAATCACTATTTCTTGTCAAAGCAGTCCCTCCTTCCATCACTTTTTAATAACGCTCCTCTCTTTAATGAGTCGGGTTATGTACACACGGAGCGGCGGCTAGGGGCCAATTTGTGAATTCACATCAGATCAGAGAAGGCGAGGAAAAATAGAGACACACACATACATCCAAAGGCGCTACTTCCTGCGCATCTTATCTTGGCGGTCGAGGGAATAGTTTCGATCCCACCACGCCATTTTGGAGGCATCCTCTGGAACAGCGGGTCACCAGAAACTGTTCCTGGGAGAGCAAAGAGAAGGGAATGGAGAGCTTAGTTAAGTTTATAGTTGAGCATGAGGCTATTAGTGCTTCAGTGCTTCAATTCACTACAAGAGCCACATTTTTATCTGGCACACTTTAAGATGGTAATAGAACTTTAGTGCATGGACCATAAAAAACACATAGCATAAGTCAAATATTCTGCCACAGTGGACCATCTACCGCCATCTAACCCTATCCTCTGTCACTACTTTTACATGCAGAGCATACTCCAACTATGTTCATTCTCTAAAAAACTGGTTAGTTCACTCTTGCCTCGATCTGCATGCAGAACACTAAAGTCGAGTTACTGGGAGCACTATTTATGAGGCATTCAAGTGGTTTGAGGACTGCTAAAACTTTGTAGTGCTAAATGGTAATAAAAGCAGATAATTTACACAGTAATCATAGTTTCATCAATGAATATAAACAGTAATGTCTTTAATTTTCTAAATTAAACTTAACCCTCAGGCATCACTATGAACATTTTTGTCCATTTGGGCATTTTTTCCTCTCTTTGTTTGACCATCATTTTGTCTGTGTTAATGCTAATGGAACACATTTTTGTAATAAAGGCTCTCTCTTGACATAGTTTAAAAGTCAATTTTTATTTTTTCTAATAGAGTATTAGAACACTGTGAAACAAATTTACTATCCTCTTGTGATCTTAAGGACATAAATGTCCACTTCCAAAAACATACTAATAACAATTTACCAGATTAGTATCTTTTCTGCCTTTTTCTGCATAGATCTTATAAACAATTTCATAAACGCTCAAAACTGTCAAATATTCAAACACTGTGAGGATTTTAACTCTTCAAATGCCAATTTCAAAACCTAAAGTAACTGAAAAGTAACATGAAAAAATACAAAAAACTTTTTTCCCCCCACAAAACAGATGTTGTGAGGTCATGGCAATTTTCTTTTCAAATGTGTCTTGGGTAGGTTGAAGATTATCCAAAATATTGGCTATGGTGCACTGTTAGTTTTTGTGTAGCGTCAGACTGGAATTCACACTCACACATGGACAAAAATGTCCTATTGACTTGCATTTAAAACACATTTTTTATTCTCACTTGCCATGACAGTATAAAATTGTGCATTCTGTAATATCAGCATTTCATTTTGACAGAAAAGAGTTTTACTGTATTTTATTAGATTCAACTTTTTTCCTTTTGTAGGCAGACAAATACAATTATTTTATTTTTCCCATACAATATAATGGGGCCATGTGATTACCAGGAGACATGAGTCTACTTTTTAAATATTTTTGTAATTACATAAAATAATCATGATTTTTGTGATGATAGGGTTTCATTTTTGAGAAAACTAGAAAAATTTGACATTTTTACAGTTCATCACTAAAATCATCATTATAGGCCAATACTAACACCAGTCTCGGCATGTCCCACCGGGAGGAGGCCCAGGGAAGGACCTAGGATGTGCCGGAAGGACTATATCTCTCAGAGGGAAGTCTGGGCGTCCCTGCTCAGACTGCTACCACTGTGATCCGGCCCCAGATAAAGCGGAAGAAAATAGATGAGCGGCCTAACACCAATACTAACACCATAAAATGACAAGTATTTCATCCAGAGGCCTATAATGGGGAAATGGTTGATTTTAATGATAAACAGTAAAAATGGCAAATTTGACTAGTTTTCTCAAAAATGAAACCCCAACATCACAAAACTCATGATTATTTCATGTGATTATAAAGAGATTAAAAAATTGGAGTCTATTTTTCCCATAGAATATAATGGCCCGTTATATTCTATTCTAAATCAGTGAATGTTTGGTAGTTTCGAGCAATACTAAAGTTGTTTAGAAGATTTATGCAGAAAAATGCAGAATTTTTTTTTTAATCCAGTCAATTTTTATAGCAGTATTTTGGTAGCGGACATTTATGTTCTTAAGGTCACAAGTGTATAGTAAATTGAAGTGCATTGCTTACTTGGTGAATGCTTAAACTAGCTTGCAGTCTTGCTTTCACTTGATAAAACAAAACAACTGGTCTAAAGTATGTCTCTTAACACTAAATGTTCTGTCTGATTTTGTTCTGACTGTTCAGTTGAACAGCCCTCCTAGCTTACTCAAAGTGTGGTGTATACACACAGGAGTAGTACGACAATGAACCACATTATCCAGTTGCTCCACTTTTAGGTTAAGAGAAATATATGCTAAAAGTGTTTTAGCATATTCAGTTGTAATTCTCTGGGGAAATTTCCAGTGTCACAATGGATGCAGGTTTAGAACACAACACTTCTTAAAGTTGTAGCTTCCTCCCCAACGCAACTGAACTCCCTTTTGCCCCAAAGAGCCTCTCCACTAATATGCGCCTAATTACTATTGCAGGAATATACATTGTATGTGTTTCTCTGTTAGGCTTTTTATTATTTTGATTTTGGATATCCAGTTTAAAGCTTTCAACAGATGTCTTCATTCTTAATATAGAGTCTAATGCTTAATTACCCCAGCCACTATCTTTGTTTAAAAGTCAAAAAGCCTACTTGTTCTCGATGATTGCAATTAAAGCATTAGTGTCGAAACAGCAACCCATATAAGTTGAAAGAAATGCAGAGAAAGCCTGCTGAGTCACATGATACAAACATTACCTACATTCTTGATCTTCTCCTTGAACTTCATGGACATCTTTTATACATCGTGCCCATCCTGAGGCTTTATCTTGTCTCATCTATAGATTTTTTTTTTTCCATGGGTGAAAAAGTGAATTGCATCTAGACTTGCTGCCCTTCTGGATGGAGTCAGAATAAAAAATTCTCTTGGAGTGTTGGCTGAGGGCTGGACCGTCCTTGGCTGTGAAGTGAGCAGTGCAGCTTGGCCGGCCTCCTCTCCATCCCACAGATGCTGGAGGATCTGGAGGTCAGTGTCAGTGCAGGGCCTGTCACAGTCCCTCTCCATGTTTAGAAGACAGTTTATTTATGGAGCAGCACCAGAGAGGGCTCGAACTGAGAGGAAATGTCTCGCCTCGCTTCATTCCAATTCTTATTTCAGGGTGCACTTTTCTGTTTGGAACATTTCTGAATAAATTTGCACATTTATGGTTTTTTAGTACTCATAACAGGATAGAGAGATTTCAGCTAGAGCGCATGTGTTTAAAAAAAAAAAAAACAAAGCGAAATGACCTATAGTGAAATTGGACTAGTCAAATTGTTTTGACTTTTGAACTGATGACTTGTACTCGGACTGACAACTTTGATCTTTTTATGCAAAAGGAGCAAAACATAATTTAAAGGAGCTAAGTTTTTATTCATATTTTTAAACCAATCTTGGTCACTCCTAGAACAGCACTGCATCTTTTACAACCTTTAAAAACATTATCTGACTAAAAGAAAGAGTTTTTAATGATTACTCTACTGGTGCCATAAAGAAACAGGTGAATGGAAAGATCAGTAGAGACCAGCAGAGGGCAGCAGAAGGCAGCAGCATGTTATGGTCTTTTGAACATAACCAGAGAAAACACTTGTCTTCCTTAAACTTTTTGTATGATGCCATTTTACAACAAAAATAAAAATAGCTGAAGAATCAGTGGAAACAGCTGTGCTCCCATTTTTTATTTTTATTTTTTAATAAAGGAATGAGACTGGATGTAGAGGGCTTGTTGATTGGTCAGTGCATCCTGGAGTGGGCGGGAGTTCATGGAACCAAGCATTCTGAGGTCTCTAAAGGCCTCGATACACCAAGGCGACTCCCAGACTGCCACCGAAAAGACGGAGCAACAGCTCGTCTCTTCCTGTCTCCTCTCGTTCCTTCCCATTTCCTCACGTCGCATGACCTTTTTCCCTCTTCATACACCAAAGCGACAACCGACCTAAAGACCGTGTCTTGCGCATGATGTAATTACCCCCCCAAAGCGGCAGATGGTGCTAGCCAGTGAACAAAGATAAACAGTCTGCCACTGTTCTCAGCTTGTTTGAACATTACAGAAGTGTGATCATGGCCGGTTTGGACATTGTTTTGTGTGGATTAGGTGCCGCTGCTCTGTTACTTGAAGAAGATAACTTTCTGCACGGAATTGCGAAAAATGCAAAAACGGTGACAGTACGCTGCCACAGCGGTTTTCACCTCTCGTCACTCCGTCACTTCCGCTAAAATTCCCGTGAGCTGATTGGCACGGCAGCTGTAGTGCTAGGCCTATCAGAGCGCTTTGTGCCAAAGACCAAAGACGCCGATTCAACAAGGCCAATCGGCAGAAAACTAGTCAGACGGCCTCCGTCCTGGAGCGATGGGGGCTGACGGCGTATACATATCAAAAGGACGGAAATGAGCGACGTGGAAGAACCGTTCAGACGGCTTCAGATGGGCAATCGTCGCCTTGGTGTATGGAGGCCTTAAAAGGCTGTGCCAGAGACTACAAGATTACTCAAACAGGCGTGAATGACAGAAAACACAACTCCAGGTATGATTTGGAAGAGGGAACAACATTATAATATGAGAGAATGCTCAAAAAAGTTTGATTTTCATAATATATCCCCTTTGACATTCTGTTATGAGAGCAAAACTGCAGTGTCAATCAACATGTGACGGACTTTTATAAATACACCACTTTTGGGGACTTGGTCTTGGCCCTATCTCCAATCCATTACATTGGACTCAGATTAAAGTAGATCCTTTATGTGGGTTGGTAGACTCAGACTCAACGTTGACCTAAACTTGCACTTAAACATGACTTGATTGTGACTTGGACTGGAACACTGAGCATTTAAGAGTGACTTGGACTTCAAAACTGGTGACAAAAACATAAACAGCAAAAATGTAAGCAAAGAGAAACTCAGCTAGTGAGTTATCAACAAGAAATGACAGATGAGGGATCAAACATCTTCTAATTAAGAAATATCCAGATGCCTTCCTATTTTAAACCTTTTAATTGATGATTGCCTGGATAACTGGAAATTTTGCAACTAAAGAACTACAAAACTTAAGATAGAGTCAATACTGAAATTTGATGTCATATATAGTACTTTGTATATGGAAATTTAAGCTTGACTTTTTAAATAGCTGTTGTTTGGAGGTTGTGTACCTTTACCTTTTCCCAACTAGATGGCACAGTGGGTGTCCATATATTTTTGCTTAGTAAGGAAAGCAAAAAAACTGTATAGTAGATTGCATTAAATGAAATCTAATGAGCCTTGGGCAGTGTAACTTCAGGTATCATTTCCAAAAGTGGGAGTAAAATGGATGATTCATTAGCTTTTGTTTTTGTTGTGCTGGTCTAAATGCAACTGCAAATGCAAATCTAAAAGTTCACTGGTGTGAGCTAAACAAGCAGAAATTAATGCACTGAAGATTGCTGCCAAAGATTCTGTCCAAAAAGCTCAGAGATGCAAATATAGTGAGGAGAATCAATGGTGTAATAACTACCTGAATGTGCGCTTTGATTTAAGGTTTATTCATAGTACACTGAATTTAATGATTTACATTTGTAAGGAACTTTTGGGTTAATTATTTCTAGAGCTTGAAATAGTGTGAATTCAAAGTAAAATCTTTTTATATGAAATGTGTTAGCTTGATAAGGCATATATTTAATTTGGAGTAGAAGCATATTGTTTCTCAAATCAGGTTTATCTGTGTCTACAAGCTTAGTGACACACTAACTATTAATTAGTTTTTGTTCAAAGTACACCTGGCTAACACCAGGGCAAACACCAGGGATTTAAAGTACTGTATGCAATGTACAGTTAGTCTTTAAACAAAGGCGCAATTTATTCTGGTTTCCAAAGGTAACAAACCAGGCATTTTCTTATGCCTAACAAATTTAATGTTAATTTATTGTTGTGATGTTGTGGCTGCAAAACAAGAACTGATATACTGGGATTTTGAAACAAGGTGTTCTGAAATTATTTTGACACCTTCGCATAAATGCTTAAAGTTTTAGAACCTAAAATAATGTATATGTATAGAAAACATCATCTTTTGGAAAGCTGTTACTTTAACTTTGCAGAGAACACTTGGATTCGCCCCCTGCTGGCAACAGTGGGGAATGGACAGAGCATAATATGGCTAATTAGCATGTCTATTAGCAACATGACGCATTCTTGAGAAGGGTGACAGCCTCAGCAAACAGGATTACTCAAACATGTGTGAATGAAACAAAATACTACTGCAATTATGTTTATGAGGTGGAAACATTATAACACTGCGACAAGCTGGCCCCTGTCCAGGGTGTACCCCACCTACGGCCCAAAGTTACTGGGATAGGCTCCAGTCACCCGCGACCCCTAATGGGAATAAGCGGTAGAAAATGAATGAATGAAACATTATAACATCCCGTCATCATGCAAGATTTACTAGATGTAGCTTCCTTCCCTGACGCATGATTGCTCATCACCAATCAAATGTTGAATGCATTCGACTTGGCTGTCACCAACCGTCACAGACTTTAACATCAATCTTAAAATCGTGCAATTTGAACAAGATGCCAAATTATAAGAGAAAATGGTGACAATTTTTCTGCTTTTTTAAAACTCTTCTGGGTATATTGCAGCTTTAAAAAGACTTTCATTGGTTCAACTGGAGAGCACTTAGGCCATTTCTTTTCAGTGTGGCCTTTGGCTGTATCTAAAAATAAACACAGATTTTATTTCTTCAACCCATCCAACGTTTAACAGCTTTTTCCAACAGTATAGTCATAATAATGTAATGCTTTGTTGATCCCCAGGGACACTCTTTGGTGCGGCTAACCTCTGCTGGTCCCTCTCAGAGCGTAGAGGTCATGGCACTGCTGGAAGAACATCTAGAGCTGGTGGCAAAGTGTGAATGGCCCAGGGACGCTCAAGGGCCACACATATGACAACTGGATTTCTGTTCATTTCAAGGGCGTTCAATGCTAGCTCTGAATCTTAAGTCATAGAATGGAATGTGTTGTTGTATTTATAATACTTATGTGGAAACCAAAAGCTCAAGTAATGCATCAACTGGGAAAATAGTAATCTAATATTGGTCCACATGGTTTTATGGGTAGTGCTGTAGCATTTTATAGGCATAGTGCAAATCCCACAAGCCCAAACGCTATAGGTTTGCATATGCCCTAACAAGAAAGTTTAGCCCTCTATAAAAACATACCACAATTCTATAAATCCAGTGTATTTTGATTTTGACTTTTGATTTTCTGACTTGGCCTTGCCCTGTCACAGCTTTTGTATTCAACTTCATGCATTTTCACACAGGCAAAGACACATTTGAGGCCACTCTAACCTTAGCTAACTTATTTGTTAGTAGTTTTGGTCTCTCATGTTGGGAAAGTAAAAAAAAACAAACAAACAAAAAAAAAAACAACAACAACAAAGTTGTCCATTTTTGTTCTTTCAGAAGGGGCTCTTGCAGAGAAAGAAACACATTTTGCTGACTTTGATGGGAAGTTGTTAAGGCATTGGTTTGTTGTTGTATTAGTGTTTTTGTATGTTAAAATGATATCTCACAATGTAATGGTTAGATTTAGATTAAAAGGTCAGTATGTGGCCGATGAAGAAATCATTAGTATTGTGTGTGTTGCAAAAAGATACTGTGCCATTGCAAGATAGGGCCAAAGGTACTATAACTATAGACACAAGAAGTCAAAAAAGGAACAAATTATTAAATTTGTATATTCTTTATCATTGAAAAATGTGAGGACTGTGCAGCTCAAGTGATATAACATTTACCCCTGAACTAGAAGATCCCAGGCTGGTGTCCAGGTCTGGGCATGTCTTTACTATTGCAAGATAGGGCCAGTCTTTTTTGAGTGCTCAGCATTTAGCACCACAAAACTGCTAGAGGGCATAATTTAGCTGTTAGCATAGTCTAACTTTGCTCTGCATGTAAAAGTATCTGTGTACTTCCTTTTGTGACAGATTGCCCATTGGCCTCGCACATCTTTTCAGAGTAAACTTCTCTCTGAGGCACTGAGGTCTGGACGTGGCAGCCGGCTCTCAAACTGCCTCAACCGTAGCAGTGATGGGAACACAATCTGCTCTGACCTAATGCTGTCGTCTGTCGTGAAAAGTCTCTAGTCGACTCGTGGGCTGCCCTGGCCTGTTTTCGGCCTCTACAGGGGTCCCAGACGGGCTCAAATCAAAGGCAGCACTGACACTTTTCTTACTCTTGTTGTTTACACACATTAGCTGGCAGCGTGGTGGAGGTGTCAGGGATTCTTGCGTCCAACTGGAAAAGCAGATTTTAAGACTGCTTGTTTCACTGTGATTACAGAGTCTTGGACGGCACATGCGGTGCTGCTAAGGGCCAAGAGTGCGCTGCCTTTCCCTCCACAGACTAGACCTGGTGTTTTCAATGAATAATCTAAGCGTCCATGGTGCACAGTAAGCAGTGCAGTTGTATAGCCTACCCATCATGCATAACATTATGACCACTGACAAATGAAGTGAAGAACACAGATTATTTTTTCATTGCACTTGTTAGTTGCTGGGATGTATTAGGGTGCAAGTTAACATCTTACCGTTAAAGTTGACAAGGCAGGTAGTCATAACACATCACATTATGACCACCGTTAATAGGCAGGTGGTCATAATGTTATGCCTGATCGGTGTATATGACTTGACGCTACGCTCTGTGGTCTTCTGCACAAAAAAGTAAAAGTGAGCACTGACATGACACATAGACAAATCTCTTTCCAGTGACATGATGATGGAGGATCCGTAATGATGACCCGCGATGCACCATTTTCATTCCAGGGTTGTCATACTCTGGGAAACAGTGAGCCGTGACTCTCCAAATGTTTGCTGCAACCAGAAGTGACAACAGGAACAGGTGAATGTCAACCGCACTATTGAGTCATTTACTGTAGTTTGTGGTGTTGTGCAGACATCATGAGTGGAAGTGCTGCATTGGTTTACATGTATTGAGCAAAAATTCTTGCAAATAAATATGAATGTTGTGTCCTGTCGGTCTGATGAGTAAATATGTCATGGTTTGCAGACTTGGCAGTATGTCACGAAGGTGCCAGTGTGGTGTCTCTGTGGGCCTAGTTGGAAAGACAGCAAACTGATGCTAGAATCAAAAGGCTTTTATACAACTTTATGGCTTCTGACTGTTTATGTGATTTAAAATATAATTTGCATTTGTATTAAAGCATGACAAAGATGACCTGTTGAAACTGATTTCTATTTATAAATTGTCAGACAAAAGAATACATTATAAAATGAAGCTGGCGTCTGGTGCTATGGCTCTATCCTGGAATGTACAATAAAACAAGATATATAAATTATAATACAAGTTTTGTTTTGTTATGGCTCAGGACTACAGGAATGACCATAAAAAAATATTTACAGCTATGTTTTTCAAGCGG
Organism: Bostrychus sinensis; assembly: GCA_020698575.1. Taxonomy (NCBI): domain Eukaryota; kingdom Metazoa; phylum Chordata; class Actinopteri; order Gobiiformes; family Eleotridae; genus Bostrychus; species Bostrychus sinensis. Next base: position 12,298,973 of record CM036255.1, read on the forward strand.
TGCACAGCAACCATTAGTAGTACACTGTGAAGGCAACCTCTTTACTTTAATGCCATGCCATGCTACAGTTTGGATCATAGATCACTGTTTTGTCATCGATAAATAGAATAGATCAATTCTGGAAATTCATATAGGAAAACAAAATTAATAAATAAGGACTGGTTTATTTTACCACCATGTACATGGTGCTTGAAGGTGGTACTTTCGGTGAAAATTAAAAGAAAACAAAATGAGTAGGGTTGTGTCAGGAAGGGCATCCAGTGTAAAAATACATATGCCAAATCATATGCATGAGGAAAATAATTTGCTGCGGCAACCCTAAAAAGGGTAAAGAGAAAAAGTAAAAACCTACATGCAGTAGCTATCCAGCTATACATTATTTGTCCTTTTTTTAGCATCACTTTTTGCCTTTATAAAAATGTTTTTAGTTGTCTTCTTGTGTGTTTTCTCTATTTTTGTTGTCATTGCTTTAGCTCTGGTTTCATTCTGGAGACTTAAAGCCTTACTTTTTCTTATTGTTCTGTTATTGTTCACACCAGTTGAGGAGTTGAGGTAGAGAGGAAACAACTGTACTGGTCAGCTGTATGTAAACATGTATGGCAACATAGCACATATATAGATCACAATTGTGACCTTATATGCTTTTACCGCATGTATAATGTTTTCCCATCCATGTGCCTCTCTATTATAACAAGAGCCCAGCAATGTTGCTAATTTATGAGACTGGCCAATGATATGATAAAGGCTCTGTAACTGTGGAATGTGCAATGTAGCTTCATTTTGTTCTTTATTTTGTGTAACTCATGGACAATCATTTAACCGTATTTAATAAATGTAATCCTTTGGGTAAGTGAATAATTGGTAAAATGTCATCTCCTGTTCTTTCTAGAGCTAAATTCATAATGCACAAGAATGTCTTAAAAATATAATTGGTCTAAATCTGGGCAAAATAGATTTCTCTGACTACTAAGTGAATATATAAACATTTCTGGTTGTTAGTGAGTTTTTACATAATTAGAATATGGTGTGCCTCAAAGGTCAGTTCTTGGACCCATTCACCAGATGGATATATTAGGCAAGACTTATTTTTTTTAGCTTCCTACCATATTATAACATTGTTCCCTCGTGAAAAACATACCTGGAGCTGTGTTTTGTTTCATTAATGAATGTTCAGGTTATCCTGTAGACTCTGGTGCTGCGTTTCGTAGGCTGATTTTGCACTGGCATAGGTTTTGCGCTGGATGCCCTCCTGATGCAAACCATTGTATTTGTCTGGGCCTGGGACCAACACAAACAGTACACTGGGTTGTGACCCCTTGTGGTTGCATTATAGTCGAGACGCATGAAATAGTATTGCATTTCTATCTTCTAACTTCTAAATTATTCATAGTGCTAAAAAATAAACCATATCCAACCTAATTCCTCAATTTAAGTTCCAGGAAAACTACTATTTGAATGGTAAACTTTTTACTCTATAGTTATTTTTTCCTCTGCACTGTCGGAGGATGTTTTCCAGTGTCTGAAGCTGGACTGTGGCCCGGCAACGACATGCATGGCCAGTTGGGAGGCTCGCTCTGCCAGGCCTTCACCCCGGATCCTTCCTCTTTCTCCTCTCCACCGCTGCTCCTGCTTTTAATATTTGGGTCACGTTTGCTTCCACTGACAGGAAAGACTTCTTTTAGAGCGTGGATTAAAAGGCCTCCAAAGTGATGGTGATAGGTGGTGTCTGGCAGCTGATGTAGCTGGCCGATATGTCACGGTGTTGAGGAGCGGTGAGAGGAGATGTCGAGGGGAGACGCAACTGGAAACTTCAGATTGCCTTTGACTCTGCAGGTGTGTGTGTGTGTGCCGGCTGTGCAAAAGGGCACTTTCCACTGACCAGAGATGAAAGGCTAACTGTTGTCAGTCTTCTCTTATGAAAGCTGATTAAAGTGATGCAATCGACTGAAAAGAGGCCTCCTCACACACAAACAACATGGGGCAAATCATCAAGCACATAGCGGGAGACACATCAGTGCTGCAATAAACATGTTTACCTTGTAAGATACTTTATATTGCAGGATAAAAGAAGGGTATACAAATCTAAAACAATTTCTACAGACTCACATCAAAATAGAATACTGGGAAAAAATGAAATGAATTCAATTCAAAAAGTAAAATATGTATTAACTTCATAATAAACAGAGTGAAATCTTTCAGATATTGGAATTGGGAATTGATTACTTTAACATTAAGTAATTAATTCACTGTAAATAACCATGACTAATTGCACAACTTTTCAATTTCCAACAAACAAACTAAGCATCAATTTAATATAAGGAAATAAATTAAATTTGAATAATTTAATTTGGACATACTAAAAAGTCATCTGGATGCGTGTTTTTAAAGCTGTAGACTAGTATTCTAAACCAAAAGAATTTAGTTTCAGGTCAACAAAAACTCCTTATTCCGTAACCCATTTTAATCCAGATGACTTCTTCTACCCAGAGAGAACCCTCAGTAACATGAGAAAGACATGCAGACTCCACCAAGAGAGTTTGTGTGTTGGACAGCCCAAGGATCAAACTCCTGATCGCCTTGCTGCGAGGCAAGAGAACTAACTGCTCTGCCCCTCCCATGTCCCAGTGTGAGGGCTCTCATAGAAAATAATGGAGGCGTATTTTGCTGTGTTAGCCACTGGAGTGAGGTGCAGTTGTGTGGAGGGGAGCAATATATTTAGTTTTTCATTGTGATTATGTAATAATTTATATAATCTAAATATACATTTTATACTGATTTTTTTTTTAAATTCATGTTGGCAAGCTGTTTGAACCAAAAACTTAATAGGATTGCTCTTTTTTGAGACCCATTGTGTGAGCATGTGATTGATCAAAGTTGGCATGCACTGAACATAATTCAAATAAAACACAGGTGTTGGTTCAGATTTTTGTTTTTACAGATTATTTTTTTCACAGTATACCACAAGGCACATCAAATATAAACCTTAAAGAGTTATGAATGTTATGAAAAGCTGCATTAGTTGTGTGTTGTTGATGCAATTTAGCACTGCCTCACTGAAATTTTACCCAAGGCAATAAATTAGAATATAGTAGAAAAGTCAATATATTTTATTACTTAATTGTGATAATTATGGTTTAGAGTTCATAAAAACAAAAACAAAAAACTTAGTATCTCCTAAAATTTCATTACATGATATTCCAGTAAGTATCATTGTGCTCATCACAGTTAAATTAGGATTTATTTTTTGGTTTCATTAGAAAAAAGAAAAAATAACAGGAATATTTTAAAAAGAAGAAATTTACTTCATTAAAGTTTTCAAATGGCATAATGAGAGCACTATGCTACAGCCAGGTCACCAGCTGGCTCATTTAATTGCAGCACTCAGGTGTCCTTTGCTAGCCATGGGAATAGGTGCATTCATGGAGCCACAGTGGTGTTGGGCCCAAGGGTAGATCGGTGCTACTCTAATGGCAGATGAGTGACCCAGCCTGTAAAAGGTCGACATCACTACAGGCCTGATGTTGTGAGGCGTCCTCTGCGTGCAGACTAATTAAATGTCAGCCAGTCAGATTGGACGGATGAGGGAAGGGAGAGCTGAGTTTGGAGAGGAAAAAAAAAAACACACAGAAGAAAGTGTCAGAAAGGTACACAGGGAACAGACCCAGTTGTAAATGTCATGTGTTACATAAGGAGGGTTCAGTGGCTGCTGGGAGTTCAGGGACAAACAGGAGTGGGACAGTTTTTACTGCATGCTTTCACCATGTGAGTTTGACCTCTTAAAGGAACCTGAACTTATTTATTACCTGTGCATAAATAGACATAATAAACCTGTGTATTACTTTTGAGCTTACACAAACAATATGCTGTTACTACATCTGAGTCTGCAGTAAACCATCTCAAAGACTAAGGCTGCTTCCACACCTGTCCCATTTGTCCCATTAAAACAAAGTCAAATCTGGTTTGGTAGTTAGTACAGAGCATTTGGGCTGGTGTGAAAGCCATCCAGTGAACTTCGGTGTGGACGAAACGGTTCTAAACAGAGTACAGAGTGGGTCACTTGTGGTGAGATCATGGACTGGCCTCAGTTCAGCCAAACTTTCTAATGAACACTACTTTTTGGTCTAAACAAAATTCCGTAGTCTGCTGCAGATAACAGGGGAAATGGTTACTCGTGGTCAGAGGTGTAGTAAGGAGAATGTACAAGTCATAATAGAAATGTAGTTAGACAAAAATATATCACAGTTGCCACTCACAAAAACAACAAGGTTTTAGTGGTGAAATGAACCCATACAGTAGAGCAGTGACACTTCACACTCACTATATTGTAATGTTTTTTTTTTCTATCAGTAAAAGTTTATATATATTTGATTATGCCATATCTTGCTTGGCGTCTGCATAACTTGAACAACAGTATTATGTAGTATGTAGCCGTCTAACCCAAAAAAAACAACATTTCTCCATGGTCTGTACTCTGCTGCATCTCTCACTGCTCATGCTGAGCCCTTTGTCACAACATATATGTCTGACACATTTGGAAAAGCCATAACAGAAAGCCCAACACCGCTAGAATCTGATCCTGTTCTATTTTTGTTTACTAGTGGTCTTTTCACTGACCAATAGATGAGTGGGGTTTTTCTTTCACTGTTTTTCCTGTCTTCTCCTTTAGTAATTCGTGATGCAGCGCCACCAGAAGTGCAGTGTGAAAACAAACTGCACCAGGTGAAAAATGCAAAGCAATGTTGCAACTTTAGTCCTAAATCCAACGGAATCTACCAGACTGTTAGGTGTGAATTGCACCCTAATGTCTGAATCTTGGCCAAGGGTTGTGAATGGTTTGAGAGATGAGATGAGATGAGAATGAAACCATCATTGTCAAATTAGTGCAACCTTCTTTAAACAGAAGAGATGGGCTGAAACTGTTAGGTACTTACATCTCTTACATCTACCTCAGTCTTGATTAGCATGGCTCTAGCACAGAACAATAATATTAACACTGGCGGATGTTTACCAGAGGCGCTATTTCTCAACATTTTCAACATTTTTTTTATGCCCGATCCCGAGAACCAGCTTCTGTTGTTTTGGTTGTTCCCAGACACGACCACATCAGTCTGGTTTAGAACCCTTTTGCCAGACCCGACTCTGTGCTTGCTCCCGCTGCGTGTATATGTGTGTGTCTGTATTAGAAGAGCCCTTACATTCTCCTTAGGGAAGATATTGGAAGCATCTCCTTTCCTCCTAAAAAGCTGTTGAATTATTCACTGTGGCCCAGTTTCTGCCCATTAGCTTGACACAGTGCAGGAACTCTCTCGCCTCCAGTAGTTGACAGCTTTCTTCCTCACACACACACACACACACACACACACACACACACACACACACACACACACACACACACACACACACACACACACACACACACACACACACACATACCTCGTATATATAGACGCTCTTTAACAGAGATTTTCCTCCTCCAATCCGATGAGACGCCCGCTCACTCTGTCACGTCTTCTCTTCCCCTTTAGTCCACTTCCTCGCTCTCATCGTCCTCGGCCTTTTTTGCATTTCCTACAGCGTCTCTCATTTCCATTCCGGGCCTGTTGTCCTGTCTCCTCAGCTGCCACATTTTCTCCTCACAGGTTCTCCACAGAGTATGAATTACTGTCACCTTGATGTCACTATTTTAGGGCTGATGCAGAGGCCCGCTCTCAGCCCAAATGCCACAGCTGTGCAAGGGGACTTTGGAGTCTTTGGATTCACAATTAATGTATTTAAATTTCCAACATTTATTATTCCATTATAGCAGCATCTGTTCCTATTTTATCCTAGTCTGATGCCAATAGAGCTTTTGTACAATATGCCCGGCCTTGTCTCCCAAAAAGGAGGTAGTGGTTTCAGTCCTTGGGCCAACCAACACCTGCTCCCCATGTTAGTGTGGGTTCTCTCCATCTACCATCCAAAGACATGCATGTGTTAGGAGAATTGTTCACTCTAAATCTCTCCTAGGGAATAAATGTTCATTCATTCTTCCGCTTATTCCCATTAAGAGTCGCGGGAATGAATGTGAGAGTGAATAATTGTCTGTGTATGTCTCTGTGTCAGCCCTGCGACTAGCTGTCCACTGTCCACCCAGCCTAAGGCACATAGTTGCTGGAAAAGGCTCTAGTTACCTGTTACTGTTAATGAAGTGGAAGAAGATGAATGAATTAATGTTGAAGCAATATTCAATTGTCTATACACAAAAGGTATGAAAAAATCTGTTGGTGTGAATATGACACACCAAATAAGTCCAGGAATTTTGAAAAGATTCTTTCCCTTTGCAAGTTAAGGCCAAAGATCGCCTTAATCTGTCCACAACAGGAAAAAACTGGATTCTTTACCATTGTGAGATAATGCCAATGCTGGGTGCCAGTGCTCGGAGTGACCCCAACTGGCCTACTAAGGGCAACCCTTCAAATCTGCAAAGGTTTGATTGCGGTTTGGCCTTTTGTTTACATGAAGACAGGGTTTCCGTTTTCCGAACCTGCAATCTTTTGAAAATGCTGGCGGAGGTGTTTTAGTCTCACAGCAGGGAGCCACTCAGAGCCACTCTCGCTCTCGTGTAAACTGTGAAAACACCGTGCACACTGAAAACGATGACATAGCAGCCGCAATCTGAACAATGATTGGCTAACTGCATGCCGTATGTCAGCTGTCGAGGCTTTTATGTCTCATACGTTCATATTTAGTCCAGTAGCTGTCAGTAATATCTGTGTATAATACTTACTTTGATGACCGACTTCATTAGAATGGTTCCAGAAAACCACAAGATCCTAAAGTAGATGGAAAGTTACAGACCAGAGCTATCAGTTCCTCTCTTGTTTACTCACTGTGTGATGTAGAGCATTTGCAGGGCCTACAGCGCCCTTTGCTGGACAAATACACGCACTAGATTTTACAATGGTTTTTCTTATGCCTCAGTGTTGTCGTGTAAAAGTGAATTGGAGGTGGCATGACTGTTGCATTTTCCTGGGCAGCGTTGTCGTGTAAACAGGCCCTTCATGACTATGGGTAAAAATCCTCTCACAAGGTATTAATTCAATATGTGCAATATGTAGCTTATGTTATGGTATTTTGAAATTGTGAAAAATAGTGTGGAGATGATAGGAGCAGTAGGGACCTTTCTGAAGTACTTCATTTTGAAATTTGGTATCTGATTAGTTTGTTGCAGTTTGCTTTTTTTTTTTTTGGCAAGTTTAACACAAGCTGTCTATGTTGGGAAAAGCAAACATTGCAATAAACAGTGGTTCGCATTGTTAGCTGGTAATGTTAAGAGCTGAATGGCTCCTTAATGGCCTAACAGGGGACATTTTGTTCTATGTTAAACACAACATGATAGTAGACTGTGCATTAAAGATACAGGCTATCTGGTACAAAATACACCTTTTAAATATTTCTGAGAGCCCCAAGCCTCACTTTCACAAGCTTCATCCACTTTTCGTTTACCGTCTATGCTTACAACTTTACCTTCACTGAATAGACAATTTGTATCATTGTAGATTATGTAATATGAGGAACTAAACATCAAGCACGCTTCCCAAAAAGGCATATCATCTCTAGTGCTCTCATCAGTCTGCCTCTTTGCCAATAATTGGAGCCTTTTCTGGCTTTATCCTCCACTTTTGATCCTCGGAGACAGGTTGATGTTGTTTCAATAAACTCAATATTCTCTGAGAGCTAAAGTGAGACACAAGTGATGGAAGTCAATACATCTTCTTCACTGCGGTTTCCTGGAAGACACTATTAAATATAAATATTGAGCCCTGCTTAAAATTTCAGGTCCATTTCGCCGCCTTTTCCTGGTGATGCAATCTCACATATTCCATCCCAATAATTCATGTGCGAATATGAATGTTTCAGTTACGGTAGAGGAAATTAAACTGAATTAATGATTATCAAACTGCAGGCACCACTGCTATTTCAGGCGCATCAGGATAAGGCAGGCTGGAAGGATACCGGGGCATATCTGTCAGTGCGACGAGCCGCTCAGTACAAACTGCTTACAAAGTGGATTTCTGTTATCGATGTGCATACCTGAGGAATAACTTAATTTGGAAAACTGAATACTGATTGGTACTGAGCATATCTAACTAATTGTCTCTATTCTAAACACTCAGCATTAAAAAAGAAATCCAATTGGTAGCATTTATTTATTTTCTTTGGGGGACAAGGGAGCATATCGGCCCTCAGTGGGGTCAGGACAGTGGCCAGTTAGTTGCAGGGCCAACACTTTGAGATATTCATGAGACAAAACAAAAAAAAAATCACTCTCTCATTCATCCACAATGAACAATAAGGGCCATTTTCCACAACGCCAAAATACTAATGCTGGCCTGTAGCACATTCAAAATGATCTTCATTTGTAGATAAGCTCTGATGTAAACAAAACTGTGCATTGTCCACCAGACCAGTATGGGGTGCTGTGCAAACCTCTGTCAAAGTGATTGGACACTTGAAGGCATACATCAATTACAACCAATCAGCTATATTATCTGTACACATGTTGTTGGAGCACAAAAACTTTTGCAATTGCTGTTCTTTATGTGGTGTCTATTAGCAAGCTAGTAGGCAGCCAATAGCGGTTTAGAACAGAGCTGCTATGTCATTGTTTTCACTAAGGCTGCTGGTTTAAAGCAAAGCTCCCCCTACATTTTGGAGTAAAGCCCTGTCAATACTCACAAGTCCAACTGACTCCTATATGACCCTCGCTCAGCTTTACTGAAGTTTTTTCTGCTATTTGGCCGATCTGCTATGATGAATATTGAGACATAAAGCCATTGCTAGTTTGTTGTTTGCTAATCACAATGTTTAGCTTTCTCATGAGACTCGAGACTTCCATGACACTGGGTTGGCAACACTTAAACTTGCAAGTGTAGTTTTCGACCCAGAGACATCAGTGGGAGATGTCGGACACTTTATTCACCCAACAGCAACTTATTTAATCATCACATGGATTTTGAAACAGTTTATTTAAGTAAAAAAAAAAAAAAAAAAACTGAGTTCTGCTTTAACAGACAAGGGCCATTGGGGAAAAAAACAAACAAAAAAAAAACATTAAAAAACAAAAACAAAATACAAAACAAAAACACCTCTCTGGTTTGAAAAGTTGGTTTTTCCATGTAGAGAGAATGCTGGTCTCATTTTAATGAGAGGCATATCTGCAACAGAATCATTGTGCTTTCAAGCAAAATGTGTTGAGTAAATGGCCATTATGATTCACCAATTCACCTGTAAATATATGTTTTTGGTGAATGAAGGTCTACACTCAGAGATTCTCAGCCAATCCATAGCAACAACTACTTCAACCAATCCAACCACTATATTTTGACTCTACTGAATCACTTCTCAATGTGCCTTGGCCCTATGTGCAAGCAGACAATTTTGTCATTAAAGTTTTTGCAGCTCCGTCCATCCTTTAGCCCTCTGAACAAATCTTACTAGGAACTCATCTCTAGCCTGTATCTTTAGATACAGGTTCAGGAACATGGATTCTAAATGTCCATTTTTGTGGGAAAAACTCAATTTAGTGAAATGAAAGCTGATTTGAATTCAAATTAATTGTCTATTCCCTAAACACTCAGCATTTTACCAAATCCAAACATCTTGCAGATTTCCAATATTTTGACAAGTATTCTTAATCTCTATTGAATCACCTCTTAATTAGCTAGAACGTGCCTTCCCCTCTGTGCCTATTAAAACAGCTGATAATTAGGCTTGCTTTAAGTCTGTTTCTTTGTACAGGAATGCCAGTGTGCACACAGTCGTAAGTCTCCTACTGCACCATTTTGCATATTTTTTTTTTGGTCAATTTAAACTCCCAAACGCAGCATCTTAGCTTCATTACACTCCTTTTTTCTTCGCTCTGTCTCTCCCTGCTGCTAATGATGAGCCAGAGTATCCTCCCTCTCCAGTCTCTTTCTTTCTCTCTCTCCTCCTCTGTCCATCTACCTCCCCCTATGTCTGTCTGGGCCTTAATGATGGTTAGATCTATGTGTGGCGGTGCTCCTGTGTATGTGTGTGTGTGTGTGTGTGTGTGTGTGTGTGTGTGTGTGTGTAACGAGGATATTTGGAGGCCGAAGAGCTGACAACGAGCTGTCCACCTACAGAGTAGCCCAGCCTCTGGAAAGGTGTTATTAGGAAGAAAAGAAAATTCACACGCTGGGATGCTGTAAGAGACATGACGGATCATATGATTAACAAAGCGCAGTGTGAGATGAGAACAGAAGAACAGAGCCCACATTAAATGCCTTAAGCTTTTGCTAAAGTTTTTTATTTCGCATTTATGGTAATTGTTAATGGCTAGCTAAATGTCTATGTGCTCCATCTCTGCACAATGAGGATCCAGAGGTCATTTTAAATGGTGATACAGCAAAAGAATAAGAGAATGTAACGACTAAATCTCATGCCCAAATACTTCTGGCCTGTCTTGACCCTGAACTTTACTATACTTAGCCCATTTAAACTATCATAACATATGGAAATAATAATAATAATCTTTATTTATATAGCAGTTTTAAAAAAACAAGGTTTAAAGAGTGCTTAATAACAAAAAAATAATTACAAAAAACAACACATGAACAACAGAATAAATAGAAATAATTATTATAAAAAGGTAAGTCGATAAAAGTGTGTTTTAAGAAGAGATTTAAAAAATGTCACTGATGGTGCTGGGGCTCGGACTGAAAAAGCTAAGCCATTTTTAGTGTTGAGTCTCGACCCTGGTTCAGCAAACAGGGACCTGCCTGAGGATCTAAGGCTGCAAGGAGGCTTGTATAAAGTCAATAACTCTGTGATGTAGCATGGTGCAAGACCTAAACAAGCTTTAAACGGATCAGTAAAATCTTAAAACCAATTCTAAAATGCACAGGGAGCCAGTGTAGCAAGGCTAAAACTGTGGTGATGTGTTGTCTGCTAAAACTAATGAGAAGCCGAGCTGCTGTGTTTTGAACAAGTTGGAGGCGCGAGAGAGATTTATTGTTTAGACCGGAGAGAAAGGGTTACACTAATCAAGCCTGGAAAGAGATGAGAGCGTTGATGACTTTGTTGAGATCTGGGGGAGAGAAAATTTTCTTAATTTTGGAGATGGTGTAAAGATGGAAGAAGCATGACTGAGTGTTTTTAATGCAATCTAGGAATGTGAGGTGAGAGTCAAAGTTTACCCCTAAGTTTCTGGTGTAGGAAGTGATATAAGAGAGGGCCGAGGTGGTTCTGCATAAGGGATCCATCTGTTACACATTCATGTTATCATCACAGCCTTTATATTTGTTGACATCAGCCTCTGTTTTATGTTTAATAACCTGTAGGGGGCAATAGACAGTAGTCAAAGGTTGTAGCAAGACAGATGAAAAAGAAACAACAGTAAACATGGCAGCGGCGTGGGAGGAGGTTTGGCTTTGTATACATTGCAACCAACTCGGTATAGTTGCTCATTAAATGTTCAGCCATTGTCTTGCCTGTTTTGACTGCTGAACAGTGCTCACCAGAGACCACAAAATCCACCGCATGTACTGCTGCGTTGGTCCGCATTTGCAAGTTCTGTGAAAATAACCCAATGTGTGGACAGAATGAACACAGAATACAAGCCCATAAAACTGGACCACTGCATAAAATATAAATTAAGCAGAATGCAATGATGTGCACAATTCTGACAACTAGTTCCATTCACAACAGAACATATCAGGTGTGGAAGACATTTTAGTTGTTCGTGAAAACCTATATACAGTATGTAAGTATACAATAGAAAGACCTGTGGGCTGAGGTTCGCCAATCTGGAAAAAGCTGCAACTAGAATTATGGAACATTAAAAAAAAGTTTCCTAATGTAAAATTGCAAAAACATAGTATCTACAATAAATAGGATCATCAAGAGACCAAGAGAATAGTTGAGATATCTATGGTCTGCACTGGATGCTCAATATATTTGGGCCCTCAAGAGGCACTACATTAAATATCCTAATAATTCTGGACAGTTCTCAATATATTTTAGGGATTTCATTAAACGAACCTAGGCCAGACCAAATTTTTAGATACTATGTCCATAAAATACAGAATGTTTAAGAGTCAAGCAATAAGATCCCTGATAAGTTCCCTTACCGTAAAATCATGAATGCTAATTTAACAACTGTATAACTATAGCTTTGGGTTCAGGGCCAGGAAAGGCACAAGGTTTTCTATTAAATCTGACACAGAGTGCACCTTGGGCTTTTACAAGTATAGGGTGCTGCTGCAGCTGACCTACAATTAAAGTCAGTATGGCCTCATTTATCATAGCATCCCTGACACTATGAAAACTACAGTCTCAGTGTGAGAATACTGCAATATGACAGCCAGAACACCACATGCTTAGGGCTATTTTAGTTATTCACATCAAACAATGCTGTTTTCTAATATTACCTATAGAAATAATGTTTTGCTATACTGTAAATACAAACACAATTCTGGAAAAGTTGGAGCACTGTGTACAATGTGAATAAAAACAGAAAACAATAGATTGCATCTCATAAAACTATTTTATTCAGAGCAACATGTCAGATGTTCAAACTGAGATTTTACTATTTCATTAAAAATAACAGCTTTGTGAGAATTTCATGGCAGCAAACAACTGGAAAAGCGTTTTGCAACTAATTAGGTTAATTGGCTACATTTCAGTAAGATGCCTAGGTAAAAAGAGCACCTGCATTTACAGATATGTCTTCTTTTTTATTATACAACTCTACATTTTATTTGTGCAAACTGTGTTTAGCGACAAAGTCTTCTGGAAGTGTTCCTGATCAATGGAGAAATTTCCAATACAGAATCAGGCCTGATTTTATTGCAATGTCACTTGAGGATTTGAGGATCAGGAACATCCAATACTAATACTCTCCTTTTTATAAAGAAATCTTAAAATGTAACAAGTTTATACATAACAATGTTGTACAGAAATTTTGTTTGCACTATAGACGCTTCACAAAAAAGGTTCATGCAATCCCCGTCTCCATCCTCACTTCCTCTTTTTGCAGTAAAAGCCTCCAAATGCATGGAGAACTGAAGGTGGGGGAAATCTATTTCTACAAAGGTTCACTGGTGTTTACTCTAAAAAGGCAGGGCTGTGTTGACATGGGGTGATTGGGGAGATGGAGGAGCGGCTCTGTCTTTGTCCTGCTGTTGATGAAACTGGACGTGTTTGAGGTTCTGATCATGTTGAAACACAAGAACATCAAGAGCCTCTGATGTTTGCAGCACTAGATGAAGTCTGTGCCATAGAGTGACCTCATACTCTCCTCAGAAGTACATGCTTGAGAAACAAATAAAGTCATAATGCCATTTTGGAGTGTTTGTAGAAATTCCATGGGGGATATGAGAAAACTTTACAAACAAACTTTTGTGAATAATTTGTATAAAAGAGAATGCCCTACGCAATAACAGGCTTGAGATGCACTACTATGGCCAGTTGACTTGACTGTACATGTGGCTGTAAAGGTAAAGAGGCTCATCCTACGTATAATTGGAAGGTTGGTAGTTTGATCCCTACTCCCCAATGTTGTTAATATGCCCTTGAGCAAGACACTGAGGGTACCCTTGTATGGTAGGTGAGAGTTAATGGGTGAATAGAGGCTAAATGTGGATGTAGAAAAGGTGCTGTATAAAGGCAGAAGTTTAACCATGTACAATTTAAACTGTGAAGTGCCTAAGAACAGTTGCCCCATACTCTAAATATTTTTCTAGTTCTTCTTAAAATTACTAATCAAACAGCTGAGTTGCTTTTAACTGTCAAGGTTTTTACCGACATAGCTAAGTTAGGCTATCCTCATAACTCTTAGTATTCTACATGATCTTTAAATTTACACGTAAGGGACAGACTTAATCATGCTGAGAGCACAGGAACAAAACGGAAAAAGATGGAAAAACATATTTGCACAGCAACTGCACCTTCCAAGGAGCACATATAATAGCCTGACCTCCTGTACCAAACGTTGGAAGGAGTGGAGTGCCAATAATATGCTACTGTACAATAAGGTTTTGAGCTTTATGTTTTTAAGTGTAATTAGCTTGGGAATAAAACAAGTAAAAAAGTAAAGGTTTTCTTAATCTGCAAAAGTTGCTAATTTTTATTCAATTTTATTCAACTGATTCATTTACACTCACCGGCCACTTTATTAGGCACACCTGTCCAACTGCTCGTTAACGCAAATTTCTAATCAGACCACATGGCAGCAATTCAATGCATTTAGGCTGTAGACATGGTCAAGACGATCTGCTGCAGTTCAAACCGAGCATCAGAATGGGGAAGAAAGGTGATTTAAGTGACTTTGAACGTGGCATGGTTGTTGGTGCCAGACGGGCTGGTCTGAGTATTTCAGAAACTGCTGATCTACTGGAATTTTCACGCACAACCATCTCTAGGGTTTACAGAGAATGGTGCGAAAAAGAGAAAATATCCAGTGAGCGGCAGTTCTGTGGGCGAAAATGGCTTGTTGATGCCAGAGGTCAGAGGAGAATGGCCAGACTGGTTCGAGCTGATAGAAAGGCAACAGTAACTCAAATAACCACTTGTTACAACCGAGGTATGCAGAAGAGCATCTCTGAACGCACTACACGTCGAACCTTGAGGAAGATGGGCTACAGCAGCAGAAGACCACACCAGGTGCCACTCCTGTCAGTTAAGAACAGGAAACTGAGGCTACAATTTGCACAGGCTCACCAAAATTGGATGATAGAAGATTGGAAAAAAGTTTCCTGGTCTGATGAGTCTCGATTTCTGCTGTGACATTTGGATGGTAGGGTCAGAATTTGGTGTCAACAACATGAAAGCATAGAACCATCCTGCCTTGTATCAACGGTTCAGGCTGGTGGTGGTGGTGTAATGGTGTGGGGGATATTTTCTTGGCACGCTTTGGGCCCCTTAGTACCAATTGAGCATCGTTGCAACGCCACAGCCTACCTGAGTATTGCTGACCATGTCCATCCCTTTATGACCACAGTGTACCCATCTTCTGATGGCTACTTCCAACAGGATAACGTGCCATGTCATAAAGCTCAAATCATCTTAGACTGGTTTCTTGAACATAACAATGAGTTCACTGTATTCAAATGGTCTCCACAGTCACCAGATCTCAATCCAATAGAGCACCTTTGGGATGTGGTGGAATGGGAGATTCGCATCATGGATGTGCAGCCGACAAATCTGCAGCAACTGCATGATGCTATCATGTCAATATGGACAAAACTCTCTGAGGAATGTTTCCAGTACCTTGTTGAATCTATGCCACGAAGGATTAAGGCAGTTCTGAAGGCAAAAGGGGGTCCAACCCGGTACTAGCAAGGTGTACCTAATAAAGTGGCCGGTGAGTGTATATCTACATATTTACCACTTTTTATACCACTTTTGCACTTTCTATAGCTGTATATTTACTTTCTTTTCGTGTTCACATTGGAGTTGTCGGTACCTTGACATTTATCTATCAAAAACAGCAGTGTTATCCTGGCAGACAATATTTCGCAACATCAAAACAGCATTCAACACAGTTTCTCTCAGAGTGTTATTATTCTCCAGTCATCTTTCAGTGGGAAGTTGAACAGTCTCCTGCAGGTAGCCATCTGAAGACGTCCGTTTGGTCAGTCATGTTGTGGCCGTGTTACAACAATAACAAACATTTGCATCATGCAGTTTTGGTTATGCTTCGCTGCCCCAGAAACAAATGTGATGCAGACTGTGTGTCCTGAACCTCCAGCAGAGCATGGGGTACCCAATATCTGAACAGAAAAAGGAATGCATTGAGAATTCTACATCTAAATGCTAATGCACTGAGAATCACAGATCAGTTTGGATACACTTTTACATACCCAATTATACACAGAGCATGCATTTAAAAAATGCCTATGCAAGCATCAGATTTGATTATTTCAAGTTTCTAATTCATTGATTTAGTACAATCTGTTAAATTTGTGCAGAAACTGCGACTTACAACTTGACCAAAAAACTTAAAACTTGACGGAAGAAGGTTACTGAGATTAGAGCTGCCAGCAGGAGCCCTAAGACCAAAGATGAGATTTATGAATGGAGATAAAGAAGACAATGAAGTTAGTCAGTGTGACAGAAAATGGTGCAGAGGATAGATTTAGATTGCTATGGTGACCACTGAAGGGAACACCTGCAAGATCAAGAAGAATTCTAGCGCTACAACTTACTTAGTATCAATTAAATGCTTTTGAGTTACAAGAAAAGCTACATTCAGGATAGCATGCAGCATAGAACCATTTCTGCAACTGTGTTCTTCCTACTAATTTATCTAAAAAGCTCATTGCAATGCAGCTTCTTTCCCCTCAAGGAGTTCTAATCTTTCAGTCACATCAAAAACACATTTTTCCATACCACCCAACTCCCACCGTGAGCAACAAACAAACAACATTTTAGAACTAGGCCTTCCCCAGGCAAAATCTTTTAATCCCTGAAGCAAAGAGACATCACAAAAAAAAAAAAAAAAAAAAAAAAAAAAAAAAAAATGTGTGTCTTGTGTGACTGTTGTTGACAACTGGAAAAAGGTCATTTCCTGATCCCAGACAAATACAGTTTGTAGTTGTCTGTTTAAATTAGCCTTGCCACCGACTGACCTGGATCTGGAACCTCTCCCACTGAAGCCATACTGTTTATTATCTCACCAATAGTTATGTTTTTGGATTGGCTTTTTGGTAGGTTGGTTTGTTGGTCAGTTAGCAAGATAACTCAAAAATAATGGTTGGATTTTGAGGAAATTTTCTGGTACGGTAAGTAACACAATGTAGAACCCAGATTTTTTCAAACAAATTCTGTATCATTACAATATAGGGCCAAAGATAGGCGCTCAAGCCACAAGGGTCAGTAAAGGAACAAATGATTTTGTTTTAAGATATTTTTGACCATTGTAAGATATACAGGTTTTGTAGCTCAGTGAATAAAGCATTTTCCCCTCAACAACCCTGCTTTCGTGACAGGCCACTATATCTTTACCATTGCAAGATAAGTTTTTTTTTTCTAGATCTTCACCTTGTGCGTATTCTGCATATTATTGACCATTTTTCTCTTGATTGGATACATCTCTTGCAATAAATCTGTCTCCATTTGTTCCGCTTACTGAATGTCAAACTCTAATAAAGAGACACTAGACTATCCCTGTATAGAAAATATAAATACAACAAAATCATTAGATGCCTGACCAGGTTGTGGTATACAGCACTATACAAGCAATATATATTTCGACAGTAAGATGAAGTTACTGTGTAGGGCTTATTTCGGTGACTACTATATTGCAGACATGTTTAATTTGTGCGTGTCATTTGTTATGCTTTGCTAATCCACTGTTATCTCCAACTCTGCAGCAAAAATCCCATCTAAATCTGCAATGCACTGGTTCCACTCTCTCCCAATGACAAAGGCTTATCATACAGTATTAACCTGCTGATCCACCAAGGCCACGGGAACGAGCACACAATGACATACAAACTGAAAAAAGTCATTATTTTCTCTTGTACACAGTATTCATTACAACATCCAGGAACTTGGCCTTAATACCTGATTTCAGCACTTTGGCCCCGAATACAAACGTCTAAACTGTATCAGATTCCTTACTGTAATCAATAATAGAAGAGAAACGGCAAAACAATACAAATCAATATGTTTCAGTAAAAATGTACTCATGGGTAGAATAACCTTGCTCTGGTCTGGACTTTACTGTGCTTAAAAACAATCTAAAAAACAATTTCAGAACATATAAGAGTTTATAAAAAAAAGATGTTTTGTAATAAATATATAAACCACAACATGAACCACTATATAAAGATTTATAATCACAGAGAGTTTGTTGTCTGACATGTTGGCCTATGGTGTGCTATATGACAAGCCTTTTGCCCTTTGCATGCCATGGGGCCATTAACCTCGTGTCGCCCATCTGTTTGTAGTACATTTCAGAGCATGAGATTTATTCAGAAACTGATGGATGTTGACTTAACAATGCAACTTCAGTCAGGACTGTCAGAGCAAGCAGTTGAATGGTTCTCTAATTATCTGAGTAATAGAACCCAGTGTATTAAATATGAAGGTCTATGTTCTGAATTAGTTACTGTCCACGAGGAGGTTCCACAGGGTTTTATATTGGGTCCGCTCCTATTCATTATTTATGTCAGTGATCTGGGATTAAATGTTTCTGATACTATTACACATTCTTTTTTGCTGATGACACAGTTATTTACTGCTGTAGATCAACTCTTGTTCAGGCCATTAAATCCTTGCAAAAAGCCGTTGTTGCTGTCCAGCATTCTTTTCTTCAACTAAAAGTAGTTCGCTATGCTGATAAGATAAGTTTATGTTGTTGTTGCTAATTGTAAGAAGATGCCTCATACTATCTCCTCAGTGTCCACTCTTGAGGGAAACAACATAGAGGTGTTTCATGTGTATAAATACCTTGATGACTCCCTCACTTTCAAATCACATGTGGAAAATCTTGTGCAGAAACTAAAATTTGGGCTTTTATTTTCAAAACCAGCTTTGTTTTTCTTTTGAAGTAAAAAGGCAACTTGTCGCTGTGATTTTCCTATCTGTGTTGGATTATGGAGATATGAGGTTCATTACTAACTGTAAAGTGATTACACACCTCTATGAATTGTATTCTTAAGTGGGATGGCCTGCCCTGGCGAGTCGAGTCATTGGTACACTTTCATTTATAAGGCAATGCTTGGACTTCTGCCGACCTACATTGTTACACTGTTCCTTTTTAAATTGCAATAAAACTTACTTGGCCCAGGCAACAAATATCCAACTGCACATGATTTAAATGAAATCTATGCTGAAATCTTTGCCTCTTGACAGTGGGCTAATGATTCTATAGTGGCCTAAAGCTTTAGCACTCATCATGGGGCATAATGATGATAACCTGTGGGTGCCATTTTCTCCTGGACCATCCCAACATCTGCTTGCTCTTCAGACCTCTTCAGAGAATATGTGTTCCGGTCCAAATGTAAGATTGATCCTCCTCGCGCAACTGGGATCAAAGTGATGAATGTTTTATTTTTCAGAGAAATTAGCACCAATTTATTTTGCAACCCAACTGGGTCATGCACTTCTTTGATAAATGACACCCACCTTGATATATGTGTTGGCTTATTTGGTGTAATAGGAAAACTCAATTCAGCTCATTTTATTTTTGTTGTAGTGTTTTTTTGCTTACATTTTTTTACCCTTGTCTTTTCCATTTGTACTGTTTCTCTGTGTAACTAGACATAGACAGCACTGAATGAATCACTTTCTCAGTTCATCATCATTTGGTGAAGCATGATGTACACTCACCTATGAAAGCCTGACAATAAAGCCAAAATGACTTACTGTTTCTTTTCTCATATAACAGTTATAATATCCTATTAAGGTTATTAAACATTTTACATTAAATAAAAGAAAAAGAATCACATATGTTCAACAGATTCAAAGATATGTTTTCCATCTGCATTTCTAAAGTAATATTGCGATGTGGGGCACCTCCAGTTTGCAAGTACAAACATTTGGAAAAAGGCGTTACACTGGCTCTTATCATTTTTTGAACAGGACCTTTACAGCTCGAAGCCACAGCTAACATCTTAAGCATTTATGTATTCACTTAGAACTGAGTCAAAGTGGTAAAAGCTATGCACACAGCCAACTGGGGATCTGTGGGAACAAGTCTAGTCCCATTTCATCCTTTATGAATCAAAGCCCTCGCCCCTGGACTTGGATTGGGAACAATGCCCCTGGAACGGGACGCCATCCATTTCGCTGCTGCCTCATGCAAATGTGAGCACTGTGTTTGGATGTGAGCACACGGGCCCAAAATCCTTGAGTCTTTGGTTCATCTGAACTGTGAGTATAGCCATGTTTGATTACAACTGTTCTTGAATGAAACATCAGTCCTCCAAAATGGTTCAGCTGTTTCTTATTTGAACAACTGAAAATCAAAAATGAACATTTAGCAATTGAATACAAACATGAAATGATTTTGTATTAGTAAAACACCTGCATAATAAAATTTGATATTACATTTACAGCTATTGGGATGCTAGCTGGGATAGCTGTTGAGGTACTAATGTGTTTTTGGCCCTTGTGTGTGCAGCAAGATTTGTTTTAAGTTCACAAACTTATAAAAATCCATCTTGTCTGGCTCAACCAGAGACTCTTGAGGTCACATCATTGGTGGTTTGCCAAATGGTTTCAATTGTAACCAACAAGGTGACACTATAAGACATTAGCATAGATGGCATGATACATTTATAAAAACAGCAAAAATCCTCCAACACTATCCTTTTTGCAGTGTTCTGCATCTGTTATGTAGGCTAGGCTAGAGTGGTTTGTTGGGTATTAGCTAGGTAAGACAACAACAACAACTTTTCATATTTTTATCTAATACTGGTGTGTAATGACATCCAAACAGATGTCAAAAGTTTAACATGCTGCCCCCCAAATATTTACTGAATTGTGTAGTTTGTCACACAGTTGTTAATGCATATGCATTAGACTATGATGCACAATAACATTTTATATAATTTTTGGTATCCCACCTTACCACCTGTAATGGGCCAATAAAGCAACAAATGGATATCACATGAAATTATATTATGTAAACAATATAAGAACAACAAAGAAGAATAACAATTCTGCCATTATTTTCTGACTGGGAAGTGTCCATTTGTTCTGGAAAGTGTACTGGGGTCAACAGGAGCCCAAATATTCTTTGTACTGGGCAAGCTTCAACTAACGAGTTATATGTATACTTTTAATATACCGTGAATTAATATGTTTACATTTTTGTTCATCTTGACCAGTTAAAACATCTTGTTTGTTCTTTTTTAGATTGCAACCAGACACCTTTTTCATTTCTGGGCCTTGTAACGGACTGCTGTAGCTGCATTCAGACTGTGCCACATGTTAGACATCTCCTGCTGTGCTCATTACAGTTGTTGGTGGAATTAGCGACAGAGGGCGGAGCTGGAAAATGTGCCATTAACAAGACATCGGCGGCAGACCGGTCGGAATGCTGTACTTCCTCCCACACGCGCCGGAAAACCACCATTATTGTTCTCTAATAAGCACCGAGCTCCTCGCGTTGCTCGCATGCCAGTTTGTGTGTGTAACATCCATCCATAACAACATCATTACCAGGGCTTTGTTTTGAAGCTCATACCCCCCCGCCCCACCCCATCTCTCCCCGTCCTCTTCTGTCTCATCTGTTCATCCTTGGCACGCTTGTAGGAAGGAGGAAGCAGGAAAGGAGAGGAAGATGTGGAGTCAAGGAAGTGTGTTGGCTGCATTAGCATAGCAGACACATGGTGAGGGCTGGAGACTGGGTACGGGAGCAGATGTCCATTTACATATTCGACGTGGAGCCAGCGGTGCATGTGTACGGACCGGAGGTGGGTCTATGGGACGGGGGCAAAAACTAAAACAGGTTGTCACAAATGTAAAAGAGCATAGAAATTGAACCAGGCTTGAATCAAACTTAAAAACTAGCTCTTTAGAAAACATGTGTTTTAACACTGAGCACATTTTAAGTTTATTAACAATATGTCTAAACAAAGAAAATACATTTTAATTACCTTTAACCCTAACCCTAACCCTAATTAAATAAAATAAGCCATCTGGACATGGAGGCTCTCTTGTTAATAGCACACTTTCCAGCTCTGCCCACTGTCGGTAATTTTGCCACTTCCAGATGACTTCTTTCTAACCATGTTTTAATTCTGACAACCTGAATTACTGAGAATCTTCACAGACTCTGTTAATGAGGTTAGGTTTTGTTTGTTCTTCATTGACTTAAAATGATTGTTGTCTGAGGCTGTTTGTCTAGCCAGTAAGACCCAGAAACAAATAATGCAAAAAGTTTTTGGAGCTCATTAGCATGTTAAAATGTTGTTTCCTCACCAAAAACACTGAGAGCTGCACTTCTCAAAATGCCCAGTCTCACTGCTCTACGCAGACACATGAAACCCCACCTACTGATAATTTCAGCACTTAAACTGCAGCCATTATGAAGCCACCATCTGTTAGCTTCATGTAGCTAACAGTTGTGCTAATTAGCCATTATATCATGCTCTGACTTTCCCCCACGATTCATTACTAGGCCTCAGAGATTCTCCTCTCATATCCGAACTTTATTCACGTGTGAACTAAATGGAAATGAAGAGGCAGCAGCGTCTGCAGCATGCTTTACAATAGTCAGAGGAAAGCGTTAGCCCTGCGGTCCATCATTGCAGTAACCCTGCTATAAACTTAAGTATTTGCAGTGGAGTGGGGGATACTAAAAACCAGGCAATTCACCCAGATGGGCGTGGTTTAGCGGGATGTTGCCGTGGAAACTTCCATGCATGTATGCAACTCATGTAACATTTATGCTAATTTTGATGATACATATTAACAGTAAAATATTATTTGTCACATTTTTTTTTTAATCTTATTTTGTACTGACAACACACCAATAAAGTAAGCCTAGTCTTAAACTCTGGTTTCAAAATAAGGAGATGTTTTCAATAAAAATAGTGTTTGTGTTAAAAAGCTTGAAATACTGGTGTCCAAATTTATTTTAAAAAACAAATTATGTTTCCAAAGGATTTTTTTTCTTTTTCTCTTTTTTTTAAGTTGCAACTAATAAAACACATGGGGGAACAAATGTGGAACGTTTCAAATTGCCCTCTAACCCGAAGGTTGGCGGTTCAAGCCCCACTACCGGCAATAAATGCTGCCGTTGTGTCCTTGGGCAAGACACTTCACACCACCTTGCCATGTCTGAATGTGTCAGTGTGACTGTGCTTGGTGGTGGTCGGAGGGGTTGAGGGGCTGTAGGCGCAAAATGGCAGCCACACTTCCGTCAGTCTGCCCCAGACCAGCTGTGGCTACAGAAGTAGCTCACCACTGCCGAGTGTGATTGAGTGCATGAATAGACCTTGTGTTTGTAAACAGTACGTCTGCGTTCCAAAGACTGGTACCAGAAGTTAGGAAAGACAATAATACATTTCTAATGGAGCAAATAGCGCTAGCCACAAAGCCTAGCAGATTAGGAATAATCAAGACAGGTTTGGCAACTGACAACCACTCGACCTCATGTGAGTAATAACAGAGCCTGGTTTAATAACATTAGCAAGTGCGTCAATGTTTACCTGTTTAATGTAATGTTGCAATTACCGTTTATTATTAGCATACAAGCTAAAGGCTACGTAATATACATTTGTTAATTTCAATTGTGTTACGCAGGACAAATAGTAACAGAAATGTGACGGACCACAATAGTTTGACATTGTATGTTCAGATTTAATTAATCAATCACCATAAATCCTACTTTTATAAGTTAACTTTAGTAAATGGTACTGGCACTCAAACCTGGATTATATTGATTGAGAGTAATGTTAATAAATATATAAACAACAACCATTACTTCCCGCAGTCCAGAAAGGTCTAGATTATTATTTTTATTATGCTCCCTTGTAGAAATGAATAGGATAGAACGTCAATATCGGTACCAGGCTGTGTGCGCAACTTTTTTTAACACGTCATTCCTGGAAAGGTCTATTATGCATCAAATTGTAAAGCGTCTTTTGAGTGTCTAGAAAAGTGCCGTATAAAACTAATGCTTTATTATTATTATTCAAAGTCTAAACAAACTAACAAGCCAACGCTGCCAAACACATAACCTCTTTGGCAGAAGGTAATAAAAATAAATAAAATAAATGAAATTATGCATGGAATAAGAGTCACGAGTGGAGCATGGAAAGTGAGGCTTGAATCCAAATTGAAAGTCCATCCCCGACTCCCTCTGTCCAACTTGACCGCCGGAGCTCATTTCTCTGTGGAGTAAATTGAATCTCTTTGCCGCTTCCCTCGGCCCTCTTTTGTTTTTGAGAATAAGATTAGCATGAAGGGGCTGTGATTGACGGGTGTGTTTTGCTGACTTTCTGGCAGGCTCGGGGAGCTGATGAAAGCTGGAAAAAGCTGTCTGACAGTATTGATGTAGTTAATTAGAGTAAACACACAGTGGCCGCGTGGTGCCTCGTTATCTGCCGCTAACACACACACACACAAGAGCTAATATGTGTTGTCTTTATATCTCTATTCAGCAGCCTGAAATGTGAAACCTCTCATCTCCTCCTATAGTTCTTTTGTTTGGTGTCTGCAAACACGTTTAATATTCCTGTTTTATCTCCACACTTTGTTTTGGAACTTTTCAAATTTATACTTTTTTTTGCTAACTTGGTGTTTTTGGTCACCTGTGGTTCTGAAGGGAGCGGTGGTTGCAGAGAGTTGCCCAAGCATCTGGATACTGCAGTCTTGTAACTAAAAACAGTGGCACTATGAATCATTTGACCTCTTTTCGAGAACACGTGGTCTTATGGCTGTGGTAATCTTATATCTTTGGAATTTTTCATGATTTTTAACTCTGTAGAGTGAAGTAAAAACTTTTCTGAGAGGCCAGCTAAAGATCAACTATAACAAGCTTTCTTTTAATTAGCTTGCTATAGTTTCTGCATAAAAATAATTCTGATGGTATTTTACAAATGTTAATGTTAAATGTTACTTTTTTAGCGTTGAGGAATTTATGTGGATATAGCCGTTTGAATACTTTTTACAAATTTGATTAGAAATTGTCCCTGTTGATTGCATTTGCAAGAAGGGCAAAAAAACACACAGCTTTACAGTAATTAGATTTAAATGCAAATGGTTAGACACCTACCAAACAAAGAGCAGTAGTAAATTATGCAGAACTAAAAGCAACAACGAGGCATTGGCCCTATCTCACAAGGGTAAAGATATAGTGGCCAAAACGAATCAAGGATTTCTTGTTGAATGTTAACTGCCTTATTCAGTGAGAAATTAAGCCCTCTACAGTAAAGAATCAAACAAAATCTGTCACTTTACTGACTGCTTGTGGCTTAAGTTAGTATCTTTTTTGTTGTTTTTTTTTTTTTTAGCCTGTTTGGGTTTTTTACACAGTAAATACTGGAGAAGTGACAAGAAATCATGGGGGAGACAGAAGGGAGAGACACTGGCAGTGTGTCAGAATCTGAACTCAAACCCTCTATGCCAAGGCCAGCTATAGTTTCCCTGTATATGCTCTACCAACTTCTAGTGCAAAGTTAGTATCTTTGACCCTATCTCAGAATGGTGGGTTTTTGGAACCCGCACCAAAAACTAGTAGTTTCTCCCACGACCTATTACGGATCTTTCTTGACAATTTCATCAAAATCCAACAACTATTTTTGAAGTTGTCTTGCTAACAGACTACCCAACAAACATAATCACCCTCTAGACTGATGCATGTTGCATGGATTTCACACCTATCTAAAAAAAAGAAAAAAAAAGAAAAAAAGTTTATGACTAGTCAGTGTGGAAAGGGAGAGGTTCAAGAAAGTGAAGGTGTCTTACCCCAACAGAAAGTCAATCTTGGCTGTCAGTATATTGTTAAATTGATGTTTTAGAGTGTTGCTGACAGAAGCAGCCTGACCAAGTGTCTTAAAACCATAATGGTAACAAGCTAACAAGTCAAACTAGAGAGCACTCTGATGTGCAGAAATAGTACACTCATAAAACATGCAACTTCTCAGTAAACAAACGCAACAACCTTGTACAACTGGGAAAAGATGCTCTACTTATCATGACCATCGAATGATTAATATGTGTATATGCCTAGATTACTGGTAGGGATTTTATTTTTCATTTATTCATCTTCTGCTTATTCTTGGTAGGCATTGCGGGTACTGGAGCCTATCTCAGTGACTTTGGGCCTTAAGCGGGGCACACCCTGGACAGGGGCTAGCTAGTCCAAGGGCTGACACAGAGACATACACAGACAGACAACCATTCACTCTCACAATCATTCACTAGAGGCCATTTAAAGTCACCAATTCACCTAACACATGCATGTCTTTGGACCGTGGGAGAAAGCCAGAGTACCCAGAAAGAATCCATGGTAATACAAGGAGGACATGCAGACTCCACCCAGAGAGTTTGCTCGAGTTGGCCAGTGCGGGGACAGAACCGACAACCCCCTTACTGGGAGGTGAGAGAACTAGCCAGATAATCAAAATTATGTAGAGGTGTCTGAGTTCACCAAACTACCTATTAATAGACTGCAAATCTTGACTTTCTTAGCAAGTGGGCCTGGGCCTGGATCATTCAATTCTATAGAAAGTAGACATTAATTTACCATTGCACTCACAGCTTGAAAAACATCAATTTGAAATACACTCCGTACTCTTGTCACACAGACAATCTTGTGTGGCTGACTATTTTTATGTTATTGTATAGCAGCAGTTATTGTATAGCAGCACCAGTTACAGCAACATATTATAAAGGTGGATAACAATCTTAACAATCTTAAGGACTTGTAAAATGCTTTCAATAAAGTGCTTGACCAACCCACGATTGTTTTGAATAACTGTGAACATGTGTCATTCATGTTGGGTAACACGAGGACATAAAGGTGGACATGACAGCACTGTGTAGGAGGTATTTAAGATCCACAAAAGGTGCTCAGGTGAGCAGCTAAAATGTAAACAAACGAGTCAACTAGATAGACCCAGGAAGACTGACACACTATACTAAACTTAAACCTGTAAACATCCCTTTATTTAACAATGACAGTGTGAATAGAAAACACATGCCATAAATATAGTATTTACCACACTGCCATAAGCCAGCATATAAATAAATCAGCTGCTCCAAAAGCCATGGATCTAACCCACAATAGAAATGAAGTCCCAGCCTACCTTCGCCATCAGATGAAGCACCCCATTTCAACCAATACTTCACATATCACAAATATGAAAACTTGGTTTAAAACAACACAATACAGTACATCCACATAGATGCATTTACAACTACAATTTGTACATATTAAACATACCTGATATTCAAATAATAATCATTTTCATTTCAGAAACATAACTCCTCAAATAATTTTTAAATGAAAACTTATTCCTGAGCTGGCTTGTTTCATTGGGAATGCTATTCCAGATGACTATGGCTCTGTACATAACAGTTTTCTTCATAAAATTGGTTTAGAGTGTTGTGCTAATAAACCATTAGCTGCTATTCTAGTATTATAATTATGCAAATAATTGCAATAAACAATGCGATTTAATAGAAAAACTGGCATTCTCAGAGTCAGTGTATTATGTGTCCAGTGTGACTAATATTCTTTGGTTTAGATTGAGCCAGGAAAGACTTTGATAAATTAGATCTCTACTTGTTCTCCTTGAACATCCTAGAACAAGTCTTGCAGCTTTGTTTTGAACAACTTGAATTTTTGCCAGTTGTTTTTGGGATGCAGAAGACCACACTTCAGAACAGTTTGACAACTGGCACAGAATTAATGACTTCATAACCACTTCTAAAGTGTTTTGTTGTACATAATGACACAATTTTTTTGTTACTGCAATGCTGCAACCTATTCTAATGACAATGGTATTTACATGTTTTGTCCAAGAAAGACTACTATCAGTGACCAAGCCCAGCAGTTTAGCCTTATCTACCTGTTATATACTTACACTGAAAAATGCAGTTTTAAATTTGGTCCAAGCATCAACAATAATGGCTCAACATTAATAATAATCACAATACATTAGTCTTATGTGGTAATTTTTCCACTGAAAGTCAGTTTACAATTGGGTGCATTGTTCATTCATAAAACTGCACACATTACAAATAAAGCTGCTACAAAGTGATCAGACTCAAGGCCGCAGGTGAGAGTCCTCATGGCCCTGCCGATGCACGGGAGGCTCATGAAGACAAAGACGATAACGCTATGCTGAACAGAGAACTCTTGTGGCCCAGCCAATGCATGGGAGTTTCTCGAAGACAAAGAAGATAACACTATGCTGAGATTGTCATCATCCTCTTTGATGCTTACACCAGAAAACGAACATTCTTAAGCTGGGGACACACTACATGATTTTCTCAGTCGTTACAGATTCTGAAAAGACTAGGAGCACACACTAACCGACTGGTTTCAGCAGATTTAGTTCTGATGACTGAAAGACTGGGGCTCACACATTTAATGACTGCGCCTCACACACTACAAGATCTGTAACTGCAACTGACGCCAACCAAACGCTTGCGGGGAACTCGCGAGAACTAAATGGTAAACAAACATGGACGCTACCTGGGTCGCTGTTGTATTTGTGTGCATAGCTATCTGTTTGGAAATAGGGAAAGAGAAAAAAGGGCTATGTATCCAGTTTCGCTATAGCACTCAACTTTCTTTGGTGTTTGCCATGGTTGTTTATGTTTTCTTCTTAAAATTTCCACTTATATTTTCCCGCCGCTTCCTGTTGCTTCGTCTGCGTCCTGACGCTATTTCCTGTGTCCTATCAACTGTTTTTCATTGGCTGCTGGACTCCATGAATTCCCAGTTGGATCTGTAAACAGCCCACACTACAGGAGTGTGCGTCCAGAGTCGGCTTTAAAATTCATAATGTTTGATTGCTTGCGACTGATGTCAGGCTGGGTTTTTGCGGCACACACACTTGCCGACTCGAGTCTTTGAACATCACACACTAACGGATTTCAGAGCCGACTGGTGATTATGATTCCCTTCAACTAGTGTTGACTGGTAAAGACTCGGCGCAACTGTGAATCATTATAAAATCGGGCAAAAAATCGGGTAGTGTGTCCCCAGCTTTACAGAACGATTTAACTAATTCATTGTAACAATATAACTAATTCAACAGAAAGATATAACTAATTTGAGGGAACAATTTAGTAATTATGTAAGAACAAATTAGAATTTTATGGTAACGTAGTAGTATTTCGTAGGAACAAAGTAGTAATTTGAGGCCACAATTTAATCTTTTCTTCCACCAATGTCCCTTTCGGGGCTCTGTAGCTATATAAATAAAAGTTGATTGATTGATGTCAGAAATATTGTGTAAATATATTTCATTCAAAACGTTGCATGGAAAATGACAAAAATTAAAATGCTTTCCATTAAAGATGTGAAATAAATTATCTTGCATCTTTACAGAGTGCGCCATATGTTTGATTGCTACAATAACAAATGGAGAAAATGGTATATTATGCATTTTTACATAACTCACATCACAGCCTTTGTGTTGTTCACTTCGGCATGAACAGGAAATCCTCTAATGTGAGCTTGGATTTGTCATTGTCATTGTTCGTTTCATAGCAGCAGTTCTGTACATATATAATATTGTTCATCCTCATTGTGTTTGTGCATTACCAAAGCAGATATGGTTTTTTGATGTCTGTTTTTATTTGCATACTGCATAACTCATGGATGCATCTTTTATATCAAGGAGGTTTATTGTCACAGAAGAATGTTGGAAAATTGCATGTGATTTAAATGGTTTACTGTATTATTAACCAGGTGTGCCTCCCTGCGCTCCCCAATGAGCTCCTATCACTTCTTCACTGTCTGACAATATCTTAAATTTATCTATACAAATTTAACACTGGACCAGCATTCCAGTGTAAAATACTAATATGTAATATCAAATTGAAGTTTGGAGCTTACCTTAAACTTCCAGAACTGAGTTAAACTTCACAGCAACTTCACTTTGCTTACCCTTTTTTATTAATGCTTTTCTCTTTTGCAAGGCTTCTCTGTGTAAGCATACCTGTCCAGTGCTAAAATACAGACCCCAAAGTGGGAGAGGGTAGTTAGTGAATTGTGTCTGAGTCCCCTCCCTTCACATTAATTTCCAATCTGTATAAACCAGATTCCAGGAGTGACATACACTAGATTTTCCAAGAATTATACATCCTACAAGAATTTGTGTTTGAATGGATTTTTTTCTATCTTTGCTGGGCACTGTGCCTTATTATACATGTTAATCCCCTAATTTTAGAATATTATCCAATAATGTCTTTCCAATAAAGGATTTCTGTATATAGCATCAGACAATTATAGACCATAACTATTAAATCTATCTTTTGCTTTTCAAAGCTTTTCCAGCAGCAAGTCCAAAAGAATCTAGTGGATATGCTCAAAAAGCTGGATAAGCATTGCTGTGCTTTTCTATATTGACAGCTCCATCAGCGGCCACATGTGGTATTGGTAAAAAAATAAATAAAATAAAAAAATAACATTCTCCCTGTAGATCTCACTGAAACAAGAAACATCTGGTGTTCTGCTAATAAGACACCACTTGATTCAATAATGGATTATTTATTGCCTATATTCATACTATGTCCTCATACTGGCCTGTCCACCCTGTCCAATACACAGTGGACAAACCCATGACGAACCCCCAAAAAGCAATGCATGTTTTAATTTAGGTGTTTTTTCAGCACATAAATTACTGAATTTTCTTCATTGTCTTTGGGATTTGATCAGCTTTTAAAAGAGGCCCTGCATTATTTTGGTTTTCTTCGAATGGACAAACATAAACTCTCCTTATTTGCAGGGTAGCCTGACCAGTCAAACCCATTCACTTGTAAGTAAAGTGGATCTGAAATCTATCCTGTTCAAGGGGGCTTTATATAATGCTTTGTTTCTCTGATTGGTCATGGAATATTTTGAAATGACATTGGCTAAAGTGGTCCTGTGGTTCTATATGCTGCTACTGTTTTCTGATTGTCCATACAACTGCATTCAGAACTCCATCTAGACTAAATCTTAAAGAGGAACTGTGCAACTTTGCTAGTTTCTTTTCTGTTTTGGTCACATTTTTCTCGCCGCTCTGCATGATGAACATCTAATACATAATAATAAAATCATCACAGAGTTTTTGCTATGGCTCATCAAAATGTGGTATTCTCACAAGACTTCAAGGACACCAGGTTGGTTATCCCAATCTTGCAAGGCTGTTTTTCTGAAGATACGCTAGGGGGAGGTGCAGGAAATTTTAGTCACCCTTGCAACAACATCTTTAGTCATCACACTGACTCTGAAGCTTAATTAATGAAATAAAATTGCATAGTTTGTTGACAGGCCAGAAAAACATCAAGTCAAGTGCAAGTATTGTATTGCAGATCTATTTGGGAAGCTTTGTACCCCCTGGAAATAATTAAATTTTTACTTAAAATGGAATGTACTGTATATGTGTGCTATAAATATACATAACAGGCACATTACTGTACAAAAAGCAAACATGCCTATCCTCATAGATCTCACCATTCACCCTCTCCCCATGTATCCACTGTACTATTTACTGTATACATTGTTACCGGACACCTCCCTAGGGGTCGATCTGTTGTTGCCGGTGGCTACAGAATATTCTCGGCAGACTGACCATCTCTCAAACTCTCCGACTCGCTCTCCTGTTTTTGCCTGTGGCTCTGCTGTTGACTGATATTGGTGCCACATGTCAGACAGCAACCTGCTTCTAGGTCTTGCTGTATATTCTTTATTTCTACCTTTACCATCCTTCATCCATGGCCAGCCTTATTCCGCCTTCCTCTTACCCTTTGGCTCCACTGATAGTATCCAATTTTTACTCAACCACTTTCTACCATCCTTTATTCCAATCCCATTTCTTCCCTTTTTGTGTTGCTTTTCTTCTTTTCCTCTTCGCTCCGGACTTGGATGGCCGTTGTACTCAATATTCTATTGATTAGTTTCCCTCTGTGTTCTCTGACCTTGTTGTAATAGTGCCGGAGAGGTCACGGCACATAGATTTTTCTGAAAAAGACACTGTCATGTTCGGTAATCTATGGCTGCACTGTGCCAATTAACGACAAATACACTGCAGACCTTTCTCATTTTGCCTTTTTTTCTCTTCACAGACTAAATGCGTTTTGGAACATGAGGTCCTGAGGCAAAAAAAGAAAAAAAAAAGCTTTGCAACAGCAGGTAAGTGAAAAAGGACATGAGAGAGCAATGGAGAATAGTGAATAAGAGCGTGAAATAGAAAAAAGGGGTTTTAGGATGGTGCAATTGAAAAGTATTGCGGCACTAAAGGCCATGAATCACATGGAGAGGAACAGGGTTATAGCTTTCAGAACGAGGCGGCTGGAGTACAGTAATAGAAAACAGTAATCAAGCAAGAAATAGCCGTAAGTAAAATGACTCAGGAAGAAATGTAACTGTGACGTTATTTAAGGAAGGTTCCTGTTGATTTATGGCCCAGGTAAGTAGGCCAAAATCTAATAAAATCTTTATTGATTACCAAAGGGCAATGGGAAAAGCTATTAAACACTGTAAAATCATATGCTGTAGGGCACCTAATGACAGGAGGAACCTAATGAATTTCAAATGTTCCCTAATTTCAAACTTACTGTACTCTGTTGCTCTACTAGTGCATGTGGAGGATGGACCAATGTTGTATATTTTAGAATCAATTGTAAGGTGATTTGGCAAGTTTTTACATCGGATGCCCTTCCTGTCTTAACCAGCCACATACTGTGACAGGAGAAGACAATGTGAGTGAAGTGTCTGTGACAGTATGTACTGGGACAGAGTGGGAATCAAGCCACCAACTCTCCTGCACCACTGTCGCCCTGTGTAGAGTTTATACAGTTATCATAAACGGTATCTATTATATAGAGTGGCATATCAGTCCAATAATACTTTTAATAATAATAATAATAATAATAATAATAATAATAATAATAATAATATGTGCTCGTACTGTTTTGAAAACAATACTGCAGTCTAAATCAAAACAATGGTTTGTGGGTTCCTAGTCTTTCTGATTTTCTTATTGGACGATCTGCAATGCAGGGTTTTTGAACCAAAAATTGTACACATGTTTGCAATTAAACATGTTTACCTTATATCTTAGGACACATGTAGGTAATTTTTATGAGTAAAAAAAAAAAGAAAAAAAAATACTGCTCATAGCGCCCTTAAGTCAAAGTTTAGCTTTGCTTAAACTTCTAGTTCTAATTTCCACAACAGAATGTGATGCTGCTTTATCTCCATTTTGGTTTTAGCTGCCTTTAAATCAATGTTGACAAGCTGTGTAGTGCAACCTCTTGGTGGGGGCATCACTTTATAATACAATTCTTAATAGCAAATTAGGTCTTAGCATCTAGTTTCTCACAAAACATTCAGATGAAGGTGTTTTAGGTGAGCAGTCATTTTCTTCTACCTAAAGAAAAAGTTTCACATTGCACAGTTTCACTTTGGCAGACATCTCATTGGTTTACATTTGCCTCTCCCTTCTTCTCTGTTGATTTGTGAGAACTTGTCTTGTGGTCACACTCCCCACTCAGCTCCACACACAGCAGTCTGCAGCAGTCGTCCCAGAGGAATGCTTCTTCACAGATGGAGTGAGAAAACCCAACACTTCCATAGTGACACTCTCATCAAACTTTCACTCCCTCTCTTCAGCTCTACTCTGCACATTTTAAGCTCAACCATTGCTCTTGTGGATTGCTTATAATGTAACTGAAGCCCCGCAAAGTCTGCTGCAGTGTTAACTGTGCATTTAAAAGAATAGTATGCAGAGGTGTGGACTTGAAAGTCATGACTTGGACTCGAGTCGGACTCGAGTCACTAATTTGATGACTTTAGACTCGACTTGATGAAATGGACTAAGACTTGAGACTCGCCAATGACTTGGGTCTTGACTCGGACTTGAGCCCTGTGACTTGAATTGATGCTTCTCAAAGAAATAAAAATATGATTTATTTAAGTGTGCGAGAAACAATTAGCCTAATTAAACTCCTTGCGCAGTAATGGGCGCTTTCTCTCCCTGCGCATGTTACTAGTGGGTGTTTGCTGATGCACATTTTAAAGTGTATTGAGCTGTAGCAGCACATGACATTTTGACATAACGGCAGAGGAGATTTTAAGCTTTATGTCAGTCTTTGTTTCATGTTGATAGACTCAGAAATCACAGAGATATGGAGCAGTAAAGTTTTACAACCATTAATGATCTCAAATACACGCGCATCTAATTATAACGCTCTATTGTCGAAAACCCGCAAACTTTTCACACAGTTCCTCCGATGTTTTACTCCAAACACAATCATAAAAGAGTTATTTAGTCACCAGAACTTAGTTTTAATGTCAGAAGGACGCAGAAGGAGCTGCTGCCTCTGTGACCCTCTTTCTCTTCACAGCTGAGAGCAGCTCACCCTGTGGACATCGGGCCCTCATACCACCCTCATGGAGTCTGACCATTTGAGCAGACACATGCACATTTGTGGCCTGCTGGAGGTCATTTTGCAGGGCTCTGGCAGTGCTCCTCCTGTTCCTCCTTGCACAAAGGAGGAGGTAGTGGTCCTGCTGCTGGGTTGTTGCCCTCCTACGACCTCCTCCACGTCTCCTGATGTACTGGCCTGTCTCCTGGTAGCGCCTCCATGCTCTGGACACTATGCTGACAGACACAGCAAACCTTCTTGCCACAGTTCACATTGATGTGCCATCCTGGATGAGTTGCACTACCTGAGCCACTTGTGTGGGTTGTAGACTCCGTCTCATGCTACCACTAGAGTGAAAGCACCGGCAGCATTCAAAAGTGACCAAAACATCAGCCAGAAAGCATAGGAACTGAGAAGTGGTCTGTGGTCACCTCCTGCAGAACCACTCCTTTATTGGGGGAGTCTTGCTAATTGCCTATAATTTCCACCTGTTGTCTCTTCCATTTGTACAACAGCAGTGAAACTGATGTCAATCAGTGTTGCTTCCTAAGTGGACACAGTTTGATTTCACAGAAGTGTGATGCACTTAGAGTTACATTGAGTTGTTTAAGTGTTCCCTTTATTTTTTTGAGCAGTGTACAATGTACTGGTGAGGTATTTAGCTTTATTGTACATCACTGATACTAAAGAACTTGGCTTTACTTTTAAAGTATTCAGAAACCTATTTTCTGTGTAGGCCTCTTCTAATCTTAGGGTGTTACAATAAATTGTAAATAACTAAATAATAAATAAAAATAATAAATGTAAAAAGTACAGCAAACAATTTACCATCTGTTTATCATATATTTGTTTTTCTAAGGTGGGACATAAGAGTAAATTCAACAATATAAAACGTGACAAACATTAAGTTTGGAGTCCTAAGGGTTAAAAAGACTTGAAAGGACTCGAAACAGAAAGTGTAGGACTTGTGACTCGACTTGGACTTGTGAGGCATTGACTTGGGACTTGACTCGGACTTGTGAGGCATTGACTTGGGACTTGACTCGGACTTGAGGCCAAAGACTTGAGACTTACTTGTGACTTGCAAAACAGTGACTTGGTCCCACCTCTGATAGTAACACATGAGAAATGGTGCATTTCTTCACATTTACATTACTTAGATTTTTCAAACTCTGCTCACACTATATGATTTCATGAATCTGTCTTGATTTAAAAGGTGTGACATCTAACACACAGATAATCTAACTGTAAAGGTTTGAGGGGTTTTTCTAAGGATGTGGCTTCCAGCAAAGCTACCTTCCCTTACCTTATCTATGTTCCAGTTCTTCACGCTGCCATCTTTCTACCCATATGTTTGGAAAAACAGTGTGAAATCACTCACATTGCTCACATTGAGCGATTGCAAGCCACAGCAAATGGAGATAGGTTCATTTATCTGAAGTTCAGGAGCAGGGCCACAGCTCACGCTGTGCCCCTTTTACTTTTAAACCATTTAAACCACCTGCTTGATGGCTTTGATATGTGCCCTTGTAATGGGAAGGCAGAGTCAGAGTATGTTATTACAGTAAATGTGAGCCAAGCCTTACCTTCCTGTAGCATGGTTTTTCACACTTTTATGGCTTGGAAAATTGCATTTGTCTAATGGTTGTGTTGGATTTTATACGAACCACCAATAATAGTGTTAACCCCTTTTAAGTCATCATGGACTTGCACACCACAAAAAAGTACTTACTACACACAACCTACCTTTGACAAAACTCTATCTAAGTATTGCATGTTTGTAGGCAAATCTGTCTACAATTGCACAATGTCATGTTTGTAGCCAGCCCTGTTGTTGAGTTTGGATATGTTTGACACTTGGTCTAAAACCCTCGCAGCCTGCAGTGACAGGTTGTATTTGTGACAACACTCCCTCATTCTGAAGCTATCCAGTATGTTCCCGTGGGGCAGAACACACCATCAGTATGTCTCGGGGTTGCAGTGGCCTCCCCCCTCAGGCTGGTGTCAGGAGCAGAAGTGCACTGGGGTGAGCCACTGATGAGAGAACATGAGGCAGACTGTGCTTTCTTTTATTCATATTGCTCCTTCTCCAAACATACAGCTGAGAGGAAGTTACTTTAGGACAGCAGCTACTTTGGACCATTGAAGATGGCAGCACATTAGCCAGTAATGAACTTTCAAGATACTTTAGCATAAATATGCTGATGTGTAAGGTGTGTCCACAAAGTAAGTTTTTTTTTTTTTATTAAACTAAACTAAACAAGTCTCCTTCATGGACCTTTGTATAAAACAGCCCCATAATTTTACCATTCTTTATAGCGTCACTGGAAGTCTTTCATGGAATGGTGTTCAGAGGCTATCCAGTGGGTCTTTGGATGTCTTTTCAAACCATTCTTCATCTCTTAACTGGAAGTTCTTGAAAGAAATGGAAATAGAAAATAATGGACTCAACGCTAGGAGCTTTGTGCACACTAACAGGTTTTTCAGACCTTTAAGCTGGTTTACTTTCTATTAAGGTAAAGTACAAGACAAAAAAGATGGCTTTTTGACCTACCAGTGGTAAGAAATAAGCTTCCAGTGAAGGAAATAGACATATTGTAAAGTCAACTTAGCAAGACGTAACTTTTATGCACATTTATATACATATATGAGCTGAGTGAATGGTATTATGTCAGAATGACTTGAATTATCTGCACTATATTGAAATACACGCATTAATAAACTACACAACATCTGTGTGCTTATTGGTATTTAAACTACTTTGTATAACCCTGAAGTCAAATGTATTGTTCATACAGTCCATTCATTTATGTGTATGCTCTTTGATTTTAGTGTTGCTTCTAGCCTATGATTGGTCATTAAGGGCCAACTTAGAGTAACCTGGCCAGCCAGACAAACTATTTTCCTATTGTGTACAAAGAAGTTAGTCTGGTACCTCATGGTTTGAATTAGATTAAAGAATTTACTTGGACTTTACTATTGTTAAAATGGAAACAAAGAAAAACGAAGACATAGAACTGAACAACGTGGACTGTTGGCAGAACCAACAGGTGACAAAAGAAAGCACTAAATGCTGTTAATCTGGTGACAGAAGTTATTAAATTTGTTTGGTTTTAGCTGGCACATTCTTGTTTTTTGATAGGAGATTATCTTTAGCATTTGTAACTTGTACTGCAGATAAACAACTGTGATAGGCTGAATGAGGGGAAACGGTTTACTGTGGCTAAGGAACCAGACTCTCCTGCTTTCATAACGAAAGTAGATTGGGGCTGGCTGGTAAAGCTTATCCAAAGACTAATGTTTAGTTTTGTCTAACCTGGTAGGAGAGGCATATCAGTGATTAGTCCAGCTTTGTAACACAGAATCCTTGTATACTTTGAGGTACTCATGAATACATGTACAGTATATTACTATTTGGCATTTGATTTTTGCTCTCAGCTTGGTGTAGACTACTATAAAAAAATAAATAAATAAAAAAAAACATGACTTGCTGTGACTGGGGACATGTTGGTCATGGCTTGGACTAATCTTCTAGCCCTGCATGTACACTCTGGACCATATTTACTAAGACGGGTGCTAAACTGCGAGTGCAGCGAGAAAATATGCGGCCGCTATTAATGGGCGTGTTGCATGTGAATTACTAAGACAAACTGCGTGGCCGGTGACAGGTGCAAACAGATGGGGCGGAACTATTTAAACGGCATCATTGCGTGTATTGTTTTGCGTCATGGAAGGTGCGGAAGTGGAACACAAACGGAAGCAAAAATTTAACCAAGAAGAGCTAGAACGTGCTGGTGAATAATTTCTTCATCCGTTATGGCAAATAGATCTGCACGTGTGGCAAACACTCTAACCCTACGTATTTCTTAATTTCTTCTCCTTCGTCTCACACGAATGACAGCAGCCATATCTGTGCAAAAGATTAGCACTGTCCTTCTTCAACGTGCTAAATGTATACGCTATTTTCGCACGCAAAGTCATGGTGAGCCTTGATAAATAATATTGCGGGTGGTAAATGAATGAATTTGCATTTTCTCTGCAACTTCCATTTTGCGCACTCTGGGAAGAACGCCTCAGTTTACATATTCATTAGGTCATAGGAGCAAAATCTGCATTGCGTTCGCTCTGCTCCTGTAAGACACGCAAATCTCAACTGCGTCTGGGTTTGCTCCAATTTTAGTGCATCTTATTCAGTTAGCGTGCACGCAAACCTTTGATAAATCTGGCCCTTTATGACATTATGGAAGTGAGACAGATAGGGTCATTGCAGGTGCTCAGTGTGGAATAGAAGCAGAGCATTAAAGTGTTTCCAGTTGTGGCTGTCAGGCGCTAATGCCATTTACCTGCTCTGCTTTCTCTCATGAGCCATATTCTACACATCAACTTAATGCTTCACCTGTTCATGTGCCAGTATTAATAAGTCATACAGGTGCTGGAATGAATGCATTAGGTCTGGCCCGAGTGGTTTGTCTGTCGAGCCTGTCCAATTGAGGCCGAGGCTAATTTTCTACTGAAATGGATGGCACGGCATTGCTATCGTAATCCTTGCTGTGATTGGAAAGGTTGGCTCGTGTGTGCACTGCCACATAAATGGTGATGTCGGGGTGTGCGTATCTTGATCTATTTAGTTTTGGTGGCGTCTTAATCTTGGCGGAAGGCTGTTAATTAACCTCGCTGTCAAGCCGGCAGACGTCTGAACCGGCGGCCCGTCACTTCTCCTGGGTCTTGTTACTCCTGTAATTAGCGGCGGATAAGAAATTACAAATGCCCCCTCTGCCTTGCGTTAAGATTAGGACACCTCGCACTCTCTCATTGTGATGCATGAGTGGGGCACAAATGTTGGTGTGTAGTTCTGTGTGTGTAGAGAGCAATGGTGCTGGCTGCTGCTTTCATTCAAGCACTTCATTTGTAAGCAGTATCGTCACTCAGCACAGATGGAAATATCAAGTTTGGCCTCAGTGTTCTGCAATCAAAATGTGACTTGGCGTGGATTCCCTGACTATGATCAGACAGCATTCACGAGGAGAACCAGTAGAACACAGCGTGACCTGATCACGACTTCTGAAAGACTTGTGGGTTATTTATAATAAATGGATAAAAACGTTGAAAAATAGAATTTAAACTAAAGTACACTGCCAGTGACAATGGAACATTTCACTTTTTTTTCAGAAAGTAACGCTAATCTCAGTTCTGAAACCAATAATGAACACCATGAATAATAAGACATTCATTTATCTTCTTCCACTTCTTCCCATTTGGGATTGCGGGTCCTGGAGTCTATCCCAGAAACTTTGGGCCCTCTGGCAGGGACAGGGGTCAGCTAGTTGTAAGTCTGACACAGAGAAATACACAGACAACCATTCACTCTTACATTCATTCACTAGGGGCAATTTAAAGTCACCAATTCACCCAACACACACACCCATGATCTGCTTGCTGGTAGGTGAGAGCAGTAACCGCTCTCTTTCGGCAGTTTTTAATTTGCTGTTGGGCAGATTTTGACTGTCAGACCTGGCAACCCTGGCACTAGGCTTCCCCTCACTGGCCAACGACATACACGTGTTGCTCCTCAATGTGAGGGTGAACGGTTGTCTGTCAGTGTATGTCTCTAATTGTCAGCCCTGCAACTTGTCCATTGTCTACAGCCTCAGGCCTGTAGTTGCTAGAAAACTGCACCGACAAATTCCCCTGTCTTTCTTGTTTACATTACCATTAAGAAGGTTTCAGCCATGCAATAAATTAACTTTAGCATGTACAAAAGGCCCATTTCAGTGTAAAGCTGAGCTACAGGTTTTGGCAGGTACAATGTTTTTGTCATTAGTAACCCTGTGCACTTTCTGAATAGTTAAAGTTTGCAAACCATGGGCTGAAAGGCTAGTCACAAGCAATGACCTACAGTATCTGCTCCAAGAGGTTTCATTATTAATGTGTTCTATCAGTCCACCTGCTTTTTTTCTTTGATCTGTTTATGAGAGGTAGCCATTTAGTAACAGTGTGTTCTTGCACTAGCAGTGTTTTTGGTGCCATGTCTACATAGCACTTACCAAACTAAATCTACCTTGGATTTGGACATGAACACTGATTTGCAGAGGAGAAATGTCTTTGTGGGAAATCGTCATAAACCATTAGATATTTGACATTTCTAAAACCAGAAACCTTTAAAAAGAGCAGATCTGCATGATATGAGATGCAGCTCAGCATCAATCTGCTTATAGCTGTCAGAAAATATAAATAAATATCATAGCAGGTCTGTGCTGCCTTTTGGGCCTTTTTGTTGTATTCATTTTTTTTTATCTCCTTTGGCCAAACCTGGCAAAAGGCAAACTTACTTTGGAATAATGGCTCTTTAAAAAGTAAGGATTTGGTGATGGCAGAGGCAACATGTAATCAGCAGCAGGAGAAAACCAAAGAGTAAACACAACACATCCCAGACTGCGACATCAGAGAAGTGTCTGGCCCAGATTGAAGTTTTGGACAGGATTTCCATCCATTATCTCACCACTTGGCCTCAGACCTTGTGAAATCTGAACCACTGAATGATGCATGTCAGCGCCTGTCAATAATTGATGTGAAGAAAACACATCAATAAGTCAGACGTTCTAAAACCAAGCTTTTGTCAAAAGTTTCTCGTTAGCTCTGAATTTTCTCTGTGTGTCTCCAAGAACAAAGGACAAGCTGCTAATCATAGACAATAAAGGGACCGATATGTGAGAAAAGAACATTTTGCTCGCGAGTCACTATTTTAATTAATCTCCGCTCAGCCTGGGTGGAATTCAATATTTCATTATATAAAATGAAGAGACATCCTTTAATTGACTTCAAATGGAATAGCATTAGTAAAAGAGCTCTACTTACTTGGCATGTGCCTTTATTGTCGGCTTCTTCTTCTTTCACACAAGGAGATAAACAAAACTCTGATGGTAGCGTCTGGAGCCTCATATGGTTTGATGGTTCCGTGATGAAATACACAAAAGAAGTTGAAATACTTCCTGTCTCTCATGCAATTCTCTGTGATTAAAAACCTTTATTGATAAGCAGGGCATGTGGAGAGCATGAATATTTGAAGCTTTCTTCCTCAAAAACATTGCTTTATGAGTCCCGCTGAAGGACAAGACACGCATGGTTTACAGACTTGAAAGCCGCTCGCTCATATCGGAATGAGCATCGAGCAAAAGACTGTCACTGTTAGACGCAATTCAATTTGAGTCATTTTGGGGACCATAATTACTTTCAATTTCATTGATACTAGTTAAGAAATACTTTGTGTGTTGTTGAGTGTCAAGAGTTGAGCTGCTTCCGTTTCCTGATACGTTTTCCAACATAATTAGGTTTCCTTGCTGAAAGAAATCCAACTTTTGATTTTACCCAGGGACGAGATGACAACAACGTAGGACATCAGTGCTGTTTGGTTCCCTTGATCATTTGCCGGAAAGGAAGAAATATCTTCTTTTTTTTTTCAAGGTAGGAAAGAAGCCACTGAAGAATAAAACTGTAAACTGTAAAGCCAACTGTAAAACCATTAACACTAGCCAGCTAGTGTTAATGGCTATGTTAGGATCGTATGGCTAGTGGAGCACTTATCACAATGTAGATATTGATTAATTAAAGGTGGCGAAATCAGTGTGAAATCAGTGTATATTTAATTTTGATAGCTGATTGTTGCACAATAAGACGACATCAAAAACTTATCTTACATCTGTCTGTATAATGTTTATTAGAGTTCAGCAAGGTTGTGAACCTGTGGTAACAGCTTACCTGCAGCTCTCTCACGAATACTTTTTTATTGACAACATGTCAAACATGCATCTTACTCAGGTACTTTGTCTAGAATCCAATATGAAAAGAAAGTGCCTTTCTTTCAGAGGTCGACACAGCAGGTGATGTTGAAAAGCTTTTTTTTTTGCGTCAAATGCTACAGACGTCTTCATTTATCTAGGCCTAGGCTTGAGAGCAGCACAAGAATTACTTCAGTGTTTCTGAGAAAACATTAAAAGTCATTAAATAGAATATCCAAAAATAAAGCCTTAAATGGCATCAAAAGTGTTTAATTTGATTCCAACAGGCATTAAAAATCATATAACATATTTTTGTAGAAATTACTTTACCAGTTTGGCTTTAAACATACTGGATATAGTTAATAATTGACCTTTGCTGTTAAAAATATTAAATTCAACAACCTCAGGGCTAAAATATGTATCCTGCTTTAGTGTGATGGCCTTTCGGAAGCTTGCCTTAGCTGGTCCCCCAGATTTTTGACAGTGGCCGGCTGTGCAGTGAAATATGAGAGCAGAGATTAAAAATGGGTTTGACCTCAATTACTTAATACATACCATTACTTGACTGTGTATATGTAATGTGTGGTATTAAAAATGTCAAAAATGGGAGGAAAAAAGGAAAAAAAAAGTTATTAGTGTAGCATCTAAAGTTATTAGTGAGTTGAGGAGGGAAAATCTGGAGGAGGGACATCTGTTATCATTATTATTTCTTTACTTTTGTCACTACTCTTATGGAAAGTGTACTAAACTAGGAAATAGATGTGTATATAAATGTATGTGTATGTATGTATGGATATTGCACATATATACAGTATGTGCAAGAACAATATTGCACACACCTCACACACACCTTTCGCACGCCTTTCACTCACCTCACACACACCTTTCACACGCCACATAAACATCTCCTCCTGTTTTGTCACTTATTTCATCATTATTGTAAGCATTGTTTGTAATGTGTTACTTTGTAAGTTGTACACAGTCTTTGTATATTGTGGCAGTAATACAAAAAAAACAACAACAACAACAACAAAAAGAAAACAACATAAAACAAAACAAAAAAAAAACTGTAAAAAATCAAACAAAAGGGCATTAAAAAGCATTAAAAAAAGACTTGCTGATTCCTGCAAAAACCCTGGACGTTATGGCTAAAGTTTTCCACTTGGTAGAATCAAACTCTGGTGTCCAAGGTGAGAAATGAGAAAACTTAACACTTCACCAATGTGCTAATGCTATGACCAATGAAAAAACCTACTCTAACCTTATAACTAAAATACTTTTTCTATAAACCCACTTTGAACACTCTTTTAAAATGTCCACACTGAGGACAGAGATTGTTCAAAGCATATTTATGTTTTTACAGAATGTTTTTTGGGAACATCAAATGAACAAAGGGGTCTTCTGTCCTGATGACACAACATCATTTCTTTTGATAAAACTTGACAAAGCTATCATATGACCCATGTACAAGAACATTGCAAACTTAGTTTTATATGATGCTGAATGACTATTCCAACCTTTAGTATTCTAATGTGCTGTGAGTAGACAAAGCAGCAGTGGGAGTTGCTAAAGGGCAGCCGGTGCTCCAGTGTCAGCGGTGCGGCCACTGGGGAGATAAAGGTTGGGGGGACAGCGGCTCATTGATTTCTGCTCCGGTGTACGAACAGTTAGCCACGACAAATGAATGTGATGCTGCCCAATGTGCCCCGCCTGTTTCTCATTACACCGGACTGGAGCCCTGACAAGCTACAGCTAATAGATAATGCATGTCGGGGAGGTGGTGGGGGTGAAAAAAAAAAAAAAAAAAAAAAAAAAAAAACACATCCAGAAGAAATAAATGGCACAGGAAAAAAGTCAGAGGTCCACAAAGCAAACCGAGAAGGACGTGATGAGAAGGAATCAAGGTAGGAGCGGTGGGAAAAAGCAATAAAGCAGAGGTGAAGAGATACAGGCAGATGTAAAAAGGATGGAGATTGAGAGTGAGGCCCGAGGGCTCGTAGACACACCGATCGACATGTGCCTCTGATACACAGCCTGGTAAAACAGGAAGGCAGCACAGGTAGATAGTA
This sequence comes from Bostrychus sinensis, assembly GCA_020698575.1. Lineage (NCBI taxonomy): Eukaryota > Metazoa > Chordata > Actinopteri > Gobiiformes > Eleotridae > Bostrychus > Bostrychus sinensis. The sequence goes on from CM036255.1 coordinate 12,342,870, forward strand.
AAAGGTAACAGCAGTAAAATACAGGGAAAACATTTGAATAAGCAAATCCAGAGTTTGCATCACCTTCAAACTTAAGCCAGCGATATAAGCCATTTTACACAGAAACATGGACACACAGACTTGATTATTTTAATGTGACTTCACTAAGCTATGGTTTTGACTTCTCATTGTCATTCTCATTGTCAAACTACTGTTGTCAGATAATGCTTCCATTTAGTCTGGCTAACAAGACACATTCACTTTCTTTGTGACAGGAGTGTCAAAACTTTTTTCATTCAGGGCTACATACTGAAAAATGTATGAGGAGAAGGGCTACTAAAAAGTCTTTTAGCTGCTCCCTCCACAGTGCATCATTCACATGATACGATTGTATTGGTTTTACTCTGGATGCCCTACCGCCACCCCACATTATCTAAGGACTGGCACATAGGCTGCAATAATCACTAACTTTTTTCGTCCGTATGCCAGGTCTTGCAGAAAAGTGATCTGTAAATTATTTAAAAACTAAGAATGGCATTGGGGCCATTTAAGAATGAAAGCTGAGGGTCAATAAAAAAGATCTGCAGGCTGTGTTTGGTCCCCAGGCCTTAGTTTGGAAACCCCTGATCTGGAACCTCTACCATTCAACCCATATTTTGCTATAAACACCAATCAATTGACCAATTATAACCATTTATCTAAAAAGGTATGAGGTTTATCCAATGTTTTTTTCATAGACTTTTGTATAGATACTTTTTTCCATTTGCACCGCCTCAGTTTTTTGAGGTTTAAAAAGTTTTATTCAGTCTTTTGAAACATTCTTCAAGACCTAAGGACAAAGACAAGGACACGGAGGTATTATAAGGAAAACATATTGATGGGCATCAATATTGAAGCCAAGGTGGATAGGAGATCAGCACTGCAAATATCAGATAAACAAAGCTGTTAGATCAACACAGATTCTAACACAAGCTCTATAAAATGATGCATGTCCAATCAATAAGACGCTCAGGGTACACCAAAACCTAGCTGACACTGGAACATGCCGTCTGATTTAAGCCAGATTCTGTCATTACAACAAATGTTTAGGTGTGGTCTATATGAGGGATTATCTTTAGAGACAGAAATTGATATTAAGTGTGAAGGTATAAGACCTGTCTTGTGCTAAAGAGGTATAGCCTGAGGATTTCTATCTACTATGCAAAATATTTTTAAAGTTTACCAAAATCATGAACATAATGCAGCCACAGGGAATCACAAGCCAGTGTACCCAAGCCTGGTAAATGGAGACATTTGCATCAGGAAAGGGATTTGGTGTAAAACCTGTGCCAAATCAATATGCAAAACACTGCACCCTTGGAGGCAGATGATTTACTGACTCCGGAAGGGAAAAGCCAAAACTACAGAAGGAAATGGTACCTATCCTAAAAAGAGAATGCATTTGGACTCACAAAGCCTGTACAACAATTCAGCTACTCAGGGAAAATGTTGCTGTGCGGGGTTTAGTTGCCACCAGTAAAAATTGTGCAAATGTCTCTTGTTACAGTCTGCTAGCCTGGCCAGCTGCACTCAGCTTTCACATTAAAGCCATCTTTCACCAAATCCATCCTTCCAACCAATCCTAACACAGAAAAAAATAAATAAGGCACATTTTATGCAGTGCTTTCCTTATCCTGTTTGGTAAATGCAAAAAAAAAAAAAAAAAAAAAAAAAGTGTTGTGTGTTTGCTACTGATCATTAGTTTAATGGTCTAACCCAGTGTTTCTCAACCAGGGGTACGGGGACCTTTAGGGGGGAATGGACTATTGAAACTTACCGGTAAATAATATTAGATGATTATTACACTGTATTTTGTCATTTAGGCTCACACATTGCAAAAAATCATTATCGGCATTAGTTTAAATGACTTGAATTCACATTATAAATCTTGACTTGAGCAATTTTTGACTAGATTGAATTTATTACTAGATTATTTGACTTGTTTCAAGTTATGTCTGTCTTCTTTCAAGCCATTTTTACAAATTTCAACAAAATTTATCTGCCAATGGGATAAGAAAATTCCAGTTACGCCATTAAGATTAATAATCTGAATTCAAGTCATTTTAACTAATGCTGATATTGATTTTTTGAAGTGCAGAAGAGTCATCCAAATGGTTGTCTTTGTAATAAATGTAATGTGTTGAAAATGACCATATATATTTATTTTCTAAAGTTCATTTTGAACATAAAATATATAGTATAATAAGTAAATGTAATAGGAGTTTATATTGTTATTTTGTTTTTTATGTCAAATTTGAGTTAATAATAATACAAATAATACAACAACAACAACTACTATTACTACTACAGATACTCATGGTATGACAAAAAGCCAAAGGGGTACACACAGCGGAAAAGGTTGGCAACCACTGGTCTAACCAATAGACCAATATCTGCATCTGTTTGTTCCACCGGCTGGAAGTCACATGGTTAATTTTGGACAAGAATTTTACATTAATGGTAAAACACTATCTTCTGCTACAGTATACAGTATACAGTATACAGCCAGCATACACAAAAGTCACATACATAACCAACAAAAGCATAAAGACAGGCTGTCTGCAGCTATACACGAAGGATACTGAGTGCCAATGTTCTGCTAGTGTTTGCTTACACACATGCCCTCAGAATGATTAATGGGCTTCTGCTCGGCACGCTGACCCATGGGGCACAGCAGGCCAGCGGCTGAACACAATTTATTAAGTACATAGAGTTGTCGCGTGTGTGTGTGTTGTGTTTGGAAAGGGAGCAGTCGCTATGCAGATCTCACATTCAGAGGGCTCACGGCAGGGGTCCGGACACGCAGAGCTTTTTAACGTTGCGCTGAAGAGGGCTTTGAGTGAAGGGAGAGAGGAGCCAGAGATCGCAGAAATATAGCAACGTTTCCATGGAGATATGTGTCATCATTCTGTCTGCATGTACCCTCACCATATGGATTGTTGAAAAAAGTCTGTCTTTCCTGACCAAGGCAATCAGAGGCAGACAAACACTAATGGAGGAATGTAAAGAAGACAAAAGTAACATGACCCTATGACGTCTTTAGAGATAAATACATACAAATGAGTATTAAGGAGACACAGGCAAAACACCTTTTATGACCGGTTTGCTCTCTTAACATGAAACTTACACAGACTTAGAAAAAATGTGTGATTAGTTTAATAACATTTAGTCACTTATGTCCATAGATTTCTATTGGACATATTAATTTCAAAGGCCGTTTACTCAAAATGAGCTTTTCTCACTGTCTCAGTCAGAACTCTCCACATCAGTAGCACCTACAGCACCAAAATTCCCAGACTTGTACTTAACTATATTTTGAAGGCTTTTTTGAGGGATTAGTTGATACATATGCAATTTTTAGCCTGATTAATTTGTCTTGTTTGGCTAAAAATGAAGCAAAATTTGATTTTTTTTTTAAGGCTAATGTCAGTATTTTCTTATTTACTGAAAAACACAATAAGATATCCATAATCCCCTCAGTAAAAGCCTTTTAAAGGAACATGTTAACAACATAATTCAAGAATTTTAAACCAGGCTCAGGCTGCCTTGCGCGCTCGTTTTCATTTCGAACTGCTCGGCAGCCTGGAGACCAAGGCCGAAATCTTCGCATGAGTTTGGGGACCAATCACAGAACAGGTAGGGAAGGCAAGACAATGACATGTACTATTCGACAGACAGAAGTTTGTAGTTTGTTTACGGATGCAACATGGCAGCAGCAGACGCAAAGCTATCTTTCAATCAAGCTTTAGACAGTGTTCTAAATAGTTTAGATCGAAAGTTTATTTTAAAAGAAGAACAGCGTTTGGCTTTACAATCTTTTATCAACACCAAGGAAGATGTTTTAGCCTTGCTCCCAACAGGATTTGGCAAAAGCCTAATCTACCAACTAGCCCTGTTAGTGGCTAAGCTACTGGGGTTTAGCGAGACCCCTCGCTCTACATACATCATCAGGTACAATTGATACAATTGGCTATGGGCTACTGTACAGATGCATATGATAGACATTCGTGGCGCCCAATAAACAGGCTCTGGACAATCGTAAATCATGCCTCCCCTTCAAGAAAATGAATAGGTGGTTCCCAGACTAATCTCACTTGTGATTAGGCTGGCATTAGCTAGGTTAGTGTGGTAGTGTAATAAAATTAATTAAACTAGTAGTACTGCAGTATAAATGGCACTGAATTACTAAAAATACCATGATAGCACATAAAGAAAGACTGATAGACACAAATAAAAATTACAATATATGGCTTTAGAAAATGCTTGTTTTCATGTGTCTTCGAAGAGCGGAGACCCAAGATTTTCCAGCTCTTCAGAAGGGACGGGCTGGGAAAACAGGATTACTCAAACATTGAGGAGGTAACAACATTGGTTAAAGGCTCAAAAAAGTCACTTTAACATAAACTCTTTATTATTTTGGTCATTTGATATTAGGGATGCACCAATACCATGTCCTACTTGTATTCATAAAAGTGGGCTGATACCAACAACCGATACTGATCGGTGCATGCCTATTTGATATATACCTTTTTAATTTGAAGGCACCTGAGTTAAAAACCTGTGCCAAAATATTCCAATTACTCCACCTTAGGGTGCAAGAGATTTGCTATAGATGCAGGACTTATAGGCAGGAGTAGCCAAAACATAATTACTAGAATAAACTTACTTAATAAACTCTGTAACTTTAAAAAATCTGTTGCACTGCTGTCAAATTTGCAAAATGCAATTAAATCTGAAATAAGAAACCCACTTATTGTAGCAGTGTGGTATGTTTTACTTACTAATGACAGGTTGAAAAGTTTGGAGACGACAGACTTTGTTAACATAAATCGGAGAGATGCTTTGATCTTTGGAGAAGTGTCTGGGAGCTTTTCAGACTGTTATTTACAGGAGATGATGCATGTCCAATTTGTTTGCCTCGCACGCTCAGAAGGATATGGAATTGCACAGTGTGATGCAAGACTCTTCCACTCTTCAGGTTAAAGACACTCACAGCAGCCTTAACTGAACTGCTGCTCAGCACGTTTTATCATCTTGGCCCATTACGGAGCTCATCATCCAGCGAGTCTTAGCCGGATGGACTTTTAAGCCAACTCAACAAATGTGGTTTGACAAGCTTGGCTGCTTTTATCTCTGTTGTTGATTTACTTAATGTTTTCATCAAGTGAAGGATTACAAAAGTGGATTCCGGTAATGAGGAGTAAGCCGGGTGATGGACACTGAAGCCAAGGCATTTCATTGTCTGCGATTCTCCATGGCAAGCATTAACTGCCAAACAGCCAAAAAGAATTAGGCAAGGGACACAGAGTTTGTCTTTTCAAAAAATTATTTCATCACCCAGAAAAAGAGAAGAAAAGACTGTGACAAACCTGGTCTCACCGCAGCAGGTCAATGACTATATTAATCAAGATGATGCACTGTATATTTTAAGACCTTTTTAGAAAGTACTAATATATTTTAAATTTCTTCATTCATTCATTTAAAGTCACCAGTTCACCTAGGACCCACAGTAACAGAGAGGCTGCTGCTGTCTGAAGGAACAAACTCATTTGTTTATTCACAAGAAGACTGGGAACACTTATAAAAGGATTAAGAAGAGTTTAAAAGATAATTAGTCAACCTTATACATTTGTAGTTTACATTTATACTGTTTACTTTAAATAAGCATTTATCAATCAACTTTTATCACCTAAAATGTAGATGTTATGCAAATAGACACATTGAATTGTAGCCTTACTTATATAATGCTACTACTTACTTATTTAATTTTAACAATGTCAGGTTTAAAAATTTACAATGAAATACAGAACTTTTAAAATCCCAAAAATATTACATTTATTGAGATAAACAAAAAATGGCAGTGTGTAAAATTATGTTGATGAAATGAAGAATAAAAAGGACATATTAGTATTTGTATTTTTTCTGCTTCTATATACTGAGTACAATGTGCTCTTTAATTTGTGTCCTACTAATTATTCATTAATCTATAACCTGAGCTCTACATCACTTATGTGTAAACCTGAATGTTACTTCGCCACAGTCACATGACTTCCTTTTCCTTTAAAATGGCCGCCTCCTTTGGTTTACTTTATTTTTGAGTGAATAAGCTCAGAGTTGTCTGACTCAACTCCAAATCTGTAGAAGATCACCAGGTTAAGTTTGTTAATCAAAAGTTAAGTTTTGTCTACTGTTGCAAAAGGGTCAGCCCTATGTTCCCACATTTTTATGTTTTTAAATGAAGGCCACATGTTCCCACACAGCTCTATGTTCCAACAGTTATAAGATTTAACATTAGAGTGGGGTTAGGATGAAGGGTTGCATGCACCATTTAGAAAAATAATTGGTGGGAACATGCTTCTGCTGCAAAAAAAAAAAAAAGAATAAGCAGACTTTTACTTTGTTTTATTGTGCAGGACCAAAATTCCCAAATGCATATCTGAAGTGATTTGTTTAAGAATGGGCATACTTTAAGACACTGGTGCCATTATTTTGCATTTGCTTTGTCTAGAGCTTTAATGGCAAGACACAGTCAAATGATGTTACACCTTCTCATCACATAACACAGAGAGGACACTGGGTGGGACAAACCAGGTCTCAAGGAAAGGTGTAAGAAGACTTGTATATGCACTGTGGATTGCTTTCTGTACTGTTCTATGTGTAACGGATGTCTGAGGGATTGCAGCATAATTTTCATCTGTGATGAAGGCTGCTGCACATGGTCTCTGCACAATAAACCAAAAGTAAAGACTAAATAATGACAAGATATAACAAAAACAATATTGCCACAGATTGGACTTTTTAAGGGTATATAATTAAAGGTAAATGTGAATGTAAAAAGATTCGTATTTGTGTGAGATGGAGCTGGCGTGAAGGAAGAAAAATGTAAATTAGTAGTTGGCAGAGCTAAAAAGTTTTAAGCATAAAAGATTCAGCCAGGCCCAAAGAGAAGGGCACCTGCAAAATAAATGATTCACTGTGGAGACCCCTGAAGGAAAGGGGATAGGTGAGAGAGACTTTCGAAATGCATCACCACCAGTGGACCTACTCAGCATATTTTTCAGTTTGTGGCCCTGAATAAAAAATAAAAAAGTTTGGACATTCCTTTTATAAAGCATTGGTTAAGTACTAGTAACCAGTTAGTTACATTGTTATTCTTTGATTCTTGAGGAAAACATTACAGTACATATAAAGTATGTTCTCATTAAAATCTTACATACAATACATATTTATTTATCAGTTTATTACTGCTAAATAATGTTGAGTTATTTTAAAGTGTCACAAAATTTTTCTTTCATTATTTTTTTGTTCATCTAATTTGATGTTCACACGTCTAAAAACTTTACATTTTAAGTTTTACTCTCTATCATTTTTTTTTTTTATTCTTACAGCCAACTTACTATCTATTGTTCAGAAAAAGTAATATTCTTGATACACTAAAACACAAATATACAAAATTTAACAAAGGAATAATACTTTTTCTGAAAAATTAATTTGCTGGTAAAATGAGTTCCAATAATAATAATAATAATAATAAATGAAAGTTTTTAAACATATGAATGTCAAATTAAAATTAAGTGAACAAAAAAAAATTTTTTTGATTTTGAGTTGGCCCCAAAACTGAAAACTCTTAAGGGATCCTGTTGCTTTGAGCTTTTGCAGCTTTTTTTTTTTTTTTCTTTTACAGTGTAGAAGATAAATAAATGCAAAGAACATTGTCTTTTGCCTGGAAATTCCAGACTCACTGCTGTACCAGTGGATGAGTCTGGTCGCCTTACAATCAATTCGATTTCTAGGGCGGAGCAAACCCGAATTAACGAACAGCGGAGTTAGCCAATCAGAAAATGGCGGACGTGACGTTAACAAAGCAACAAGAAAGTGAGAACGTAAACAAACGGAGTAGTGAAGCCACGAGGGAGGAACGAGGGAGTTATTTCAACATTACCGTACCATACTGCTGAATGAAACAAACTCTCGGCTCCTCGGTGCGCCATCTTGATTGTTGTCGGCGAGGAGACGCGTACGAGTGACGCTGCTCGCGAAGAACACGTGACTTAAATAAACCAATCAAAATGCACGGTACGCTTGGGATTTGAGTAAACCACTGCGGACGGCGTGGTGACCAGACTGATATTTCTCTGTAGAATAACACAGAGACATATCAGTCTGGATTTTCCAGGCAACATTGTCTTCTCCATTAGCAAGTACTAAATATTTAAAACTTACTAACTGCCATTACAGTGGGGCAAAAAAGTATTTAGTCAGCCACCAATTGTGCAAGTTCTCCCACTTAAAAAGATGAGAGAGGCCTGTAATTTTCATCATAGGTATACCTCAACTATGAGAGACAAAATGAGGGAAAAAAAAAGTAGTTAGGTATACCTCAACCATAGTTAAGGTATACCTATGATGAAAATTACAGGCCTCTCTCATCTTTTTAAGTGGGAGAACTTGCACAATTGGTGGCTGACTAAATACTTTTTTGCCCCACTGTATGTTGAGGATGTCTGCTGAAATACACATAATCTCTTTTTTATTATTTTTTATATTGTTACCACTTATTGTAAACATCAACCTGTTTGTCCAGTGTGACCAGTGACAACCACAAAATCCTTTTCTGTCGGCCAAATTTTTTACAGTGAAGGACCAGACATGTATCACAGAGTAATACATGAGACTGATACATAATTCATTGCAATAAATCAAATGATGTATGTAGAATTATTTGCCTCCATGTGCGGAGCTACTGTCACTAATAAATTTGAATGTGCCATAATGATGTGGACTGTCATAAGCAGGACGTCTGGCGCTACAGGCGGGCTGTACATCTGACTGTTTGCACTGGTGTCAAATGGAATGATTACAACACTTTCTCTCAATAGTGATGCATCAAGTTTATAAATGTGGTATGAAATCTTATGAATGCATGCAGAAAAATGTGCAAGGCTAAACCATAAACTCTGAATTTTCCTCCTTGCTGGTTTGTGCAGAGGAGGCAAAAATCCACCTTGTGATACAGGCCCATTCATTTTTATGTGTTAAGCACATTTATATTTAGGGCTTCTGGTAAATGACAGCTAGGCAATTACTAGTATGGACTATACTGAGGATATACAGCTTCTTGTTAATCAATTTCCGGAAAAAAGTACCACCAACATTACGGAAAGGATCAATATTAATGTTGTCATTATTACAGTACATTATATACAGTGCACACAGGAATTGACCACTTTATTGTCATAATTATCATTTGCTCTAACCAGACCTAAGCTGTTGTAACCCCAATGAGACTAGACATTTACTTACTCTGGTTACACTGTACCCAGTATCAGTATCAGTTGCTGTGGGAACTGGATCAGTGGTATCTTCTTAACCTGTCAGCACCCATATAAGTCATAATGTTATGATTGGTTATTATACATCTATATGTGAAAGCACAACTGGTAGCTTCTTTTTAGGAGGTGCATTTTACTAATTAAAAGTGTTATTCTGATGTCATAAAATGTAATTTCAGCCATTCAGTCAATCATTCAGTGAATGGGAATAATATGGCTGAAGTCAGATTGATATGTGTAATGACTCAGCTCCACACAGAGTGCTGACGTTATACTCTGCCTGGCCAAATAAAAAGTTGCCACCTGGATTTAACTACGTAAATAGGCAAGAGCCTCCCTGCAGTTGGTCAGGTCTAAGTTCAGCAATGTTATGTGGCTAAAGAATGAGGTCAGCTGACTACCTGCATATACTGAATGACAGGGGTCTCATCTATAAAACTGTGCATGGAATTCTTACTAAAGGTCTTATAAAACCGGGTGCACGCGCAGCTGCACACAATTTCCCCTTTATAGAACCCACATGGAGTAGAAATGTGTGCACGAGAACCCACCACATGTCACGCCCTCTCCATGCCTCACATCCACCAAAGAAGGTCAATGCAAAGTGACTTGTGAATGAGATTTGCCTAAACATGAGACGCTAATGAGTGGGTTTCACCAAGAAACATCGAAGAGCGGAAGGCACGAGATGTTCCATGCAGCACACGTGCATCTGTGTTGGAAAGAGAATGCCACTTTTAGGATTAAAAAAACAAAACAAAATGATTGCAATGGCATGAACAGCCTCTTCCTTCCTCTTAATATAGATAACTTTAAACATTAAAAAGAAGTTAAAAATGTAGCAAATGTTTGGATGAATGGTTGGATGCATTTGGATTATTGTAGCTCAGTGGTTCCCAAAGTGGGGTCTGGGGCCCTTTGGGGGTCTGCAAAGGTACTGCAGGGAGGCCCCCAGAGGTTTTCTATATTAAGTTTATTAAAGGTACTGGAAGAAGCATGTGGTCGTACTGGTTTAAAAACGGTACTGCAGTCTAAATCAAAACTTTTGTGATTGAACGATCGGCAGCACAGTTTTAGAACCACAACAAAAAATGTAAACAAAAACAACTTGGCAATTATGTACAATATATTTTCAACTCTTAATATATCATCTGTACCATTGTAATCAGTAAAACTATATTTGCTTTAAACAGGTTTACATCATATCTTGGCACAATGTCGGTATTTTTTTTATGAAATATAAGAAACATAAACTGCTCATAGACCCTTTAAAAGAAATAGTTTGAAATAAACTACAGTTACAGTGATTTTTGTAATGTTTTTAATAGAAATCTATGGAGAAAAACATGACACAGTCTAGTCTTGTGAATGATATAACTTCTATCTGTGATCCCATCATTTTTTTAGGACAGCACCAACACACAGGCATTGTGTCGCAGTGAAGAAAAACTCGTCCCATTAGTTTGTTTCCATCCTCTTAAAATTTGGTTTGGTCCCAATTGTAACGCTCTAATGATGACTTGTGTCCACGCGACCTCACTTTTTAGTCTAATACCCGCAGAGAGAATCCCCCAGAACTGATAGCGCGAGTGGGAGGATAACAAATGAATGTTATTAGTGAGGGGAGAGCTGGAGCGCCGTGGCTTTGGAGGACAGATTAGCCGTAATGCCGGGTCATTTGGACGCGTGGCTATAAGACTCCCGCAAGATGAAAGTGCGGCGTAATTACCTGAGTCAGATCACTAAGAACTTCCAGTCTCCCGGAGCACAATTAGTTTGCAGAGCAGTGGAGAGCTTATAGGGGTCCATAGCACTAATGACCGTAATCAATCATTTATCATACATAGCGTCAACTACTGGTCATGCTTTGATTCTCCAGTCATTTAGTTTAAGAAGGTTCCAACGCGCGATGCAATTGGCAGGAAGTGTGTGAGTAATGACCATTAGCAACAAGATTTATTAGCTTTAGGCCTTGTGTTGATTTTTGCCAGTGAGGAAAGAGATGAAAAGTGGATGTTGTAATTAAAAAATGGTCAAGATGTTGGAGGCAGTGGTGTAATATTAGTACAAAAGTGGTCTCCTTTTTTCCTGATAAAAGTTGCTTCCTGGCTCACAGGCAAAAATATTTCACCTACTGAGGAAATGTTTTAAAATCCAAAATAAAGAAATAAATAGCTTGTGTGCCAAAGGTAGGAGTAAAATGTTTTTAAAAAAATACTACTGCTAGTGCTGAGAAACCTGAGAGGTGATGGGGGTCACAAAAAATGAATTAAAAAAAAAAAAAAAAAAAAGCAACATCAATGTTTATTTATTATAAATTATTATAAATGCATGAATGAAAGCATGAATGAATGAATGAATAAATAAATAAATAAATAAATATATAATAAATAAATATAATAATATTGGTTGTTGGTCTTTTTTTTTTTTTTTTTTACATTTTCTGTGAAGGTTATGTTTTTGCCAGTGTTGGCTTGTTTATTGTCTGACAGCTTAGAAAGTAATTATTAGAGCTGGATGAAAAAAAATGTAAAGACAGGTCAGTAAAGGGCCAAGGAAAAAAATGTTAGAATCCTCAACACCATCTGGATCCAAGATTACTTAAAGGCCTCTGTACCACTGCAAGATGGGGGTCAAAGATATTGACTCCAGCCACAAAGGGTCAGTAAAGGGCAAAGGTTTCAAGGGCCAAGGTATGGTTAAAGGTTCCCTATTATGCTAAGTTGATTTATTCAGCCTTTAACCATGTTATAATGCTTTTTTCCACCTCAAAAACAAACCTGAAGTTGTATTTTGTTTCATTTACACTTGTTTGAGTAATCCTGCATGATGAGCCTGTTAGCGTCATGTTGCTAAATAGCCATTTTATGCTCTGTCCATTCCCCACAGTTGCCAGCAGGGGGTGACAGACACCTAAGACATCCAAGCTTTCTCTGTAAAGTGAAAGTCACAAAGACGCTTATTTTATGTTATAAAACATGAAATATTAATTCAAAGGCATCCAAAACCCTGCCAACCACAACAGAAGCATCACTCCCATTCTTGCTTTTCCAAAAATGTGAAATTGGCATGTCATAAATAGATGTTTAGTGCTTGCCTTAAACTTCTAGCGCTGAGTTTAGCAATAGGTCAGTGCAAACCAGCATGCATGTATTGCCAATATTTATCTGCATTTCACTTTGCTTCTTGGTTTTTTTTCTGTGTATCCTTTGACAGACATAGGTAGAGGTGAAAAAAACACTTTCTTTTTTTTCCTTTAGCTTTCAGCACTTTCATAAACAGATAATGGGAGCTTCTCTTATTGTGTGCCAACTTATTCATTTTTTCAATAATAGCCTGTATTATATCCTATATGAAATCTAACACAATGTTGTTAGAAGATTAAACATTTTCCTCAAGTTGAAGAAAAGAAGCACATACTGCACTTTCCATTTTATGGAACAAATATATTAGTGTTATTATATTTAGCCATGTGCAACACACCAAGAACATGTAGCTCCTATTTAAATTAATGCAAAATACTCTGTAATCTATTCTGTGATTTTTTGATTGGTTGAGCCATTAGATGACCTGGAATCTTCTACACTTTATTACCTCAGTAACACCGTCCTTCACAGACAGGCACCACTCTTATGTGCAATCCCAGCAACAGCATGATAGTAATGGAAAATACCACCTATGTAATCTATCTGCTCCAAGGTAAGTTATAATATTTCCATACTTGTTTTATTTTTTTTTTTTTTATTTTTTTTTTTTTTACTTTTTTACCACATTGACATCAAATGGAGGACCCAGAGAATACTGTTATTTTCCAGAGTTAAAAACATGGACTGAAGCTCAAAGCTACTGCAGGGAGAACTTCTTCAACCTGGAAACCATAGAAACAGAGGAAGAATGGTCAAAAGTTTAACTAATCTTACAAAATGTCAACCTTAATCCATGGATTGGATTGTATGACGACCACACGAGCTGGAGATGGTCCCTTGATGACACATATTTGTATCAGAATAGTACTACACCATTTGGCAACTGGTTGAGGTTTTCCATTGACAACTTTATGGGCATTGAACATTGTGCTGCTCTATCCTCTATGATGAAGACTGTACCACATCATTATATTCATTATATTCATTATACACCTCATCAGCCCCCCATCATACTTTTCCTTTACCTTGTCCCAAATTTTACTGTAGTTAACATGAATAATATTATAAATATGTTAAATATTTTTTTACCCACCCAATATAACCACCAGCTCCCAGTTAGATAATATATTTTTGACATGCTTGGACATTTCATTCTAAACATAGACATACAATCTTTTTGTATGGTTGATATTATATTAATGACTTCTTTATTTCATACAGGTCCACTGAAATTAAAGACATACATGATTGAACTAAAAACAGACTCAATCTGGATGAGCCTGTAGTTCAGGATTCTCTTCTGTAAAATGTGAGTTAACTTCATTTTCACTGTTTATTTTATTTTATTTTTTTTAATTTGTGATAAACCATGAAATGCTAATGCAAAGGTGTTTAAACAAAAGCATACATGGTTCCCCTTAAAACAGGTTATATTGATTGAGTTTCTTTGCAGTTGTCATTGGTACATTTCCCTTGTGTTGAATGAATAAAGTAGTTCTATCCTCTATCTTATCTTATAAATATGTCTTTGGGTTTGACTTTGCTGCTGCCGATGCCAAATCCCCACCCTCTCCTTAGGCTCCTCATGAGACGGAATTTAATGAAAGATTGAAATATTTATGTGTCGAAACTTGTTTACCTTGCTGTCTGGTGGGGCATATCCCAGATTGGGGGTAGACTCCATTCTCTTTGCGCAGTGTCCTTTCTCTCAATTCACTTTGTTCTGTACATAAAAATTAATCAAGCTGGGGAGAGGAGAGAGGCATATTATTATAAAGCGACATACTAGCTGGATTCCATGAGGATTCCTTGCTAATAGACCAATTTTTTGTCTGTCCTTTGAGAAACAGCCACTTAAAAAAACTCACTGTATATTCGAGACCTGCTGATGATATTGACCATAGTGGGGCCATGGGGTCAAGGGGGAAATCAAGGGAGGTCAAGATAATCATCCAAAACCAGCTAAAAAAGATTTATGTCTGGAGACTGCGCTGGCCAGTGCATTTTCTAACAACACTTGGACATATGTCTTACAGTTTCAACCCCTGACCAACTATTTGCATACCAGAAAGTACTTCATGTACTGTAGAATGCTGTAGCAGTTGTTTTGCCTCTGTACAAGTCATAAAAAGGGCTTTTGTCAAAAAGAAAATTCTGTTTTTTGGCAGTTCATCACATAACTCTGTACCATTTTAAGCAACGAATTAGACTTGAACAGCCTGAATTTCAATAAAACCAATGTAAAGGTTGGCGTGTTCTAAAACTTTAAACTGGTAGTGTATATTATTTTCTCTTCGCTGAACTTAAATAAACATTATTTAAACATAAACATAATTCTTTATTTTCTTTGTATTCTTAGCCGTGCACATCACACTAAAAACATATATCAGGTGTTTAATATACTTATTTATTACTGTACTGAACATTTGCAGTAGAAAGTAAAAAAATGATGATATAATTCCACATACCCTCTGCAAATTGCTTACATACTCTTGGTTAGGAAACACTGACCGACAGTATTACCACTTGTATGTGCTCACATGGCAATGCTTTCTACTTTCTGCTAGGTTTGGCACAGCGGCAAATTGGTTACTGCCGTTTCCTCAAGTTCCCAATAAAATAAACATAAATGAATAGATAGATAAATAAATACATATACAATAAAATATGTAAACCATAAGCCTCAGATGCTTTACCCATTATCTTTTCTATTCTTGGTCATGCATATCATTCAAAAAAGTAGCTATGTCATTTCCTTATCCAAAATCTTATCTGGTGCACGTAAATATATCCATGCAAATACTCTCTAAGCTTTCTGGCTCTCTTGATTGGTTGAGGCATTAGCTTTAGACTTAGAAACCTTTACAAATGACCTTGGTAACACCACCCTTAACACATTCAACAGAAGTATTATAGATGTTCACTATGTGTAAATCCACACATGTAATCTTTCTGCTTCAAAGTAAGTGCCATTGTTTTGTTTACTGGGTTTTTAATTCTACAACTTTAATTCCAAACTGACACTAAGCATGTTTCATCTTAGCATTCTGGACACTTTCAAATGGAGGACCCAGAGAATACTTTTACTTTCCAGAGTTAAAAACATGGACTGAAGCTCAAAGCTACTGCAGGGAGAACTTCTTCGACCTGGCAACCATAGAAACAGAGGAAGAATGGTTAAAAGTTCAACTAATCTTACAAAATGTCAACCTTAATCCATGGATTGGATTGTATGACGACCACACGAGCTGGAGATGGTCCCTTGATGACACATATTTGTATCAGAATAGTACTACACCATTTGGCAACTGGTTGACGTTTTCCATTGACAACTTTATGGGCATTGAACATTGTGCTGCTCTGCAGTGGCGTGCTCTTGGTGATGAGAACTGTGCCAGTTCAAAATATTCAGTGTGTTATGACGGTGAGTTCAGACTTTTCTTGTGCAATATTGTCATACCTACTGTATGTGTGTGACTCATTTTTTATGCTTTCATTTCAGAGCCAACAAATTCCTACTTCATTATTTTAAACTTCATGGCCTGGCTTGATGCTCAGAGTTACTGCAGGCTACACCATACAGACCTGGCTAGCATTAGAAATGAACAAGAGAAGAATGCCATATTTGGAATCATAGATTATACTATAAAATACTGGGTTGGGTTGTCTAGAGAATCTTGGAAGTGGTCTGACCAGAGCAAATTTTCACTGAAGAAGTGGGCCTCAGGAGAGGGTCAGAACAGCGGAAAAGAAGACTTCTGTGCATGTGCTGGTGTGACTGGATTTATGGATGTCAGCTGTAGTCTGATGAAACCATTTCTTTGTACAGGTAAATCTCATCAATAACTTGTTCTACCTGGCTTTCTGATGAGGATACAGTTCTGCATGCGCTTTTGTTGTATCCCTTATAGCAGTGGTCCCCAACCTAGTTTTTAACACTCAAAGGTTTTCATTAAAACAGAGGTTAGGGCTGCTAAGAAGAAGAAGAATGGAGGAGTGATCAGATTTGCCAAAAGCTGGTCTGAGAATGGAACGATAAGCTGACTTTACATTACTGTAACAATGATCTAAAAACAGTGATCCTCAGGTAGGATGTTTCACATGGTGATAGTAGTTGGGGTAGACAGTTTTAAGATTACAGTTATGAAACTCACCTGCTACTATAACCACAGCATTGGGATGAGAGTTCTCAAATCTGTGTAAAATGTCCCTTAAGTCACTGAGAGCAGTTGAAGTATCAGCCCATGGACTGAATATAGATAGCAACAAAGAAAACTTCTGAGGGAGGTAAAAGAGGCAGCACTTTAAGACGAGACATTCAAGATTAGCGGTGCAGGTTTGAGCCATGATGACATTGTACCATGCACCAAAGTTCAATTATAAGGAATGAAGGAATGAATATAGGAATGAACTAAGGTTCATTAGGCTCTACAATGACAACATCAAAAAAGATGCGCTTGCCGTTCAGATGACAAGACTAGCATTTTTTTCCCTCACTAAACTAAAAACATTAAATAAGAACAGCTTATATTTGTCAGTCTTTAGCTTATATGCTAGTTATTTATGCTAATAGCAACATTAAAGTAGTCTGTTATCAGTTCAGTTGCCAAAGCAATCTTGAATATTTATAATTTGCAGTATTTGCTATAACTCCATTGAAAATGTATTGTGAAACACAGCGACCTTGATACAGTAAACAGTAGATAGGTTAATACAAAATCCAACAGGATTTCTAGCTTGGCCAACCAGACCCTTTACTTTCTAGGCGTGAAGTGAATCTGTAATCTCACAAATGAAACCTTAAATCTGGCAGCTTCATGCAGTGCTTTTATTCTTTAATTAGCATATTTTTCAAATTGTCTTATTGTTGGTTACATTACATTTAATCAAACTTGAATTAACATCAAGATTACATACATGTGGTCAATTGCCTTTGTTCATAACTTGCAATATTTGGTGGCTAAATGCTAACTGATCCTTAGAAAATGCACTGTACTGTGGTCTGCTTCACGCATGGCTCCATTCTTTAGAACACAGCCAAATTGTTTACAGTCAAAAATTCAAGAAGATTTTAGCTTCTGCAGCAGGAGCAATCAGATAGTTTCTCTGTTATATTATTTAGTTGGTACTTGTGACCATGCACAAAGCGAGGCCTTTCACCCAGATTACATTTGTTTGTTAGTTTGCATTCTTAAACTATTTGGTTGTGTAATCCTTTTGGTTTAAGAGATAGGAAGTGTTAATATTATGCCAAGGTCAACAAGAACTTCAATTCACGACACTGCGACTCTGTGTAAAATGTAGAAAAGAACCAAATGCAATGATTTGCAAATCTTATGAAACTATAATTTATTCACAATAGAACTTAAACACCATTGTGTTTTGAACTTAATGATAAATAGTAGCTCATTATACATTTGATGGCAGCAATATGTTTCAAAAAGATTTTGACAAAGCAACAAAAAGTGGAAAATTCTTTTACTAGAGCTGGAGTGAGCATTTGCCACTAATTTAGTAAAATGACTAAGTTTAAAGAGCCATTTTGGAAAGGCAGTCTCTATTATTAGTACTGTATTTGTGTCATGATTCTGTACTGGAAATGACTCGTAGATGGGCTCAGGAAAAGAAGCCATGGAAGCTCGAATCTTCCCAAAATTTTGTCCACATTTATTCTACCTAGAATTATAAATTTGGGCCTATTTGTGTAGTACCTACAAACAGAGTAACAATATTTTTCTTTACAGTGGGCACTAGAAGGAGAGAAGCATTATATATAGCATTGTACTGTCAGGTGTCTACCTGATCTAGATGTCCCATTATAATCAGGGTTTTGTAATATCAGTGCAAACAATTGTGTTTTCCTCAGCCTAGCCACCAAACATAGCTGCCACCTGCCACTGATGTAGACATACAATATTTTTGTATAGTTGATATTATATTAATGACCTCTTTATTTGATACAGATCCTTTACAGATATTAAAGACATACAAGGTTGAACTAAAAACAGACTCTCTAAATCTGGAGGACCCGGTAACTCAGGATTGTCTTCTGCAAAATGTGAGTTAACTTTATGTTCACTGTTTTCTCATTTCATTTGTTTTATTTTGAGTAATGCAGTGCAATTCAGTTTGAAGTCAGAGTGGGTATGAGACCAGAATAAAACTTATCAACTGTTTACTGGTTATAGAGTAAACCTCTGACCTCTGTTTTGCAGCTGGATAGACGATTTAAGGAACAAGGATTCATCGATAAAATTCACCTTAAGTTGGAGAAAGCAAGCAGATGGAAAGGTCTTTAATGTAAAAAAAATAACAAAACAGCAAGAACATCTATATTCTAGAAAGCAAGCAGAAAAAAATGTTTGTAATAGTCTATAGTCACTTGCTAAAAATGCAAGAAATAACAGAAACATAAATGTACTGTATGCTATAGTAACAATCACTAAACAAGCTAACCATGTTGTAAATTATTAAAACAGTAATAAGTGAGAATAAAAATAGCCTAAAAAAAGCCTAAGTTTTTTTTTTTTTTTTTTTTTTTTTTTTTAAACATGGGTACCAGCCAGAGCTTAAATAAAAACTTTCTTTAACTTTGTCTGGCAGCTATTATTCAGCAGCCAATGGGATCCTTATTGAAGTGTGCCACCAGATTAAAATAATTAATAATAAACTCTATTTGACATTTTTTAGTTTAATCCTGCCACAAAGGGGCAGTTTGCTAGTCCCAAGCCCAGATAAATGCAGAGGGTTGCATCAGGAAGGGCATATAGCGTAAAATCTCTGTCAAATCAGTATGCAAATCCCAGCACACTAGGAAAAAGACAACGCTTTTTCTGGGGATTATATTTAGCTATTTTTCCTACTAAGCTTTAACCTGCATAAAATATAATGTAGCAGATTATTGGGCCAATATGAGGAAGTGTTAAACAAATGGAGCTGAGTAATTGTCCTTTATTTATGGTAGCATTATTCGGGTAGAAAAGTATATTCATCATACTGCAAGCTTAAGAACAGAGCACACAAGGCACTGTACAGCTGATTGGATTTCTGCAGGTAATGAAAGCAACTTTTCAGGGGGCACCACGTGAAAAGATCCCCGTAAAGCCCTGCAAAGCCAATGGGAGTTGAGACACGCTGATTAAAAAGTCAAGGACAAAGGATTTTTCTGAACTGTCTCAACTGAAAAGGAATCACTGCGACGGTCGCCAAGAACACGGTAGTATTATAACATAGGGGGTACAAAATGTAATGAGATACAGTTTATCAAGAGTGAGGGTGAAAATGAGAACACACTACACCCTTCTTCCTGAAAAAAATAAAAATAAATAAATAACGAGGCAGAGGATTAAAGAACATTATACTTGCTAATGAGCTTCTGAGCCACAAGTCTTTTGTGTAAAATATTTAAAGGGTGAGTATCTATGCAGACACACCAGGGCTAAGCTGCTTATTTATAGTCAAATACTAATCAAATAATTGCTCCTTTGAATACATTATACTGTTTTAGTATGCAAACTCTAAATGGCTTCATGTCAGTGCCAGAATAGGAAATGTCATACATTATGTATTCTGTTGTATGGCATCATGTTATTGTACAGATTATCTTTGTTAGAATAGCAGATTTAAGCTAAACTGTCATAGGATTTTTTTTTTTTTTTTTTTCTTCAGAATCTGGAAATTGTATATTGGCATTTGCATTAAAAAAGTTCAGGTACATTGCAACCCACCCCAACTCTTCTGGATTTCCATTCATCATCTATGTCTTGTACATCGAAAGTTATTTGTTTTTACAGTGCCACGTAAATATATAATAATACAGTTATTATTAGTAGATGTTAAAAGCTTAGGTGTTAGTACGAACTTATTTTAGTTGTTTTTGAGATTGTCTATTTCAGATTTTTTGCTGTAAGTGTAATATTTTTCTCCTTGTCTCCATGCATTTTTGCCACTGATAATTCCATGTTAATGATGTAGAGAAATGAGTCGATCCAATGTGCAAAAGTAAGTTTGTTTAGTGACTGTCAGTGAAGAACTTGATATATTTATTTTTTTCAGCAGTAACAAAACAAATGGGGGAAAACAAAAATATCTGTCCTGTAATTTAGTTAAGAATAAACAATTTTCAAAAATAAAAAGACTTTGCAGTCCCAAAACATATGTATAAATGTACCTAAGACATTATCATAACATTTGTCACATATTGGAGTAGAATACAGTTTCGTCAGATTTTTTTTTTTTATCTGATTTTTGTTGAAGATATGATGCACCACTAAAAGCATATGGGTAAAGCAACTCATGTTTAATATCTTATTATCCAAAAGCTTCTTAAGGCCTTGTTTCATTCATATAATGCAGTCAACAGTTTTTACAGATAGAAAAATGTTGCATACTGCATGTAAAAAAAAAAAAAAGGTGTATTTAGACTATTACTTGTGTTGCTTCTCTAAACCAGGCCAGTTTTTCTGATAGCGCACAGATAGAGCTGGATATACACCCCATATAAAACACTAGCTAAAATTAAATAATATCACTTTAAATAAAATAATGAAATGAATGAATAAATGACACATAAGACTGTTTGTAACTCACAGTTATCATGTTGGAGTATGTCAGAGAGCAGTTTCCTTTGAAGAGACACCAGTGAACTCTGTGTGCTGGTGCTAATACACAGTGAGGCTAATGCATCCAGACACTGCGGGTCCCAAAGTGACTCTTGCAGTAACAGATCAATCAGGAGTGGCTGAGCAGACAAGCTCCCCATGCCTCCATTGTGATACCATTATCTTCCATTTAGAGAGGAAAAGTCATATTGATTCTCACCATTATGTCACTGCAAATTTGGCTCTATTCTCCTTTTTCCCAACTTCTCCACTTGCCTGGGAGGTAAGGCCGAGGGCTATTGAACTTGAGAAGAATGTGAATACAAATAAATGTCTGTACTGCTTGAAATAGCTCAGAAGTCTTTCTCTAATAGCAAACATTGATTTTCGTATTGAGTTATCAAGACAATATGCATACTATATCAATATGTTATTCAGAGTTGTAACACAGCATGCGTGAAGAAACCCAGTCTCTGTAGTAACTGAATTACAAATAAAATACAATCTGCTGCAGACCAATAACAAGAAAGGTACATTTTAAAATTCACTGACATTCATTCCTTCATCTTCTGGTTATTGTTGTTAGGAAGTTGCAGCAATGGTGGACATTGGCCATTTAGTTGCAGAGGCTGACGCACCATTTACTCCCACATTCATTCACTATGAGCAATTTAGAGTCACCAATTCAACACATGCATGTCATTGGATAGTGGGAGGACATGCAGAGCAATCGAACCCACAACCTTCCTTGCTGAGGGGCAGCTGGTATAGTCATTCACATTATCTAGAAAGGCGGATTGTGACGTGACCTTAAAACTTTAAAAGAATTTGCTGTCAAATATGTAAACCCAGAAATTACCTTGCCATTCAAACTTTGTTGCAATTCAAGGATTAGGAACACATTTCTGCATTGTATCTTACTGTGACAAGTCTGAAATACTGAAAAGTAAACCTCATAATAAACTTATACGAGTTTTGATTTGACCCAAAACCTTCAAACCAATTTTGTTCAGACAAGAAAGTGTGGGCTGCTTGCTCTTTTGCACATGCATTAGACTGAAGTAGTAGTAGGAGTCATGAAATATACAGTAGCTGTCACATGCAACATTTGACACAGCTGCTAAAATTATCAAAAGAAACCTAGTATTATTCAAATTCAGTTTGAAGACACTAGGACACAATGTTCTTATCGATTACCAATTTGTAAGCCGTGGGGTTGCTTTTATGAAAATTCTCTGGCCTCTGCACAGTGTGAAGGAGAGCGAGGAGAACGGAGCTGTCTGGTACAGTGATGGAGGGCAGCTGGGCCGTCACAGAGGGGGGCGGGGGGGTGGGGGTCGAGGTTACACTGTGCTGGATGTACAGTGAGGCCAGTAAAAGCCTTTCATAAGTGGAGAGTATTGAACAACTGTGCTCAAGTACAAGAATTAGACATTGATTATAAGGCAGGCGCTGTGAGGGGAGAGCCACTTGTGCTTCCTGTTCCCATACAGAACACTTCAAGGACTTAACATCTATGCAGCCATTTTCTACATGGATTGAGCAACACTGGCTAGATGTAGAAAACCATACTGTACTGACCTGACCTGTCCCATACAGGCCAGTCGAAATCAGGCTAATGGGATCTGAATCATTACTGTAGAAAAGCACTGGCCGTTTCTCAGATTGGTAAAGATATTCTGGACTCAAACCAGGCAAGTCCAAGTCCAAATCAAGTCCAAGTCTTTGGCCAAAAGCCCAACTCAAGTCTCAAGTCTTTTGGTCCTAAGTCCAAGTCAAGTCGCAAATCCCAGTTTTTGGACAAATTCCATTTTGACACTTTATGCTATCAATTTCATAACAATGAGAACTTCGATTTACAAGGCTGTGTTTTGTTACAGCACCTGAGCTGGCCTAATCCTATTACAGGTGTAACACTGAGACTAGGCACGTTATCTAAACCACTTACAGCAACAGGAAATCCTTACACTATGTGCACAGTAAAGGGGCATTAAAGAGCTGCGTTCAGGATTGAGCAACAGCCGGTACCACAGACAGGAGCTTTAGCACACCCCAGGCACCCAGCGTGAGTGCACCATGTCGCTAATCACTTTAAATAGACACTTTTGAGTGCCAGAACAGATCAGTGCAGGTGCTGGTCATGAAGGGCACCGCTTTGGTAATATAGTCCCTTGTGAGATGGAGTTTGGTGTGTCTACTGATATTTAGATATTTTAGAAGTGGGTTAGTTTACATGCAGGTAGAAATTCAAATTGTGATTACTGACAGCATTTAAGTCTGCATGTTACCTCAGACAGAATATGCATAACTGTGAGAAAAATTGTCTGTTATTGGTCAAAAATTGTGGTTGTGTGTGGATGCAAACCGATGCCGCAATTGACTTCAGTTGTAGCCACAATTAAACCAGAAAAAAATCACAAAGTCCAGCGCTTAGCTCAATATGTAGTTCATTTTTAGACTGGCAAAGACACAGCTTGGGTCTGCCACTGGCTAAAAGTGTTTGTCTTTTATTAAGTTTCTTGTGTCATAAACAGAAACCTTTATTGTCATAGGTCATGGTGCATTTATGCGCTTCTGGAAGATGCAGTTGCTAACTATACATTATGCTATTCAGTGTTAGCTTTCTAAAAAAGCCTAAATACTGGTAATTACCCAGACCACATTGTGCTGAGAGGGATTAATAAAACTAAAAGTGCACAGTCCGACTATAATTTATAATGCATGTAATATTGTATCATACACCTACACATTTTTACCATAAGCAAAGCAATACAAAATGACCTGTATAACCTGGGAGATTCCAAAGACATGTTACATAAAATGCTGCGTGCATTGGCCTTGAATTTAACCTTGACATGTCTTGACCAGGGGCTTGTAAAAATTATATGTGATATGTGTAGCTCCAGGTTTATGTGTGTGTGAAAAAAGCTGCATTTCAGGCATTTGAGTTGTAAAACAGATCATATGACTCTGGGGAATAAAGACATTTGTAAAAGTCATATTAATGCCTTGTATTTAAAATTGTGATTTTGGCATAACACTGCCCATAAGCCTGGAGTATAGGACACACGCCTGGATGACACTTGAGACTCTCCATAGATACTGTCAGGGCTTGACATTAACTTATTTGCTTACTGGCCTACTGTGGGACGTCCTTTTGGAAAGTTACTAGCCAATTAAGTTTTTCACTAGCCAAGATTTAATTAGAGCATTTTGCATGTGGTCTATATTAATACATGTTTTGTTATTTTTTTTTCAGATCATGATGAATTACTCTGTACTAAATTAGGTGGTTACTCAAACATAGCATAAGGAATTAAGGATATCTAATATTAACATACATACATAAATTCCAACTGGCCAAAGTGGCTAGTCAGCCTAAAAGTGCTACTTGCCAAAATGGAAATATACCAGGATTTGGCTGGTTGACTAGTGCTAATGTCAAGCTCTGGATACTATGGTTAAGCCAAATTCATCCATCATCCATCATTTCTTAGAAAAGCGAACACGTATAGATGCATCTGAATAAATTTGAATATTATTGAAGATTTATTATTTTAGTTCATCTGAAAATGCAAAAAGTACAAAGATTCAGTACACACAGAGCAACAACCATATTTGACAACAATCTTTTGTAATTTATCCTCTTTGTGGAGGGTGTCAATAACTGGACCCCTCAAAAAAGAGATGGGCTTGGGTCCTGCATAAAAAGTACACAAGCTTATGGTCCTCTGTGGCCGTATTAATACAAAACTGTGTAAAACCACACAAATAAGTTTTGTAACCGTGTACCAACACCAAATAATGACCAAGTAAGTCATGATCAATAATAACTCCATGCACACCCTTTTTAGCTGTGAATCCAAAGAACATGTCTAAATACATTATTCAGGCGTGGAGAAGGCGTTTGTTGTCACCGGAAAGAATGGGCACACTGGACGAGCGGGCCCAGCTGTGCACCTGAGCGGAAGGTCATACCGGCAGCTCCATGAATCACCGCAGCAGGGTTAGGCCGACCACGCTTCCTCGTGATTTATCCCCGGCAGGCCAGCCCCGCCGCCAGAGGAGGTCACACGCATGTAGTATGAACACAACTCACATGCACTCTTCCCACCTGTACCTGCCTGTGTAGCTGCCGCAAACAGTCATCCAGTCTCATGCCCTCCAACATGCCCAACACCCATCCGGACGCACGCAAATGTCATTCACGGCGCAAGGTCATTAGCAGTGCAGCTAGCCCCTGTGTTTGTTTCTAACCAAGACAAACTGCCAACAAAGCCCTGATAAGCAGCGCCATCCATCTTTGAAGGCATTTGGCCGTGTTAGTTGATTTAAACGGGTCCTAAGCAGCTACAGAGGACATGTAAGGGTAAAGACGCTCGGAGCTACCAAATGGGAGGGAAAAAGATGTCGCTACACATTTTTTTTGGTACTGTGTGACAACTGGATTATGTCAGTGTATTATTAGTAGTGTCTTTTAATAGTCTTAGCCAAAGCAATATTAGTGTAGCTTCATCCATTTTTTGACTTTAGCATTGTGCCCAAGTCTTCGTTTTTTTCCCCATTTTGCTGTCTCCTAATATAAAAAGTAAAAGCGAGACTGAATGGTTGTCAGTATACAACATGTCTGTGAGTGTTAGTCCTGAAAGTAGCTCAGTTGGTAGAGCTGCTTGTCCAATAACCAGAAGGTTGGCGGTTCAAACCCCACTCCCCCTGTTGCATACTGTCGTTGTGTCCTTGGGCAAGACACTTAACCCACCTTGCCTCCATTGTCTGCGCACACTGGTGTGTGAATGGGTGAACGGTTCATTGATGTAAAGCGCTTTGAGTATCCATGAAGGTAGAAAAGCGCTATATAAATGTAACCATTTATTTTATTTTTATTTTGAAATGAATTAAGGTGATCATGTAGGGTGAACCTTACTTTAGGATCAAAGTAGCTCAAACAGGTCCCTGCCCTCCATGACTGTTAACAGGATGAGTGCTAAAATCATGAATTTATGTATATATTAAATAATGGTACTTACACATCTATAAATCAGTAAAGAGAGTTGAATAATATAATGTTTATGTAGAATGTCTATTGAGTACCTTACCTAACTCCACTTTCTGCACTGAAGCTGTATTGTACTTAACCATGGCCAATAGTGTGCAAATGTTTTAGGTCTGACAATAAAACAACCATTACACTTTTTTGCATAAAACAAAACAATGCTCTAATTGGATAAAAAATAAAGTAACATATCTTGTGATTGGTGGATACTCTCAAGTGATTCACACAATTACCTACACTGAATTCATCTGAAAGTAACTGCTCTTTGCAAAGGCTATCAGATGTATTAGTAAGGGTGGGGCCATCTTTTACATATGGACACAGTGTTAATGGCTCCTAAGGGTCCACTTGAAAATGTATTGTGGGTGTAATATTTGGTAACAGTACAATTTAAACAATAAATGTTTAAACAAGAAAGGTCAACTGGAGGTTTGTTTTTTAGAAGATGTTCCGTTCCTTCATCCAAAGTTTAAACCTTGCAAACGTAAACCTCGCAAACTTGCAAAATATTTTAGTTAGGGTCACTCAAAAAGATAACTACACCCTTATTGTGCAACACAGCTTTGAAACAGCAGACTCTGTAGGACAGGACAGCTCAGTGCACCATGTAATGTGATTTACATATTCAGTGGTTCAAAGTAGTTGCGGTTATTTTGCAGTATTGTCTACTCCAGGTTCGACCGAGTTTGACACCCTTGTGGTGACTCTCCACTTCACAGTGAAGTTTGTCTCTCCCACTGATCCTAGTTTGCTCTTCATCTAAACAAAAAGTATAAGATGAGTAGAAAGTGTAATTGGATATTGACTTGGTCTATAGCACATTTGGTGGACTTACCTGCTCTAAAATCTGGTGCTGAATCTCCTTGTTGTTCAAGTCAGCCTCAGACTGAAGCTTCGTTTTTAGGATTGTCTGCTTTCTGACATCTGGGGAATAAAACACAGCCATCAGAAACATACATTTTATTGAGCAAATTGACATATTGTTTCCTTTTTTCTGGAATGCCAATTCTGTGAATGCACTGTGAAGCAGTGAACCAGTCTATTTACTAGAAATACACATACAGAGTTATTATATTAAGGTCCTATATGAAACTCATTAGATTATTCCACATTTACTTCAGCTGTTCCCATTGGGCAGATGGCTTACTTTATCATCTTTGGTCCTCCATTGCAAATAAATCTATTCTACTAAAACCTCAGTCTCTCTTACTGGGACTCAGTGCATCCATAGACACACCCATTGTGTTAGTACTTCCTGTCATTACAACAGGAACATCCAACATCCAAGTTGTTAAAGGTGCCATTAGAATTACTTTGGCATAGGGCTGGGCAAATTAATGGAATTTTGAATTGGTTTTGGTTTTTATTTTTGGCTCCCAATGAATACCAAAACTGTATAATCATAATAACTTGTATATAGGTAGATTAATATTTATGCATGAATTAATCTGGCATACATTAATCAGTCAAAAACATATTTCCAGACCATCTATAATCATTTAAAATCATCAGGATTTCAGTTATGACCAAAATATTCATGACTATGATTATTTCCATAATTGAGCAGCCCTATGTTGGAATATGTGAAATGAACTGATTTACCGCCATAGCAAAAGAAGTGCAAGTTGGTATTGCAGGGCTCATCTTTCCACTTCCCTGAGCCGTTTGACAGACATCCACAGTAGTCATTTGTGGAGTGGGAATAAGGTTGGCCAGCTGCCCAGTTGTAAAAGGTAGTGGTGTGATTGTCCGACCAGGAGGTCCAGGGATCTCTGTGGAGGCCGATCCATGCTGCATTTGTGCCTGATTCAGTCAACATGAGCCGCAGCTGGTGGAACTCTTCATAGCTGCTTATGCTGGCCAAGTCATCATGGTGTTTCCTGCAGTATGTCAGAGCATCTGACCATTCCATATCCATAGCTACTATGACATAATTTACAGTAGCTTTGCCTTGTTGAAAAGAAAAAAAAGATGATTATTGTAACAGCAAATGGAAACAATACATGTCTGGCAATACCACCAATCTCTTGCAGTACGTCAACATAAAAATGTACTTTTTTTGCATTATTCCAAGTAGTTGAAATGCACCAGTGTGGTAAAAAGTTGCTTTAAAATTATGAATCTAGTATGGAAATATAGTTACACATTACTTGTGAAATACAACAGTTTGACTGGGAACCTCTGCTGCACAGTTAAAGCTATACAGTGTCTTCAGACAACTAACAATATGATATGGAAGTATGTACATGTAACATAAATGTAAATCACATTTGTTAGAAAGGTTTAAAAGAAGGCATTTGGACATAGTTATTCTATATTTATTGTTATGGGTGGGTATGAAGTGTGAGGCTAGCTCTTGACTAAAATAATATGGTCTGTAGTGCCTGCATAAGCAATATTAATTAAATAAATTTCTTTTGGCCCTCTCTATATCAGCAATAGTCATATTGCCTGATGATATTTACCTAATCTGTAAGTACCTTGTGTAAACCCATCTTAAAAATCCCAATCACTTCAATATGAGGAAGAATTCTTAGTAACTTACCATCAAAACAAATGAAACTGTTTGTCGCACGGCATTTTCTATCAGAAAGTCCTGCAGTAGCAGACACTAAGCCACAATGTTGGGCCCCTTTTGAATTGTCAGGTTCATTTGCTGCCCAAACTGCATCAGTTTTGTTGACAAAGAAAGTTGAAACTCCCGTAGACCATTTCCAGTTATCAATGTTGTAGTGAATGCCAATCCAAATGCACTCATTCAGCTGACTGTTCTCTGCAAGTGTCATCAGCTTTTGATTCTCGTGGTTGTCGTAAATGGTGACCAGGTCAGTGAACTTCTGTCTGCAGTAGGTCTGAGCGTCATTCCAGTTCAGTTTGGTGGTTACATAGAAGAATTTTCTTTCAGTGTGGACAAAATGCATAAAAATACCTAAGAGTAGGGATTTCAAGGGTTGACAACAATCAGCATGTGAAGTGTCAGTCACAATACGAGCTGTCATATGGGAACCAGTGAGAGTATATACTAAATATGTCAGAACATTTTTAATATTACAGCCAGCAACACCCATTCACTTTTCTAGCAAAGTGAAGTGGCTCTTGAACCCTTCCCATTTAAGCCATCTTTTGCCCAAAACAATCTTACTGACCAATAATAACAATTTAAGTACAGTGGGATGGGCTCTGTGTTACTCTTATTTCAAATTGCATTGGTTTGCTTTTTTGTGATTAGCCAAATGTGTATTAAATCTATTTAATCTGCATCCATTTGTATAATGAGATACAGTAGATTTATTATACTTTACTCTCTATCTAATACGGAGCATGAGCATATTTAACAATAACCTTTAATTCATTTTTTATGCTTAAAAATTTGGGGACTGTTTTGCAGAGGATGGCATCAACAATGTCTTTATAAATTAAAGCAGTAGGTAAAGTATTGGTAATAATATCAGTAATTAAAAGAAATTCAACTTCCAATAATAATAAACAGCCATTTTACAATTTCATTATTAAAAAAACTATTATAAAGTAAAAGCAGAGAGTTGCATTTAAAAACATAGCAATGTTAGCTTTTGACTCCCACCGGCATGCACTGTGGATCACAAGCTGTGTTTCTGTCAACTGTGCCACAAATTAATCCACCACTACAACCCCATGAATTCAAGTTCCCTTTTCATCTTTTCTAGTTAAAAAGCGAAGAAAAAAATAACCACTCACTGTGCTTCAAAGAATCAAAATAAATCACTACACCTTAAAAGTCTAATCCCTTGCCCAAAGATTTTAATTGCATTTAATAAACATTGTAAAGTGTACATGATTCATATTTATTTTTTAACTGACCTGGGATCAGTAGGATGAACAACCCTTTTACTTCCATACTACTCTTTATCCAGTCTACAAAGAAAAAAGGCTTTATTGTCATTCTTGCAATAACTCTTAATATAGCATTACAAGCCTCAATAACACAGCAGATAGGTATACATGTTCAAATTTTACAAAGACATTTATGTTTTAAATTTGCAGTAACATAATAAGTTTAACATGGAAATCAAATCTTACCACAGACGTGCTGATTTGTCTGAATGATGCTCACAGTAATGTGGTGACAGACAGTCTCATAGTTTTCCTATCAAATTCAGATGAACTCATGGGGTGTGACAAAGTAGTATTAACCTGCCCTGTATTTATTGTGTGCAGGAAAAGGGCATCAGACCTTATCAACAATGGACAACAAATGGTAATTCCATTGAAATGAACTGTTTACTCACAACTCCAGGTTTCTCATGTTTATGCCTCTGCTGGGGTTTTATTTTGCTGACATTGTTTTGTTTGATGTCTGTTTACAAAATAAATCAAAATTATATTAATGGTTGGAATTGATAAGAAATCAGCATGTGTTTAAATGTCTGTCACTAAAATCCCACCTATTTTTCCAAACGTGCTTCACAATACAAACCAACCAAACCTTAGTTTAGATTGAGACCACCTCTTTACTAAACTGAAGCCCATTTGTTGATAATTAGTTCAAACCAAACAGGAAAGTCCCGTAAAGTTGGGACCAAACAGCAAACGGCTTAACAGCCTCCTAAGACTTATTTGTAAACTAGATTTAAATGCATAAAAAGCAGTAGATGGCTAATGGCACATTCAAATTGAGATGGAGACCCAGACTAATGCAAACTGTAGGTAAAGTGACATATAATAGTTCTATGCAAAAAAAGTTGTGTCTCATCACAGGAGAGGAAAATCAGTGTTCTGTTGTTTCAGAGTCACAGCAAAAAATATAAACCAACTGTCTAGGCAGGTATAGGACCTATCTCTCTAATGAAGTTCTTTTTTCTTCCCTCTTGGAGCCAAACAGAGCTCATTTGAATGCCCTGTTTCTGTGAAATGCTTGTTAGTCTGCAAAAAAACAGAACCACAGCCTACACTGTGTGCTGTTCAGATCAGAGCCAGACACTAAATGTGAATTGATTTTTGAATGAGGATGTAAGGGTTTAAGAACAAGAGTTTAAGATGAGGATGGCCTCTTTCACAGTCTTTCTCTAATTTATGAACTTATCAAAACTACCATGGTTCGACTTTTCTTTTTTCCCTAGTCTTCATCTTTATAACTTTAATTTTGAGCTGAACTTTAAAAATACTTTAAATATATAGCACCAGGGCTGTTTCATAGCTCGGCAAACTGAATTGGAGGGGGTACCTAGTAATGGATGACACACATGGATTTTTAGAACTTGAAAGAAGGAATTTATAAATGACCATATCACAACATACACTTGAATTGTGTTTAATCATTTTAGGCTTAGTGCAAGATTAATTATCATTCATCCTGGTGCCTTTTAGTAAGGTGTCTGTGAGTGTGTTAGGACATACCTCACCAAAGCCAAACTCCATAATGTGCCAGTTGTAAAATAAAGGTGTAATATTGTTCTTGCAAAGGAGGAAAAATCTTACCTAAGGGCATATTATAAGAATTTTGGCACTAACTGTGGCTGCTGAAAACAACAACAAACAAAGAAAAACATAATCAGGAAGCAAAGGACAACACTTAAAGTAAATATTGACAAAGCATTCCTGTGCAATGTGCGGCTTCCTTGTGATATGGCACACAAATGCACTTCTCAATACTAACTTGTGGGGCTTTCCCTGAGTCCACCAGAGCAGGACACATTACTTTGCCAGGAACAGGTATTTTAATGGAACTTTGCTTGTTTCTTTGCAGTTTTGGTCGCATTTTTCTCAGCAGAGCTTCCCCTACATTTCCAAGTAAAGCACTATCATAATATCCATAAATCTGGCTGACTCCTGTGTGATCTTTCCCTCTGCTTGACTCTTGTTTTCTTCTTGCATCCGTACAAAGGTATCCTCTGACTTTTAGCTGCCTTGACGAACATCTAAGAATTAAAGCCATGACTGACTTGTTATGCCTAACCAGGGCGTGGACATTAGGTCAGTTCTCCCATTCTTGCAAGGCTGTTTTTTTCATGAAGACACCTTATTCACCTTGCATCATAAAATGTTTATATTGGATAAGAACCTGTAATACTGGGATAGCCGAGTTTTCCAGTGTGGCATTAAAAAAGACTCTTAAAAGAGACATCAAATCAAGAGCAAAATAAAGACAAGCCTCTGCAGACAGTGAGGGCAGAAGCATGGGGGCAGGAATAAATCAGCGCTCCATCCAGCCACACCAGGAGTATTTCACACACACGGAGCGGCCCTCTTGGAGCAGCAGCGGGGGTCATTAATCTCCAGGAGACAAGCCCTCTTCTGGCCTGGAGCTGGCACAGGTAGAGCTGAGCTGGGGCCCGGCCACGGCCAACACAACACTAATGCTCTCATTGTTTTATCAGTTGTCAGACAGCACTGCTGACCCACATCGAGGAGTATCCCAGCCAGGTCTCGTGTGGATAATACACTGATGTTTGAGCTGAAGGGGAGGCTGGCAGGGTGTGGATAACACAGATAAGTAGCATGCAATGTAGAGCCAAGGGAGTGGCACTGCATCAGATCATTATTTAAAAGGAATTTATTATTATTATTAGTATTTATTTAACATGCATTACTCGTTAAAAAGATCGAGTCTGTTCCTTCATGTTTGCAATATTTTTTTAAAAGAACAGCTAGACTTGTTTTTTAATTAGCAAATCTTAGCCTCTAGACTTGAACTAGATTAGCAAATGGACTTTATTTACCAGTCCTAGACACATTTATACCCAGACTGTCTTGGGACTGTATCTCTCCTTCTAAGTGGTTCTCTCTGAGGTTTCTTCTTTTTCCGCACAGCTGGGTTTTTTGGAGTTTTTCCTCACCAAGATGGAGGGTCTAAGGACAGGTGGTGTCCTGAGACTGTTTAACCTGTTATTTAAGTTTCTCTTATGTTAGTCTGCTTCACTGCTGTAGACCAAGCTGAGATAACATCAGTCCACCAAAACCTCAAGTTGTCTTTAAGACCCAATTTCTGCCAAACCTTTGAAAGAAATTCTCAGATAAATGTGTCAGGGAGGGCATCAGTGGTAAAAGCTATGCAAAATCAATATGTAAATCAGTGCACACTAGAGGCAGAGAATGACCTATGGGGTAAAAGCTAAAACGAAATAAGACGTACCTTGAAACACTCTCTTGATTTCAACATGAGTTAGAGAATGCCTAAACTAATACAAAACCAAGCTATACCAGCCTGACCTGTACAAAAGCCCTTAGTATGAACATGGCTTTAATGGAAAATTACATGCTGGCTGTGTGACTGATTGGCCACTCTCGGAGGGCTCTTTACTGTCGTTTAGTCCAACATTTTCTCACAACATAATAACTGGACAAAAGCAGCTGATTAAAATTACTGGCAGTGCTCCAGGCTTCGGCAGCTCTGTTTAACTACAGTTTTGCTTCCGCATGAGATGAAGTGGCAAAGCAAATTATGATGGCAGGTTAAGACCAGCAATTTCCTCCAAACACGGTCCCATTGGCACGTTCTCAGATGCTGCAGAACACAGCACTGTCTGAGTTAGCTCCAGGTGTGTTTGTTCACTACAGCGCCAGATGCCAGAGGAGAACGCCAGTCACAGCTGCAGCACAAATCCTCCATGTTACGCCCAACACAACTCAAATCGACTCACAACACAGTCATTCCAGGTTACTAAAGTCAAAATAAATATATCAAGTACTTTTAGTTCAATGACAGTTTCAAAGTCAGTGTGGAATACGTGCAAGCAAAGGAAGTATGACTATGAATCAACTTTTAAAATGTAAAATGTTACCATCGTAGATTAACAAGTACATGGAACAACGGGAAGAGGATGCAGAGGATAAGGCTGAATGGAGGCAGATATTTCACCAATGGAGACCAATGAATGAAACAAGCCTAAAAAAAAGTAGAATAATCCAGGGAACGTTATGCCTAGCACTCTGAGTGTGCCCTAAGGACCCAGAAATGGGACAGATTTGGTCACTCTGTTAGTGGCTAACTGGTTTGTTTGTTGTTTTGGTCTTGCATGACTTTGAATGGTCAAGCCAATGGCATTTTACTGCATATGCCAACTTGAAAAGCTGGAGCATCAGTATTACTATCATAATGCTAAAAAAAATGCTAGTCAGGTTTAAAGTTAGCTAAAGATGAATGCTGTTAAATACCAAATCAATGGAAAATTATCCTGAGTGGAGCATTGTGCATTCAACTCAACTCAACTGGCTGGTGCATGTGTTTACTGTTATCATTTGCTCAAGAGATTATGACAGTGGGGAACTGCGAGGTAATTTTAATGAGCTGTTGGTGCCTCGTTGGTCTTGCTGAGTGTTTTAATTGTGTAGACCCAAAATTATGAACAGGAAATTAAATTGTTACTGAGGCAAGTTTTTTTTTTTTTTTTTTTTTTTCCAGAGTTTGAGGAAAATAAAAAGTAACAACAGAGTGCATACCAAAAACTTCACATTCATGCTCTCCGTACCATATAGTTGGATTTTCCGTTTGGATTTCTTTTCTTTTAAAACTTGTACCTTGCATGTAGTACATCTGGCACTGTGCTTGAAAGACAAATGTAGTCAACAAATTTAGTTACAGTTGTAAAATGATGAGGGTTTTCAATTAATGAAGGCTTAAGACAGATGCTAAAGAAGGGGATAGAAATAAAAACAAACACCTAGCATTTCATTCAAATTTACTCATAAAAACATGCCACATTTGTACAGAGCTTGCAGTCCATACATTATACAGTATCTATCTTTTTGAACTTTATAGAGTGCATCTGAAAATGGTGTTAGGAAGGAAATACAGAGACTCACAGCCAAAACTCTAAAACAAAAGACTAGGAAATATAATCTTTTTCTGAAAATATTTCCGTGCTCTAACTACAGCCATTATTCAGGGCTGCCTCCTCCAAACAGACGAAATGTACGACAGTGTCACAGTGATTTGCCTGCCGTCTCCCTCCCTCGAACTGCACTGACTCCTTTATCACCCCCCCACCCCCCCACCCCCTCTGAACAGATGGAGGTGTCAGAGCGACTCCACCTGAGCACCAGCGGGGGCGGGGCTAGCACCTCATTTGCATGTTGGGATGTGAGGAGCTGTCTGCTGCGGGTCAGGGCGTGGGCTGTGCTGACCCAGCTGTGGGGTGCGATGAGAAGGTCAAGGGGAGGGCAAAGGTCAGCAATGATGGGGGGGTGGGGCAAATTCTGGTCACATGTTTAATCCTACAGCCTCAGGATACACCTCATGTCCTTGGAATTTTTATACTTCAAAGACACCACTGATTATCTTAAAGAGACAGGTCATTCTAAGGGTCAAATTTGGTTCAGTTGAAATGAAATGTGGTCACTCAGGCACCACTTGGTATTTCAAGCTCCATTTTTCTCATTTTGTTGTACTTATCTTCTCATTCTGAGCAAATTATCAAATTCTGAACTTAAACAAACTCCAATACTCAGTACTTGATATGACTGACTTGCACCAGTTAAGGTCAGAGAGGCATTTAGCAGCACACAGTAAACAAATCGCCCACTAACTATGAAGGTTGCCAGATCATTCCCCACTACCAGCACTGCATACTGCCATTGTATTCTTGTGTGCTTCTGGAGGCCACAGTTACTATTAGAATTATTAGAATTACCCTGGTCATCCATATCCATTCACTGTCTATTTGAAAAGTAAAAGTGATGTAGGACTGAAACCTCTTTAAAGTGGTTTTCACTTTAAACAATCCTAGAAGAGCTTAATTGAGTTATGAGCACAGTCGATGCTCTATATATAAACATAGGCTACTAAATGGTGCACACCAAGTAAGTCACCTTATAGTCTCTTTAAAAAGTTTTTTCTTGGTCTTCTTCATTGTGAAATCTGCAATTGACCTTGCACACTATCACATTATCGCCGACCTAACTCCAGTACTGTGTTCTGACCTGTTGGGGTTGACATTTTGGCCAG
This sequence comes from Bostrychus sinensis, assembly GCA_020698575.1. Classification (NCBI taxonomy): domain Eukaryota; kingdom Metazoa; phylum Chordata; class Actinopteri; order Gobiiformes; family Eleotridae; genus Bostrychus; species Bostrychus sinensis. The sequence goes on from CM036255.1 coordinate 12,378,941, forward strand.
TAGTCAAGAAATGTTGGCCGCTGCTTGGTAAAATCCTAGAGCTAAATCAGAGAAAACAGGCAGTACTGCAGTGTGTGGGAGTTATTCAGTTTAATGCAGGCAAAACAATGTCTTAACTTTTTTACTGACTTTTGAAACAAAGTTGTGGGAATGCTTTCTTTTTTAATCCGTCAAAATGTATTTTAAATACTTTTGTGTGTGACTTCTTGTGTTACCACAAGGTGATAAAACATGCTGTGGGTTCTTTTATAAACATACTGTAAAATGTTTTCTCTCCTATTGTCTTCTATGGTCTTTTTATCAAAAGCGCAATTCTGTTTTTTCCCCTAAATTTTTTTTCCCCTCACACTTCTGACACATGGCGCACAGAAATAGCCCTTGTTGACATATGGAGACTCCAAGTTTTGTCAGCGTCGAGCGCCTTGTAAAAAAAAAAAAATCTGTGTGATGTTGAGCTGATGAGACAGATGGTTCATTAGAGAATCACAAGTATCCCGCTAAGACTTCCGCTCACTTCAAACCTGGGAGAAATGGGCTGTTGAAGTGTACGTGCCACAGCTTTAACAGCCTTTTGATCAGACATGCAAAGTTCGGATTACAATAAGCAAATAGCACAAGAGCAGGTAAAGGTCAGCGGTCTCCAGGCCTAACCATAGCTCTCACACACCAGAACACCTTTTTATTCCTACTGACTTTATCAACATCTGTTTTTCTCTCCATCTGGAAGTTTTAGTTTCCATAGCAACATCTTTTTCCTTTTGCTAAACTGCTGGAGTTTATAGAGAATGTCTTTGCAAGGGACTTGATCAATTTAAAGTTTGGTTTGGCTGTTTTGAGTTTTTTTATTTATTTTTAGTTTGGAAGAGCATTCAAACTTTCTGGACAAGTTTAAGAACTGCCAACTATAGTCATGTAATCAAGAAGTCTGAAATCTGAAGGCTCAACAACTGTAGTGGACATCTATGAACCATCCTTTTCTATTCTGCACAAAGATTTTATATGATCTCTGTCATTTTGAGTTTGATTTCCAGGGGGCAGAACAAATGGACACTTATTAAAGTACCTCTAAATGGCAAGACAAGTTTATTTGTAGCACAATTTATACACGAGATAATGAGAGAAGTTAAAAGTACATTACAATTAAAATCAGTAAAATCTAAAAAAAACCTGTTTCAGCCTGGGCTTAAACACTGTCAGAGTAGATGCTTGTCATGAAGACTGTTCCAGATTTTAGCTGAATAAAACTGAAACGCTGACTCACAGTTTTTAGTCATGACTTGGCACCTGCAGAAGGCTGGTCCCTGAGGTTCTCAGAGTCTGAGATAGTTCATATGGGACCAAAATGTCAGAGATGTACAGTACTTTGACTAATAATGCATTAGTCTTATATACTGTTTTTTCTAAACACTCAAAGTTGCTACAGTTCGTACAATTTGGTGCATAATTCATTCACTCCTCAGTCTTACTTAAAGCCATTTTGCGCCTACAGCCCCTCCGACCACCATCAAACACACAATCACACTAACAAATTCACACAGGCATGGTGGGTGAAGTGTCTTGCTCTAGGACACAAAGATAGTATGCTATGCGCGGAGTGGGGATCAAACCGCCAGCCTTTGGGTTAGTAGGCGAACGTCTCTATTGACTGGTGCTAAGCCATGGAGAAACCTACACACAAGCAGAGCTGTTTTAAAGTCTATTCTCTGAGTGACAGGATGCCAGTGTAGAGACCTGAGGAAACAGACAAATATGGTCGTACTTCCTGGTGCAGCAGCATTTTGGATGTAATACAGATGTCTAGTCTAACCAGCTACAAGGTCTAGTTTAGACAGTATACTTTTGAGTCTGGCAATGTTTTTGAGAAGGTAAAATGCAGATGGTACTATAGATGGCTGTTAAAGTGGAAAGACTTACGAACAATCACAAAAAGGGCAAGTTCCCTCACACACATAATGAACTGCATTTGGACCGATGCAATTTGAACAAAGTGTAAGAATAAAGTCTGCCTCACATTAAATGAACAGTTATGATTGGTTAGGCTGGATTGATACTGGTGGAAGACATCTTTTATGGAAGATATTCTACATCCAGTTCACTCTACATAAAAAATGGTGGTGGTCAGGTAACTTATTAAGAACTTTCCAGTGAAAATAAGAAGAACCATTCATTTTAGTAGTGCAATGTAGTTTTATTTCTGGCTCCAGAGTGATTTTGAGTGAGTTTTTTGCTTAGTTCTTGGTATGGTGGAAATCACATGTGTTATGTAAGGCCTGGGGGAAAGATTTTAATAAATGTGTCAATATTGTCCACAGTTAAGCTGATTTATACATCAAGGTCAACGGTCACATTTACAATTAATATAATTCAACAATTTGAGCAGAGATGATTGCTGGATTAATGGTCTTCAAATGAACTCAGAGCCACAGAAAGTATTTGTAAAGTATTTTAAGAACAAGTGTAATCCATCTTTAATTTTGTAAGTTGTTTTGTGCTCTATCATTTATTTCTGAAAAGAGGAACACATTTTCTTTCCATTTTAGAAAATCAAAGTACAATCACTGTGCCAAGCAACCCAGCTATCCTGTACCCTATTGAATACTCCCATGTTCACATTGTGCTAACTGGCCCATTCTCAGAAGCCTGCTCCATCACAGGTTATCAGAGGAGCATGTAAACACATTAACCTGAGCGCTGTCAGGTCGTTTCTGTTGTGTCAAACGCAGCCATTGAATTCATCACGCCGTGTCACACCGCTACAGAGCCAGGGAGAGGTGGAAACGCTCCCTGTTCATGCTCACTTTGCCCTTGAAAGCGTGGCCCGATTGTGGCAACATGGGTGATCACTTTCACATGACAGGGCAGCTCAAGCCATTTATCACATGGTTTCATATAAATAGCCACAAACAATACCACATGCCATTCTGTGGGTTTTCTCTGGTAAACACAATTAAATGCTTGAGGGAGTACAGTGGATGTGAGATTTTCTGTGCTGCTAAAATGGAAATTATATCACTCTTATTATATGGATGTTTGAAATAGCCTAATCAGCAAGGATAAATCTGTAATTTAGTGAGCTATAATTATGGTGTTGCAGTTTTTTAAACATGCTATGATGAGTTCAAAAGGTTACATTCACATTCTAGAATTTGCTGAGGCCAAAACCTCAAATGGAGGAAAGGGGCCTGTATAAATGTATAGGTGAGGTACTATTTTTGAAAGAAATATCCAAACAGAAAATCCACAAGTATTGAACCTGATCATTTTTTTTAGCAACTGGGTCTACAACCACACTATAATAATCTTGTGGAATATTGCTGAGGCTACTGACAGCAATCATGCCTGTTTGTTTGAAGAATATCACCACTTTTTGACACTATAATGAAGAAATAACTTCACTTTAGGTCATTCGTACTGACATATAAGACTTTGAACTTTGTGTCAGTTTTTGTTTCATGTCCATAAGCCCAGTACTTGCAGAAATATTAACTATAAACCACACCAAGACATTTGTGTTTTGACTATTTAGCAGCAGATTCTACTATAGAATTCTTCCTCCATTCCTGCCACCATCTTTAGATTTCTATGACATCACATGAAGACAACCTATACAAACCAACAAGGCTTATAGTCAAACCATGGTACCAATAATCACTTTGTTGATACATTTGTGGGTTTATTACATTTAAAACATAAACCTTTTTATTATATTTGTGGTTTTACGTTTGTGGGGATTATTACATTAATGGGTGTTACAGTGACTCTTAAATCTTGCGAGCAAAAGCCTGACTCAAAGTGCTACCAATTTCCATATTAAGAAAATTAACTGACGGTGGCCCATTAATATGATAATATCAGCCTCATAACTATTCTCACAGTGGTTCTTGTGCGTGGAGAGTAATTGTCCGTTTAAAACAATTCTCTTCTTAAGCATGTGTGAAAAGATGAGGATTTGCTTGAGGCGACTTCAGAGCTGAGATGTTGGCACTCTTTGGTCTTTCTCTGTCAATTATTTAATAAAGAAAACTAATCAAAGAGTTCCAAAAATGCTGCCATTTACCCAAACAATAAAGAGATATTTCACAGTGAGATGAAAAACAGAATATTCCCGCAAGTGGTAACTAAAATCATAGTTTAATCAAGCAGCAGATTGTCTGAGCTACAGGAGGCTGACTCTGGAAAAGAGCTGCAGGACATTAGTTTAGTAAAGAAAAGATAAATCCTGAGAATGAAAGTTTGAACATTTACAGTTGTACTATTTGGAGATAGTGTGTTCATGTGCTATGTTAAAGACACTTTCATCTTTCCTTTTAGTTATTAAGTTGTAATGAAACAGCATTTAGTAATGATCAACCCGTGATCCATGGGGTAAGTCATATGCACTACTGTAGCATTACAGATAACGTGTTCAGTCTGAGATCTGCTATAAATAATCTTATCAAATTCTAAGCTATTTTTAGCTTCACATTATACACTTGCTGTTCACCCTAATGGTCCCCTCTGGTTTGAGAACTGGACCTGTCCCACTGGTCTCCTTTTTCCATGTGTCCACTGGCCACGCCATGTAGGAAACGTTACTTCTCTTGGCAGTTTGTTTAATCTCATTATGCATATGTTGCGCGGCCGGGCATCCATAGGCTCTGCGAACTGTATTCTCACTGGCTGCATGAAACCAGTTTAAAATGTGCAGTGGTAATAATATCCATTGTTTTCTACCTAACCGCTGGTCCTCCCTTAGTCTGATGGCTCCAGCCTCTGTCCTGCACCTTAGTGGGTCTCCTGGTGTTTTCCTTCTGTGATTGAGGTGCACAGTACTACTGAAAATAAAGGATCCTGTACTGTCCTATGATATTCTTAAAAATATCAACTTTTTTTCAGTGACACAGACACTGGTCTCATATAATAATACAAATACATGACTTGTTTCAGTTATTGCAGTTCAGCAGTTTTTCAGTGTTGGAGAACAGGAGATGAAGAGAACAGAAACAGGCTGAGGGCACTTATTTTTATATCCAACTCATTGAGTTAACCTTGAAATAATTTCAGATCTAATTTTGCTGCAGCTGGTGATTATTAATAGAGTGTCTCTGCAATTCAACTTTTGTCAGACTTAAAAGCATCATTTAAAAAATAAGCCAATTTATTGCAGCAAAATCTCAAGGGCCCCCTGCTGAATGACTTGTCACTCAATACAACTATGTTTCCTTTTCAGGTGGGCTGGTTCAGGTTTGTAAAAATAAATGAAATAGCTATAAATAGCATCAAAGAATAAGTTCACCACATTTTATTTAAAACTATGTGTGTACACATACAACCAACACCAACAGATCTGATTGTGTAACTGCCAAGAAAATGTGTAACTAGCCGGTGAGGTACGTGCCAAGCCAACAATAAATACCAGAAATAACAGAGACGAAAAAAGTAAGTGGTGTACTGTATTTAATGAATGCTCAGTATTAGTGTATATATGTATATTAATGACAGAGAACAACATGCTTTTTGCTTATGATATTGATGCTATATTGTTAAAATATCAATGTAATTTGATACCTATCAAATATTGGTGCTAATTGTTGTATACAGTGCACATCTTTTTATTTAGGCGCTCTATGCTTCACTTAAAATTTAAATGAAATTGTTTAAAAGTACTCTACCTGCCACATGCAGCAGAAGGACTTAATCACTACCACAAATTAATCCATGACATAAACTTTGACTTCTATAGCTCTGAATTTAATAATAATAATAATAATAATAATAATAATAATAATAATAATAATAATAATAATAATAATAATAATGCTTTGGAAGCGTGGCTGCCATTCTGCACCTATGGTCTCTCCACCCACCACCAATCACATACTCACACTCACTCACTCATACAGAACCATTGTGTGAATACTTTACCATTATTTATTTGCCCCCTTTTTCCCAGCTTTAACCTTTGGACCCTGAGCCAAATTATCCTTGCCTAGACTTTTTATATAAATAGGGCTATAACATTTCACTCCAGTGATCCACAAAGATGCTACTTACATTTTTTTTCAGAACAACCTGAACTTTAATTCTGTGTGTGCTGATTGTATGACAATTGAGAATAAAAACTACCAACTCGTCCAAAAGGCAAAAGAAAAAAAAGTGAAAATGCAAAATGAGAGCTCTCTTATTAAAAATTACAAAAATAAATGTTTATAAGCCTTTTGATGAATAAAATACAATGTATAGAGCCTTGTTAGGTGCAATATCAAATAAGAACAGTGTAGGTATAACTATTTGCATTCTGCATACCTTTAATTACAAAAAAGTGCCAGGCGCCCTAAAGGTTAACAATTGCTTTAGATTGTTAAATACAGAGAAAAACAATTATGAATCAGATTTTTGTTAAAATTTATAACTATTGATAAAAACATAAACTCTTGAAAAAGGCAAAAACAAAGTAGAACACTCTAGGTGCAAGTTTTTTCCGTCATATGCACTAAAAAGATATCTCAATCCTCCGCTGTGCTTTTGTCAACATTTTACTATCGACAGCTCGTGCATTTATAAATCGCCAATGATGTCATCGATGATGTCAGCAAGTTGTAAAGCATTGTGGGTAATCAATATGGCAACTACAATAAAAGCTAATGAAAGTTATTGATATAAAACAGTTGGTTTTGACAGGATTTGTATCAGAAATGTGCAAAATTTGGGTCCATCCTCTAGGTGGCACTCAACTGTAAAATGTCGCCAAAAGACACTGAACTCTCAGACGCCATAAAATTAATTCTAGAAAAGTTACAAAGATATCAAAAGCAGCTTTCGATTGGCGCAAGTATTAGCTTCAACTGGAGAAAAAAATAAGTAACTACCGCTCATGGTTACAGAGATATCTTAATTTTAATAAAATAAGTCCTCAGCAGTCGCAGGCGATGTGTCAGGGTCCAGAGGGTTAATAAAACAATAGAAAAAAAAAAAAAAATGAAGACAGATGTGTGGTCTCTAAGGTCCAAGATTCAGGAAGAGATTTGTGGAAAGACAGAGCCACTGGTGTGCTGCAGCATCTGTATTTTATCTTCGCTGCATGAGCACTGGGAGGAAAGACTTAACCCCCGACTGGGTGGATGTTGGCAGGTCGCTACACATGAGGCTCCACGGGCTCGCTGCCACCCTGACCTCTGACCCCTGGATGTCAGCGCTGGCAGCAGATTAGCCCCCGAGCTGCACCGCGCCACTGAGAGACTTTAGACATGCCTTAGTGAGCAGTGAAGAAGTGAGAGCAGATGGAGTACCGGGAGTGAGGAGTCCAGAGTGATAGATGGCGTCCTGTGATGTCTCCGGGGCACTGGGTGCTGGGGAGGAAGGCAGGAAAAGGAAAGAGGCTATGTGTTAGCGCTGTATCAAAAGGTAGTGATCTAAAATCAAATGGAAATAAAACACACTCTGACACAAACATAGGTTCATGGGCATAAAGCATTTAGGTGCAAGTACATTTACAATATTAACAAGCTGAAGCACTTGGAGAGCACTGACCTCCACCTAGGCATTAGGCTCTATCTGGCAATGGTATAGATATAATGCTCAGACCTGGTCCTGAACCAGGGATCTTTAAGTTCAGGGGTAAATGATCTATCTTTTGAACTCTAATCCCTAGTTTATTTCTAGTTTTACATCTGGTTTTAGACCTGTGTTTTTCTAGTTTAGTTCTGGTTTTAGACTTGGTTTACTCCTGGTTTAGTTCCTGTTTTGTCCTTCTTTAGTATTGCATTTTTCTGTTAATCCCTGTTTTACCCTTCCACATAGTCCTGGGTTAGCCCAGATTTAAGTTCATTTTAGTCTTTGATAGCCAAGGATATCAGAGGTAAAGATTCACTTCAGTCTCCTGAAAAAAACAAACAAACAAACAAACAAAAACAAACAAGCTTTTTATATTTTGGTATCTTTTTAGTAAATAATAGTGCTATGGTCAAAATTACTTAAACTAAGACCAGGTCATGAGTCTGGACCAGCGGTTCCCAATCTCTTTGGTTTTGCGTACCTCTCTGGGCTTTTTGTTATACATTGAGTATCCTCTCACTCAGACGTGTTCATGATCTTCAAAAAGATCTTCCAAAAAAAGAAAGAAAAAATATATAGCTATATATATGTTTATATATTTATAACAAAATATATTAAAATTATATTCTGTTCTGTTCCACCTACTTTTCATCAGTCAGTGAGACTAAGACTAAACCAGGTCTAAACCAGGTCTCAAAATGGACTAAACCATGTCTAAACAAATTGGGTCTAAAACAGGACTGACCAGGTCTCAACAAGTACTAAACCAGGACTAAAGAAAAAATAAACCAGAACTAAACCAGAATGAAACTATGTCTAAACAAGGACCAAACTAGAAATAAACCTCAGCTGATGGACCTCAGTATTTCTAAAATTCTCCGTACGGCCCTGTTTGAGAATAAATTCTAAATAATAATTCCAAAAATAATTCCAAGTACCGACTGAAAGAGCTCACGTACCCCTAAAGGTCCCTGTACCCCTGGTTGGGAAACACTAGTCGAGACCATGACCAGCATTACCTACCAACCCCTAAATCCAGTCTAACTATTCCCAGAAATGCCATATCTTCAAAGGTCAAGCTCCGCACCCTACAACACAGATGTTCTTCCTCTTGTCTGTGATCGTGAACAAGGACAGATGTATTAGGAAAATGACCTAGTGGAGCCATAATTGCATGTGAACGTGCTGAGCATTTGCTTGCAGGGGCTTTCATGGGACATGCGCAGCTGGCTGGATGCCTGACTGCCCATGTGGAAGCCCCACTGTTCGGCTATGTGTAAATGGATTGGCATAGTGCTTTTGGACATTTTTGGGGGTTATTGTGAGCGTATGGCTGGCATCGGGGAAGAGGAAGCTGGGGAGTTTTTCGGGAAAGGTCGTGCGGCACAGTGGCTTGGCATGGTGGCATATTTCATTTACGTGCTCACTGGGGCATGGCGGTGCTGTGGGGAAGATTAAGCTGCAACTCTATGCTTTGTACTGCGAACGCTGGGTCTGTTCCATTAGAGGAGAAAAATAAGCAGTCTTTAAAACAACAAGGAAATTAGTATTGTCAGCAGCAGTACAATTCATTTGGAAAGTTTGTTGAGTCATTTGTTTTTGATTTGACTTGCAGTATTCACAAAGGAAAACATATGGAAGTAGACGAGGTGTTTTCTGTGCTAACCACTCTGCTGCAGACTGGTTAGCACTCATTACTCACAGAAAAGCTAAAAGCCTATGTTTCCCTTGTGCTATTGTGAGCTTATACCACACTTAGTTTTTCTTTTGGATCTGGAACAGTCTCAATTTTGAATTTTATTTAGATAGCCTAGTATCACAAAAGCAGTCGCCTCAAAGAGCTTTACAAAAATTTAGTTGCACAATCAAACATAAACACAAAATCAAACACACACTGAAACAACACACTTAAACAATAACTAAACTAAACAGTCCTAGGACACCACCTGTCCTGAGACCCTCCTTCTCAATAAAGAAAAACAAAATGGAGAATTACATTGAAGGAGAGCTCCACTCCCAGCACAGACAGGCTGTAAATGTGTCTAGAACTGTTAAATAAGAGGGGAGTGGAGCAGAGTGACAATTTGAATAGCAATGAACTGATTAGATATATATTAGATTTCATTAATGATAGTGATAGAAATGGAAAAGCAGCTAAAATGTCTAAATCTATTGGAATTTTCTGTGCCATTCCAAAATAGGACAAAAATAACTCCAGCCACAAGGGGTCAGTAACAAATGACTGATGATTTTGCTAGATTTTTACTACTGGGAGATACGTATAAGATCTTTGTGGCTTTGTGGCTCCTAAACTAGAACTAGATCCCAAATTCAAGTCCAGATCTGGGCATTATGTCTGTACTATTGTGAGATAGGGGCAAGGCCTTCATAGAGGTCTGTTCTCTAGATTTCGCTGTTAATATGTTTTATATAAGGTGCATATGTTGAGTGAGGAGGATGCTTTTCCGACTCTGTTTTGTTTATATGCTTACAGCTTTAAAAGTCTGTTTTATCTTCACTTATTGACAATGTTGAATGTTTTTAATTACCAAGATTACATTAATACGGCTTTAGCCTGAGTGGATCAAAGACACTTCACTACCATTTAGGATGTTCTTCAGTTTCAAGACTCTCATTGCTAATATGTTGAGACAGCCCTTGCTAACTGCCAAACCTATCTCCCACAACTTCCAACACATCTAAATAAACAACACCTCCAATTCCATTTAGTGCAAAAGCAACTCTGCCAGGATGTCTCTGGGATTTAAGCTTGTTCCTGTCAGAACTAAGACAAGATGCAAAGCTAAACTATTAAGATGGGTCAGAGAGTTTTCTGTTTTAATCCAGTAACTGAAAAATATGGACAGTGGTTGATAATCGTTGGACCTGGCCTACAGATTAACTGCCTTAGTGAAATGGGTCTGGAATATCTTCACTTTACCACCATATCCAAACAACTGTCATATTGCAGGGGTGTTACTCTTTATCTAAAGGGGTGTGGCCTTTATACTGTATACTTCAGCCACAGCTCTTTTTTTATGCTACTGAGCCTGATTAATTGGAAAAGACTGCATCAGGGACAACATCCATCATAAAAATCTCATGCCCAGTTGCCCAATGCAAATAGTTAACATAACTTCCATACCATCCATGGTCAATGTGTATGGATGGTAGCCTGGCCTAGTCTGGTACCCCTTCGTTAACATTTTGTTTCTGAGGCGGAACGATGACAGGCAGAGTAACCAATCAGAGAAACAAAGGGCAGGACGTAAGCACCGCACCACTGACCCAAACAGACATAGATTCCTGCCGTTTTTTTCATAAAACACTAGAATACACAATATTATGAGCAGCTCTTTACTTATTTCAAAATGGGGACAGCAGCAGAAACCAGTTGTACAAAGATTTGTGGAAGAAGTTGTTGTTTTTTTAAGGCGTTTGTTAATCATGGATGTAAACAAGACTTAACTGTTGTTAAAATGGCAACAACACGAAGAAATAAAATCACACAGAAGACTAGACAATAACACAGACTTCAGCAGAACCAACAAGACGAAGAAAAGCACTAAATGGTATTAATCAGGTCAGAGAAGTTACTAAATTAGCTTGGTAGCCAGCGCTACCATGGTTAGCTCTTCCACTTTTGTAAGAAACACTGCAGATAAACGACTGTGACTTGACGTGGTGACCCCTGAACTTGAAGGTATTTTAAGTCATCTAATACCAGTCTGGTTGTCATGCTGTTTTTCTGATAGTGTGTATTTGGTCATATGTGCCTGATTACGTCCAAAGGTAATTAATACTTCATTTATTTGGTGCTGCCCTTGAGATAAAACTTCAGTCCTCAGAGAACAGATAAATTCTTTGTGTTCTGTGGTTAGTATGTGTGGCCAGGCTGGCTGATAGTGTTCTGAAGTGTTTATTGACTAGCGGTGACTGACCACAACTCAATTTCCCAATCTCCTCTGCTGTAACAATGGAGTCCAACAATGACTACTTTTGCAATAGTCTATATTATATTTTCATGACTGATTTAGTTTGCCTTACATTACACAACATTTTTTGCACATGTGCTTAACATCTAGTCTTATAATACTGATAGAACTGGCAAGTAATACTGTCAAAGTAATGGCTCTAATAGGTTTGTATTTCAAAACCAATATGTCAGATGGGGGTGGCAGAGCGGTTATTGTTCTCGACTCCCAACAAGAATATTGTGGGTTCGATCCCCTCATGAACTCTCTGGGTGGAGTCTCCATGTCCTCCCCGTGTTACTGTGGGTTCTCTCTGGCTACTCCGGCTTCCTCCCACCGTCCAAAGAAATGCATGTGTTAGGTGAATTAGTGACTCTAAATTGCCCCTAATGAGTGAAAGTGAGTGTTTGTCTCTGTGTCAGCCCCGCGTCCTCTGTCCAGGGTGTACCCCGCTTAAGGCCCAACGTTACTGGGATAGCCTCCAGTACCCATGACTCCAAATGGGAATAAGCGGAAGAAGATGAATGAATATAGCAAACATTGATTATCAGGCTTTTTACAGTAAACATTATTTGTGAGTTCAATTTTTGCATTTTGAGACTTTTTGAAGCAGATAATTACCAACGCAAAGCAAGTTGTGTTTTTGTTGATGTTGGTTAATTGGTTGAGTGTGTTAGCGTGGTAACTCAAAAGGTAAAATTTTAATAAACAGAGTTTTTGTGTGTGTCAGGAACACAATCTGGACCCATCGTGGTTTCCAGTATAGGGGTTTGTGGGTGAATGAATAGAGCATTTTCCCCTGAACTAAAAGATACCTGCTTATAGTACAGCTTTGAGCACAAAAGCTTTACTGATTACTTCTAGTTTGTATAGGGACATTTAGATATTTAGAGATAAATAAGTCCATTCCATTGGGGCACACCACAGCATTTCTGGAATCTAAATGATCAGGACAATTTACCAAAAATTTTACCACTTTGGAATATAATGGAACCTAAACGAAAAGGGTTCAGGGCAGATTTGCCAAAAATAAAATGACCTTTACGTGGTTAACATGTCATGTCTGCACACATTCATCATTGTCCTTGGATGTCATTTATTGTTGGTTAAAATGCACATTCACAGCCCATATAGCCCATAAGTCACAATTACACTGCTCTTGGCCAGAATACATTTTGCCCGACTCCCATACTCGGCTGGTTGGTGCTGGTACATACTTTTTCATTTAACATATTTCATGTTAGGTTCACCTTTAGCGTTGCTCAATACTGTCTGACGGCTGACCTTTCTGGGAGAATGAGGACGGCCTGTAACTGTATGCACCCACTCACACACACAGCGAGAGCCACTGGAGGTACACACAGCCCTGTAAGGAGGTGGCCCAAGGCGCTCAATAAGAACAGCCACATTCTGGGTCTGCCAATACTTGCAGCAAGTTAAGTGTGATTAAGCTGTATACTATGCACACTTCAATATCACATGTACCCCAAGACCATTACAACCTTGCAACTTTTGTACCTTACAAAGAACGAGCTAGAAGCATAGACCTCTGCATTGGTCCTATCTTGCAGTGGTAACGATACAGTGCCCAGATCTGGACTCAAACCAGGGACCTATAAATTCTGGAGTAAAAAGTCCATTTAACCACAAAGCCCAAATTTTTCGGATTTTCTGGACAGACAATGTTAAAGATTCTTCTGGTTAATGTTAAGGGTTCTTTCTGGCTACTTAAGCTTCCTCGCCAATTTGCCAAAAACATGTCTTCAAGGTACTTGGAGTAGTATTTTTGTTTCATCCACGCTTGTTTAGGTAATCCTGTGATCCACTTCTAACAAGTAAATGCTCCAGTTTGTTTCTAAAGCCCATTCACAATCTCCAGACTCATTCTTATGATTTCAGCACTTAAATTGCTGTCATTATGAGGGAGTCAACTCATTTATATATCTGTTAGCATCATGTTGCTAATAGCCTTGATAAATAGCCATTTTATGCCCTGTCCAATTCCTTCTGTTTCCAGCAGGGGGCAAAGTCAAAGTCACAGCTCTCATATGCATTATTTAAGTTATAGAAAAGGAACTACTAATGCAAAGGTGTCCAAATGATTTTAAAAAGCCTGAAAGCATAATATAGGACCCTTAAAGAAAACTCATAGGCAGCGTTTCAGTTTTATGCAGCAAAAATTTGGAAAAGTTTTCCTGATAATGTTAGACAAGCCTCTAATCTGATAATGTTGATGTATGCACTTTAACTGTCACAATCAAACTTTGCAAATGTTAATACTAATGGTTCCAAATGTATGATGCTCAAATTAGAAGACGATGATAGATGTTAGTGAAAAAAGGACTGCTAGTATGCAAATAAACATTGTCTACTTAATGATGCTATTGGGTAGTACAGCTCTTTAGAGGTTATTACCCATCCATCCACACCTCTGTCTCCAGGGAGACCATAAAAGAACTGGCTGTAATATCCTTTTCACCCTTAATATTGACCGAAATCCTCTACCTCCTCCTGTCTGTGTGAAGGAAGATGAGCAGTGATGGATCGGTGTGGGATCACTGTACAAGGCGCAGTCAGTCAGTGGCCAATCCATGGACATGTTACAGTGGTCTATGGCCAGAAGAGAGCTGTCTGCTGTCGGCGATGACGGGACATGATCCGTGACATACTGATAGATCATGCTGATGTGGACATGGAAAGACTACTCAACTGAATGGCCTGTGTACAAGTGAAAGTGTACTAACTGCAAAAATACATTCTGCCTGCAGTTCTATGATCTGCTTGTTTGGGAATTTGTAAACTGATCCTTCCTGTTTTGATTCCCTTCCACTTGGCACCACTACAAATGTTCAAAACAAGTTCTATAAACAATTACACTTGCAGAATCTAGACTCAGACCATGCAAGATGATTTTTTTGCTGATTAAAATTGGAAGTATCAGCAATGGCAAGTGATTTCATTCATAATGACTGACAATGAGATGGTGAAAATGTATAGTTTACAATTAAATATGTTATTAATCCTAACTTTGCCCAAATCTGGTTCACCTCAGTAATGGAGCACATGCTGAATATATGCACCAATGGCTATTGGTCAGCATGGATATTAAAAGTGATGAATTCCTGTGATTTGTCCTGTTTTATCAGGAGTTTTAAAAATTCAGCTTGTCAGACAATTTGTGTGTGTGGCCAGATCCTTATATTACCTCAGCATTTTGAACATAGGTTCACTACAGGTACTTCCTCCCACCATCCAAAGACATGCATGTTTTGGTCAGTTGGTGAATCTAAATTGCCTCTAGTGAATTGATATGAGTGAATAATTTAGTGTCTGTGTACAGTTTTTCTTTGTCAAGCCTGTGACTAACTGACCACTATTCTAGGGTGTACACTGCCTAAGGCCCGTAATTGCTGGGATAGCCTCCAGTTTTTCGAAGTCCCTTAATGGGAATATTTCGAAGAAGATGAATAAATGCTCTGTTGATTTGATTTGCTGCCTCAATTTTTCTGTATGGAGAAACCCTGGAAAAATGCAACTGTTGCTTCTTAGCCATAGAAATGTATCTATGCTCTCTCTTTTTTGCTAAATGTGGCAACAAATTGCCTCCATATGGTGTGCTCTGTGACATGTTGGTGTTCATACAGGTGTGTGTGGCCTGAGAATGATGTACTCATTCATCAGTGCCTGAGCAGCCCAGGCTAAAGACTATCAATCTCCCCCCCTCTCACAGCCAAGGCTGACACTCAAGGTGTTTGTATGACTTAATGTTCCCCCTGCAGGATTTTGAAGTGCTGCATACACACACACACATGCGCGCACGGACACACTCACACACACCAGTGTCTGCCGGTGAGAGCAGCTAATAGGAATGATACTCCTTTTGTGTAGTGAAATGTGTATAGAAATAAACTGGCGAGACATTTAGCAAGACCAGGATCTGAATATATTGCATAATCTTTTGGGTATTGCAAAAGGGGTGTTGTTTTATTATCAACAAACAAGAATTCTCCATTATGAAAGAGCAATAAGACACTAACTCTGAGATACCTATTGATCAATATAAGTCTGACATTTTCTTGCTAAAGTCAGACTGTTTTTTCTTTATATATATATATATATATATATATATATATATATATATATATATATATATATATATATATATATATATATATATTTTTATTTGTTAACAAATTTCCAGGCAAACAATAATTGTAGCAGCTCACATTTATATTATACAGTTACAGATGTAAATTGTATTGAGACAATGGTCTCATCTTGGTCGTCTCTTGGTCTCAAACTCATTTTTCTTTTACTTGATTTGATCATCCTCTAATTCTGCTTCTTTCTCCAAATATTGTACTAACCCTCTATGAGTCTGTATTTGGTCTGTTTGAATTTTATAAGATGTATAAATAAATATGTTTCATGGAGCTATTCCAATGTTGGGTGTCAGTTGGTTGAGCCGGTTGTCTTCTAACCACTCCACTCCCATTGTTGCATACTGTTGTTATGTTTTTAGGTAAGACACTTAACCCTCCTTGTACAGTCATACACCAGTGTCTGCATACATTGGTGTATGAATATGTCAGTGTGAATGGGTGAATGGTTTCTTAATGTAAAGCACTTTGAGTGCCTGTGGAGGTAGAAAAGTGCTATATAAATGTGACCATTTACAATTTTCTTCATTTAATGTAACATACTTATTGATTTGGCTTTGATCACTGAAAGTCTTTCTCCTCCATGCTTCCTAACCAAACTCACTTGTTCCTGTCTAGCTAGCCGTCTCCATGCCAAATAAAAGTTAAAATGTACCTATCAGACAGTACATTTTTCACTTTTATTAAACCATATAATAGATTTTCCTCTACATATACAAGCGCAAAACTTGACCTTCTGCTTCTGTCTTGCTGTTTATCCGCTGTCACCCTGCAAATCTTTTTGTTACTAATACATGCTATAAACTGTGCTCTAACACTATAAATAATAGGCAGAGTTCTTTAAGGCCACCTCTGAGCTCATTATTCCAACACAGGGTGTCTAAGACTGTTAAACGACAGCACTAATGCATTGTAGAAGCAAACATCCCACTATGAATTATATTTCTGATTCACATCAAGGAGACTGGAGATTCTTGCAGCGCTATTGATCAGAAGTGCTCCGACTCAATAAAAGTTCTGCCGCTCACCTGTACAAGAAAACACACTTTTTAAATTGGTTCTGGTTGCTTGCAGACAAAGAACAAGGTAGTTAACATAAGCTGTGACAACCTCTGACTGATAAGACGAGAGGCAGACAGAACCGCCTACAGAAAGTGCACCAAAGTTCGACAACAGGAAGAGTTTGAATGACAAGCCAAGTTTGGAGAGAGCTGTGCAGAAACAGCCAAATAACAAGCGCCCGGGATAAGCCCTTTTAGTCAATGCTCAGGAGGAAAAGAGCTGAAGTGAGGAAACTACATTCTGTTTATGGATAGTAATTATGTACTGGCCTTTCTACCTTTCTTCAGCAGTCATCCCACCAGTTAAATGATAAAGCTGCCATTGAAGCTGACTAATGCTTACAATGGACATGATGGATATACTTTCTGACAAAAGCAATTTACAGGAATCCAATTTCAATTAGCCTCTTTCCAAAAATAAAAAAAAAAAAAGAAAAAAGCTACACTGTGTTCTTACCTGTCTAGAAGTCACTGATCCTATTAAGAAATCCAGCAAACATTTACTTTGCCATTATAAAACTGTAAAGTCTGCAGTACAACTTTCTTCATTAATGGATACTGTTCTCCCACTCAGACCTTGCATTACAGCTGGCTATTTTGAATATATTATTATATTATGGTCACTCATTTTGGCTTGGGCGTAACCAGTAAATAATGACAAGTTCTACTTATGGAATGGATTGAAATAAAATCAGCCCCACTCCCAGATCCAGTAGTCAGTTTCCATTAGCAAAAAATGGTCAGTCTGATTTGTTCTGTGCATGCACTAACTGGAAGCTCAGTAGTCACTGGAATATTTACCTTTACATATTGAAGCATATTCTAAATAAGGTCTTGTTTTAAAATAATTGTGTTAATATGTGGATTCAAAACTGTATTTAAAGTGGCTATTTAATGCCAGTAATTAATAAAAAGGCAAAATAATGCATACCGGTGTGATACGAGTACAGTTCCTGTTTGCCCCTGCTTTTTGTCATGCATTAAATTTTCAGCACCACGATTCTTGATTTAATAACTCGCTGTATTAACACGAGTTTAATGTAATGTTAAAAATAACTTCAAAGTTTAGATTCATGAAGGGAAAGCTGTACAATGGAGTCTAAAACCGAAAACAGCTATTGCAGATGAACACTAACTTGTTTTTCTCAGTCGCCGCTCACAACTTTGGTAACGCGATTTTAACTTTCTGTTAAGTGTTAAAGCTTGAAAACATGTTTGCATTTGTATATTTTTCCATGTTGCGGCCCTGATACTGCATATGTAAAAAATATCACACTGCCATGTTTTAATATTACAATAATTGTAACTCTGAGACGTTGTGATAGATTTACCAATAATAATAATAATAATAAAACATTATTAGTGCATGTTTTTTTGGAGTGAATTCAAATTTAAATGTGGGTACCTATAAACATACAATACATCTATATTTTCAAATCACAATTTGTGCTAGATATTAACAAAAGTAATTCACGATACATAGTTTTGTCAGCTTTCAGCTTTTCAGCTATAAAATGTATTTTCCGAGAACTTCCAGCTCAGGCATGCGCTGAACAAATCCTGCTTCCAGGTGCAAGTCCTGTAGCGACACAGTCTTTGAGGGCTAACCATCCTGCTGCTCCAGAACAATCAGTGACTTTCAGAATGTTTGGCAATAGCTTGCGTTCACTTGATGTCATAGAATTCTAAAAGGCCTGCAGTTCAAAACTGAGCTGGAGGCAGGTCAGAACTCTATAGTAGACTCTGTGGCAAAAATGCAGATGCCATGATGTGGTTTATGGTTAATATTTCTGAAATTACTGGGTCTATCCACATGAAACAAAAGCTGATACAAAGATCAAAGTCTTATCTCTCAGTCCAAATGAATTAAAGGTAAGTTATTTCTTCACTCAAGTGTCAAAAAGTGGCAATATTATTCAAATACACAGGTGCAATTGCTGTCAGTAGACTAGGTATTAAACCACAAGATTATTATGGTGTGGTTGTAGACCCATTTGCTAACAAAAAATGATCAGGTTCAGTATTTGTGGACTTTCTGTTTGGATATTTTGTTAAAAAATGTGCCTCACCTGTACATTTATACAGTCTCCTGCCCCCCATTTGAGGTTTTGACATCAGCAAATTCTACATGAACACAGGCCTATTACAATATGTCACATTATTTGCTCCTATAAATAAAACAGAGCTACATATTGAGCCACTATCTTGTCCACCCAGGCACTGATACTCATACGTACTATAGCTGGTCGGTTGCTTTTTGCCAACAGCAATTTGTGATTGCAGTTGTGCCAGATTTTAATTCACTGAAAATGTCTTGCTAGCTTTTTATATTTGGAAACAACTCTGAACATAGAGTGTCAGACAATGCGAAAAGAACATGAGGAAAACATTGATAGAAATGCTCAACAGTTCAACACCTTGATATCGACTTGTACCTATGGCCTGAGACAAACATAACAGGGATTATCACTTTAAACCAACATCGAACGCACTGAAGCATCAGTACTCTCTGGTGA
This sequence comes from Bostrychus sinensis, assembly GCA_020698575.1. Lineage (NCBI taxonomy): Eukaryota > Metazoa > Chordata > Actinopteri > Gobiiformes > Eleotridae > Bostrychus > Bostrychus sinensis. The sequence continues at coordinate 12,398,185 of CM036255.1, forward strand.
GGGTTCTGGTTCTCTCCCCATGACTGTCTCCTGTCCTGTCCCTGTTGGACCCTACCTCATGTCACTCCCCTCTGCCTGGAAGAATAAAAAATCTAAAAATGTGATCACCCACTCTGTGCATGCATTTGATTACATGTCTGTGTACATTTCCTTTTTGGACACCTATGCCTCACAATGTACACATTTTGCAGCAGTACTGTGTATTTAGCGCAAGTTCCCTGTCCTTGTGTGCGTGCATGCATGCGTGTGTGTGTGTGTTTGTTTATCAGCAGTCTGTCAGTGGGCTCAGTGCACAGGAGACACAGATCTGTAACAGGTGGATACACTCCAGCACGCTCTAACCGGCAGAATGTAAAACAGCATGGCACAGATATCAGGCCAAAGTGTCCATCACAGAGCACCAATATCTAACATGTTTTACATGGAAATTATTACTATTTTCTTTTGCATAGTATTTAGAATAGGGAAATTGTAAATGGTGATGTGATGCAAAGTTGTCTTCATACATGAGAAAGGGCATAAGAAGTAAACTTTCAAAGACTGAATATGTGTAAGTAAACCCTCTCACAAAACATCTAGGACAAATACTGTAGCTTTTACTGTGTAGGCCAATCTTGGTCACAGCATTGCACATTTTACAACCTTTATAAACATTATCTGGCTAAAATAAAATATTTCCAATACATTCTTTACTTGTGTAACCGAGCGTTCTGAGGCCTCAAAAACTCAGCGCCAGCGACTACAGGATTTCTTAAAGGAACAGTCCACCGTTTTACCACTACTAAACTATGTTCTGCCCTGATCTTAGACGAGTTGATGTGTAACTCTCTGGTCTTTGTGCGTGCCCTGTGTGTCCTTTGCAGGCCTGTTGAGTGACGCTAATTTGTTAGCATTTAGCTTATCTCTATGGGTCCAAACGCGGCTCAAGTTAGAAGCAACCAAGCTCTTCCACATTTTCCCTATTTAAATACGGTTACGTGAGTAGTTACATGACCCAAGTACAGTTACACAAAAATGAAAAGAGGTGATTTTCTAAGTGGATAAAAATGGGAACTATCATGTAAGGTGTAATAACACTTTAGGAGCACTTCGGCGTCGGCGTAGTGATATCTTCACTCCTAAAAAAATTCTCTCCCCCTCCCCCTCTCACTTCCGTCAACAGAACCAATCACTGGAGAGAAAAAAGGTCTAAACTAATTATAAAACTTCCTACAATCTAAAACTAAATTGAAACCTAAATTATACCTTTAATTGCTTTAAACTAGAGATGGGTAACATAGCATATCATATCACAGTTTTGATAGTTGTTCAAAAACTTTCTATTTTTGCTTTTTACAGATGACTGCCACTTTCTGCTTTTAAGTTACTGAGAATATAGTAAATAAGGTAAATACGTTTTTGTATTGCATGCCACTGCACAGCTCCCTTTTGTGCTTTTTTATGTTGCACATACCAGACTTTAATTTGCACATATGGCATTATAGAGATTTTCACAGCAAATAATTAACTACACTAGTAGGTCATTGAATAAAATGTGTCTTTATGCATATATTTTTGCTGCTAGGCTTTTCTACTCTCTCATTGTGTCAAGGTGCAAAGATCTTTCATATTCACACACACACACACACGCACAGTGCCTGGCTATGCCTAGTTAGTGTAATGACACATTGGAGGGCCATCACCTGTCCAGGAAGATAAACAGTGGTGGCTAAGGGGCCCATTACTTGCAGTCATGCCTGAAGGAACACATTTCTGATTCTCTATCATTACCGACCTTAATAAGCTACAGTAAAACCTAGGAACATTGGAGCAATAGGCCATTTTCCCTCAAAGAAATGACATAATGTTTCAAGATAAGCTGTTAAAATTGCTTGATATTTATATTATATATATATATATATATATATATATATATATATATATATATATATATATATATATATATATATATTTTTTTTTTTTTTTTTATTTTTTATTTATTTTTTTTACATATATGCAAAGTGATTAGCTGTTGGATATAAAAGACATCGCACTGGTCATCACTGAGTTTATTGTCAAATGAGAAAAAATACCAAACACTGCTGAGATAAATAAACAACTTTTTAAGTGTGTAAACAATTGTCTTCAATGAAATCATGCAATGGGAGTGACACAAAGCTTAATATTGGGACCTCTGTTAGTTAGCTTACACATCATAAATATATTTATTGTTTAATTTGTTGGTTCTATATACTGTAAATGCCTCTTCTTGTAACGCTCATGGATAGTGGATTAGCATCAGAGTTAGTATGTAAGTGTCTGCGTGGTGAACAAGTCTATAGACAGATAAAAAAACAGCTTACTGCCAAATCTGTCACCAGTCTGTCACCAAGCATTTCTTTTCTGTAATTATTGTTTTTCTTAAATAAAATAAGGACCAACAACTGTTCCACAAATCTGATATTTCAGATTCAGGCTTTGCCTGCCATGTGTCACGCTCCAGATCTTGACTTCAGTTTTACACACTATTAGACAACTGTCAGAACCTGTAGTATTTCATATAAACTAAAACAACTGAAATATATGTTCATGTGTATGTTAATAATAAAAATATGTTAATGTAATATTGTAATTGTTTTAACCATCTGTAAACAAACAATCACCAATAGAGTTTAAAGTGATATTCCTTTTTGTTAAGCAGTGTTGGGTGGGTTACTTGGGATTGCTTAGATTCTAACTTGTATGTGAGTGGTCAAAGTTTCTGGTTTTTATTCACTCTCTCAGGGACTGTGGGCTGGAGCCTATGCCAGCAACAATGGACATTAGGTGGGTAACATTCAGGGACAATGGCCAGTTAGTCCCAGGGCTGAAATTTACCCTGCAGCAACCATTTGCTCTCACTGTCATTCACTATGGGCAATATCGATTAACCATTTCACCTTTGTGTCGTTGGATGGTTAGAGTAAGAGTACCTAGAGAAAACCTACATATCACAGAGTGGTCATGCACTAAGAGAGATTGTATGTTGGCTGGCCCAAAGATCAAACCCACAACCTCCTTGCTTGGAGGCAGTCAGTGTTTGTCTTGATAATAAAGGTCAGCCACAATAAAAAACTACAAAAAAAGTCATTTAAAGATAAAAAGTGATTAGGTTTTTATCACATGGATTGCAGTAGAACATATACTGTGGAAATGAGAGTTTCAGTTCAGAATCATTGTATCCTGTAATGAATGTATGATTGTCAGTGAAGCTCCGCCGCTGGTGTGTGTGTGTGTTTGTGTGTGTGCGTCTGTGCGCGTGCACAGGTGGAGGTTTTTGATGCTCTTGTCAGTATAGTGTGGAAGGCTGCTTTTATTGATGTTACCACACATGCCGATTCAGCACTTCTGTTGGCTCTAAAAGCCTGGCAGGATGGCTTTTATTCGGCCCGGGACATAGCGCTGCTCAGTCACTGTGTCGGCACCTATTCTCGCTCTGATCACTCAAAATGTTCCCCGCTACACGAGCGTTATTTGTTTTTTTGCCAAGAATAGAAGACGGAACAGGGTGCTGAACAGCGTGTCAGTCAGCAGAATGCAGCATATCTGAGCGCCATCACGAGCTTCTGTCAGCTTCTAAAACAAACAGATTTGAGTGCAAACTTTCAAAGAGCGTTTTACTCGGAACATTTCAAATCATCGCCAAACTTTTTCCTTGCTGTATTTGAATAAAACTCCCTGCTATTTGACAACCTGTGAATTATAATTAGCTTTCTGAGCAGAGGAGATGAAATTCAAACATTTCTCAAATAGTTCAAATGAGGCTGTATTTGACTCACCGTAGGACATTTTATTTTCACTGTTATCATGAACTAATACACTTTCTAATTACTGTTAATAGATGGGTTAATGTTTGGCTGTGTAAATACTGTCTTGTTTCAATACAACTAAAAAGGAATTTGCACTAGCCAGTGTTTATTTATGACAGCCTACCTGGTAATCTGTTAAACGGCACTGTATATTTGTAATACATTGTTGTTGAAAACTGACTGATCTAAAAAATTGAAGTGTTTGTGATGCTAAAGCATTCTAGAACCATTTCCCATAAACATTTCCAAATAGGGATGCAATGCTTGTCATTATAGCAATCATTTTCTGATGATGCTATTTGTTTATATGTTGTTTGTTTTCAACAATGATTGCCTGTGAAGGTTCCTACTCATAGATAACAAGGTTAAATAGAAGCAGTTAAAGAGCACAGACCTTAACCAAGGCATTGATCTTTTTTCATAATAGTGAAGAAAAAGATAAAGTGCCTGGAACAGGACTTTCTAGTGCTCCATTGAGCCACAATACCCATTTAATCTCATAGTCCAGCACCAAAAATGGCTAATTTTTTCCTTTAGAATTTATTCAGAGCTTCTGTAGCTTGAGTATCTATCTTTGTGTAGGCTTATATATCCCTATCTTGCAATGAATCATTTAAAAATGTTCTGGTTCCACAAATAAAAAAAATAAAAAAAACTTCCTTCACCCATTTCTGACCTTTCCTGAACTGTTCATAAAAATCCCATCATTACTTTTAGGTTATTCTGAAAACCGACACAACAAACAACAAACCACTGGTGGCGAAAACAAATTCTCATGACAGAAGTAATTAAATAGCACTTTTCTACCTGTATAGAAACTCAAAGAGATTGACATGAAGCATTCATTGGCTCATTCATCTACATAAATACCCTTTCATTCTAGCACCTGTAACACAGACTCTCGAGATGGAGTTTATTGTTTTGCTCAAGGACACTTTGACAGCATGAATGAGAAGCCAGTCTTTCTGTCATTGGGTAATCTGTTCAAACTCTTGAGCTCAGTATCAGTGGGATGGCAGAGGGCATCTGTACAGAATCTTTGTTGATCATTTCCTTTTATCTGACTCTAGGTCTACATTATTGAAGTGAACAATGAACCAGACAGACTTATGTATATGCTGCATTTTAATAGTTCATGATTTATGTTTTTTATATTACTGACAACCTAACGAAGTGATGTGTTTCTTAAAAGTCAACAAATTTAAGTTTTAAGTTTAAAGACACACTTAAATTGTCATGGCGGCAGAATTATTAGTCTTTGTTCCTTTCAGCTAGCAGACTGTTGGTCCTATCCAGGCTAATATGGAGCAAATTTTATTCTCTGACATGATTAACCACATTAGGGCTGTTCTTCATCACCTGTTGATGCTACTAATGTCCATGTTGTTGTTTAGTCCTGTCCAGTGTGTGATTTTGTTCATTTTAACAACAGTAAAGTTCTGTTCACATGCAACGTTAATGACCATATTCCAAAAAACCTACTTTTTCTGCAAGACTTTCAACTTTTGCTGCTGTCTCCATTCAGAAATAAGTACAGAACTGCAAATAATACAGCATATGGAAATTAAACTCAAGCGAAGGGATAGCCAACTAACTTCTTTGAATAGAATAAGAAAGCCGATGATCTCCTAGACACTCTGTAGATCAGTCTGGCCAAACAAATTAAACTTTTAGAGGTCGAGCATGGAAGTGTTGCTTATCTGGTGTAGGTTGGCCTTTATGTCGAAATTAGTTCCCAGTCTAGAGTAGTGGCAATTAAACAGTATTGTAAAGATTTATCTTGTCCTGAAGCCTATAGACTACATAGAAGTGGGCCTGTGCAATAGTGAGATCCCATCTTATTAGCCATTTGATTGCCGTTCATGTTTCAGAAAAATGGCCTCGTAGCTTCCTAACATTGTGCAAGATGAGACGGCCCCTGCTAATGTTTCACAGCTTCGGCCGACCTTTTTAAATTCCAAGTGGAAAAATAACCACTCTACTGTTACAATCACTAAAGTGTGCTAATTATAGTCGCTCAACAATGCCATTAAATACTGAGAATGATGCAGTCTTATAATTCTTTTTTTTTTTTTTTTAGCTTTCTACATTGTCTGTGTTTTATTCTTATGTACACGGTCACACATGTTCAAGGTCTGACATGTTTGATCCACAAATTAGATAACACAAAAGCCATTAGCACTAAGTAATAAATAGCTTCAGTCATGGCATAATGGCTGTATTCTTCGTATGTGATCAAAGAATGGTGATAGCTAATTGTGTAAAATAAGGTGAGTGCAATTTACAGTATACTAAAAAAAAGTTTTTTTATTTACCTGATCTCCATGTGCGCCTTGACCTCTGGTTCATGTTTGATTAATACAATGACATGTGGCTGTCTGAAGCTCTAAATAATGATCCAGAAGAGCAAATAAACATAAATATGAAGGCTGTACGGTTTAATTATTATGAGAAGAACTCATGTAAGGGTTATTACTATGAAATATGAGACCAGACCTTTGCCTTGATCATCCTGGAGAGTGGGATATGAATGCAGTCGTCTGGGGAAAGTGGGCCGCTTTAGATATGTTTTCAAGGTAACAAAGGTCGCAAGGAATCACTTCATCTATTTCAACTTTGGCTCAGCTCCCAGAATATTTCAGCCGCGTGTGTGTGTGTCAGGTTTTATGGACCAAATGTTTTCCTCTTTCACCTCAGCTATTCAAACCTTCTAAGTGTTTAACTATTAACACACAATAGACCGAGTATACCAGTCTATTTATCTATATGCCTATATGTTTAGCTTTGCTCTATTGATGTGTTTTTTTTTTTTTTTTTTTTTTTTATGTACTTTTTTTTTTTGTATAGTAGATGCTATCAGTGCTGGAATAGATGCTATCTACTATCTACCTGTTTAATTTAGTCTGCAAACATTTGTTCTTTTTCCTCTATGTTCCCATTAAATGTCACAGATGACTGGAACCAATCCCAGCAACTATGAGCCTTAGGCAGGGCAGACAATAGCTTTTATGAGAAGATTTCTATTACAATATGCAATTGCTTGATTAAACAGAGTCCCTAAAATGTAAGAAAAAAAAAAAAAAATCAAAAGTCTTCTCCAGCACGTCCCAAAGTTTCTCAATGGGGTTAAAATCTGGACTCAGTGGGAGCCAGTCCATGTGTGAAAATGATATCTCATGCTCCCTGAACCACCCTTTCACAATTTGAGCTTGATGAATCCTGGCATTGTGATCATGGAATAAGCCTGTGCCATCAGGGAAGAAAAAAATCCATTGATGGAATAACCTGGTCATTCAGTATATGCAGGTAGTCAGCTGACCTCATTCTTTGCCCCCCCCATAGCATTGCTGAACCCAGAACTGACTAACCTGACTACCTGTTTGCTTAGTTAAATCCAGGTGGCGACTTTTTTTTTGGTCAGGCAGTGTATATTGTGTCAATTTTCCAAAAGAAATGATTTAATTATTATAATAAACAAAGGATAATTAGATAATTTACATTTTCAGAGTAATAGGTCTATTTTAAACCGAAATTGAGTGTAATAAGTAAAATATGATCATGGAAAATCAACAAGCTTAATAGATAATTAAGAATTAACATATTAAATTAGATGTAATCAGTTGACTTTTGTGTTACAACCAGCAGCCAGTCAGCTACTGCCTTTGTGTTAGCCATTGAGCAGTTACCATGGCACCCATGAGTAAAAAACTGCAGTGTAAAGATTTAAGTTGAGTGTTGACTGAGTCAGCATGTCCAGAATTGCAGCTCCCTATCGGCTGCTCACTGTCTGCAGTTGTCAGTACACTGTAAATGGGTGCAATGTTCCATGACGACTTCAGCTCACAATTTTAGGGCTTAGAGAAGCTCTGTTGAGAACAGTGGCCTATAAAAAGTAGGCTAGGAGCCTATAGACCCTTAGAAAGATTTTCCTGGGATTATGCACTGCCTGTCTCAGGGCTCATCTGATGTAGATAGCTCTAAGATAGTCCATGTTAGTAAATAAACTTTATCCATATTGCCAAGTTTGTTTCTGTGTTCAAATCAGTGCTCTTTTACTGTATATTTCTCTTTACACTTGTGCTGCTGACACACCAAACTGAGATCAGTGACAGTAAATGTGCTTTAGAACTCAAAAATCCGATATTTCTGAGCTTAAAACTCAAAATGGCATCACAATTGATGCAATAGTTTAGCTGTTTTTGTATGTAATGTGTTATCATAGCAGGAAGTTTAATTTTTATTATAAAAGTAATAAACATTTACACACGCACATTACTCAAAGTCTAAACTAAAAGTAAACAACATACACTACTAGCACTACTAGTCTATTGAGGTACATCCAGTCACATGTCAGCTGTTTATCTTGTGATGTGATGTTGCAAGTTTGCAGGCCATTTGTGTTTAATTGGAATAAAATGTTGTAAATGTTTGCTTTCCCTCACATGTTCATGCTTGCACTCAGTAGTCTCGCAGTTATCTGACAACAAAGTGTCATGAAGTATTGATCTTTTTGCATCAAGCCCAGACAGCATTAACCTTATTTCACCTCAATAGTCTCACCTGTGTCTGACTGAGGCAGCCTGAAGACACAAAAACACAGTTTGCCCATGAGGTAGCTGATGAGCCAACAACTAATGCAATGAAGAGGCTGGACATGTCTTTTTTTTAACTTTTTTTTTTACTTTTTTGTCTCTGAGGGATGTCAGAGAGAATGTAGTGGTGCTTCTCTACTTTAGGGAACTTTTTGCACCTGACACAAAGGGACCAGTATAAACTTCTTGCAGACAAACTCACTTGGGAGAAAAGGCTGATGCCGATGTTAGTGCTAGGAGACACAAAGCAAAAAATGACTACATTTGAGGTTCTCACCTATCGCTCTCAGAAAGACAGTAGGATAGTCTACACTATGCCATTGACTGTAGCTACAGCAGAGCAAAGCTTTGCTGAGCTCAGACTAATACCTGAGATCTTCCATAGCTCAGGAAAGAGAAGGGCAGAAGATCAATGACTTTGCTTGCTTTGTTAAATTATGCAGTTATTATGAAAAATCTACTTTTCTGAGCACTCATTTATACATGTTTAAGTAATCCTCTATTTTTGAGGATAATGGCTTCATACAAATAGGAAATAAAAAGCTTTTTTCCCTCTGTTTCTGTTCAAAAGACACAAGCAGTTTGCTCTATCCTTCCCTCTGCTGGTCTCTTCACTTGTTTCTTTATGGCACCAGTAGAGTACTTATGAAAGCCTTTTTCTTTTAGTCAGATATTTTTTTAAAGGTTGTAAAATGTGCATTGCTGTTCCTAGAGGTTACCAAGATTGTTTTAAAAAATATGAATAAAAGCATAAAATTGTCCCTTTAAAATATTGTGTCATTTCTATTGTTTCAGTGTTGCTGTTGGAGCTAAACCAGAACATAGTAAAAGTTTTTTTTTGTGTGTAAGTTACAGTTTGTTGGCCATTTGTGTCTAATTGGCAAACAATGTTGTGTTTTTTGTGATTTTTTCACATCTCTGTCATCTCTCGGTTACCTTACAACAAAGTGTCATGAAGTATTGATCCCTTTGCATCAACCCCAGACAACATTAACCTTATTTCACCTCAGTCTCTGCAGTCTCACCTGTGTCTGACCCTTCATTTAACAAGTCATTCAACTCTATTCTTCACACAGCTCCTCCAGTTCTCTCCCCCTTTCTCTGCTAAATGGCTGTCATGAGTCACACAGTACATTTAAATGTTAAATGCTAAGGTGGAGGTCATGAGCCATTTCCCAGCACATTACGGGCTAATGGCTCATATCTTAATAACCTTAGCAGCCTGCTCATATCCTCCTGGGCTCATATCAGGGCCACACATTTAAATAGAAAAGCAGCCATTATGAGTTTGGCTTTTTTGGAGAAATTGATGGTCAAAGAGTGTGTTGTTTGTTGGCAAAGACAAACTTGTCTTTATTTATTACACTATTGTTTTTTCACATATGAGTACTATTACAATATACTATTATAAGTATATGGTAGACTTCAAAAAATTGCATACTGCCTTACAGTTTTTTTCAATTGTTTTAGCTCATTTACTGAAATCTGGTTCTAATCTTTTTCTTCAAACCTATTTAGAACATTTCTCATCATTTGACGCAGTTTTCAAACTCTTTCTCAAAACTCTTCACACAGCTCTCACACACAACATATAGAATATACTTATAGAAAACTATTTATATTTTATGTATTTATTTTTTATGAACCAAAAACAAAACATAAGGACTGAGGACACCTGTTTAAAGTGAGGTTGAATCTGTCTCTCAAGAGGGTTTTCCCAGCAGCCATCACAAGAGAAGAAATACAGAATACAGTTTTTCTCATTCACTTTGCCACATTTCTCCATTCAGAATCGTCATTTGCAAAACAGATCACACAAAGAATTCAAACAGGATTTTCAGTTCTCAAAACAAAGGCTTTTCTTTGCAAAATGTTGTTCTGTAATCAAAACTCTTAAATTATCTCCCCAAAGCCAGTTTTTACATCAAAATGATCAAACTGCAATCACATGTTTTCATGCACACATTTACTCATTTTACATAACAGCTCAAAACTCTGAGTCCTGCTCTCAGTAACTGCAGCTCTCACTGATTTACTGCAGTGAGCGTTTAGGCTTCATACTTCACACAAATGAATGGACAGAAGACTGTGGGTATTTTTGCTGCCTAAAGCCTGATTGTTTTCATATTGAAACAGGAAAAATACTGACAAATATTTTTTACATAAATAGTAGAATGTGCATTTTACTCCTTTACGTACTGTACTGTATATTATTTTACAAAAGTCTTTGGTAACTATGATGCGCTGTAAACCTGCAGTGGTGTATTCTTTATACTGTAGTATGCCTACTGTAAGAAATAACCATGACAGTACAGCAAACTGAGGCAAGGGACATTTGCTTTATTCTTTATCCTGACATCTTTACACTGTCAGTGGGAGCACTGCTAACAATAATGAAAATATGTTTATTCTGATAATGAAGAAGAGTATGTATTTCTCCTCTTGTGATGGCTGCTGGGAAAACCCTCTTGAGAGACAACTTCAGCCTCACTGTAAACAGGTGTCCTCAGTCCTTTACTGTTTTATAAAATAAAAAAAAACTATGAAAAAATATATATTTTTCTATAAGTATAAACTAAAGTATACACTATATATTGTGTCTTGCCTCTGACTCTCTGCTGAGACCTTTTCTCTTTGAATCCTGGGTGAAAACACTGAAACAGAAGTCATTTCCTTGTAATCAGATGCTGAGTGCTCAAAAATGTTAGATTTTTGCAGCTATGTTTAAGTTTCTATATTTGACATATAAGTGACATCATTTTGGTCAAAGGTCCTTTCCATGAGCAAAAAAACAAACAAAAAAAAACTGTTCTATCAGCCAAAGTGAATTCAATGAAGCTGTGTCTCTGTGTGAGAGCTGTGTGAAGAGTTTTGAGAAAGAGTTTGAAAACTGTGTGAAATGATGAGAAATGTTCTAAATGATTTGCAAACAGAGAATCCAATATAGTTTTGAAGAAAAAGATTGAATGGAATCAGGTCTCAGTAAATGAGCTAAAGCAATTGAGAAAAAACATAAACATATTTTCATTATTGTTAGCGGTGCTCCCACTGACAGTGGTAAAGATGTCAAAATGTAGAATAAAATTAATGTCTCTTGCTTCAGTTTGCTGTTACTGTCATGGTTAGAATACACCACTGCAGGTTTACAGTGCATCATAGTAACCAAAGACTTGTGTAAAATAGTGTACAGTATAGTACAGTACGTAAAGGAGTAAAATGCACATTCTATATTTATGTAAAAAATATTGTCAGTATTTTTCCTGTTTCAATATGAAAACGTCAAGTTTTAGGCAGCAAAAATACCCACAGTCTTCTGTCCATTCATTTGTGTGAAGTATGAACCCTAAATGCTCGCTGCACTAAATCAGTGAGAGCTGCAGTTACTGAGAGCAGGACTCAGAGTTTTGAGCTGCTATGTCAAAAAAGTGAATGTGTGCATGAAAACATGTGATTGCAGTTTGATCATTTTGATGCAAAAACTGGCTTTTGGGGGATGATTTAAGAGTTTTGATTACAGAACAACATTTTGCAAAGAAAAGTGTTTATTCTGAGAACCAGAAATCCTGTTTGAATTTTTTGTGTGACCTGTTTTGCAAATGACGATTCTGAATGGAGAAATGTGGCAAAGCAAATGAGAAAACATGTAATTTGTGCATACAGGTAAATCAATGCATGAAACAATTACAGTACTATACTATAGTCACATGTAAAAGTTTGGGCACCCCACTGAGTTTGCATAATACTTTACTCTGTCTTCTCGAAAAAAGATCATTGAGGTATGTCATACATTTTCTAATGACATTTGACTTCTAGGGTGCTTTCCTAACAACAATGTTTAGTGTTGCAGTATTTAGTGTATGAAATTAAATGAAATATGGAAAAATTGCCATGCAAATATTTGGGCACCCTTATAAGTTTGCTGACCTGAATGAATGTAACTTCTCAAAATGGATTACTTGCAACACAAAATTTGTTAGATTAGTTAGTTTAGCCTTGAACTTCATAGACAGGTGAAGATCACCTGATCAGGTGAAGATATGTCTGTATATAAGCATATTCATTAATTTGCTTGTTCCCATTAAGGGTCACTAGGGGCTAAAGAAGCGTTTCGTTTTCAGGATTGTAATTGTAAGTCATATGACAATAGGACAAACATATAAGAAAAAAAAAAGGTTTGCAGGGTAGGTTATTGGCCAAAAATCCATCTATTAATGTGTCTAGCGGTGCACATATACTGTACCTTGAATCTAATGGTTGTAAATGCAGCTAAAGCATCAAAGGATGCCACTTACCTTTTTGCAACTGTGGAGAGGTTGTACACCCTTTTCCTCCTCCAAAATGGTCCATCCTGAAAGAACGAGTCGATATTACTCTCAAGGCCTGGACTGAAACACGTTGAAAGCTGGATTAAGAGCATCGAACCATTATGTTACCAGGTAGTGAAGGTGAGAGAAGGCTTGTGAGAAGTCAGGAAAAATACAAATAATTTCATAGTTTTGCTATGTGGCCTGGTATAACAGTCACTCATGGGTGACACATAGCAAGCTTCTTAATTCAGTCAACATGCAAATTGATGTTGCAGCAGACCTCATTCAGAAGAGCAAAGACAACTTAATCAGTTATGGCACAACAGGTTTCCTAGAAAGTTGCAGCAAAAGACGTGTGTACAAATGAAGACTGAGGTAGTGCTGAAGGAGAAGAGGTTACAGTCCACAAAAAACACACTTTGTCTATGAGCTAGGTATATATGTTTTTAGGTTCCTGTCTTTACACTTTCCTTTATTTTTTATTTTTTATTTTTTTTTTAGGTTTTTTTAGTTCCTGTCTTTAAACTTTAAAATGTTATGTCTATTTGACATTTGAATTTGTTGTTTTTACTTTGCAACCAAAACAAAAGTTGGATATCAGTTATAAATCTAAACTTAGTAAAATGTTGCTGTTAAGCCATGACCCTGATGTCAAAATTTGTATCAAATCTTAACCTCAAGTGGACTAGCAGCATTGTGAGTGGGCCCAGAGCTTCTATCTTCAGTATGCCATGAGGGGATGATAAGATCATGGTGTGGGTGTGTAAGTTTCCCAGCATGCCCTAAGCGACCGCACTGCTCTAATGGATGTGAAAAGGTGAACACAAGTCTGACTGGAGTTTCACTTTGCAGCTTGTAACTACAGATTTCTGTCTTGTGTGTGTCAGGGTGCATGCCGTCTTGGAACACTTTCTTCAACCTAATGTGCTGTAATGGATTTGAGATGGCAATGATTCTACAGAACAAACCAAATAAATGTCAGTACGCCAGTGTTTTGTTTTAGGTAGGAAATGGCTTTTCAACTTCTGTTTGCAGTCACTGTTACTTTTTGCTTTATGGCATTAATTCAGCTTCTTTTACTTATGTGAGGATGGGTATTCCCTGGAAAATGGGCAGTTAGTCGCACACACTGACAGACAACCTTTCACTCTCACATTCCTTATCGGGACAATTTAGATTCACCAGTTCTCCTAATGCATGCATGTTTTTGATGTTGGGAGTAAGCTGTTGTAGAAGAACATCAAGAGTACAATATATAGCTAGCTCTAGGCTGTACAACAAAAAAAGAAAAATAAAAACACTGATGTTCAATGTGTCGTATGCACTGTGTTGTAATTGATGTTTGTAGACCAACATTCACTGAGGTTTGTGCTCATATTTTTTTTTAAATCCCCACCCAGGCCTTGAAAAATCAAATACACATATATATTTTCAGTGCATCCTCGTCGACTGCAGCTTTCAGTGGGTAAACTTCTTAAATTGGCAACTTACTCAAATGTTAAAAGTGCGAGTTGAAACTCTTTATGCAGCTCCCTTTGGGTTTGCTGTGGAAATGTCAGATAGCGGAATCTTCTCTCAGTAAAAGTCATTGTAATGTAAATAGTCTAAAAGAAAAATTGGAATCTTTGAGAACACACAAACCCTCCTCACAGATTTATGGGTAAAAATGATTCATAGATTTTCACCTCGACTGTATGTCCCCATGCTTCCGCAAGTTCTCTTTCCTTTGGCAAATCATGGGTTCAGTCTTTACTCTTAATAGGATGATTTAAAAATAGCATGGTGCAGGAATAGCATCTGGTATGAGATTGAGAGGGGAAAAAAAATGTGGGAATATGCATTGTCCATGAAATTCATATCAATATTTAATTAAGTTCCAATTAACTTTCTGCTGCTTAGGAGGTTTGTTCAAGAATTACATCTACATTTTAAACTAGGGTTTGTCTTTTATTTGATAAGATATTGTTACGGGTTGATGGGACAATTATGAGCACTTGTAGAAAACCCATCCAAGCATTGGTAGAACATGGAAACTACACAACACAATCCAGGAGCTTGTTGTTGTGAGGTAAAAGTAACAAATAATGACTTTTTCAATCCCTATAGTCATCGCCCTAGTCACCATTATTTGAAAAAAATCATTGTAAAAGTCACAAGAAACAGCACTCCACTTGAGGAACAGTTGCTGGGATAGGCTTCAGTCGCCCTTGTAATAAAAAAATAATAATTTATGAAGATGTATTAAGAAAACAATTAATAAGAAACTTGTCATTATGGTTAAAGCTGAGAAAGTACATGTTGCTGGCTGAAAAAAAAATAGTCAAAAAGGTCAAGAGAAATATATAAATGTATAATATTGCAGCCCTGAAAACCTAACTAACCTCATCTACAGGAAGAAAGAACCCATGCAAACCTACATTTAAAGGTCCTATAATACGCGTTTTTCAGGCTTTTTGAAATACGTTTGGACACCTTTGCATTAGTATTTCATGTTTTATAACTTTATGGAAAGCATTTTCTTTTTGGGAGCTGTTACTTTGACTTTGCAGAGAGGGCTTGGGTTAGGTGCCTGGTGCTCTCTGCTGGGAATTGACAGAGCATAAAATGGCATAAAATGTTTAAACATTTTGTGAACATTATAAAATGGTAAAAAGCGCAAAAAAAGTTCATTTAGCATAACAGGGGACCTTTAAGTGTAGTGGCCTGAAGTGACCAGCTGGCCAAAACGCACAAGACTTGACATAACACCAACAACACTGTGGCAGGTTGGAGGAGATCTTGCCAGCTTCTGAGTCATTTTACTGAACTATTGTTAGCATACTAAAATGATATCACAAAACCCCATCTACAACCCTATCTACAGAGGTGTTTTTCCTTCATTCCCACCTAGCACCTCTCTTAATGTCAGCGGGATGTGTCGGGAGATAACATTTGCGGCGTGAATGCCTGAGTGTAGGCAGATGGGGGAGCGATATCTTGCGTCTGACATTTGGGATTCAGCATGTGCGCTTTAATTCCCCATGTCATTCAGCTTTAGCCAGATCTGCTATTTGAGGATTAGCACCTCCTGACAACTGCAAACATTGTGTTTTCTCATCTTTAGCAGATTGTTCACAGAATACCAATAAGCTTTGTTCCACTGTGTAGACAATGGATTTTATAGGAGACATTAAGTATGGGCCCATATTCGGATACAGTTTTTATATGGGCACTTTTTGAGTTTTGCAATTTAAACTCCAGTTACACTGTGTTGGTGATAGGTTTGCGGCAAAGCAAGCAACAGCAGGAATTGTGCAAAGTCCTGAGAAAAGGAGATCATTGCTTTCTGTTACTTCCCTTCTTCTGCCATAGCAAATCCCCTGGCGTGCAGTGATTTGCATATTGATTAGGCATAATTTTTATGCTGGTTGCCCTTCCTGATGCAATCTTTCCTATTTATCTGGGCTTGGGACTGTCAGCCACCCCTTGTGACTGGATGCCATAGAGAGTTGTTTTCAATTGCTTGAGTTGACATCAGTCTATCATCCATTTATTTGCAGTGCGCCATACAAAAAGTGGAAGATATCTCATATCAAAAATAACCAAGATGGCACTAGCTAATACAGAATAAATTTTATAACTTCTCTCACCTCTGTTTGATTATGTTTAGCGCTTTCCTTTGTCACCTGTTGAATCTAAAATTTGTTTTGTTGTCAGCTTCCTTTGTGGGATCTTTTTCCTTTTTCCTGTTCCCATTTTAACAACAGTAATGTCCCATTAATGACTGCATTCAAACAGAAAAGTGAGTCTTTCAACAACTGGCTTTTACTGCTGTCCCCATTCAGAATTAAGTATAGAGTTGCTCATATTACAATCTCATCATGACAGTCATTCATACTCGGTCTTTAACAGGTTTCTAACTGCACCGCCACGTTTATTGTTGCACTTTGCTTGCGTCACTTCTTTTGTTTCTCTGGTTGGTTACTCTGCTTGTGACAGTTCCGCCCTAATGGAAAGCAAACGCAAACCAAGACCAGACTAATTATTTGTATAGAATAGATAATAAGTACTTTGATTGTATATATGAAAAAAATTTTTAGGTTGTGTTAATTGTGTATTGACTAAGTTGCAACTGTAACCAATAATATAGTAAATGCCACAGATGTCCCTGTAATTGGCTTGAAAGAAAGGTCAAAGGGTGTCTCCACACAAAATCTTTTGCATGAGGCATTTGCATCCTTACCTAACTTTTTAAATTAAAAAGCCTCAAGGACATAGTCTCGTACCTTGACAAGAAACAGGCCCACTTCCATCTCTTTCAGAGTAAGTTCTGTCTCTATTCTGAACTAACTTTATCATGCAATAAATGTCCAAATAACTGCACTAAAAGTAACATTTCTGTACTGTGAAAGTTCACTTTTTGATGTTTTACAACAAAAGCAGCCATATGTGCCAGATGAGTTGCACTGGTGGCCCCATATGGTGTCTGTCTAGGAAAGTTATGCTATGTTGCTTTAAACAAATTAGCTATATTTGAAAAATGGAAAGTTAGGCCTGGGGGCATCCAGCATGTGGGGTTCTTCACTGTAGAGTGTCTAGTGGGTATGATAAGAGTTAGCGTCTTCAAATGGGAGGTCATGTTTCTTGGTCAGGATAAGGACGGAGCAGGAGATCAACAGCACAATGTACAAGTTACCAGTAGAACATCGTGCTTCTTTCTCTCTCGTACCGTCCTCCATGTCTCCTCCATCCTTCCTCTGTCTCCTCACAGAAGTCTCCTCCATTCTCCCTTCTTGCTCCTCAAAGCAGTATAGGTTTGGCACATCACTATAAATGGCACACAGGGTTTAACTTCCAGTGCAAGTGAAAAGTGAAGGAATCGAGAATGCTGAATAGTGTCATAGCTTATGTCTCTCACTCCTCACTTGTGGGAAGTTGTTGACCCCAATAAGTTGCCGTAGTTGCCTATGCATCACCAGACACAGATAAAAAAATAAAATAAAAAATCTTTCAACCAAAAATAATAACTCATTACATCAGGAGGCTTTGTGCTAAAGATGATAAAGAAGATAACTAGCCTGAAGGTATAAGAGCTGCTTTAATAACCCTGATTCTTTGCTCTTCTGTGACTCAATGGGGCAGAAGATAGAAATGTTAGATCTTCCTGCCTTTTATTTCCTCTGCTTTGTATTGGTGTTTGTCGGGAAATATTAGAGCAGTAGAGGACACAGGGTCACTGCTGGTATAGACGTGTCCCACTCCTCTTGTCTGTGCTGTGGGTGTCCAAAGAGACTGTGAACAATGTGTCTGAACAAACTGTCCGCTCCGTTCTGCACACAGACCGACCGGCACTGCAATAAATAAAGCAGGTCAGACACTGTCATCTTTGAAGCGTTCTTCTTACTTCTTATATAGTGTTTGGGACCTTGTAAGCTAGACAGCTCATTGGTATAGAGTGTATTATAGACCCCCAAGGTAAAGTTAGTTATTACTGTTTTAATAGCACGCAGCCAAAGAAAATCCTCTGCTTCCATCTAACCCTATCCTCTACATCCTCTTCTCTCACCTTTAATTCTTCATCTAGGCCTCCAAACTCCACATCCTTCCATCAATATAATCACTATCCCTCATCTGTACATGCATATCATTCTTGAACCAGCAGTAGCCCAGTTCCCAAAAAGCACCCTGAGGTCAGCAAGATATATCAACCTTTAGTGAAAAAACTGCAGAAAAGCCTTATCTGCTGTGAAAATCAAAATATAGTTTGTAATATTTTACAACAACAAACTGTAATTTTCTGACCAAATAAACAAGATGCGCTAAAGTGCCTAAGGCAGTGATCTGCCAATTGGGTTGAATAAAAGCAAACTAAAGATAAACTAGTGTCAACTGCTTACAATGGCTGTTGAGTTTTTGCCAACAGCTATAAACATAGCAAGCAAGGACTGGGGATTTGGACCACAATTCAGAAAAGCCACTGCATTGCTCTTTTTGTTTTTACTTGAAGAGATGTCCAAAGGCGATGCATTTCCACTAAGGTATTTCGCAAAGGTAAATAATTTATATACTGGATCTTCTAGTTCTGTAGTAATTGCTCTATCCATTGAGCTACAGCATTATGGTAAGGAATGCACAAAAAACTCCTACGACTACTTTCTAGTACTGCTGACTGTGACTGGAGATTGGTCCTATTTTGCAAAGGTACAGAGTCCTTTAAAAAATTACTGGACCCACTTACCTTTTCAGAGCCACATCAAAAACTACTCATTTTTATGGCCTATTACTTACCTTTCTAGTAAAATTTCACCAAAATGTGACCATCACCTTTTGCGTTATCTTGGTAACAGACCAACAAACCAACCAACAAACCAATGCAGACAAAATTATAACCTTCTTGGCAGAAGTAATAATACATCATAAAGGTTGAATGGAGCTTCTTCTGTGGTCTATTGCTCGATGTAAAATGTCTTTAAATGAGTAAAAACAGTTTTTGTCTTTAGTGGCTAAGTAGTGTTGGTGGTATTAGTGGGTAGTAACAGCCATAGTAGCGGTTGTAGATTTTTGCTTTCAAAAGTGTTGAATACTTTTTACTTTCTCTTGAGTAACATTATTTTTAAGTAACACTAACTGCTTTTACAGATTTTAAGAACATCTTCCATTATGTGAAGCCACAAGAGCGACAGTGGAACTTTGAGAGTGAAAAATAACAATCCTTATTAACAACAATCAATCAATCAACATTTATTTGCAGGGCTAAGCAGAGCAGGACTGCTGCATATTCACCAGATGTATTACATAGCGCTACCCTCTCAGACTCCACTCCTGAAAGCATGCCATTATTGCAAAATATGGAGCAGTGGCTTTTATAACAAGTTCAGCCACAACTTCCATACAAGTAGCCTAAGTTCCTTTGCCTCACTCAGAATTGAGCTGCTTAAAATTTGCTTTTCGACCATCAATGCACATTTGGGACAACAAATATTCTTACTTTTTAACTAACATTAGCAAGCTAGATGCTTAGCTAAAAATGCCAAAGCTGGTGAAATTTGTTGTTTTATGTATCATGCCTAAATAGGTTACTAATGTGAAACTTGCATATTAGAAATACGTCTAAAAACAATGGCGAGCTGGTAAAATTGCCACTCTTTTGACTCCATTCCATTTCAGGAAAGGTCTAATTTTGAACTCAAGGCTTGAACTATAAGGTAACTTCTATACTCTGCTGCTACTCTCTGATGTTGAATGTTATCTTTTCCGCTACTCAGACTCACTAGCGAAAGTTTTGATGTCATCAGTGACTTTTCCTGAACTCTGCCTTGTGTTTTTCTATACCTGCAGAGTTACTCTTAAATACCACCTTCCCTGGACAACCGCAGGACTTTCATATAAGCTGTTTGTCCTTGAGCAAGTACTGTATCTTAATTCTCATTCTTCCCTGTGAGTCGACGTACAAACCTCGCTCAGTGCAATGAAAGTTTGCTGGAAAAGGTCAGGACCAGTTTGAGATGGTGCTCCTGCTCTATGACTAAGGAGTGCATTCAGCATTCAGGCTGACACATAACAAACAACTGCAGCGCTGCCCTTGATGGTGCAAACTCCAGAAATCAATGGGCAGACCTTGGCTCTATTCATTCTACTGTGACTTCTGGCACTGAGCTGCAGTGTGGTTCTTCTTCAGCTCCACCTGCTTCAGACTTACTCTGTTAGATGGACTTCAAGTAAGAGTTCAGAGTTTCATCAGCCTCTGAATTAGTTATCTTAAAAGAGGTGTGGAATTTTCAGTTGCTATCACTAAAGTTTTCTTTTAGTGATAGCAACCATCAATAACAATCTCAAACATTGAATTGTCAAACAAGGATTTTCTTTAAAACTCTACAGCAGTTAAAGGCTATACAAAAAAGGTTGCCCTGTGTGGAAATGTGAGAATGAGCATGCACTGCATAAGACGTAGTAACTTAACAACAGTGGTGGTATGTACAGTGTTTCATTAAACAAACAATGCATTAAATGGCAAGTTTACTTACAAATTACTTTTGGAATTATAATTCTACACTGACTAATACTATTGCTACCACTGATAAGAGTATTTGTACTAATTGCCACCCAGTCTTGAAATCAAGCTCAGGACCCCCTTGTTGCAAGGTGAGTGTGCTCCCACTTTGCTTTTCGTGAGATTTGTACGTCCCGAAAATCCATTTTTTCAGGCTCATGATAACCAGATGAAAGCCTAATAAATACATGATGTATGTTGCTATACATTTACAAAAATTGCAAAACTGCAAAAATGCTTAATTATTTTATTAGATTGTTTTAGCTGTATGTTGTTTAGCTATGTCCAATCACCAGCAAATATTCTGCTTAAAGTTCCTTGCCTGGAAATTCCAGACTCAACGCTGTACCAGCGGATGAGTCTGGTCACCATAGAATCAATTCGATTTCTAGCGCGGAGCAAACGGGCAGCGGAGTTAGCCAATCAGAAGATGGCAGACGTGACGTTAACAAAGTGACAAGAAAGGAAGCAACGCGAAAACATTTTTTTTTTTTTAAAGGCTTCTAGTGCTGCAAGCTGCTGTGGTTTTAATGACTCGATATGTTTGTGGTAATTTAAAGGGGAATTTACCGCTGAATGAAACAAACTCGGCTCCTCAGTGCGCCACCTTGATTGTTGTTGTTGCGGACGCTGCTCGCGAAGAACACGTGACTTAAATAAGCGAATCAAAATGCACGGTACGGTTGGGATTTGAGTAAACCACTGCGGACGGCGTGGTGACCAGACTGATATTTCTCTGAAGAATAATACAGAGACATATCAGTCTGGATTTTCCAGGCAATAAAGTTCCTCCCTTTCACAAAAAAATTTCAATCGGAGAGATTCCAATTTAATTACCTAATGCTCTGTGTAGAGTGCTAGACATTTCAATCAGGCTTTTGCCAGGTTACACGTTTGCCAGGTGCTACCAAAATCCTTGCCTGGTAGAGCACTTACCTTGCACCACAGGGACCAGACATCAGTTCCCAGATTGAGCCAGTTTGCTCCAACTGTAGAAAATGTACTTGGGTAAATGAATTAACTAAAATGTTTAGAATTGTTCAACCTCGGCTGATTAGTAGGATGATCCAACTGCAATAACAGCCTGACATTTAGTGCAAAATATAAAAGTTATAAAAAAAGAATGCAAACATTTAACGCTTGACAATTAAGTTGGGCTTGAATAGAGAAGTTTATAAAAAAAACTCTTCAGGAAGATTTTTTTTTTTCTTCTTTTCCGTGTGGGTGTGAAAGAAAGTAGTTGTTGTTAGAGATTGTTTTGTGATATAGCGATAGAAATCTCAAGTCGCACAGTTCATCTCCACTGTGGGCTGTAGAGATTGCACCACCTTATACACTCAGAGGACAAACACCAGTACGGACACATGTAGCACACAAAGAGAGTGTGAATCCAGAAATAATTTTAGTCTTGAGGTAAAACAGGCTCGGTGTCAATGCCAGAGGAGTTTATTTGCTTTCCATGTTGATGTGGTGTTATTAAATAAACCTTGAAGTTCAAAATCTGTTTAACTGCCAGGTAAAAGTAAAGCTAAACACTCCGGCTGTATAACAAATTTGCATTGGTGTTAAAGGAAAAATGTATTTCTTCAGCAAGGACAGCTGGCAGATAGGGGATTTAGATGGAATATAAAACCCAGGGCTACAAAAGACATGACTGAAAAGAAATGCAATTTATGTTGCGTAAAAATGCAGTTTATCTCTTTAAAAATATTGATTCTGAAAACAATTAATAAACTGTTTTAAAAATGCAGTGTTGCTTTGAAATTTTGTTGATAATTCTGTGCTCTGATTTCTTTTTATTGAGCCATTATAATTAATTTTGGGGTTTTCATTAACCATTAATTTCATGGTGTGTACCAAATCTCCTTTATATAGGCCTTTCACTTCACTAATCACACATTTTTTTTTATTTTTTATTTTATACAAAGAATTAATCTGGTCCCTGTTCATCTGACTTGGTTTTCTGTAGCCTGGGCCTGCCAGACAAACACTTTTTCTATTCTATACAAAGAAGTTAGTCTGGTACCTCTCTGGTAACATTTTGTTTCTGAGGTGGAACAATGACAGGCGGAGTAACCAATCACACAAACAAAGGGCGGGATGTAAGCAGCGCATCACCGACCCAAACAAACATGGATTCTTGTCATTTATTTCATAAAACACCAGAATGCGCCGTAAGATCAGCAGCTCTGTACATATTTCTGAACGGGGACAGCAGCAGCAGAAGGCAGTTGTACAAAGACTTAAGGAAAACTCAAGTTTTTTAAAATGCATTTGTGACATTTGATGTCAACGGGACCTTTCTGTTGGTAAAATGGCAACAAGACTAAGAAAAAAATCCCAGAGAGGACTGGACAATAAGGCGAACTTCAGAAAAGCCGATGGGTGACAAAGAAAAACACAAAATATCATCAAATACACAAAGTATTGACTGTTAATCAGGTCAGAGAAGTTATTAAATTAGCTTGGTAGCTCACACTACTTTGGTTAGCTCTTCTGCTTTCATAAGACGCGCTGCAGATAAATGACTGTGAGGGGCCAGTTCCAAATTGAATCGGAGAAACGCTTTGTTCCGAGAGGGCAACCAGACTGTCCTGCTTGCAAAAAGCAAGTTGGACAGTCTCACCAGGCTAGGTTTTCTGGGGTGGGGAGGAAATACACACAGAAAAATAAGATAAATATACAGCTAGTCAGAATTGGAGTGATTTGTTGGCAACAGATTTGAATGGAAGGGTTTCCAGACTTTTTTTTTTTTTTTTTACTTTAATCGAAAAGTGAATCTTGTTGGCCACACTAATTGCACACAAGAAGTCCTAATACAATTCACTAAATGTTGCTTATAAAGTTGCTTTGACATAATTTAATGCAGTTTTTATATTTTAATGAATAACACATTCTCTTGCCAAATATTATTTATTTGATTTTTCCCAATGTTACACTAATTTCTCCAGTATTGTGTATATATGGTAGACAGTAATACAACATGGCTTTGTAGGAGCACATCAAACATGAAGAATGTTCCATATAGATGTGACGCGACGTGCATTTTGATCAGACCCACGTCCTGTATGGTGCATGCAGTTATGGCAGGAATGCACAGTGCACACATGGTCCGGGCCTGCTAATGAGGAGCCAAAGGGGTCTCTCGCTCAGCAGCCAATTATCCTGTCCCTTTGGAGGAATACTGTGTGTATATGTGTGCAAGCCACTTCTGATGTCCTCTGTGCCAATAATACAACCACACTCCTATTTACATAATCTTTCAACCATAATTACGTCCATACATAGCACTTATAGAATGCTTCCAGTCTGGAGGAAAACAGTGTGTCATAAATGAATAACGTCCATGTGTTATGAATAAATAATAGAAACACAACAAAGCCCGCCGACTGTGAAGATGGCTCTTGATTTCAGGACTTGTCCACAACTTTGCATCAGCCATTCTTCTGTTCACTATTGTACCGTGACTGCTGTTTGAAATGACTGGATACTGTCAACACACATGTACACACAGGAGTCAGGCCATACAAGGAAGACATTATAATACACTCCAAAAAAAATTGTTTTGAAACCTATAGGGCTAATACTATCATGCACACTCATTTATTCAATATTAGACAATTCAGATGCATGACTCTAGACACCTGGAAGCAGGAGGAATGTATCCTATAGCTCTAGAAGGAAAGACACCACACAGAAAAGAAAAAAAGTAACATACTTTGGCAAGTGTTGGTGAACATATCAAGTGCACTGATAACAATTAAATGTAAAAAATCCATATATTGCAGAAAAGTCTTTGTTCTCAGGACTTAAAGTAAAGTGCTTAATTTGTCATTATACATACAAGGTGTACAACAAAAACATGTTTTCAGTGATAGGGGAAACCGGGGGAGAGAACATGCACAAAAAGGCCCTGTCAGGGAGTTGAGCCCCATACCTTCTTGCTGTGAGACAATAGTGCTAACCACTGTGCCACTCCCTTTGCATAGAACCTTTCACAAAATGATAAAAACTGAAAGAAATGGTCTTTTGAATTCTGTAAAATTATATGAAATGACAGGTAGGCTGAAAAATAACTCCACTTGACTGTTTTAATATATTGTAATAATCTTGACCTATTGATGTGCTTTGATACTATAAAAATGTGATTTGGATTTTACATGTATATTTGTATTATTGATTGCATATTTTGGCTGTGTGCTGATTGTAACTAAATTGTAAATTGTAGCTGAATTAATACATAAATAAATTAATGATTCTCACTGTCTACATACACATTATATTATCTTTCTTCTTGTTATTGCGAGAGGTTACCTTAGACCAGTAGTTCTCAGTTGGTTTGGGTTCGGGACCCACTGTCACTCTATAATGGCAAGCCGCAACCCAAATAAAAAAGATATTGAGGAAAACATATTTCAGGAAAATGAGAAGATATTGAGGAACATAAGCAGTACTCACTTCAACCTTATGTATAACCATGGATGTATATTAAAACCTGGATAGGGCACCACCCCTTCTCCACTGATGCTACTGATGATACTAGTGGCTGCTCTGTGGAACTGCAGCAAAAAATCCAATGCAGCCCAGAAAGGATTTTTCCCATATAGCGCAGTGTAAACATAAACGCCTGGTGCTCGGCTGACAGGACACCTACAGCTTCCAAAATGGTTGTATTTTGTAGTGTTTATTAACCATTTTTACACCATAGACTTTTTCCCTTTTCGAAATCTTTAATTTGGCAAAAAAAAACAACAACTTTTTACAGTTTGTGACATCACCACTCTAGTCCGCTGTTGCCCCCATTGGTCAGAGCCTATCACGTGGCAAGCGGAGCAACACTGCGCTTGCTCGAGGGCCGCAGTGCGCCTGCTCTATGGGCCGCACAACGCAAACTTTTGGCATCGCGGCTTTTGAAAACAACTGGCGGTCGGGATGTCATTCATTATCCAGTTCTATAATACATCCATGGGTATAACAGTAAAGAGTATAGAGTATAGAAAGTATAGAACTGGATTTTTTGCTCTGGAGTTTCTTCTATATTATTCTATTCTATATGTTCCCACACTGCCACCCACTGTTAAGGAGTGTAAATTAATGATTTATTTTTTTTAAATTAAACTGAAAACAGTTCTCCCACTTTTTTGGGTCCTGACCCACCAGTTGAGAACCACTGCCTTAGACTATGATGAATTTAATTCACATGTGATTGCCATGTGGTTAGTGTTTCCCGCCATTTATGTGAGCTCAGTGGCACAGTGAGTTCACTTGAATGTCATGCTATTGTGTCCCTGAGCAAGACACTTTACCCACATTGCCTACTCCAGTCACAGTATGTGGTTGGTTGCAACAGGAAGGGCATAAAAAAGGGCATAAAAAACTCTGCAAAATCAACATGTGACTGGTTTGCTGTGACGACCCTCAAATGGTTTTTTTGGATGGAAAAACACTGAAAAAAACATATGCCAATGATTTGCTGTGGTGACCCCTGTTCAAAAATAGATTATTCAATTATTCAACTGTTTGTCAGCAAGCTCTCTAACTAGTTTGTTTTTAGATTACAATTGTTCTACATTATAAAAGTATTGTTTTAGAAAGAATAATGCATCTTCATAAAAAGAGTTAATGGTAAGCAGATTTATTAATGCATTAATAGAAGATCTGTAATAAAATATAAGCCTATTAGAATCACACAACCAGCTGCTGCGGTTGTGTTACACTGCACGTCATGTAGTCCACACACAGAATGCCTAAAC
This sequence comes from Bostrychus sinensis, assembly GCA_020698575.1. Lineage (NCBI taxonomy): Eukaryota > Metazoa > Chordata > Actinopteri > Gobiiformes > Eleotridae > Bostrychus > Bostrychus sinensis. Next base: position 12,424,693 of record CM036255.1, read on the forward strand.
TAATGGCCAAAATTAACTCACCTTGCCCTGATGCTCAGTGAAGTTTGACTGAAGAGTTGTTGAACTTACTCCACGGAATTAGGCTGGGGGCTGCTTTGAGGAATACAAAAACACCAAATCAACACTGTGCAGTAGAATGAGAGTATTTCAGTGGAGTACCTGCCCCTTGCATCAGCACTTTGTTACTCTTGTATCATATTGTGGAGATGTGCTGACTTACAGTAGCAGCCACTCATTTGGAGATTTCCCCATTAGGACAAGTGCATGCGTGCGTGCGTGCATGTGTGTGTGTGTGTGTGTAGCTTCTCCCACTTATTCTTCAAAGCTCTCACTGGATAATAGCTCCACAAAAGGATGATTCTTCCTTCCCCCTCTGTTCGTTCCTCATCCACTTAAGCTCATTTAGCCCAGTGTTCTGTGGTGAGCAGCGTCACTCTGACAGGTCTGTGTGAATGGGATGTCAGTGTACAGCCATGTGTGTGGCAGAAAGCGGGTGTGATGAGTGTAATTGTGTCATTTTGAGCATGGCTGCCTGGTTAGAGGAAGAGGCTCTTTACATTAATGCTCCACTCATATTCAAATTGCTTCCGGCTGAATCATTAACAATTTTACACATAGATTTTCAGACTCTATTTGTAGCTATGTGACAGTATTGTAGCATTAAATATATGCATAAGGCCAATTTATAGACATTTGAAGGTCTATTGTAGGCTTATCATTATTTATTTGCTATAGAAACAGTTGCCTACATTGAGAGTTACCTTGTGCAGCAGGTGGAACATTGTGAAATTTATGAGTTCATACATCGACTAAATATTGTCCTGCTCAGGGCAATGTTTTTGCAACAGAACCATTGCCAGTTTAACCAATGGTGTTGCAGTACTGTATGGGCAATTTAGGGCAATTAAGTATACTAATGTAAAAATGACTTTTTACATTAGTATACTTATGTAAACAGTGTCATTTGCCTCAGTGGATTAATAAGTTAGAATTTACAGTAAAATAAGTACACTATATTTCTGAAAGTATTAGCTCACCTGCCTTTACGCTCATACGAACTTAAGTGACATTCTATTCTTAATCCATAGGGTTCTGTTCCCAGAAGTTGAGAAATGGAATTGTCCAAAATCTCTTGGTGCTGAAGCATTCAGAGTTCCTTTCATTGGAACTAAGGGGCCTAGCCCAGCTCCTAAAAACAACCCCACACCATAATCTGAATTCAGTTATTTAGATGGTTGAGTGAATACTTTTGGAAAATATAGTGTATATGTACTACTACTACTACTACTGCTACTACTACTAATACTAATACTAATACTGGTACTAACACTAACACTAATAATAAGATGATTTATCCAATTACTGAGTATCTACTATCCTCTCTCAGCATTAAAATATTTACTCAGAATATTGAAAATATAATTCTGATATCATTAGCTTCCTTTGAACTTTTTGCTGATGGTCCATGTGAAGATTATTGCTCAGATGCACAACTTTACATTGAGTATGGGGGCTTTTTTTTATTATTTGTTTTGGCCTTTTGGCTTTTATTAGACAGGAGAGTTGAGTAGTGACAAGAAACCTTTAGGGAGAGATGTTAGATAAATTGTTGGACTGGACCCACGATGCCTGAGCTATACCACTGTTTATGCAAACCTGCATAGGGTTTTTGTAAACTCTTTATTTGGAAGGTCATAGGTACGTCAGATACACCCATATAGATTTTGTAAAGTGTAGAGTATTTTAGTTGTCACTTTTAATTGATTAGTTCCACTTCCTGTTTTACTTACATCACTTCCTGTTTCTCCTCATCCTGGATTGGTCCCCTGGTAATTAGGTTAAGCACCCTCACATCTTCATTTCCGTACAAAAATCTGCATTAACTCACCTTCACTCCTTGGTTGATCCTTGCACGGGGCGACTGTTTTCTGGTAATAATCTTTATTTCTTGAACCTTATTCAATTATTTGGTTATTATATTGCATTTTAAGTTACTACCTTTAATCTTGTGTTTCTTCTGTCCCAGCTTATTGCTGCCCATGTGTGTTTTTCTTATATTGTGTTCTGTCAAATAAACCTCCTCTAAAGTCTTCTGGTTTTGCATCCTGACCAATGCCCCATGGTCGTAGTCCTAATCCTCTGAACCACCTACTCAGTCAAATCTTTTTTTACAGTAGAGTAAACCCAATTGTTAGAGAACCAAACAGTTTACATAATAACTTATTTGGTAACATACTGCAGTAGATGTCAGGAATGTGCAAGCAGCAAAATAACAACAGTCAGACGATAAACATTTAAGGCTGTCCATGGAAGGTTGAGAGCTGATATTTTACACTATTATAGTTTGCACACAGTAAGTAACTGGTGAAAACATTCAAGAGTTGTCCAACTCTTAGAACAATCTGGGAACAATAGATGATCCATGATCCATTGACGGTACATACTGTGTTAGAAATAAGCAAAGCTAGCCCTTATTTTCTCTGTGTCCATGTTTGTGTGTCCCCTCCAAGCTTCCAGAGCTTGTCAATAAGAGTTAAAGGACTCCAGAAGAACAGCTGATTCTCTGGGCGCTGCACTGACCCTCTGAGCGCAAATGCAACTCTGTGGTGGGGAGAGCTTTCACAAGATATTAGTCAACACGCGAGCCTCTCTATTTGTGTGCATTACAAAACACGCACTTTGGCCGAAAATGGCTACTCGCTTTGCCCTGCGCATGTGGTAGTGGTGTTGTTATACATTCAAGAGCCCGAGTGCATGCATCTGTGTAAAAAAAGTGTGTGTTGGTCCATTGGTATTCCATGACTGCGGGCGATCTGTGGCTAACCCGATCCCATCATGTTTGTGTTAAGAGAGCAGATAAGCTGTGTTCCCTGGGGCAGGCTGCACACTGACGCTCCTTTAGCCTCCTCCTCATATGCATACACATCACTTCACTGGACTGCATTAGAGTTCACACCTCACGGTCAGCTGGGGTCCATAACAGACTAATGTTTAATGAAGCTAATGCAGAATAAACTTAAAGGAGCTATATTATGCAAAATTGACTTGTTTGAGCTTTCTGCTGTTATCATGTAGTTATCTCATCAGAAACATACCTGGAGTTGTGTCTTGCTTCATTCACATCTGTTTAAGTAATCCTTTATTCTCTGGCATGGTCGTTCGCTCTGAGGTCTCAAAATGCTTGGTTCCACCTACCTCAAACAAACATTTTTAAAGAAATAAACAGCTCTTTTTCTCTGTTTATATTCAAAAGGCCATAACAGAACTTCATTCTGCTGCCCTCTGCTGGTTTCTACACCTGTTTCATTAAGGCACGAGAAGAGTACTTATTAAAAACATTTTCTTTTAGTAATGTTTTTAAAGGTTGTGAAATGTGCAATGCTGTTCTTGGAGCGACCAGTATTGGTTTAAAAATGTGGGGAAAAAAGCCTAATATATACCTTTTAATGCTATTTTATGCTAAGATTTTTTTTTTTAAAGAAATAGATGGTGTTGTATGTATTAAATGGCTGATATTACACAAGGAGAATAATAAAAGTACAATTTAGTAATAATAATACTTCTCCTCAAGGTGCAGTAATGTAGAGTAATTGTTTGTTGTATGAAAATTCTCCTTAGTCTTAACATTAATAATAAGTGCAGTGTGCTAAAGCTGTTTCTGTAAACTTTAATGACTCCTGTTCATGGGATGCAGTATCTGATTTTTCTACATGACTTGTCAATACTGAATCAATAGTACAAATCCTAATTCTTTACTAGGATCTTTACTATGATTCTCTGAAATATATAAAACCAATGTGAGCAACAACACATTCAAATGTGCATCTATAATTTAAAATGGATCGATCTTGGCAGAAGACAGCTTGAATAGGAGGGGTTTCAGACCCACTCCACTTCAATATGTGAGGGGCTGTTGGTCAGGCTAATGTAGTGGGAAGAGACTGGGACGTTGAGGGAAGAGTGATGTAAAGTAGTAACATTTTCCACAAGTACATTTATATTTTGTCCTTTACACACGTTGTATGAGTTCAAGTATTATAATTAGCATCCTTGCAAAATATCAATGTCAATCTAACGTTTATAGTTCACAAAAATGTGTGCTCTAATGAGAAGAGACGAGATGCATTGTTTCAGCATGTTGGGAGTTAAATTTTCCACCTAAAATCTCCTTCTGAGGCCAGGCAGGTTCATGTGTTATTTCTGAAATAAAGTCATCAATAAATGATCCAGGTATAATGCATTCTTTTGGTTTGTGCAGCAGGAAAAAGGCCGTGGTTATGAATTTCACTGCTGCTGTATTGAGTTTCTCCTCTCTCTCTTACTGATGAGACAGCGCGCACTTTCTGCACACACATCCAAAAGCTGACAGGGATTATGACCTCTAGCCTGTAGTTTTATAGTGGAAAATATAGTAATATTTTTCCTTTTCTATGTGTATTTGAGGAAAAAAACGTTTATTTATCTACTAGCACATTATGATAGAAATTATCTTAAAACATCATCTAGAATAAATGATCAGCATATAACACTTTGGCTGATGAATGAAGATGCATATTCCACACAGAGAGATCCTTAAAGGCAAGAACGCTAACCACTCTATTACCACTATTTTTGACTGAATTCTTCTCCAATTGTCAATGATTTTTGCCCTCTTCTATGTCAGATGGGGCTGTCTTCCTTTAGCCATTGCCATGTCTCATTGCATACTGAACTGTGTCAGTGTGAGTGCCTTTGTGGACGTGGTAAAAATAGATGAGAGGTGGAGCATCCCTCAAAAGTGTTGTTGACCTTGTTAAGCTCCCCCTATCCGAGTGTGTCTCTGTCCTTTAGTCTGGGCCTGTTCCACACACCACTGACATAAAGCAGAACAGACACTTTCCACTGGGCACGTTCTTTAAATGTGGTGCCAATGCCTCGCTGTGTTCCCATGAGTTGTAAATCCTTGAAATATTGTGCTTTTGTAGCTAGACAAGGCGAGATAAAATGCTTGAATCCTCTTGATAAAGTACGTTTGTGAACTGGACATGAGAAACATACACACTAGGCTTGTCCTCCACCTATAGATACTCTTCATCCTGGCTTAAGATCTGCAGCATTGGAAGGATGGGTCAAACGCAGAGGACAATACTGAGACAATAAAGAACCTTAATTCTATAATTTGATGCATAATCACAAGTAGAGACAGCAATTGGTTTCACAAGACACAGAGAGGTACATTTTATTCTGTTTGTTTGTGTAAACCATAGAGTTGAGTAAAATAATTAAATATAGGTCTTTCAGTAATAGTTATCATAAAACCTAGTCAAGTTTCCTTTACGTCCTAACCCTAACCCATATCAAGATAATCAATCTGAATACATACATAATCTTGAATACAAAGATATAGAATAAAAAGTCACAATAAGAAGACATAATGAACATTCTAAACCTACAAATCAAAAAGGTTGTGATACCAACAGATCACCTTTCGTATACTTCGCACTTACTTTCGTATATTTTCCGCACTATAGGGTGCATTTAAAAGCCTTCAATCTTCTCAAAAAAACGCCTTATAATCCAGAGCGCCTTATATATGAATTTATTTACAGCTACCGTAGTCAGGAGCATCGCGGAGTAATACATACTGTGCTTCACCATAATATTGCCGTAATCGCCCAACTGTTTAACTCGGACACTGAAGATGAAGAATTTGAGGGATTTGTGGATGAGGAATGACCTTAAAAAGTGAGTGTATTGTGCTGTATTTTGTTATGATGTTAACTGAACAGTTATGAGTTATTGTGAATACGCTATTGTTTGATTTAGCAGTTTCAGATTGTGTTTTTTATTCACTGCGTTACAACAACGCGAACAAGTTTTGGAGTTATGGTGAATGCGTTGAATAACGTTTGGCTGACTGACTTATCTGACTGTTTTGTTTCGCCTTTTAGTCCGGAGCGCTTTATATGTGAAAAAAGTTCAAAAATAGACCATTCAATGACAGTGCGCCTTATAATCCAAAGCGCCCTATAGTGCGGAAAATACAGTAAATATAAAACTCTTTATTGATTTATTGTAAAATTAGCAATCAGAAGTACAAATGTAAATGCAATATGTGTGAAGAGCTAATATATATATATATATATATATATATATATATATATATATATATATATATATATATAGATATATAGATATATAATTTTTATAAAATCATAATAAAAAAATAAAGTATCAAAAAGTCTATTGCTTTTTGAAAGCACCGAAAGAAGGCAAAATAGTAATGTAATATGTAAGTGTAACACATGTATAGTGAGGTGCTGGGAAAAAAGTAAAATTAGGCTTTCAAAGTCCTTGATTTGATCTTGAAACAGGAGTGAACCCTGCCTGTCCGGTGAAGGTCTACAGATTTACAGCAGTAATAACTGGCCCTAATGTTCATGCCCCCATTTTCCTTTTTGTCTCTCTTTAATCTCCACTGTCTTATAGTGTGGCCCTTGACTCCTGTTCAGTGGGTTTTATAAAGTGCAGCCGTTAGCTTCTTTGTTTAGTTCAGTGTGGGTACACAGCCAGGGCAATTGGGATTTCTGTTTAACAAGTGTTTATTTGTGCTCACGGAGGACTAGGAGAGGAAAACACAGCGCTGTGTGAGGCCTCCTGGGACAGCCACAGTTTGCCTGATACTAGAATCACAAATCAGTGATAGAGCAGAAAAATGTGGACCCCATAGATCTCACAGACTGTTGCCTGGGGCCAGAGTATGTCGCCAACTGAATAAACAAGAAGGTCTCTACTTGTGAACATATAGCAGCTCTTTTGCACTGTAAACTGATGCTTTACTGAGTGTAAGACTGACAGAGTGGCCAGCCAAATCCAGTAATCTTTACAAAGTGTTTCTGGAACCCCTCCAACTGGAGTCTTGTTGCCCTTTCAGCTGTTCCCTGCAGGGGTGACCACAGCTAATCTGCCTCCATCTAATCCCATACTCTGCATTCTCTTCTCTTACACCAACTAACTTAATTTCCTCTTTCATTACATTAATAAATCTCCTTTTTGGTCTTTCTCTAGGGCTTCCCTCCTGTGCATGTCCAAATACTATCAGCATTGCCTCTCTGACCATATCTCCTGAATATCTCACATGAGCTGTCCCTCTGACGTACTTATTTTTAATCCTGTCATTCCTTGTCACTCCCAAAGAGAACCTCAACATCATGAGCTCCACTACCTCCAGCTCTGCCTGCTGTCTTTTCCACAATCCTTTATATTGCAATCTTCAATTAAAATTGAGGATCCTTTATATACATCTTTGTTTTTTTCTGATTGCTTGGTATATTTTATTTTATCTTTGGCAGTCCTAAAGCAGTACTAATTCCATTGGTATTGCTCCATGGTTTCTGATTGGGAGTCTGTCTTACCATTTGCATTCAGAGGTAGTTAAATGTTTAAGTTAAATGTTTATTTGATCTGCCCTTTGGAAATCCAGCTATGGAATGGCCTGGATGGGCTTAGACTGACATGAACAAATGTAACAAAGTCTGTATTTCTCTATCATGCTTTTACATACTACGTGTAAAAAACAAAAGTATATGCCTTGGCCAGTAACTATGGATTTAAATACAAGAGTTTGTAAATAATATAGAGTTTGTTGGTTAGTCTATGTACATTTAGAGCAACTTACTATACTATTGTGCAGAAACTAATGTGGTATTTGGATGAATTTACATAATGATACCAAATTATGTTATGCGTACTTCAATCAGACAGTTTCTTGCTGTCTGATTTATTTTATAATCCAATGTTAAACAATGAAATGCTACACAAATGGTAAAATAATGGTCTTTAAAGTCTAAATTCTCTATTGAAACCTTTTAGTTAGCCCACTCAGTAATAGAATGTCCAGTGTCCAGCAGTGTTATTGATATATTGTCAGACTTGTCAGTTTGGCTCCCTGCTGAAACTCTACCAGCTCTCAGGCATTTTGGGTTATATGTGGAAAGTGTTGCATTATTTAGTGACATATTACAGCTGTATAAAAGGAGAATGAGGACATTCTATACCAAAGGAAGCTGGGAGCCCAGACATGCCCTGAACATGCTTCATTGTACATCTCACTTGCTCCATTTTATGTTCTACTGCACTGGTTTATTCAGGGTTGGACTACCGGTCATGCATCGCTCTCTGGTGACAATGACTGTAGAGGACCAAGTATAAAATCCTGTCTATCATACAGAGACAGTCACACTGCACACCGCCATAATGAGTTTGTTCAGTGGAAGATTGTTGTCAGTGGACATTCTAGGAAAATCCTTCGACCCCTGAGTGCTCTTGACAGCATGGGTGGAGAGATCCTCAGTTCCAGGCCTAAGGCGTTGCTCACTGATAATGTTTGTGCTCTATTTCACTGGTTATACTGGGTCTGTGTGGACTTGAGGTCTACTGTTACCCTCCTAAAAAAACAGAAATTCCTTTATTTTTGTGGCAGGGCAATTTTTAGAGTCTGCATGTCCTCCCGATGTTACTGCAGGTTCTCTCCAGGTATTCTGTCTTCCTCGCAGTGTCCTAAGACATGCAGGTGCTAGGGGAATGTGTGACTGCAAATTGACTGTAGTGAATGAATGTGAGAGTGAATGGTTGTCTGTGTATGTCTCTGTGTTAGACCTATGACTAACTGTCTATTGTCCAGAGTGTTCCCCGTCGAATGCCCATAGTTGCTAGGATAGGCTCGAGGCACCCATGATCCCTAATGTTAAGATTAAGGTAGACTTTATAGTCCTCCTAGGGAAATTAGTCCTCAGCATTTGACCCATCCTTCAACACAACTGGGTCAACTTGTCAGGAGCACTGTGTGACTGCAGTGCAGCACCTGGGGGCCCTTTTCCAGATCTTACACCAGGAGTACCTAACTGGAGGATTAGCCTATTGTGCATGTTTTTTGAGGTTGATGGGGAAAACCAGAGCACCTGCAGAAAACCCACCCAGACACAGAAAAAAAATGCTAACTCCATACAGAAAGACCCCATGGGAATCAAATCCATAACCTTCTTGCTGTTAGGTGGGAGTGCTAACTACTTTGCCACCATGCCGCCAGGATTAATTAATGAATATGTCTGCATAAAGACATATAGCCAATCCCACATACGCAATAGCCTGATCTGCCAGACAAACTCTTTTCTAATTCTATACAAAGAAGTTAGTCTGGTACCCCGCTGCCTAAGTTTCGATTCTGTTGCGGAATGACAATGACAGGTGGAGCAACCAATCAGAGAAGAGAATCAGAGAATCAATCAGAGAATCCAAACAAACATGGATTCCTGCTGTTTTTTTTTTTGTTTTTTGTTTTTTTTCATAAAACACCAGAATATGGCATGTTATGACAAGCTCCGTACATATTTCTGAACAGGGACAGCAGCAGCAGCCAGTTGTACAAAGAGTTTTGCAAAAATTCAAGTTTTTTTTAATGTGTTTGTTACATCGGATGTCAACAGGACTTTTCTTTTGTTAAAATAAATGCTGTTAATCAGGTCAGAGACGTTATTAAATTAGCTTGGTAGCTAGCTCTATCCTGGTTAGCTTTTCTGCTTTTGTAAGACACCCTTCAGATAAACAACTGTGATTGGCATTTTAAAACTTGTACCAAGAGAAGCGCCTTCTCCCGAGCGGGGAACCAGACCCTCCTGCTTGTGAAAATGCAAGTGGAGGGTCTGGCTCGCCAGGCTACATCCACAGCTCATTGCATTTAGTCTTGAGACATATTGCTTTAGCATTGGCTAGTCTGTGTGTTTCTAAAACAGCTGATCTAATGGGATTTTCCACACACAACCATCTCCAGGGTTACCGAAGAATGGTTCAAAAAACGAGAGAATATTCAGTGAGTGGCAGTTCTGCGGTGAAAAAGGCCTTGTTAATGCAGAACACCAAAGTGCACTTAATTATGTGGCCCCCGGATGTATATGCAAACACATGGGTAGGTGCTTTGTTCCATAAGACAGACTTGAAGAAATCATGACCAAGAGGTTACCTTAACATATATCAATTAGCTGGTTAATGCATTCATGAAGTCTGAAATACACAGAGCTAATATATGGTTGGGTTATGTTGTTAATTTATCTTCTGTTCAGAAAGCCCATTGTCTCCCAGCTGCATTAGGAGAGATAAAATGTGGGTAATTTTATAATGGCCTGGTTACTGCGGAATTGAACAACAGTAATAAACAGTTATAGCTTGTAAGTTCATTTATCTGTAAAGCCTCCAGCCAAAACCTACATGACTTGTCTTCTTAGTTCACACTAGATCATTTTTGTTGTTTCATTATAGAAGATGCATAACTTACTCTCACATTTTATTACTACAATTAAAAACACTAATTAACAACAGCCTGGTATCCTTCTTGGGCATGTTCCCCTGACCCAATAAAACATTGCACAGTTATGTGTGTAGGAAATGTGCACTTAGAGCACTTAAATGTTTAACCTCGCTGACACTGGGTCGGCACGTATTGTCCACCCCAATCCCATTCTACTACGAGCAACTGCAGCCATCTCCCCACTCCACTCTGATATATCCTGACAGTATGGGATGGTGCAGAAACAACATGCAAAGTTTGTCTGACACCACTCCCCTCTGACCCTAAAGCCTGTAGGAACATTTCTGCAGCTCACTGGACATGAACAAATTAGGACTTTTTGGACATGAGACATTTTTTCCTATGGGTATCTTTTACAAACCATCCACGTTGAAGAATCAGACTTGGATGGATATTTGTTCAGTGATTTAGAATTAGATATTAGTGTGTGCATGATATTTTCTGAACAATGCAGGCCTAAAGTAAGTTAGTACTGTATAGTGCAGTGCATAATCTTGGAGATTTATTATGATCAGCAGCAGTATCCCATGCTTAAGGCAGACAGCATTCTTCTCCTATGGTTCGCGTCCATGTCACTGGTCTCTAGTTCCTATGATGGCCCTAAAAGGTAAATCTCATCAACAAATGCAATAACACACAAACAAACACTAAAATATACACACAAATTTGGAAACATGCACACAAATACAAAGACATGCACACCAATTTGGAAATATGCACTCAAATTTGGAAACACGCACACAAATACCAAAGCACGCATACCAATTTGGAAACATGCACACAAAATCGATAAAATATGGACACAATTTAAAAACACACACACTAATTTGGAAACATGCACACAAATTTGAAAACACACACACAAATACCAAAACATGCACACCAAATTGAAAACATTAACATAAATTTGAAAACACACACACCACTTGGAAACATGCACACAAATTCGAGACCACAAACACTAATTTGGAAACATGCACACAAATTCAAAACTCACAACAATTTGGAAACATGCACACCAAATTGGAAACAAACAAAAATTTGGAAGTGCATACAAACTCTGAAGACATGCACACAAATGTCATCCCACTATAATGAAGCAGCTGAGCAAATTTCAACAATTTTTGGGTATATTTTTATTTTGAATTTGTGTGCATTTTCAAATTTGTGTGTGTTTCTGAATTTGTGTGCATGTATCATTTTTTTGTTTCATGTTCAGGGCCACCATAAGTTCCTCTACTGTCAAGCCATAGTCCTTTGTGTCCCATCTCAGTGTTCTCTTGAGTGTTTCTTTGAGTCTTCATTTACATCTGCTGTTGTTAGACAACCTCAAAAGGTGAGGTTGTCTATGTTTGCGATTCATCTGACCCAAAAGGCCAATGTGTAACCCTAATTTCATTTTGTCTCCAAAAAACGCAATCTTGTGCCTTGTTATTTCTCCAAAATGTAATGTATTAAATTAAAATATTGAACATCTGATTCTGTATTTGTGCCCCAGTGGAATGCCGTTAATAATAATGAATTTAAATGTTAGTGCACACCATGACTACTAACATGGCTTGCAGGACAGATATTGTTTTGTGTTTTCTAGTGTAACTCCCAAACAACCACTCTATTAATTGTAACCTTCTTGGTGCACTGAGTAGGAATCTCATTCCTTTAGCACTATAGCAATGACTGGTCTGCTTTGTGTAGAGAGTCATGTTATGTTTCTTTGTGTTTAATGTACTAATTAACATGTAGCCAGATGTATTGTAGAACAGACCCCATTGGGAGCCATTACATCTCATAATTGCACTCTTTGTCTGTATAATAAACACCAATTGGAGGGTCCTGAGTGAGTCCTGGATGTAAACATTGCACTTTTCTGTATATTTTCTACACATAATGAGAGCTATTTGCCATTTAACAGCAGTTTTAAAGTAGTTTTAGCACAACAGTTCCTCTATATTTCAATATAAAAGTTCTCCATGGGTTGCAAAGGCAGTACTACTTTCAATGGCATGTTGTAAAAGCAGAACATAGTGAAAGACATGCAGAGTTAGCAAAGTAATCTGTCAGAGCAGCTGTCTACAGCAACAGCGCTGGCAGCGGCAGTGCCAGTGTGATCACGTTTTGTTTCTTGTTGAACTTTAAAAGACATTACTTCTGCACACAAAAGAGTACTCTTTCAGAAGACTTTCTCCATGTACTTAAAACAGTACTGTCAAAGAAAATACATCCCACACTTTCCTCCTACTCAGCTCCTTGATTTCTCCTTGCACATTTTGAAGACATGTATGCGGACACAAATGATTATGTTTTGTATTGTTTTGCTTAGCACTTGGTTACCTCTCCCACGTTTGCTGGTTCATGACAGATTCTGAGTTTTAGTATGTGTTTGACACACTCTGTATTTTAAATTATATGAATTTCTTACATTTCAGAACAAACATCTCAAACCTGGAACTGGAATTACTAAACAGATAACTGTGCAATTATTCATACATACATACATACATACATACATGTTCCTGCAGGTCTAGTGCTTACATTGACATTCACCAACTGAGGACTTGTAGGACTCACTGCTTGCCATGGTTGATGGGTGTAGATTGTACAAAAAAGGATGCTTTCTGTTACTGGCAACACCCAACATCGCTGAGACTGGATAACATATTGGATTGTTTGTTGCCTAAATATTGCATAAATACTCTGTCCTGCCTTTTAGTCAAATCCCCTTGTCAATACTATTAAAAATAAATCACAACCAAGACTGACTATGTCTAGGAGAACTATCTCTGCTAGGATAGAAATACCACCTGGGGGCTACAGATGAAAAATAGCCTTTTGGCTAATTCTGGCTTTTTTACTCATATATTATCATGTGTTTTCTGAAATTGCATTGTCCCCATTAAATAAATTCATCTAATCTAACCACCAATTACACTACAAAGGGCTCTAACATACTGACAACTGCTTAAGGAGCAAGAAAAGGTAAAAACATAATATTACTTCATATTGTTATTACATATTATTCATTCCTTCTTTTCATTTCCTATTATAAATTGTTATTATTTGTATGGTGGAAATTTGGTGCAAAACGTTTGAATGGGAGAGGTTTAAGACCCACTTCACTTCACTGAAAACATGCCCATATATTTACTGTATACAGTATGTGTACATGTATGAGTTCATTTGAATGTTGTGTAATTTTTTTAGGAGCCTCATAAAAAGTGCTTAACAACATGAAAAAACAACAAACAGCAACAATAATGACATTATTGTGACCACTAAGGACATTGAGACAGTCACATAAAGCTGTAATGTGGTATTTGGACGCTTTGTCAGCTTTTCTTTCATGCATTTCCATGAAAGGTCAAAGAGCACCACAATTTGTCAAAGATTGTGTTTCTCTGGCGTCAACCTTACTTTCTACAGATGAACCACTGCACACATCTCACCACACACGTCTTCCTGGAACCTGTCTGATGCTAGGTGTAAAACAGGAGATAATAGCTGCATTTCATAAATAATGCAAGCCGAGTGTCGGGTGCCCCTCTACTTTGTATGTGAGCGTCCTGTGTATCAAATGCCCTCATCATGCAGCGGTAATACTGCCCTGTCAGCAGCAGAACTCCACCTTCACAGCTCCTCAGTGACACCTCAATGGGACCCCAAGATCCCACCCTCCCCATCCCCTTTTTAGACACCCTCCATCGGGTTTTAATCTCAGCAGTTCCTCCTCCTTTCCCACCAGCTAACAGAGAGAGAGAGAGAGAGAAGACAAATGACTCATTTTATGGCGCTCGAAAATTACCGCCTAAGAGATATTACAAGGTGTATGTATACATTTATTGTGGGAGGAGATGAGATTTAGAGAGCATTTGCATGAGGGTATAACAAATAATGGGAGAAGTGTATGTGTGCTTGTGCTTGCAAATGAGAGAAGCCTGAATAACAGTTGTTCTTTGTCCGGTGCAGATGGCTTTGACACACATTGTATGCCTCCAGGATACGTTCTCGCTCAAATCGATCGAGGAAGAAGTAGAATGAAGGGGCTCGATGGAAATCTATGGCTGTGTGTGCGAGAATGTGAGGAAAATGCACTTTAGCAGCTTCTTGGTCCGTTGCTTTGGCCCAGGAGGGAGGACATTATGGGTGTGAAGCAGAACTGTACTCTCCATCAGGCATATTTTTGATGTGTGAACATAAGCCAGCCTAGAAGGTGCAGACCAATAGATCTGATAAAATGTATAGTATGGGATGGCTGTAATAGGGAGCCTACTTTCAGCATTGTATGTGGAATACTCTGATTTTGTGACTCAACTGCAGCTTAAGCCTCATTGACATTACCAGGACCTCTGACTTGACATTTGAACTGATGACTTGTACTTGTGAACAATAACTTAGACTTGGACATTTGTGAGTCGCACGTTTTTTTTAGGCTGAAAGCAGAGACAGCGATGCACTACATTAAAGCGTGAGAGGAGAGGGAGGGGAGCATGTCCATATTAGGGCTGCCTGATATGGGAAAAACATGATATTTGATAACTGTGTTGAATATTGCAATAACAATATTTTTTTTTGTGATATTTTAAAATTGGACCAATGTATTATTCTGACACAGTAAGTTAAATTCACTTAAAACAAAAATGTACATAAACACAGACTAAACCAGGAATCAAACAAGAATAAACTGTAAGTAAATAAATGAAATTAGCACTAAAACTGGACTTTGGAAGACCATAGATATATTTAAATTCTTGCGATATGGATATTGCGTTTCCTGATATTGCGATAATGATAATTTTGCAATTTAGTGTGCATCCCTAGTCCATATGATTAGCACAGCTGCTATAATGCAAAGCTAACTGATAGCTGATGGCAATTTAAACACTGGTATAATCCCTACTTTACTTGATCTAATACGCAATAATATATACAGATATACTATACAGAGAAAAGTAAAGCACAAATAAGTTGTGGAGCGCACAAGGATTTACATGGAGCGCTGATGGCTCCAGACATAGCACTAGGGCTGTCCAAGGATCATTGTCAAGATTGTGTACAAACAACAAGTTGCTCTGAAGATTTCAGGAGAGGGTCTGGGTTATGGTAGATGTTTGTAAAGGGCTTTAGAGACTTTGCGCTAAGAATCAATAGACATGTCTTGGCAAATGAGAAAAGATGCTATCTATTACTCAACTATCTGAACAGCCTGAAATACCGATGACTGACAATTGATGAGCTGTCTACTGAATAGTTAATAATGGAAACAAAACCAAGAAAAGTCAGTCAAAGTCAAAGTCTGCTTTATTGTCAATTCTACAACATGTACAGTTGACAATAAAGCAGACTTTGACTTTGACTGATATTGATGTTTTGTTTCCATAGGTGTGATTTGACTGCTTTGATTCCAGATCCAAGACAAATGTGTCCATAATATATACAGTTCAACAACAGTTGGAATGGTAGGAAGAATAGTTTCTATTCTCTCATGTGAGGGTTTTGTAGATGTACATTTGCAATGAACAAATCCTGCGTCTTTGAGCAAAAAAAACACAGCATTGTACCACTTTTCATTAGACATTTCTCATAGCTTTAACATCTGCAAATGTTAACACTGTCTTCCTATTTCCTGCATCAATGGAGTCACAAACTTTTGTTACAAACCAAAAGTTTCTTGCTGGCAAACTTGCATTCTCAGCAAATAGAATCCAAACACACAAGACTAAATGCAAATTCAACACAGATCACATTATATTATTATCATAACCACTGACTACATAGTGTACCTTTAACAGTGATACATCTTTCTATAAATGTATAATCACTTAGTCAATAGGAATATGTGGACGAGAGTATCATCTGTCCTCTTACTCTGCTTACAGGCTCCTAAAGACTTGACTTGTCATGTACTGCTTTCTCTGTTTGTATATTGATTGCAGCCATTTTCCATAAGGTAATGTAAGAGAGTGGAGCTGTCGTATTGATTAAAGCTGGGCAGAGGATCTGACATGCATGCACAAAGGCACCAGTCTGCGGTAAGCACAAACCAGAATACAACCACACCCAACTGTCCTGTCCATGTCTTGCATCCAGCAGCAAAATGAAGAATTATTAACATTATCATTGTGAAAAGTCGTCTGAAAAGTCAACAGATTTTGCTAAGTGAATTGAAGAACTGTAGTAAGATATGTTTTAGTTGGCAACAAGTCTTCATTCAAAGGTTCAAATATAGTTTATTGTCATTCTCGCATAAAACATGAAAGAACGAAATACTGACCCAGCCTCTAAATAAAAAAAAAATTAAAAAAAAACAAATCTCACTGGGTCTGGCTTTGATATAACTATTACAGAAATGTTAAGGAATGAAAACAACTAAAGATATTTCAGAAAATTTGTACATTTTAGCTAATGCATGTCCAAAACAATCTATTAATTCATCTTCCATTGTGGGTGGCTGGAGCCTATCCCAGCAACTACGTGCCTGAGGTGGGGTACACCTTGGACAATGACCATTTACTTGCAGGATTGACACGCAGACATATACACAGACAGAGAACCATTCACTCTCATATTCACTCACTAAGATCAATTTGGAATTAATGCATGCTTTGGATGGCGGGAGGAACCTGAAGGTAGTACAGGGAGGACGTGCAGGCTTCTGTCACAGAGACTGTTGGCAGCCGGTCTAAGAGCTAACCACTCTGTGTTGACAGTAGAGTTAAGGTTAAGAATCAGTTTCAGGAAGCCATAAAGATGGAGGCCAGGAGTGGATGCTGCACAAGACCAGCTCAACGCAAAGGCTCTGATTTTATTGTCTCGCGGACTTTTATTCAGTATATTTTAGAGTTTTAGATACAGCCCCTTGCTCTTGCCCCTTTTAGTAAGCATTTATATGGCTTTATTGTATTTTATCCCTTTTTGTAATAAATTGCGGCTATTTATAATTGCATTTACTCTTGTGTTTTTTATTCACTACTCACCCCTGTGAACAATTTTATCTGTGTTTTTTATTGGGTCTAAAGCCCCAACTCTAGACAGTGTAGTTGGGCCATAATTTATTTTTAGATACTTTTACTATGTTAAAAAAAAAAAATCCTTTAAGTAGCACTCACTCAGCCACACTGGCATACCATTATATATACCAGCTTCATACGTTTTCATTGCACACGCATGTTACATTTGCAGGACAGTTGCTATATTTATAGTCTCCAGCTGCAGCAGAGATGACTCCATGACATTCTTACCAATACTTTTATAATCTGTTATGGAGGAATAAAAAATCCTTCTATGTAGTGTTTCCTCGCCCAGTGATGATTAATTTGTCACAGAATCCAACCCGTCCTGGTTCAGCAAAAACACATCGCAACTCAGATGAAAAGGTCCTGACCTCCTAATCCTCCAGTCAGGGAAAAAGGATAGACTATGAGGACTTGGTTTGCATTCATTTATCTCCATGACTTTTACCAAGATACTTTTGCAGAAATAAAAAGTTGATATAATTGTAATTAAAGTCTTGTTTCCACTGGATTGCATAGTCCTTGCCAGTATGATAAGGTTTTTTTTTATGTTTAAAGAGCATTCTCACCACTATGTTTCCTTGAATGCAACATCTGCTGTATAAAAACTGATGTCACACAAGTGCAATAAAATATGTCTTTGATATATAAATTCTATTTGATGTGAACTTTTAAAACTTGGACAATTTGCCAATAACTGATATAAGTAAGATCCCGAAGTGAACTGTACACTGTCTTTGGTTTATTCCCAATATTTCAAACACTGAATTTATAAAGGCCAATTTCCTACACTTATCAGGACTATTTAACATCATGTTTGGCTTGTGTTTTATTCAATGTAAATGCAGTGTGATTCCCAGGCATTCCCCTGTTGTCATGACGCCAATTATGACAGCTTCAGGAAAAGTCAGATAGTTTGTTTTTTAATATTATGGTGTGATACCAAAAGAAGGCAAACAAAACAAAAATAATATAGAAAAGAGTTACAAGTGCAGACCTTGGAATAGATGTTCAGGTCTGAAAATGCCTTAAAAAAAAGAAACATTTTAGACTGCCTACTCTTTAAGTGAGAGCAAGTTATGAGTTTAACATGGCCAAGACATAACTAATTATGTTAAGGATAAAGAACTATGCTCAAGGAAAAACTATAGATGCCATACCAAAGAGCAGCCTCTAATTGGAGAAATGGTTATTTGTGAAACTGAAGCCATAAGATCACCTAAATATATGCATGAGATTGCATCAGGATGAGCATCTACAAAAGCCAATGCCAAATTATCCATGTGAATGATTCCCTTTGGCAACCCCTGAAAGTATGGGAGCGGCCAAATGGGACTTAAACCAAAGAGTAGCTAGTAGAGTAAGTGTTTATTTTGCATTTGGAGATTAAAGATATAAATAATATTTGCTTTGACCCCAATCAAAAGTTTGCATTGTTTAGCAAAAGTTTGTAAAAATCTGAACATACCACAAGTAGTACGGTATACTTTTCAGTGACCCTTTTTTGGTATTGGAAACTTGCCCTTCAATCTCGACCCCTACAACTATGCACCATGGGAAACAGGTCTTTTGTATGTTGGTGGGAGCATGCTGGTACATACCGCAGCGTGCTACTGAAGTGTTAGCTGGATGGATGTCATTGCATGTACGTCTGAATGTACGTCTGAATGACAGGGAGGCTGCTTATCATGTTCCTCATCGTCAGCCCACTGACATCTGTCACCTTCACTCTTCCTCCTCGTATCTCCCCCCTTATTCCCCTCATCTCTTCACACACTGTTGTGCCCCCCGCTTCCTAAGCATCTCCGCCACTTATCTTTCTCATCAGTCAAAGCGCTCGTGGGTGCTCCCCTCCTCCTCCTCCTCCTCCTCCTTCTTCTTCCTCCTCGTGGAAATGAAATGCAAGAAAATAAGGGAAAAGGACGACCGAGAGGACGATTCATCCATTCAGGAGAACTCAGCAAAAACTTTCCTCCGACACGTGTCCAATTGAGAGTTTGAAATGGCTGCGCACTCAGCACAAGTGATGGGACAATTCTCCTCGTCTGCAGATTGGAAGATGAGAGTGCAATCTTCAGGAGGGGAAAAAAAGGATCTGACTCTGAACTCCACGTCATGCTGTGAAAAATGTTCTGTCAGATGTACAATAAAAAATGGTCATGTTGGGTGGCTATTTTTTCCACTATAATAATTCATGCCTGTTGAAGGATATTAAAAGACATGCTTTTTTAATGCCATCTTTTTATTCATTTATTTTTTATGGCCCATTGCTAAAAATACGGTTACAGCATACCCTACCCAGTTCTCTACATATTAATGCCAATTTACAGTTGCACAAGAATATATGTTGAAATTAGAACAAATCTGAATTGTGTGTGAAATTCAAACAAACTAAAATTTTAAGTTTTAGAGAATTTGCAGTTTCCTATACAGGCCTAACCACATGCACATTATTTTGTGATAAAAAATATATATATATAGAAGACAGTGATTCTAAATATAACTTAAACAAATGCATGTAAATTATGTGTGATTGTATGTGATTATGCATCAGGTTATTGTTATAGTGTTATTGAAAGCCACAGGAAGTGTACTCCTTTTGCCAGTCCCAAGCATGTATAAATGTAGTGGTGGTGTTAAATCAGTATGTAAATACTAAGAAGTAGATGATTTGTGACAACTCAGGAACAGGAAAGAAGATTTATGGTCATTCAGTGTAGTATTATTATTTTTATTTTTTTGGCTTTTAGAGATTTTTATTGTTGCTATTTGATATTATTTCACGGTAACTCAAACAGTGCACACCTGTGCCTCTTGTCACTGTTGTTTTATCTATCTTCAGCCACTTCCAGCTCATCAGCGTCAGTGTCGCCCACTCCCTGTCAACCCTACCACCATTAACACTGTTATTTACCAAAGCGCCAATCATTCTCAGTCATTATCTTTTCCTTAACTGTCTTTGCTCATCACCATTTGCAGTATAAGAATGCTGTGATTATCCTCATGGCAGAGGTCAGTGAATGTCAGTGTAATTAACAGTTCCTCTGGGGTAGTGGATACTGTCGCAGATGCCAAAGATGAGGATTGGCCCTTAGCTGGTCCCCTCGAACTCCTCTGTGACCCCTTAGCTCCTCTCATCTGCCTAGATGAACACTTCCCCACCTGCTGCATCAATAAAGTGTTTATATTGTACAGATGATGAACTATTAGCAAATGGACAATAACCATCAATCCAGGACACATCTATAGTCATCTGTCCTGTAGTGCAAGGTTTCCCAAACAGATTATAGGAAAATATTTGCAATCTTTTCATAATGAACTGTTGAAAACCTTTCAGTTTTGTCTGTTTGTCTAACATTTCTTTAAAGCCCTTTGAGGCAACTGTGATAATGGCCAAATAAATCAAATTGAAACTTACCTATGCATACCTACATACTTACTGATGATTTGTGCATGACAACAGTGATATTTGGTGCTTTTCACTTGCACTTGTTCCCCCAATTACACTGAATGCTGTACACCAATAAGATCTTCAAATGGTAGTTTGTTATAGCTCTCACAAATGGTGTTGAAAAGTGTCAGATAAAGAACCTTGACCTTTGACCTTTTAGCACGGTCACCATATATTCATTTTTTTTTTTTTTTAAAGAACCACTGAAGGCATATTATCTCACAGTTTTTTCATCTTTTGATCAGCATCACCTTTTGATTTCAATCAGCATAATTGAAATGCTATCTTGGATCTTGACCTTTTTGAACTTCTCTTGATACTTTTACTTTATTTTCTTGTGTACTTTAATGTTGAAATCCATTTGAATAGCATTTTGAAGCATCCTTTAGGAAAAAAAAACCTCTTATTGCCAAAAAAATATTGGCTTTGCAGACATTTGCGGATATTTACTTCATGTTATACAGTATATTGTCAGCCAAAGTTTCATCATAATTACACTTTACATTATCTATTTTTTTCTTGGATTGGAAGAAAACATCTAGTAGCTCATTATAACTGAAAATATGAGACATCATAGAGGCTTTATTATTAATGATTTTCATTTGCTCACACACTCGAATAAGAGACTTTTTCTGTTTATCTGTTGAATAATGGCTTTGTCTTGTTACACAAAGTAACAGCGAAAAACATAAAAAGAAGCAGCCTCATTAGGATTAGTAGTAAACGTTCAGTTAAAGCAGCTAAAGATGATGATTTGCCAAAAGCTTAAAATATTATATAAATTGTAGTAAAATATATCTGATTTCTAAACTTTTACTATACTTTAAGTCAACTTTATATGCTTGCAATCTGGCTGGCTGCCCTTTTTAATGAGATGACATTAGGTAATACAATATTTTGTGAAAGAATAATTGGAATGGCTTTTCGATGTGACATTCATTAAGTGCACTGACCAGAAATGAATTGTATGTGTATGTGCCTATGTCCACACCAACGTAAAAACCAAAACAGCATCTTCAAGTATAATCTTAGGATATTATAGTTTACAATGTCTTTTAATAGACACCATATTAAGTAGCAGGTCATTTTGGGCTGACCAATATAAAGTTAGGCTTCCTGCCCTGCTCTGTAGCCTCACAAACACACAAATAAACCTCTCAGTAAGATTACGATGGCTCATTTTCCATCTCAACTCAAGGGGAAGATTACCAGATTCCCCGAGCAAATTAAGCCAAATGAGTGGTTCATTATCAGTGTGAAACATGGCGGGAGTGGGATGTGATCATTACGGCCACTCTTGGTCAGCTTGATTAATCATGTAATCACTGAGAGCGTGCTACAGCGCTGTGTAATATGAAAGCCAATCTGTATTCACAACATGGGCTGGGTACTTATTTGTTCTCCTTGGTAATCCATAGTATGTATTTAAATATGTATGCCGTCCTGAACATAGAGGATGTATGTAATTAAAATATGATATATGTTAATCCTTATTCTATCTGGCTTAACGGTTTATAAGATTTCCCCCTGGAGGCGAGTTTGTGATTAAGTTCAGACATTTTTGCGCTGTTCTGCTGTGTGGCCAAAGCTGGAATAGCCAGTTACATGGTCTTCATTGATTCATTGTTGACAAGATACTCATCGATTAAAATGTGATACTTAAGTGTTAATGCCATTGTAAGGTTCCTTCTTTTTTGTTAAATATCTCATTTTTTCCTGACCTCATCTGGCCTTTATTGTGAAGTGTTTTTGACAGAGGAGGAACTAGAACAGGGATTGAAATTTTGGACCAATCACACGATAAAAACATTGAAATAAGAGACTTTTTCACTGGGTGAGTCCAAGCGACTAGAGCCCCTGTAGTAATGGTAGCAGCAAGTCCAACTGGAAAGATACCAATGCCAGCGTTGGCTCCAACTGCTTATGCCACTAAATAGCAAAAAACAAAAACAGAGACAGAAAAAAAAGGAGCAAAGCATGGCACAAACTTTAAACTACATAAAACAGAAACATATGAGGAGAAAAAGGGCTTTTAATGCAACAATGGTATTTTAAGTCGGTTTTTTATGGAACTTTTTGTATAAATTTCTGTACAGTTTTGTATAATAGATTGAACAAAGGAAGAAACTTCAGATAACAGGTGTACAACTGTATACAAGTTATCAAAGTATAAGAGAAAAGGTACATTTAAAGAAGTGTAATTAGTATCCTATGACTTTTAAAGCAGAACTCAGTAACTCTGCTCATTTCCTCTCTGTTTTTACCTCATTTTCCTTTATAGAGCTCCCCCTACATTTCGGAGTAAAGCACTATCATAAATACTCACAAGTACCAGTTGTGATCCCTCGCTCGTCTTTACTTTTTTGTCTTCCCCCTTCTCATATCCATACAAAGTTTTTTATCTGCCATTTGATTGCTCTGCCACAACAAATATCAAGAAATAAAGCCATCGCCTGAGACCTCTGTGACACCAGGTCGACGGTGCTCACTGTTGCAAGTGTCACTTTAGACCCAGAGACACCAGGGGGAGATGAAGGGCACTTCATTTACCCCAAAACAACTTTAACCATCACATGGACTCCGAACTTGTTTATTTAAAGTAAAAAAGTTACTGAGTTCTGCTTTAAAGCACTTTATTTTTACTCTGAGACTGCTGAGGGGCTGCACAATGTATGGCTCTGGTCTACTGGGCTGAAGAATATCTGTATAGTACACAAAATAATAGGTGTCCCATGGGAAAACTTTACTTCAAAAGCTGGCATTTGTAGCAACTTCTTTGCATTAATTTATTCAGACTTTAAAAATTCAGTTTTCCCTTGACACTAGAGAGTCATCACGGCTTTTCTATACCATGCCAGTTCTCCAAACGGCATCTATATAAGTACCACATACCAAGCTACTTCTAAATTACTCAATACCAGACTGCACAATATCAGGAAGTCGTGTGATTTGTGATTATACTCAAAAGCTCTAAGCGTTCTGCCACTGTGTCATATATTGTGCAGCACTATAATTTGTGATGGCTCTAACTATAGGTTCAGATAGTGGAGGAAACAACAGCACATAAAAAAAGCACTCACAGTACAGTAAACCTACAGTAAATGTCTTTTCTCTCAAGCAATGTTTCATCAACTTTCAGAAGACTGAATGAGAATTTAAGTTGATGTAACAAATCTACACATTTCTGGAAGCAGTACATTGTCATTATGTAGGTTTGGGATTGACAGAGCTGCTCTAAGCCAGAAGCTATGACTTTAATGATTTGTTTTACTGTAAATAGAAAAAACAAACACGTCTCTTAAGCCTCATAAATCCCTGCAGATTTCGGCTGTACCGTACCTGTCAGCGTCTCTGGCTCGTCTCCTCTGTGCGTCTCATTTCTTGCAGGTGTTTATTTACACTCACAAAGCTGCTGTTTTAATGATGCCTCAGGCTTGTCAATGTAATCGCACCCTGATCCCCTTCATCTACACCAACTGTCAGAAATACAAAGGCCTGCAAGTGTGAACTGGCACACACAAAGATAGAAACAAATGCTCTGTCAAAATAGTTTTACTCTGTCTTTGGATAGATCCCATTGTGTGAAGTGTGTTTACATGCGATAACCTTATTTCCAGAGGTAGAAGTACTCTAAATCGGTAAAAGTATGCTGACATTTTAGAATAGCTCACATTGTAAAGGACTAGTTAGTTATGGATTAGTAAACAGTTATTTTATTATTTATGAAGTATTACTCCAACATTAATAAAAACAACTTTACACACTTTTAATACTTTATTGCTTAACAGTGGTGAGTTACTCTAAAGTGTTATTGTTACTTCAAAATAATATACTCAAGTAGAAGTAAAAGTCCCTATATTTTGCAAAATTTACTTTTTTTAGGCTTTCTACCACATTATAATTCCCTGGTCAAAAACATACCTGGAGTTGTGTTTTGCTTTATTCACGCATTTTTAAGTAAGACCATTCTGAGGCCTGAAAACACTTGATTGCACGAACCTCCGCCCTCTACATTCAGTCTGCTCTTATTCATTTATCCAAAAAACAATGCACAGCTCTGTTTCCGCTGTTTCCTCATAACAATTTTTTTTTTCATTTGGCTGTAAAATGGCATCATACAAAAAGTTTAAGGAAGTGAAGTGCTCTTTTTCTTTGATTATATGTTCAAAAGACCGCAACACTCTGCACATTCCTGCAGTCTGCTGCCCTCTGCTGGTCCCTTTATCGGTTTCTTTATGGCACCAGAGAGTAGAGTAGAGAATTAATATTTTTAAAGGTTGAAAAATGTGCAGTGCTGTTCTGGAGAAGACCAAGATTGGTTTAAAAAGATAAATAAAAGATTAATATTGTCACTTTAAGTACAAAGAAAAGTACAAAGTTAAAAGTATAAAGTTTACTAGGTCTTTTAAAAGTATTTGGCTGGAATTGCACAGCAAAGACTACTATTATTATTATTATACAGCTATTACTATTACTACAATATTATACAATATTATAAAAATTAATGACATAAACATAGAGAGAGTATATGAGTATAAATTTCTGGGTATTATCGTAAGTCATGATATTAGTTGGAGACCTCAAATAGTCAGTGTCTGCTCAAAAATGGCAAGAAGTATAGCAATAATGACCAGGTCTAGATGTCTGCTGGACTATAGAGGTTTACAAATCATCTACTGCTCATTGATTTTACCTTATATCAGCTATTGTGCAGAGGTTTGAGGGAATACATATAAGATTTAATTTAGATGCATTTTTCAAACTTCAAAAAAAAAACAAAAAAAAAACTCTTTAATAATATACAAAGCAAGTCACAATTTTCATCCAGGGAACATTCAAAAAAATGTTTCATGGTATAGATGGGAAATATAATCTAAGAGGAGATTTTTTCCTAAAGAAGCAGTTTGTTCGTACCACTCTTAAAAGTATGTGCATCACAAGAGGGGGTGTGAATTTGTGGACTGGTTTTAATGAGATATAGAGTTGCACAACATTAGAGCACTTGAAAAGATTGTATAACACAGTATATCTAGGAAATATGCAGAAGACGAACAAAGTATGTAATGTGTAACATTTAATACATGCACATATTGTATTTGCTGTGAGCATGGGTCTATCCTCTGGGAAGGCAAGTTTGAATGTACTGATTAGGGTTTTTGCAGTATGCATGCATGCACGTGTTTCGTGTGCATGGGTGTATTCATGCATGTATATTTTGAGAAGATAATTTGGAGTGTGTTGACTATGGTTTCTGTGGCGTGCGTTCACACATGCACACGTCTCACACCGTGTACTTTTGAAAGGTTAGTCTGGAGCGTATTGACTATGGTTTTGTTGTATGCTGGCACACATGCAGGCATCTTGTATGCGTGCTTGTGTACTTTTGAGAGAAATATGGAATGTATTGACTATGGTTTGTGTTTGCAAGCACACATGCATGCGTCTTGTGTGCATGCATGAGTATCCTAGGGAAGGCATGCATATATATGTACATAATGATGTTGTTTATTATGGTGTAAGGTGGTGAGTTTATAAGTTGTACTTCATCCTACTCCTTTTGGGCAGTATTTTATGAGAGATTCTTGGTTGTTGGTATATTAAAATACATGTACATCTATTGCCTAAATAAATAAATGAATAAAATAAAATAAAAATAAATATATTTTCTGGTTATACTACTGCTGCTACTCCTACTGCCGCTACTACCACCACTGCTATTATTACTACCACTACAACCATTAGTATTACCACTACTCTGCTAATACTAGTGTCAAAATATACCTATTTGGCAATTCTAAAAATGTACGTAAATAAACATAATATTCCTTTAAAATGTACTTAAGTAAAGGTACAAGTATGTTTTAAATAGTAAAAGTAGCATATTTAAAGACTAGACTCAAGTAAAAAACAAAAGTCTTCATGGTTTGGGGTGCACCGAAGGACTCAGCACTGAAAGAGTATAAAAATAGTATATACTTGATACTATTTGGGGAATTGTATCCAATAAATAAACAGCTAGAGTTTGAAGGTGTAATTACCGGCGTGGCATAGTGAAGTACTTTTCATTACAGTCAAGAGGCTCGCACAGAGGACAAGGTCAAGGCTCCATTTATCAGGAGTTGGTTCTTAAGGGCACGGCGCGTTAGCAGTCGCCGTAGCAGAAGTGTGGACGCTCGGGCTGAATGCAAAAATGACTGCTACTCGGGGTAAACACGAGCCGCGAGCTGCTTCATTTCACGCTCTGTCATGGGAAACTAACACTTGCTCTGAGATTTATTCATTCACTTTGAATTAAGGGCAAGTGTGCATGAATAAATATTATGTTGAATGCAGAAAAGACAGTGAACAAAAGATGGCCTCAGTTATTGCCAAAACATGAAGGTGCTCTTTTATTTTGGCAGCATTTTGAAACAGCCAAGAATATTGTTTTTGTTATTCTGACAATTTATTTTACTTACTTAATTGCTACAAATGTAATGAGCATTGCAAGGTGGCATTGCTCTGATTAGTTAATGTATCTTGTTTTGGTTATTCCTCTGTAATGGGTGGTACCTCAGGGCGTTACTGCAGCCCCGCAGGCAAAAAAAATTATAAATAGGAAGTGGGATGTTTTCCCATGAGGGGGCAGTTTCCGTGGGAGGCCAGGGAGTTTGCTGGGCCCACGCCGGGTGTGGTTGTGGTCAAAGTATTGGTAAGCTTTCTTTTATAGTTTTACATGTTGCTACTTTTAATTGAGTAAATGCATTTTTTAATCTGTGACATTGTAATAGGACCAGGGGTGTAGCACAAATTTCTGGGCCCTTTGTATAAACCATCTTGGTGGGCCCACTTGCTCACTTTAGCAATATCTCTCACACATATCCTAGGCTTTTTAAGGGGGCCTCCCTGGGTAAATTGTACCCTTTAGATCAGTGTTTCTTTAGTTAGTCCACCTCACTTTGCAGCCTGCCTACACCTGTAAAGGTGGACTAACGTGTTACTTTAATTTTTTTTTTTTTTTTTTTTTTTTGTCATTTTGTTCTGGTCACATCCCACAAATTGTTACTCAAACACTTAATGGTTCTAATGTATAATCTCAATGTGGGTTCTGCAGGTCCACCATACACAGGTATCTTTTGTTTGGGTACATACAAATTAGATCCTGTTATATTGAATGATGTAGTAACTGATGGGAATACAACTGCTTCTATGTCTTTGTAAAATAAATATTGTTATTGTTTAATTCAGGTCTGTTTGTTATCTCTCGCCACTATAACACATAAAGAGATGTTTTCTATAAAACCTTGCCATATGGTTCAGGATAACTGGCCATCTGTCAGTCAGGTTATTAGCCTTCAGCTTCCTAAATTTCCCAAGGAGCTAAGGCAGAGGTGGATACAAGAACATAAAAAACAAGGTATCAGGTGAACTCTTAAGTGTTTTAATGATATGATAAAACACACAACAGCCACTTTCATTCAACTTTCGGCCCATTTTTTTGCCAACAGTTGAACATTCTCATCTATTAAATGTATTATGATAAAGCCTTAATTAAGTGTTAAGCTCTTTTAATAGTATTGCTCACAAGTAATTAAAAGTATAAGAAGTATAAGACAAAAATCCAGTAATGCCAGTTTAAGTCACTTTCTATCAACTTTGTAGTTGTGTAAATGGCAAGATAACTCACTATGTTGATGTACTTCTGCATTGCATGACCACTTGAGTTTTTAATTATAGATTTTGCAGTTGTATTTTCAGAATTGTCCCACTGTGAGATAAATCCAGTATCTCTTATCTCTGACAGGTTCAGCCCAGCTTTGTGACAGCTCTCTCATCATCAGAACTTCCTCGCTGACCTGCTGCCCACCCAGGACGTCCAGCTCTTCTCTACTGTCTCATCTCTCAAGTGTCTGACAGAAAAAGTACTCCAAGTGTCACCCGCTTCTATCAAATGAAAAGCTCCGTATTAAGATGACTGTGACAGAAACGCCATAATTGGAACTAATTAGATGCCATTATACATTCAGATTTCCTGTTTATTTTCCACACTTTGACCCATCAGTGGCTTATCATGCTGCATGAGTCTGGTGCAAATGAGTTTATTTCAATGATGAGGTGACAAAATTTTAAAAGACACAAATGTGATGTGTTAAACAGTTCAAATTCCATTTCCAGAAAGTTTCCTAATTAGACGTTTGCATGTTATGAATAAATCAAAGGAGACTGTATGAATACTGCATGAGTAAAAAATAAAATGAGACAGACAGAGCTAATATTAGGTTTATTAAATTTGTTTGTGACCATCAGAAGGGACTCGAGCTCTATTAAATAAAGTCCAAAACAAAGAAGTGTAAGGGCTCCAAGATACAGAACATCTCGAGAGTCAGATTATCAGCAATGGTGGAGGTGAAGACAATTAAAAAAATAGGTTAAATAAGGTGGTGGAGACAATAAACCAAAAAAAAAAAAAAAAAAAAAAAAAAAAGCAGTCAGTCTTGAGAGTGAAATTACAAGTCTGATATATGATTGCATGCAGGGTTATAAAGTAATTAGTTGATATCAGATGATCTAGAGGTTTGTGTGTGAATGCTAATCCTGGATGCCATTATTTAAGTGGTTGTTTCCTGCCTCTGTTTACCACCAATCTGTGTACATAATGCATTGGGCTGTTTTTATTAGCGACGATTAAAGAGAATCCAAGCCCTAGAGTCGCTAATGATAAACTCAATGCAATTAAATAAAATCTTAAAGAAAGAAACAGCATTGCACAGGCGCTGAGAATGTCCCCAGCGAACAGCACGAAGAGTCAATGATGATAAGCGGCCAATCAGATTTGCCGGTCCCGGCGGAGAGCGGAGCGGCTTGTAAATATGAAAAGCCATTTGTAATAAAGAATATCATTAGATGGATCGATCATGTCTGCATTATTATGCTTATTGCATCCGGGCTCAATGCAGAATTCAATCTCAGCCCGGTGTCCATTTTGTGTCAGTCAATCAAACAAGTAAATTGCTTGTATGGCAATCAGCTCGGTGGGCTGCCAGTGTGCACGCTCACAGAGCAGTGATTACTCTTTCAGCTCGTTGCTCTCTACAGCCTTGCGTTTTTACTATCACCACCATAACACCATTCACAAACAGTGGCAGGGATGTGTGCAGATTTGTGAAGATATCATACACAGACATTTGGACTAGGGATCATTTTGTGCTCCAATAATGGCAAAGGTGTTATTTATCATACAGTACAACGTTAAGTCAACCTTTCTCAAAAAATATATATGTTTAAATTTAGCTACCAAAATCCTTGCTTGGCCAACTATCCAAAAAAATAGTCTAAACCTGCCCTGTTTTAGAAAAGTGTCTGGTTGGTCAGTTTATGTTAAAGTATTTTACTATTCAGCTCTAACAAATTATGTATTTATCTATCAAATGTAGAACATTTTGTCAAAAACACTACGGCCTTGAGTCTTCTTTTAGTCATTGATATTTATATATGAAAATATACCTCTTCAAAAGCAGCTGCCCATTCTGTCAAGAAGCAGACAAATATAATGAAGATCTATTTTGCAGAATTACAGAATTTTTCAAGTGTTGTCTATTTACAAATGTGCTAACCTTGAGTACATTGTACCTTATAAATACAATTTGGGATTATTCTAGAGAATGCTAGGAAAGTACCCACTATAGTATAATTATATTTTATAACTTTTTACTAGCTTGAGCTGGCCCCATGACCTATGTTCTTCTTTAACCTCTGAATTCGTAATTGCAATGTGTTGTTGTGCCACTGCGATTGTGGTTGGACATTTCAAGATGCAGCGCGACTGACAATAATCATCCAGGATTACAAAAACAACCTGCAGCTTGTAAAATGTGGAGATACAAGTGTTCCACCAGAGAGTCACAACAGAATACCAAAGAACAGGCCCGGAGTATTACGCCTTGTGAATGAGAAATGCTTGGACGAATCCTCTTTTTTAAAATTCAGCCCCTTTTGACTTGCAGGTCCACAACCGAGGTGATTCTGATAACCAAACCATCACTAAGCTGTCTGTGCCTCCCATGTGACAGTTGAGGGATTTAGAGAGCGCTCTGGTTCAGCCATCATGTGTGCTCTCATGTGTGTATGCTGCAACATGAGTGTGCACGGCCTTTTCCGATATGAGCCTGAGAATTGAGCGTCGATAGGGCTCAAGATTACAACCGAGCTTTCAATTTTCTATTTTCCAACTCTCTGCCGGCAGCATTGCCCCCATCACACATCTGATTATTTTCAACTGTAACAACAAAAACCACAGACGGAGAAAACAACATACAGTAGCAAGACAGCCACCAGCGAGACGTCCTCAAATAGCACCAGACTTCTTTAAAAAAGAAAAAGCAAGTAGGTTATTGTCGCATTTTTCAGTGTAAAGAAATAATAATAAAGAAAAAAAAAACAATGCTTGTGATGAGGCTTTCAACATTCAGCCTGGAAACATCATTATATTCTACAACAGACTGTGACAAACGCTGTGTGACTGTGACAAGCAAATCACGCTGGGCTTGAGGGAGAAGCATGTTAACAAATGTGGAGACTGGTGTGTGTGCTGGACTGGAAGGAGGGAAGGAAGGAAGGAGCAAAACAAACATGGCACAACCTCGAGCTAATGTAGTTTTTTCATTATATTTTATTATTGCTAAGGGTTTGGCTTGTTTCTTCTTAGTACACAGCTGCAGTGGCTTTGGAGAGACCTGGTGGAAAGGCAGAGCATGGCTATATGGTAAGGCAACAGTGAACTTGGTCATGGTTGCATGTCTGGGAAGATTCATTTTTAAGATCAGAGGCGTACACTGAATTTTAGATATACGGAGGTCCTAGTTTAGACCTGGTTTGGTCCTTGTTTAGGCCCGGTTTAGTCCTTGCTTTGACTTGGTTTATTCCTGTCTTTTTCCTAAATAAGGCCCGGTTTAGACTTTTTTTTTTTTTTTTTTGGCCTGGTTTAGCCCTATAGGATCAAGGTCATACACAGGATTTTAGAAATACTGAGGTCCTGGTTTAGACTTGGTTTGGTCTTGGTTTAGTCCTTGTTTAGACTGGACTTAGTCCTGTCTTTTTCCTAAATAAGTCCGGGTTTAGATTTTTTTTTTTTTTTTTTTTTTTTTTTTTTTTCTAGTTTAGACCTGGATTAGTTCTGGTTTGGTCTTGGTTTATTCCTTGTTTAGATCTGGTTTAGTCCTGTTTGGTCCTGGTTGAGTCCATGTTTAGATCTGGTTTAGCCCTGGTTTAGTCCTGGTTTGGTCCTGATTGAGTCCTTGTTTAGATCTGGTTTTACTCTGGTTTAATCCTGGTTTTACCCTGGTTTAATCCTGGTTTTACCCTGGTTTAATCCTGGTTAAGATCAGGTTCAGTCTCGTAATAGAAAAATTCCGAGGTCCAGACCTATGTGGCCTCTATGGTGCGTATGGCCATGGTTAGGATATAGTTTGTAGTTTGTAATGAAGACAATGTATTCCTTACCAGTTGCCATGTGATGTCTAAATGACTTTAAACTGTAAAAAACAAAAACAAACACACATCAGTGCTTTGTTTGAGTCAATGAATTCATCTGTAATGCTAATTAAGAACCATAAACAACAGTTTGTGTACGCTCGGGGATTGATCCATCGATATCAACAAGATTGCAAAGTGAAATTTAATGTTTTAATGTCTGTTATTTATGTTATGTTTTTTCACGCTTTTTAAAATAATTTTGGACACCTTCACAATAGTATTTCATGTTTTATAACTTAAAATAGTGTATGTGTATGGGAAGCATCTTCTTTTGGGGAGCTGTTACATTGACTTTACAGAGAAAACATAAAATGGCTAACTAGCACAGCTATTAGCAATGTGACACTAACAGATAAATAAGTTTAATCTCAAAAAAGTGGATTTAGTATAATAGGTGACCTTTAAAAAGCTATGTTTGTAGAACTACCATATCCATGTTGACCTTTTAACTTTAATGTTACCTAATGTAGATGCTGGTTTCTAAGCTGCAGAATAAAGTTTCTCTATTTTAAATGTTTCCATTGTATACAAGCACAAGCAAGAATTGATATATTGATTGATCTTGTATACTACTAAAAAACTATTTATTATGTTTTGGAGGAAAAGAAAAGCTTCAAGTCTCTGGTTTATTCTTCAGTTCCAACAAGAAAGAATAGAAAGAAACATTTCGCGGTACTGCATAAACTCTCCCCACCTCCTTCACCTCACTTCCCATCCCTCACACTCCAGATTAAAAGCACACATTCTGTGTTCGAGACCAGTCTTAATATGTGTCCACCACAATGTGTTAAGATTTGTTTAATTGATATAAGCTGTAACACTTGAATGCACCTTAAAACAATGTTGTAGCCACCAGATTTTGCTTTCTTTCTTTCTGAATATATGACAGCGATTTTGGATGACCAATTTATTCCAGTTAAATGGAATGAACTGTTGCCCAATTAGAAAATACTAGTGTAGAGAGGGATCATTTTAATGTGCACTCTTGCAAGAAAACAAATCCTCAAAGAAATGTTAACTACTTCCAGTCTTTGTGATTCAAAATAGTATTAATGTGGAGTTTTGGATCAGACATTTGTATATATAATGAGAATTCCAATTATTACACAAGAATAAAAGAACAGCAGGGGTGCAAAGGTTACTGGCATGTTCCAATAACAACTCTGCTACAACTGTTTTATATTCCCTTTATCTTGAACCTTTAGTTCTCACTGATGCACTAACTGTTCTGACTACCTTAACCTTTCATCATGTTTTCATTCTTGAGAGGCGCTCTGAAACCAATCAGAACTCTTGCTCACACACACTCCCATCCTCACATGTACAGTAGCCCGGAGCTCTCAAAGAAAAGAAGCAATCAGCGGTGATACATTGGCAAATGTCAAACAAGGATTAATGGATTAATAACATTGTTAAGTATCCTCGGAGTAGTGTCGGTGCCAGAGCTGCCTCCCTGGGCACAGCTCTTCCTCACTGCACTAATAGGGAGTGTGAAGGCAGCCGGGGACGTTAAGAACCAATCTCACAGACAAAAAACTCTCGGCAGAATTTAATCTCTCCGTCCTTTTTCTGTCTCTATCTGACAGCACTGCTCGCCGGTACTGGCAATAGTGCTGTGTTTTCCCGCTCTTGTTATTGGGGCTTCCATTAGAGCTCTCTCAGTGTAATCAGCAGAGAATTATGGAAGCCAGAGGCAGAACTCCCTGGTAAGCTGCTTCTAGGTCTGTGTAAGTTTATTAATGTGTGTGCGTGTGTTTATGTGAGGTGTGTGGAAGTTGGCTTGCATGTGTACTGGTTGAGAGATTCATGGATACTGTGTAGCTGTGTGTTAAGGTGGAAAAGGCATTGATTTTATTCCAGTTTGAGAATTCTGCCCATAGAAGTGGGCAGAGAGCCAGTTTCTAGCCAATTAAAATATCGTAAGGCTAATAGGGCTGTGCAGTGTCAAATTATTATCTACCAAGTGATTCCCCCAAAACTTAAGACCAGCGCATTAGTAGTACTTGCCAAATGGATTCTGTTTAAAAAGAGAAGTTGTTATTCCAAATGCATTCATTCATTCATGATGTGATATTGTCCACGTAGGGAAATTTGTCTTGGGTTCATGCTGCAATGCTTTAAACAAATGACAGACACTGTACAAAAACATTAACAACCACATGCTGCACATTAAAAGATGCCCCTATTGCACACATTCTCAAAATGAATAAGAAAACTGCATGAACATTACTGTTTTGCTGAGAGGCAAAACTGCAAACCACTCTGCCACTGTGCACCCACCATCCTACAACTCCCATAGTGTCACTTTGAAAACCAGCCTTGCAAGATTTGGATCACCATTCTGATGTCCCCAAAGTCTTGGGTCTCACAAGAAAGCGACAGGTCCCAGTTAGCCTTGAGAACAAACCAGCAATGGCTTTATGTCTGTTGTCATGGCAGTGCAACCAAAAAGCAGAACCTTTGTATGGATACAAGGAGAAAACATCAGAAGGGAGAGCCATTCACGGTTGACGGTTCAATCCCTGCTACCCAGATTGCATACTGCCCCTGTGTCCTTGGGGAAGAGAACCTCACCTTGCTGGTATAAATGTTTTAGTGTGATTGTGTGTTTGGTGGTGGTCAAACAGGCATGAAATGGCTGCCACATCTCCATCAGTCTGCCCCGGGGTAGCTGTGGCTACAGAAGTAGTTTACCATGACCAGTGTGCAACTGAGGAGTATATGAGCACTATAAGAAGCTTAGGCTTGGGAAGTGCAATAAAAATCTTTAAAAAGAAAAGAAAATGAGAGTCAAGACAAGATACAAAGATGCATAGTTCAGCACTGAATAATACAAGTTAGTATGAAGTTGTATGGGTGTAAGTAAGATCCATGTATTTTCACTATAACATGTTCCTAGTATAGAAATTTGTAGTGTCATTTGTACAGGATTTCTATCGTACGTGGCATAATTTTACTTACACCACAGAAATGTTATCAACTCAGAGAAAAAAAAATGCACGAGAACCCTCCCCAACCTCACGCCTTCCTTAACTCAGCTGTAATATTGCTGACGGCACACTCTGAGTGAATGTGTGAGTGAAAGATTCCTCAGTGGAATTCTATTATCAGCTCCCTCTTGCAAAGGTCAGCCTTAATTTCCACAGGGAGTGATAATTACAGGGATTTGAGCTCCTCCTGTGGCCTCTCCACCACAACAACATGCTCCTGAGAGTACGCCAACACTATATGCTTTAGCTGTTCACATAATTAACACACTTTTCATGTTTACCAAGAGTTACCATGAAAAACTTTATTTGATTTGATTTGATTGTAGAAAATGAAAATACAGCAGATGTTTATACTTTATTGCCTACACAATTAGGCAAAACACAACAAAAAAATGTATTATTTTTTTTATTTATGCAGTAATCAATCAATAAAAAATAATAATAACACATTTAAACATTATAAATCTATTTAAAGTTGATTGATAAGGTTTAGTAAGGTGGTCTATACTCAGAACAGTGCTTGTTAATTGCAGGTTTAACACTTTGAGACAGCGGGTCCCAACATTACTTTCACAGGTTAGGCAGACGACACTCATAGCTCAAATATACAGTTTAATTTTACTATAGGCCTTGTCCAAGTTCACATGTACAAGAACAAAAAAAACTATTAAGTATAAAACATACCACTTAGCTTTTGCACTGCTCCTGACAGGTTACCCCAGTGGCTTTGAAGGATGGGTCAAATGCAGAGGACAAATTTTCTTATGTTACTTTGACAGTCTAGAAATATGTAAGAATCAATCTGAACACTGGCCTTTATGTTTTTTACTTGTTCTTTACCAGAGTACAGAGTGTTAGTTTGGTGAATTTTCCAGGTGTCTTAGTCCAACTTAGTGAAATTCAAATTATGGCCATTTCAGTCAGACATTTACAAGAATTTTAAAAGTCTTATTATAGTCAGACAAAGGCAGGATTTGCATTCCGTAAGTGCCATGAAGGTAACTGTATGGCCTGAAAGACAACCATTCATGCTTATATTTATTCAGTATTCAGGAGGGCAAGCACACTCCACTCAGACCAATACCCCAGGGACTGAACCCATAACCTTCTCGTCACCTGAATTTCAGCTATCGTCATTCGAAATTGAGAGTGCTGCATGCATAGAAATCTTACAATTATTGGTACTTTGCACTGAGTAAAAATTTGTATTCAAATTCAAGTTTTGACTGTGCTGTAAGTTTGACTGTATATGATTACCAATATTATGTTTGCATTCATGGCAGAAAACTGAAAAGAAATACAGTAGCTCCATATACTGAAGCCTTATAAAGAATAATAAATATGTTAAGAAATGCAGTCTATCTGATGTCTTTTGCATACCAAATATGGAGGATATATAGGAGAGTGAGGGAATGATACAGTGTAGTTTGGGATTGGGACTGGTTATAAACTCAAGTCTCCCGGCTCATCCACAGGGAAATTAAGCGTGGCGAGGTGGCATTACATGAATTACTAAGGTAATCCTGTACTGACACTTGGCTAATCTGCACCAGGATATATGGGATCAAATCATAGACTATGTATTTCACTATGTACAGAACAATACTGGCAGGTGTCTCAAGGATATATACCTCGAGTTATATTGATACAATATAAAATCTATTATAGTGTGCTGATAGAGCAACACAGTATGAGCTCTGTTTCTGAAGCACACAAAGACAATATACACTGCCTGACCTCCCAAAAAAGTCTGGATTTAACTAAGCAAACTGGTGAGAGCCTCCCTGAGGTTGGTCAGGTCTAGATTCAGCAATGCTATGGGGCCAAAGAATGAGGTCACCTGACTACCTGCATATACTGAATGACCAGGTTATTCCATCAATGGATTTTTTCTTCCCTGATGGCACAGGCTTATTCCATGATCACAATGCCAGGATTCATCGAGCTCAAATTATGAAAGAGTGGTTCAGGGAGCATGAGATATCATTTTGACACATGGATTGGCCCTCACAGAGTCCAGATCCTAACCCCATTGAGAAACTTTGGGATGTACTGAAGAGGGCTTTGCGCTGTGGTCACACTTTTCCATCATCAATACAAGATTGTGGTGAAAAATGAATGCAGCACTGGATGGAAATAAATCTTTTGACACTGCAGAAGCTTACTGAAACAATGCCACAGCGAATGCCTGCTGTAATCAAAGCCAAAGGCAGTCCAACACAATATTAGAGCGTGTGACCTTTTTTTTGGCCAGGCAGTATATATGTACATCCAAATAGGTAGCATGACTTTGTTAACATAAAGCTCTGTAAAAAATAAGAGACCACTACAAATTATTCTTAGCAGTCTCTCTCTGAGTCTGACAGCTATTCCAGGCCTTCGCACGCCTCACTCTGCTTCATGAGCTCACAGACCATCAAGCAAAGCAGAGAGAGTGCTGCAGGTGTCTAGTTAGCGATAAAACATGCCTTTATAGCAAAATGCTATTGCCTACTTTCATTGTAATCTAAATGGAAATTTGTGTAGTAAGTCTAAGCTATTCCCACCATTTTTCATCCGTAGATCAGAAAATACTGAATAGTAAAAGAGCACT
The DNA here is from genome assembly GCA_020698575.1 of Bostrychus sinensis. NCBI lineage: Eukaryota > Metazoa > Chordata > Actinopteri > Gobiiformes > Eleotridae > Bostrychus > Bostrychus sinensis. Next base: position 12,462,587 of record CM036255.1, read on the forward strand.
TACAATATGAACTTCATTAAAATCTGAGAAAGGAAACTCCAAATAAGTGTTTGCTGTACAATAAATGAGAGAGATTTACATATGACAGAGCCACCAAATGCTTGGAATTCTGTTTTATTAGTAGTAGCATCCAGCACCTTCCTCAGACCACTCTACTGATCACTGCAGACTGAAAACACCCCACAAGAGCTGCAGTCTCTATTATTCACTGTTATTCACCTGTCAGTGGTCATAATGTTATGCATAATTGTAAATCACACAGTGCTACATACAGTGTATATTTATAACATTTGACAACCCAAACAGATGGCATCTAATAAACAATAACAAGTCTGTGGCCTGAAGTCATGACTGCAGCCCATACTAAACTGAATGGAATCTTGCAAGCACTAAAATCTCTTCCCTGCCCACCTGCTGCAGATCATGGACCCTTAAAGTGTGTCTCCATTTGGAAATGAACTCGGCGATCGGCCTGAATGTAGTGGAGGAACGTGGGCAGATTATCTCATCTCACCACAGTCGGACCGACGCTGATTCAGACTCCGACATGGGTGAGGGGGAGGATTACCTCAGGCTTCCCGAATATCTCTGGAGAAAGCTCTTCAAAGAGGGTATTATCCAAAACATCCAGCGATATCTGAGTGCTCTTTGTAAAAGTCTTAGCGGTGCCCTCCGCTTTGTAGCACTTTGTGGCTCACCTCTCTCCGGCTCTCTCTCTCCCCCCGCGCCTGGTCCACTCACTGGGGACACTCTGAACAAGGATTTGTGAAGGACGTCGGCTAATTAGCATCGCCCAACACAAAAGCGATGGAGAGGTGAGGAAGCCAAAAAGCCATGCGAGACAGGTGCCGAGGGTTTAGACCGGGCCTTATCTCCGTCACAGATGAGTTTGTCTCCGTCATGGCGGCGTGGCTAATGATGAATGATTTCCTCTCGGTCTAAATACTTGTTGTCACATCCCTGTCAATGAGGCTGCGAGTTACAGTCTTGTAAAAGTAATGGACTTGGCACAGCTCCAGACACAAGCAGATAACGCAAAGCTGCCACCAGAGAATGGAGAAAACTGGTTTTAAAAAGGGCCTTCCATCACTGGTAAACAGCAGCCACCGACCCCCATTAGACATGATTTTTAAATGAGGCGTTTTGGAGTTGTTTGAGATAAGCTGTCTGTTTTAATAACTCACAATAATAATCAAAATTTAAGAAAAGTTTTCCTTGTGTGTGGGAACAAAGTTTTACACCAAGCAGTCAAGAAGAAGTGGTAAAGTGATGTCTATTTGATGTGAAGATATTTATATACAAATATGCTGAATGTCTACATGAACATATTTTTGACTTCTTGTGGCAATGGCATATAGTGTGCTTTAGTATAGTAGCAGGAGCAGCAGTAATAATCCTATTAAAAGTAGTACTAGCAACAGTAGTAGTAGAAGTAGTGCATTTTAAGGTCCAATGACCAAAAAATACTCTAAGCTTGTAAACATTTTATTTTGTTATTGTTGTTTTGTTTTGTTTTTTACTTTCACTCAAATAATAATGTTTATGGACTACTTCTGCTTCATTAAGAACAACTGTTTACTTGCATATTCCATTCCTGGGTACACTGGCAACAGTCTGCTTGTGTGGAGTCCACCTAATCTCCCCATGCTAGCATACAGTATATGTATTTATTTAAACTTTAAAACATTATATATATTTTTTAAAATATATACTATACTGCCAAATGCATTCCCTTTGGTTGAGTATATGTCTAAACCTCACACATATCATGCAGCCTTGGACATGTACCATTAGAGCTAGTCTAAATAATTCAATCACTTTACTATAAGCTGCATTATCAATTCCCTGGTGTATTTACAGATGAATATAGGGTCTTAGTGTGATGTCATGATGCATACAACATGGGTTTCCAAATTGTGAATGGAGGTTAGCTGGGAAAAAGAAAATATTTTTTAACTTGTCAATTTAACTGTCAAATTAAAAGTAACAAAACATTCGATTGTTACTTAAAAATGCTATACCAATTATTTTATACTGGTGTGTCAGGACCCAAGATAGGGTCTCACAGATAGAGGTTCAGTGTAATTTTAATGTTGAGTTTACTGGAAGACCTATCCCCACAACAAATCATTCCCATGGGTACTTTGGCAGGTTAAGCTGTGCATGTTCTTATGTATAGAAAATAGTGGCAGAAAGCATGAATCATTCAAACATAGCAATACTCAGCTAAACCACAAGTGTAATCATGTAAACTATGTGAACACATTGTAGAAAGGTTGGTTATCCAACAATGCCAACTGCAGAACAAGAATGATTGCAGTGCTCTCAGAGAAAATCTGCAGGGGACATCACAGTGCAGATTATGGTTTAACATGTGGTAATATGACAAATTGGAGTCTGTGTGAAATACTGTATATTCAGTACAATAGAAGCACTTGGAAAGCAAGACCTTCACCAAGCCATTTCAACTAAAAAGAGACAAATGTATGCATTAGAATTTAATTCATTGAAATAACTTTGGTGCTTTGATCTTGGAAGCAAAGACGTTATGAAATGCATTAAAGGTGCAGAGCAACAAATATAATAAAAATCTTCCCCTTGGAGCCTAGACATTGGTGGTGATGGAGATGAAGAGGATCTTCAGGTGCAGAGATGAATGCCCTGTAGGTGGTGATGGGGGTGGAGGAGTGATGCACGAGCTGAATATCTGATTGTGAAGCAGCAAAGCCTGATTAAATTTGTTGGGTGAGTGATGATAGGCTGGGCCAAGGAGGAGGGGCATTAGTGGGAGATGAGGAGGAGGAGTCTTGTAGGCAGCAGGTGTAGGTGAGCAGTGGGTGAATGAGCCAGGCAGGAGTCTTCCAGGCTGAACATCCACTTTAGCTGAATTACAGTTCCACTGTGGAGTTACTAATCTACACACACAAAATATTACTGGTTCCTCAACTGATGCTTTTGGCTGTGAGTTTTATAAATTACTACACTTCCCTTGGTGTAATAATAGAACAATTAAAAGCTAGTCTCAAAATGTATGAGTTCCTTGTGGCCTGCAGCCAGACCCACTCATTTTCAGCAGGTTGAAGTTGGTCTGGAACCCTTCCCATTTCAATTTATTTCCACCAAAAGCCAACCAAACCAATTGTAACAGATTGGTTGTGTCTGTCCAATTAATCTGGATCCATTTGTTTGGCCCCATTGAATTTCAGCACAAATCAACAAGAACCAATTTCATGGTGAAAGAAATATGTATGAAAGGAATGGGATGGCTTGCCAGGTTCATCAACCAATACTTTTCAATGAGAATGACAGATTCAGGCCCTCCCTCGTGAGCCCTCTTGGTCATATGTTTGAGTGCATATATTTGTTTAGCATTGGTCTACTGTATGCTGTGTATGGGGCAGCAGATGTCTTGTGTGTGCCCTGCTAAATGACTATGCATGTGTTTGTTGAGTGCTGAGTGAAATTGAGGGCTTGGGCTCTCATTTGGGGCTTGGCACAGTGCTGGGCTTGAAGGCTGGAGGAGAGAAAGCTGTGTTTTTCCAAGACAAACATCAATTATTAGGAATCTGCTCAGAATGCGGATTTAGATTGCCTTTGCTTCTGTTGTGTTGTAAGTAAGGTCCTCAAAGTCTCTTTACCTCAATTTTTATTTTAACACTTACCTTTCACCTGTCAGTTTGTTCACTCCCGGGAACTATTTTTAATCATATCTGCTCTCAGATGAACTTAACAGAACCACAAGCTGCAATCAATTTGATATCATTAATATTTAATGTTATGTGGTATATTATTGCTATGTTGAATTATGTGCAGTTGATTAAAGTTTCCATTTCTGTTCATGACACATGTCACTTGTAGTTAAGAAATAAACAGCCTTTAGATGGAGCGAGATAGTTTCCCAAGACTAATAAGTTGTGCAAGCACTCTTATTAGTATTCTATAGATTGGGTAGTAGTCAAACTTATGTTATACCTTTTCGAGAAATTTCAACTTTTCTTTGCATTGATCTTTAAAGTTTGCATTAAACTATTCTTAATGAAATCCCATTTTAATGCCACTTGTCATTTATTGGTAAAATTATCTAACATCAGCGTGACTAGTATCTTTGAACATCTCTCTATCTTTACAAATCCACAAACACACTATGCTATAACAATAATAAATGTGTGGTGTGTAGTGTTTGGACATTTTGGTGACATCTAGTTGAAAAGGTGGTGATTGCAATTCTTCACAGTCCCCCATTTTAGGGCATTTGTACAGCTGCGTGTGCTATGCAGTGTGACAAGTTGACAAGTGTGTTCACAGAGACTGTGTGTTTCTCCTTCAGTAGTATACAGTTTGTCCACATTGGGCACCTGTAGCAGTAAGGGAAAAAATATAGAAATTGAACTTCAACTTTTATAACAAAAAAATGTGCATTTCACGATTTTCTTCAACTACACTGATACTGCATGAACATAATACTGCAGTAATTCATACAGTAGATTCAGAACACAATAATCATTGAGAATCATGGAGTAAAGCATTCTTAAGATAATGGTTTATGCTTTGTGATAATTAATTTAAAATATTACATTCAATCCATTTGCATTCTTGAATGTGTAGTATATGAAACTTTAAACTATTCCACTTGTTGTGTTTGAAGAATTTTTGATTGAAGGGTCAGGTTGAGGAGATACTAAACAGAGAAGGACACAGCATCCCTGGGATACCAATCATTAACTGGTAAGGAATGAAAACAGAGACATAGCCAGAAGAGTGAGAGAACAGATGAGAGGCAGAGGGTGAAGAAAACAACATGGAGAACAACGGAGAGGCTCCGGCACTAGATAGACTTAATGATAGCGCTGCAGGCGGCAGACACAGGGTCAGTTCTGAGGCTCTACACGGCACGCGCTAATTATAACATTCCGACATTTATCCCAACTATCACCATTGAAACACTGAAAGGAACACGGTTTCACAGCGCAAAACATTTTTTTCCAGTAGCAAGAGGCCAGTGGTGGAAAGCTATGAATACAGTACAATTCAATTTAGCGGTACTATGGGTTGGGTCAGTTCAAGACTTGTATTTTACTGTAATGTGTGCAGAAAAGATTGTTTTAAGAAATGGCAACCAACCAATAAAATGTTTTTGCAATTTCTGATCACGCCACTTGCCAAAGCTTCTATAGCTATATCATCTTCTCTCATGGCTTCCTCCCCTCCAGGGTTGCCACAGCAAGTCCTCTGCCGCCTTGTGTAAAGTCATTTGCATATTGATTTGGCATATGTTTTATGCTGGATGCCTTTCCTGACACAAACCTCTCCATTTATCCAGGCTTGGAACTGGCTTGAGTACACTGGCTTGTGATCTCTTGTACCTGGATTGTCTGAGTCTATAGCCATATATACTGCTACAAAAATGTTGAAGTACAGTGTGTTTGATTTACTCCCATGTTACATGTTAAGTTTGATTCAATAGACAGCAAATGTAATGGGAATATTGTGCTTTCTATGCTATAAAAGATAGAGACACTGTTAGACAAGGAGAAGTTTATTTAACATCAATACAGGACACAGAGACTGAAAACTCTGTAACTCTAACTGGACTGTGTCTTTCTATATTATCTATAAATAGACAGAAACAAGGTGGTATAGACAGATCATGATGTGTTCATCCTAATCTAAGTCCTTAGTACTGCTGTATGTGTTCAGAAGTGTTAGACCATAAACTAAGGCTTATACTGTAGTTTTGTTAAAGCAGCACAATGTAACTTTTACTTTCTATCTAGATGGTGACACGGTGGCAAAGTGGTTAGCACTGTAGCCTCACAGCTAGAAAATCCTGGGTTTGAATCCCAGACCCTGTTGTCTTTCTGTGTGGAGTTTGCATGTTTTCCTGTGTGAGTGTGGGTTTTTTCTGGATGCTCTGGTTTCTGCTATCATCCTAAAACATGCACAATAGGCTACTCGGTACTCCTCTCAGGTTGCTCCAGCAGCATTGAAGGGTGGGTCAAATGCAGAGAACAAATTTCCCTATGGGGACAAAGAATATCTGAAGTCTCCAGAAGCCTAATTTTGACAACCATATCAACAGAAAAGGTAGTCTAAGTCATAGTTTATTGTTTCTGTATTCACAAATGAACAAAAGTAATGACAAAAAGAATGAGTGTTTAGGTTAGCATTAGCATTTTGCACATGTTTTATTAGCAGCTGACCCACTCGCTATCACGAGTTACATAGAGGACAATAAGGAGAAGCACTCAGGGGTCAGGGGAGGAGCAGTTTGTTCTGTTAAGAGTTGATCCACCACTAAAATAATTTTTGGAACAATATTTTAAGGTCCAAGTACTACATACTGATGCCTGAAATGAGAGGTTGGACAAGATTTTTTGACATTTTTTCATTCATCTCCTTTCACTTATTTTCATAAGAGTTTATGGGTGAATGCAGCCTATTCCAGCAAATATGGGCCCTAGGCGGAGTACACATTAGACAGCGTCAGTCGCAGGGTAGACAAACCACACAAGCAACTATTCACTCTAACATGCATTGACTGGAAGGAAGTTAGATTCACCTAACTCATGAATGTCTTTGGATGGTTCAAGGAAGCCAGCGAGGACCCATGGTAACACTGGGAGAACATGCAGAATCCACTCAGAGGTATCATTGACCAGTCCAAGGATTGGACTCACAACTTCTTTGCTGAAAGGCAGGAGCAGCACCAACCACTGTTCTAGTGGAAACAAAGCTTTACAGATAACCTTGTTGAGTGTACACTTCTTAGGGTGGCCTCAAGGTGAGGACGCCTTATTATTTTTTATGGTCCTTGTTGAAGACGCCAAAGCTTGCAGGGATGTTTTTGAATGTATATTTTCCTCCTCGAACTGGTGTGCAACAGGGCTCTATTCCTGGTCCCCATTTGTCTGAAGTGGCGGCACTCACACATTCTCAAGCTCAAGGTGACTTCCAGCACCAAGCAGAAAATTCATTCATTGGCTGCGTTCTTGTCTCGGGTGGAAGATATTTCCAGGGAGGATCATTGTGTATGAGAGATTGCGTGTATATTTTAAATGAAGCCTTATTACTTTTCAATGACACTTCAACCTCTTTCTACAATATTTTTTAGAGTGATGTTCACCCTGGGATGTCGCCGTGAATGACATTGAAGTATAACCCCCCAAATGAATCTTTTGTTTACCTTTCATGTTCGATAAGTTCACAAGGGTGTACTGTGCCACTTACCGCTGCCGTGTGGAGACAGATTGAGGCTAGGCTGAGTGCTTGCAATTTATTTTGTATCCTCTTCTGTGTATTATTCATTATCTCGGAGTGGATTCAAAGGCATTATTCAGAAAGGGAAACTTGCCAGAGTATACTGTGCTAAATTAGACTTGTAAGCAACTGCCGACAGATGCACCAGGCAGTTGTGAAATTCAATATTCTAAATGTAAAGTTCACGCATCTATTGAGAGTTTGTTCATTTCAAAAAACGCTTGTATTATTCAAACTCTATATTTTGTTTGTTGACAAAATTGTCTTTGGTGGTCTCCAAGCAATATGACTTTTGACATTTTACGTACTAGTTTTAGATTGGCGTGAAAGTTGTGGACAGCTTCAAAAATGTGAAAACTTTTTCATAGACTCATAGATTCATTTGGAACATTGATGTTACATTACCACTTCTTTACTTGTCAGTTGGGAGCAATAAAAGTGAAGGGTTAACTATTTTTTTCCCATACCAATTGTGGTCAGGGAGATGCATCCATTTTACATTTGTCTACTTTATCTGCATTAGTTATAATCAATAATTGAAGATTTTTGTTGGAGAAAATTACATTACACCTGAAGCTTGTATAACCCAGCAGTTCTTAAGTGGTCTGATTGTGTAAACCAAATTGAATACATTTTTAAGTAATTTTTTTTTAACAGTACTTTATTTATTATTCATTTTTTCCTAAATTGCCAACCTATTTATGGCTGTCTTTAGACATTTGTGAGATTTTGATGTTAACAAGTCTCTTACTAGCTGAGGATAGCCGTAGCATCTGAGATAGGTGTTGAATAAAGACAGTGAAAGATGGAAGTTGCATCAGAGCTCTTCAGTAGTTTTTTTTTTTTTTTTTTTTAACAAAACACCACAAGCAGAACACAGACAAACATACAATTATTAAACTCAGATCCCAAAAATGTATCCCAATCTTGCATGGCTGATTTGTGGCCAAGACACACTGGGGACTGGTGCAGGGGGGTTTATTTATCCTGCAGCAAATTTTTTAGTTATCACACTGACTATGACTCTGAAGCTGTTTTAATTAAGGTTGGATAGTTCTTCTTTCACAGATTAACGGAAGGCAGCTTAAGGCACTGACAGATGACAAGACAATAGTGTGGACTTCTGGACTTACCAGGGTCACAGCTCCACTGAAGAGGAGTGTGGGTTCTTGTTTCTAATTCATTTGCTTTTCCTGGATTCTGACTGTCTGTCTAAGCTCCGTGGTCTGTAAGACATTAATATTTAACCTTTCTCTTCTTTTTAACCTATTTAGCTCTGTCACTGGTCCCTGTAATGTCCTCCAACCCTTTAACATTAGACATAAACACATTTCATATAGATGTATATATATATTATTACAAAATTAGGCTCTTTGTTTTCAGATTTCTGTTTAAAATTATGAAGTTTGTTTCACATCCAGCTATTTTCTTGCCTGAAAACATTTTTGCAACTGTAACCCACAGTTCAGTCATTTGTTCTGCACTTGCAGTTTAAAACTTGGTGGAAACATGTGGAGACACTGCTGCGTGGTCTAGGAACAATTTAATGTAGCTACTGGGCAACACAAATGTGGAATTTAAACGGTTTTGACTAAAATGTCAAAGATTAACAGTGCAACCTACCAATCTACAATCTCTGCCCCATTTGTACAGCCATGTATTAGGAAAAAAATGGTTTTAGGGGTGAGTTACCCTTTAAAAACTGAATAAATTTAACACATGAGAGTAACAAAGCAGAACTTATCACTGGGCAGTAGCTGAAAGTCAATTAACGACATTCATGTAAATTTTATTCAGGGCCAAGCATGTGCATAATTAATTGCTGCAATAAATTACCTGGGTCAGAAGGACCCATCACAGGCTGATCTGACTGTGACTTTTCTATCACTGCTATCATACAGCACATATATAGAGACTACATCTTGCCTGTATTGTGGATTCCAGTCCATTCTCCAATAACTTATCAAATGTCTGCCCTTGCTCTTTGCCCATGATTTCTTGTCTCATGTCTACTGTTCTATCAAATAAGCCATAAAGGCAAAACAGATCTTGTGGAATCTGTTTTCCTGGTCTCACATTTGTGGTTAATAAGCAATAGCACAGGATTTGTTCAGAAACTGCATAATTAAGTTAAGTGTTAATTAAACTAAAGAAGATTGCTTGTCTTGAAACTAGCTCTTGTCAACACGCCTTTTAAAACAAAGAACATATAAATGGTGTTGTTAGAGACAGAAACACGTTGCACTTGAGATTCGACTTAATATTCAGTGCTGAAATCAACACTAACTAACACAAAGAGATAAAAGCATAAAGTGAAGAAAAGGGCACCAAATCATAAAAACAAACAAATCTAATGAGAAAATGTTGGATGAGGGGCAAGAAGAACAATAATCACTAAATTATAAAGTGATATAATACAGACATAAATACAGCTGAAGGCATAGATTTTTGACCATGAACAGGATTTCTTTTTCCTCTGTTCACTCTTAAATGTAGTAAACAATGATGCACTGCCCCCACAGGCCTGGGGTGTTAGATACTTCCATATCTGTGTACAGGAAACAGTAAGTTAAATAGATTTGAGTTCAAATCAGGCTTGGTCTTAAAGTAAATGTAGTCTCAAAACCAAGATGTCAGAGTAAAATCATTAAACTTGGAGTTGATTTTATATCTTTAATTATCTTGTGAGACCAACTTGTGTTCAAAGTTACCAAATAATGTGTTAATAAAGAACATTTATCTGGCCTCTTCATCCATACACCTCATTACCACAGCGGATCCATCAGTAACCTCACCGCTGAAACACTTTCAGATAGGCATCAAAAATATAGCGGCGGCAAGAGTGAAGCCGTTAGCCTCTGAAAGCGATTAGGCAGCCGGTTTGGAGCGAATCCAGGCCCTCCGCTGCCTCTTTCATATGCAGATAAGAATCACAAAAGGCATCTGTCTCCTTTTTTCCCAAGCAGTAATAAAACTATAATAATCCCTGATAAAACTCGCTCCAACCAGACATCGTCTATCACATCTATGGCAGCCGTAATGTCAAACAAATGTTCTCTGAAGGCTGTTAGTGGCTGCATGAGAGGATACCGGGGCCTTTTAACAGCGCTTCGAGTCATATCCTCCGCGGTGGCGCTCCGTCGGGCACCAAAACCAAAACGGGCTATGGGCTTACGGATTTAGCAACTCTCATTTTCCAAAGCAAAGGAGCCATTCATGTACGCTTGGACAAAATCTTTCCCTTCGCATGGTGAGGGATAAGCTGCAGTGAAGTCTCGTAATAGGCTTTTTTACAGCACAAATGGCTGTCTGGAGCTGTTGGAAGGATGGGCTGTTTTCCAAAATATATGCACTCATTTTGTGCAGATGGAGGAGTGTAGAATGCATAATCTCTGGGTAATTAGCATGCATGTATTTAGCTATTTTAGCCTTGATCAAGGGCAACCAGGCTCTGGTGTATAGAGGGAAATTTGAATTCAACATGCCGGTGACTTTGGGTGAATTGTGAGCGCATTCCCAACCCCCTCCCCATTGTAAATCTTTCATTCCAAAGCAACATTTCTCATCACCCGATTCCCTTCCCGCTTTCGTAATTGCTTCTCTACCCTGTACCTCCACCCAGCTGTCATTACTTGCATTCCCGTCTGCTGCTTCCCATTGCTCCATGGCTGGAAAAAGTGCCCCTACAGAATCTCTACTTTCACCACTACCGTCCTATGATTACATTGCAAAAAAGGCTGGCAATTTTTTTTTTCTTAGCCTACTATCTTCTTGTGTCTAAATTTTTTCTTATACCTCAATCTTAGACATACCTCGCTGGGCCCACCTTGCTCTGCTCCCTCCTCGCTCAGAACCTCACCCCTTCCAATCTTCATTCTGCCATCGCTGCACCCCTCCCTTGAGTTTTCAAAAAACTATCTTCTCTCCCATCCTAGTGCAGCGTAATGAAATTGCTCCTGCAATGTCGTTCCACTCCAAGGAGCAACTTCTCTCCCCTGGTTTCTCCTTTCATTTTTCCATCTAGTTATAGTATATCCTACTAATTTTGCAGAGTCTAGTAATGTATATAATGAACTGGCCAGTTACTAGTTATGATTATGACCTTCAAGTTAAAATTTATTCTGTACTTAGAGCCCTGTCTTTCTTTGACACTTCCCATTTCCTCATCCACCCTATGTGATAAATCCTTCTTTATGTTCTCTTTGATAGTTCTTTAAAACCTATTTTGACCAACACACCTATATGATCAGTCATAATGTACACCAGTGTTTCCCAAATGGTGGGTCAGGATCTAAAATTGAGTTGCAGGAATTGAAAATAGATTAAATACACAACTTAGCCAACACCTTTATAATGTTTACATTTTACGAAATGATAAAACTCCTTTTGAAAGACGTATCATAAAGGTTGTAGGCAAAGGTCCCCTATTATTGTTTATATCTTTTTTTTTTAGCTTTTCCATCATGTTATAATGTTGTTTCCACCTCAAAAACATACCTGGAGTTGTATTTTGTTTCATTCTCATGTTTGAGTAATCCTGTATGCTGAGACCTTCTCTTTCTCAAGAGCTGGAAACACTTGCATACAGGTGTTGGCTTCAAAGTCAAAGAAACAGCTCCACAAAAGAAGACTGTTTCCATACACATGCATTGCTTTAAGTTATAAAATGTAAAATACTAATGCAAAGGTGTCCAAAACTATAATAAAAAGCATAATATTCAGCTAAAAATTACAAAAAACACTAAAAGAGGGATGCAATGAAATGGTCATGGATAAAAGTGGGTTCCACAATCAGACCAGTTGCAAACTTAGTTACACAATGGCTTATTGCCTCACCACCTACACTTATATCTCTTCAACTGTTTTTTTTTTTTTTCCAATATATGTAAGTACTGTCAGACCAATTATAAGCATTTATTCCAAATGAGATGTATTATGCAATGCGTCTATTCTTCGATTGATTTATGTTCTTCACGCTAAGTTCTAAAATAAGGTGGTTCTGCCCCTAAATAGTTATTGCACTCAAGAGCCACTTAAATTTCAATAGAAAAAAATAAAAGGGATTACTTTGCTGGTTATGCTATACAGTATAAAAGTGCTTTAGTTACTGCACTGGACCAAGTTGGTACAAACACTTCAAAAAGTCCCTCAAGGTTCTCAACAGTAGGGAGTTTTGCACTTTTAAAACTCAGAAAATGGCATAACTATCTTAAAAAGCAAAGTGGAAAGACCTTGCTACTAAGAAAACTGCTAAGATGAAGTTCATCCAAATACTGAGGCCAGATTTAAAACCATTTAAGTCTTCAATCAAGAAAGAAAAGCTCTCTCATTTATTGAAGGAACCACTAAATACTTATGCTTGGCAACTAAAATGAAAAAAAAAAAAAAAAGCACTGCAAGATTCTATTCCTGATAACTTACCTACTAGTGACCTGCCTAAAATGTGACAGTGATGAATTACTATTGTCAATGTATTCTGTCCTTCCCAGCCATATCCTTACCTGTTTCCTTCTCCCCTCACTATGACCCTCATTTCCGGAGTCTGTCCACTCTTCTGTGAACCCTGCTGCCTATCACGTTAACTACTTCTCCATTCCAATTACCAGGGAGACTCCCGCTGTGTTCAGGCCCTTACATGGCTGTCTCTCCCATACCCTGACCTCAAAACGCCTCAAACCCTACTTGTTCCCATTCTTTATTAAAGTTGGGTGCAGCTAAGGTTGCCCGATGTTTGATAGCTTGTTAACTTGCATCTCAAGCAGACGCTGATTAATTCTGGCATTTCAAAGGGAATTATTTTGTATTTGCGTCCATGTTCGGCCTTTCAAAAACACCACCGGACCACCCTTCCCCACGGGCTGCAGCAGCAAGGGGAGAAGCCTTGATGTTCAATTTGGAAGAGAGGTTTGCTGTGTTACCAACTTGGAGGAATTGGAATGGACAGCCAGAGGTAAGATCCTGCAGGTTAACCATAGATCAGTCAGATTCAAGGATGGCGGTTCTCCTAGGGGGATCAGCATTTCAATAGAAAAAAAACAAACAAACAAAAAAACAAAACAAAAAAAAACAAGGTTGTACAAAAAAGCAAAACATGACTGAAGTTTTGATATGGATGGATGAAAATGCACAAGGCTACATTTGAAGTAACTCTTAGCAGAGAAGCAGAATGTAGAAGGTTGAACACAATTCATGAATAATGCTTTAGACACACTACAACTAATACTGAATACTCTTTTGTAGTGACACTGTAGTAGTATTGTTTCTAAATGAATATAAACCATGGTTTATCTGTCAAACAGAAGACGACGTGTCATGTAATTATGCAGTTCCTCAACGTCTGTCTCGCCAGTTAGTATTTAACTTCACAAAGTTTGTTTAAAGCAATTTTGTGTTGGTATTTTCTAACATGTTCTTTGCACAGTTGGTGGACCTAAAATAGTGAATCAACTTCTTCCACATATTCACATTAAAGGCTGTTTGTGGCTGCTCCAGGCAACTAAAGGCCTTAGGCATGGTACACAGTGACCAGTCCCAGTGCAAACAAAGATATGTTTATGTAGTTCCAAACACAACAAAGTTGTCTCAAGGCACTTTCCAATTACAGACAGTCTAGACCATACTCTTGACTTTAGTTTTAGAGAAAAAAAACATTTCCCCCATAAGCATGCTCTTAGTGAAGGTGGCAAGAAAAAAAACTGCCTTTTACCAGGCAGAAACATTGGGTGGGTGGCTATCTGCCTGGAGCTGCTAAGAGTTGGGAGACTGGAGAGGACAAGAAGAGCAAGAGAGACACATACACTGACAAACCACGATTCACATTCACTTGAATTCACTGTAGGCAATTTAGATTTAGAATTGACAAAGTCTCTTGATGAGAGATGAAGCATCTTCAACTCAAATCACACTCAGATGACACTTTTAAACTTGATTTGATTACTCCTTAGCTTAGAAAGTGTTTTTTATATTTTTCAAATGTAGGCTTCTTCACATCTGTTTCTTTCTTTTGTAACTGCTTGATTTTTTTAAACTGATGTGGATATTATAATTCCAGAGTTAAAAATTTTTTTTACTAATATTAATTAAAAAATAGAGCATCTGTTACAGTCTGAGAAGTAAAGCAGAATGAGTCTGTTATTATTTAAATATGACATTATGAAGTGCACAAACACTTTTGAATAGTATTACCTATTATGGCCCACTTAGGTGTCAATGTTTTTATCATTTTCCAATTGCTGTTTCATCTGCGGTCACTTTTAGCAGGCGGCGGGGAGCAGAGGTTCACAGGCCTCATGGGTAATGCGTGCGCTAAACTAATTAGTGCCAGTCATGCTGTGAGGAAACACAGGGGCTTTTTCAACCACCGATAAAAAGAAGAAGACGTCTCCCAAACTCTGCCCTCCTTAAACACGACTGAGCCGAGGCATAGTGGGCGCTTCTTTCAAAAATCCTGATCTGAGCGCCGCTTGAACTGCCGAAAGCTCCATGCTGTTAGCTCTACACTCCCAGGCCTCCTCCACAGCTCTGAGGGAAAAAAAAAAAAAGCTGACATATTCTGTGTCATCCTAGTGAGATCTTGGGAACACATCACGAAGAAAGCGGCAAACTTTTAATGACTGTGGTACCTACTGGGAGCAGCTTTTTGAGTTCACAACGTCTGCTTGTGATTATGTACTGTGAATGAATTGTGAATGTTATTACACTGTGATCGCTTGCATTTGGAGCTGCATGTTTCTGGGTATTCACGCTCGGCAGTGTCATTTTACAGTCCTTCTGCAATGCTAAGACACTCTTAATGAAACAGGGATAAACTTGATCTTCATTATGAGTTCCGTAGTCTCTCTTCTGTAGCAGAATGTGAACTTTCTTTCAATACTTTTTTTGCATTTTAAAAAGCCAGCTCTCATAGAAAGGCTGCAAACTGTTCCGGATTACATACATCAAACAAAACATCTAATCATAGAGTAAACTATTTGGATAGACCATTGTGAAAAGAACTCTTTGAAAACCTTCCATCTGGTATATGCTTTTAATTATATTTTTTGGGTGAAAAGTTAAAAAGGGACAACGCTCATATGAGAGGCTTTACAGAACAGTCTAAGTTTAACATGATGGAAGTGATAAACACAAACTTTTAGCTCAAGGCTGTAGTAAAATAATTTAGTTTGGTTCTATAAAAATTGGGTCAGAATAAAATGATTGAGGATTAAATTGTGTCCCATAGTCAGAGCAGTTGCAATGACTTGACTGAATAATACCTAACTTTTGGAAAAACTTAACTTAACAATAACTTCTAAATCATTAGCATGGTTCCCTGACTAAAACCAGAGTTAGTAGCCATGCCCAGAGAGACATGACCACTTTATTCTTCTTAATATTAACATTATAACCTTACTCTGAAACACTGATCTCATTTTAACCTCATAAAGCCCTTTCCATAGCTCGGTTGATAGAGCTGTGGTGCATACAGAGTGTATCAAGTGTGTGTTCGATTCCGGACTCCGAAAGTTTGTCATGTCTCTCTCCTGGATTTTCTACTTCTATGTCCTATCAAAAAAAAAAAAAAAAGATAGCAAAAAAATCTTTAAAAATTAAATAAATAAAAGCTTTTTCCACTTGAAAGTTGTTATTACTCCATTCCGTTCGATTTCTGCAAGTACATGTGCAGGTATGGCACGTTGCATCCTCCCATTTGCCCTGTATTGCTTCCATAATGAGTAGACTTTGTGTTGTGAACATTCCCTTCCATTATCCAGCGGCAGGTACATTACCCCTCTACATCTCCGACTCCTTGTGTTGTCCTCATTAGGAGCATTAATAAGTAATTCAGCTCTCCAACTTGTGTCTCTCCCTGTAACAGTACACGACCCCCGTATTACAAATCGTCATCCTCTCTGGCGCTGCTAATTACTTCCCTTCCTGTGTAATTCCCCACAGCTTGGAGGATATGGCCAGACACATTGTCACCAGTGGATATGTTTGACACTCCGTTAGTATAAAGTTAAATGGAGAGGCTAAATGACGCACCGTGGTCTGGGCCATGATTGGGAACATAATGACCGCGGTGATAAAAGATGCTTCCATTGAGTCTAATAGTGCTTGATTTCCCTGTTGGCCAACCAGGAGTAAGAGAGAGCACGTATCGGGGGTTGCTCATCCGGCGAGAATGACCTTTAATTTCACAACAAGGCATATCTCGAGAAGTCCTCATTAGATTGCTGCTCTTGACAAAGTGAAACTTTTCTTGGCTGCAAGATGGAAAAGTTTGCAAGGTCAACTTTCATAGGTTTGAAGAGTGCCAATGTTGGAGGAAGTAAGTATGCAGTCAAGAAACCAATATATGACCTATATTTCTATCTGGGGAGGAAAACTCAAGTAATTTATAAAAAGGCTGAACTCAAAACACCCACTCAGCTTTCCTGGGTTTCTTGTCTGTCTTGTGAAATAATCCTACACGGAGTCATCAAAGCTGTGCACGCTGCTCACAGCCTCAGAGGTGGTATAAAGTTAATATTTCCCCTCTCAAAATGGTGACTTTAACTGGTTACGACAAGGCATGGCAGGTAAACACGACCAAAATATCATTCCTTTGCGATTTATTCAATTACAGAGCATCGCGGTGCTAAAATAAATCTTCCCCGCTTGATGTTTTTCCCAAGGAAACGTCCGTTATCATTTGAAGAGGAGGTGAACCCTGGGAGACAATGTGGGTTCAGCACTAGAGCAGGGAATGGGGGCGTGATGCACCGTCTTGGTCGGTTCCTCTCGCTCTCTTGACAAAACGCAATAACCGCGCAGTGTTCCGACAACAGGGCTTTCACTGAAAAAAAGGGAATAATATGTCTCGAGTGCCATGAAGGTAATCTTTTTTATCAGGCCAGTGCTCTAGAGGATGGCCTCAAAACCATTCTCCGATACCAACGCCTTGTAAACTCGATAAAAAATACATTTTTTAGTTTCTCTCCAAAGCTGTGACCCCGGCTGTGTGAAAATCTTGGGCCACCACTAGATCTTTTTCTTTCACCAAACTTAATTTGAAGGCCCTGGAAAATAGGTTAAGGTATACTTTATTGATCCCCACTGGGAAATTTGTTCTCTGCATTTGACCCATCCCTCAATGCCAGTGGGGCGATCTGTCAGGAGCAGTGGGCTGCAGCGGTGCAGTGCCCACCTGACCCTGCTCAGGAGTGTGTAGTAGTACAGTAGTACTGTAGTACACCACTACATGCGTAACAGTTTATTTATTAATCAGAACAGTGGATACTCCATGCATCCTTCAAATAAGCAACAAAATTAAGTGTGGCCAGAATTCAATTCTAATAAAATATGAAAAGCAATGTTAATAGTCAGTGTTTGATCCTGCTTTTTTAAACTATATTTGATAGTGAAAGAAAATACAAAAATATTGTTACTGTGTGTAAGCAATAATAAGATCATTTAAATTAAATTAGTACAAACATTACACAGATCTGAAGTATTCACTGATAAATCCATGTAATTAATTCATTTACTTAAAAATATTTTTTTTCAGTGGACATTTGAGCAACACACCAGCAAGGTCACGAAGGAAGATTAAAATACACAGGGCCAGATTTATCAAAGGTTTGCGTGCACGCTAACTGAATAAGATGCGCTAAAATTGGAGCAAACCCAGACGCAGTTGAGATTTGCGTGTCTTACAGGAGCAGAGCGAACGCAATGCAGATTTTGCTCCTATGACCTAATGAATATGTAAACTGAGGCGTTCTTCCCAGAGTGCGCAAAATGGAAGTTGGAGAAAATGCAAATTCATTCATTTACCACCCGCAATATTATTTATCAAGACTCACCATGACTTTGTGTGTGAAAATAGTGTATAAATTTAGCACGTTGGAGAAGGACGTGCTAATCCTTTGCACAGATATGGCTGCTGTAATTCGTGTGAGATGAAGGAGAAGAAATTAAGAAATACGTAGGGTTAGAGTGTTTGCCACGCGTGCACATCTATTTGCCATGATGGATGACAAAATTATTCACCAGCACTTTCAGCTATTCTTAGTTAAATTTTTGCTTCCGTTTGTGTTCCACTTCCGCACCTTCCATGACGCAAAACAATACATGCAATGATTCTGTTTAAATAGTTCCGCCCCATCTGTTTAAAACTTTTAGTCAGTTTAAAATTTGAGGACAAAGTTTATGGGAGTCCATTTAAGAGACACAGAATGGGAACAAAACCATGAAGAAAATGCATGTAGTTTGCATTAGTTTGTTCCTTTCTCTTCTGACAAAACTCAGTAAGTGTCCAGTGTTCCGACAACAGGTTTTTGTGGAAAAAGAGAGAATACTATGTCTCGAATCCTACGCTCTAGAGGACTGCCTCAAAAACATTCTCCAATAGCAACGTCTTGCAAACTCAATAAAAAATACAGTTTTTATCTTCTCCCCACAGCTACCCTTTGTGACCCCAGCAGGAGCTGAGAAACACCAAAAAATACAGAGCGATAAGAACAGTCCTGTGAGGGGAGAGTGTATTTTAATCGCTTAAGAACATGTGTTGTGGCGATACTGTCATAGTCCCCATGGTGGAGGTATTTAGTACGACAGCACAATGGTGGAAGAACTCCGCGGGGAGGCCTATATAAATATGACAGTGTTGTTTATGCATGAGTTCCTCTTGGCAGGGAAGTGAGGATCCGACGGGCAACAGCACAGGGAGCTCTGCCAGATATATTTGGGCGAACACATCTCCTGTCAATTAGCTGATTGTCTTCCTGTTACTTCTACAATAGACTGGAGTGAAGGAGGCATTTCTTTCAAAGTCTGAAGGTAAATGCTACAAATGTTGTTAGAAAAGCTGTCAAACCACTGTCAGCCACATTGTTTTCTTAATTAACAGATATTAACAGAATAACACCCCATGTAATTAAATCAGGAATTTGCTAATTAGCCTAGAGCATTACAATTCTGTTAGCGAGTTTCTATTTATTGACATTGGTCTGAAATAAATAAAATAAATAAAAATAAACAAATAAATAAATACTGCATTGCTTAGTTGGTCAATGCTCATATCTCGATGAAGCTTTCTAACTGGACTTCTGCCTGAATTCATATGCACAGGAAGAGAGAAAACATACAATTGTTTAAATATGTTTTTACATAGAAAAGGTTTTCCAAGAAAGGTAAGAGAAAAGTACATTTATAATGTTGACCGATTTACAAGGAAAATGAAAGATATAAATAAAAATGTTTACTTACTCAAGACAAGAGAAATGTATTCTTAAAAGCAATTATAACATTATTTTACTAACAAGCAAGTTAAGAAGAATAAAAAGAAGAATAAGAGTATGAAGAAAAGGTTAGATTTATATTAAACTTTCCAAGCCCCTGAAGTTTGTCATTAGTCCATTATTCATTCACTCAGAAATTACATTTCTGTAGCCACAGCTGCCCCAGGGCAGACTGACAGAGACGTGGTTGCCATTCTGCCTATAAGGCCTCTCTGACCACCACTGATCTCACAGTCACACTGACACATCCACACAGGCTCAACCTACAGACCTACTACTAACCTAGTACAACAATGAGACAACTTTTTTTTTTTTTAGTTTAGTTTTAGTTTATTTTCTTCGGTCAGTTGACAAACTCAAAGAAACAACACAAAAAACAGAAACAATACATCCCACAGACCGAAAGGGTCTAGGCTGAAGTTCAGCACTTATTCTGCCTAACCCTATTAACTTAAACATTACATTCAAGATGGCAGCGAATCAACTAACTCAACTCATAATACATCTGAAACCATTGTTACTATAGTCGCCACGACTGCACACAAATGTCACAACTCAATGCATTTAATTAGAATCAACATTTAGGGCTACAGTGGTCACTTAAGAAACACACCGGCAAGGCCAATTTGACACTCTAGATCAGTGATTCTTAAACTGTGGTCCATGGACTACTGGTGGTCTGCCAGCGCCCCCTAGTGGTCCGTGAGCAGATATCATAAAGAAATACGATTTTGTAACAGCGTTTATCACATCCCCATGTAACTTTTAGTTGAGTGGGCAGTGTACAGACTGCCCCCTAGAGGAAGATGGCCAAGGCAGACTATCTACCAGACTGAGTAAAAGCTGAAAGTGATAAAACTTTGGTGACTGTCTGCGTGAGCTCCTCCACCGTGGTCTCGGACCTGCAGCAGCGCTGCCTTTGTCACTGTGTCGCTGCTGTCACGTGACCCAGTGGCACACAGCAGAGTGGCAGACTACTGTCTGCTCTGTTTGAGCAAATGCACCTAAAGTTAATTATTTCATGAGTGTTTATTTCTAATTAGAGCTGAGAATGAGTCAGTTCACAGAGCCTGACAGAGAAGACTTTTAGCTTTCATGTGGATAGGCTCAGGAATCACTGAGATACAAACCACTAAAGTTTAGTAGTTAATGATGTTTGTCTGGTAAATATATGCGAGGCTAATTAACGCTTGCAGTGATTTCAGAACGTATCAGTGATGTTTTACTTGACCAACGCCAAAATAAGAGATATTTACACCCTATAACTATTTGGTAGTCCTAAATAAGAAAGAAGTGAGCAGACTGGGACAGACAGCAGCAGCAGCAGTAGCAGCAGGGAACATGACAGCCAGGAGAGACTTCTGAATTGGAAAAATAGGTTAAGCTCTTTTAGCAAGACTGAGACTAATTGCATAAAATTTCATCAATGTCCAGCACTATTACTGATACAAAAAGAGGTGGAGGACTACAAACTGTCCCAGGCTTATGCTTGTGGCAATGTGTAGTGAGGGACCAGGCAGGATATCAAGCCCCAGCATGGGATGGATAAATTGGCTCCAGTGGAAGAGCACAAACAATGGAACAGACGGAGAGAATTATTGTTATAATAATGTTTAGAAAATTGTGCAATTATAGACTATTCACTTTTCATAGTGTTACAGTAATATTTTGAACAATATTCCTTCTATAGTATCAGTGAATAGGACTACATGGTTCGCTAGTTAGGTGGTCCCCCAATTATTATTATTGTTTTATCTTAAAGTGGTCCTTGGGCTGAAACAGTTTGAGAAACACTACTCTAGATGTAGTACTAACCTGGTACTTTAACACAGTACTAATAGATAAGTAAAGTGGCTAGTCTTTGGTGTAGGAGGTCAGGGGTTTGATTTCTCCACAGGGCACTCAAAACTCTACTCACAGTATGTGGCAGGGACCAGCTGAACTAATTCACCTGAGAGGGAGCAGCCCAAAAGGAAAGCCACAGTAAGACAAATCAGATGCCTGTTGTCCCATCAGAACAATATGTTTTACATGCATTTTCACAGTCAAGATAATAGTTGGATCATAGTTAAGATCAAGGCAATAATTTCTCTACTTCCATTTGAATCAAGGATATAGCTCTCCACTCATGCAGCCAGACAGGAAGCATCACAGAACCATGAATCAAGAGCAAAGTTGAGATCAGTGACAAGCTAGTTGCCTTATCCGTCACCATCCGATTGGACAGTTGCGCTTTTTCGTCTCTCCCATATCCTGATGCTACATTGAGTTTTCCCCTATTGTCTGCTAGCTCCACTCATTGCTTAAAAAATGCAGTAATTACAATCTGGTATGAATCTATTTGTCCCTCCATTAGGGGGAAGTCTCAGAAGGCGCGGCTAGAAAACACAGACTGGATAATGAGAGCCGAGACCATTAAAAAGCCTTGAGGCTCCTAACATGATAAATTATACAGCGCAACCAAGACGTACTTAAAATCTGCTTGCTCCTTGCGCAATCCCGGCCGATACACTTAGGCCTGTAATGCATGGTTAATGGGTAGACTGGGAATAGCTTGAGAGACAAGGAGTTATTTGAAAGAAGGCACTTCAGAACACGTGTGGTTGGAAACATAGGCTTTTAGCGTACAGGGGTCAGCAGAACTAGGCTTGTTCCTCATGTAAAAAAGATGGGAGAGTGTCAGTTTTCTTGTTTGGACAGAAGAATGACTCACTCAAGAGCTGGATAGCCTAAAAACTGTCTGGAGTTTGAATCGAATCTAGGTTATCATTTAAATATCATGAGGAATCAGTGCCGTGAGAAGTTGCCATGGTTCAGAATATCTGTACTTACTACAACTAAAAGCAAAACATTGTACAGCAGTAATTATTAGGCCCGAGCCCCAAGGGTGGTGCAGGGCCTATTGTGTAAATATTATTATGGCCACGCCCCCTGACAAACTGGAAGTCGGCAATTTTGGATTGAAATCTGCGAAGTGCTGAGTCAGCAATTTTTCACACGTCGTACTTTTTCTATCTCCTCCTTGGGCATTTCACGAAATGACCAAAATCGCTCTACATCATCTACAGAAGTGGGGCATTAAAAGTTATCCAAATTCTTCGCAAAAGTTTTAAGGTTTTTGTGCGGCGCAGCTGCAAAGTTTACAATTTTTTTTTTTTTTCTCCGTACCTGCAATTTGCTACAATTCGCACATATTAACTCCAATTTGGCTCAAATTTTAAACACTCATAAACCCTCCAAGCCTAAACCCATTGAATAAGAAAGAATGAAATTTGGCACAATAGCGCCCCCTACAGAATGAGACAAATATTTATATGGTCAGTAAAAAATTTAGTTTTTCAAAAATTTACAAACTTGGCAGAAAAATACTTTATGTGACACCGATCACAAAAGCCAATGAGACCCATGTCATATTTTATACTGTGTTGTCATGGCGATGACTGAAACCTGCCATTTTATTTCAATGGGACTGAAACAAAAATTTCTACGGACAGAAAAAATAATACTCGAATGAAAATTTGTCAAATTCGCAACAAATATTTTTGATGTCATCCAGATAAAAAAATCCAATGGTACCCAAGTCGTATTTCATTCGGTGTTGCCATGGCGATGGTCGAATTCTGCCATTTTATTCCAATGGGAATTACATTCAATGCAGTTCTATGGAGTATTAGGACGCTTTTTGCAGTTTTTTTTATCAAAAGGTACCAACAAAAAATTTGGCAAAATGGTTTATCCTCTGCCCCAGCTCCGGTTGCGGCCGGCGAGGGCCTATCAATGCCGCTTGCAGCTTTAATGTGATTTATAATTGCTTTTGTTGGTGGACAACATTAGGTTATGGCATGAACATTCTTTGTACATATACTCATTACACATACACACATGCAGTGATAAGATTTAATGCTTACTTAATCTTGCAGTTATCTTGATCTTGAGCACACCTTTGGACTCTATAGTATATAACGATCGTTCTTCATGATATTCTGTGAAAGAAACACCATAGCATTGCCTTGTCCATAATTCTAATCTGTTTATCTTCTTTTCATAGTTTTCAGTCACATGACTTTTGCGTTCAATTGAGTCTGCTGACAGCAATCCCGCCTGTGTGATTGAACAATATCATCACTTTGATAGTGAAGAAATAACTTTACTTTAGGTCATTTGTACTGAAAAAGAAGATACTGAACTTTGTGCCAGTTTTTGTTTCATGTGGATAAGCCCAGTAACTGCAGATATATTAGACATAAACCACACCAAGACATCTGCATTTTGAATCTTTAGCAGCAGATTCTACTATGGAATTCTTACCTGCCTCCATCATAGTTTTAAACTATAGGCTCTATAGAATCCTGTGACATCAAGTGAATGCAAGCAGTTCAAGCTCTCCTAAGCTGAGCAATTTTGCAATGATGGCAGTGGTTAATGACATGTTACTAAAAACTGAGCATTCAATGTGAATTTCCAGGAGGTGGTACCATAGATACAGAATAAATCCACAAAAGAAGGGATTCTCATTTCACAGGGTAGAATGTTTTGGGCACACGACTAGCCAGGTTGCTACAACATTTTTTGTCATTTTATGTAGCCACGGTACAAATGTTGCAGCGCCTTTGTTTTTTGAAGTCATGAGCAATGCCATGCCAAGTGTGTTGAAGAATTAATATGAAAAGAATTTGGTGGAAGAATAAAGTCACATGAAATACAATAGACTCTCAGTAATATTTCCTTTATGGTAGCAAGAAAGAAGAAAATAAAATGCTCCACACACACACAAAAAATCCACTCATGTGGAATATCATCATGAGCTTTATTGCCCAGCCACAGTTTAAGGAGAAATTGTGGACAGTACAGAATTGGCTGCTCTTTTGTGAATCCAATTCAATATCTCATTACTTTTGGTGTGAACAGGTTGAGCAGAGACGATGGTCAGAGCGTCTCGATGATACACCAGAGTACATACACCAAAAGGCCAGACCTTCTTTCTGATATTAAGTATTGATTTGGAAAGATTGATCTAAACAGTGGTATTAAAAGTGCTCTGAGAGAGAAGCAGTCACGTAGCTAGTGTAAAAAACACCGGCAGAGATATAAGGAAAAGAAGAAAAAAAAAAAATAGGAAAAGTAGCAGGTACCTATGTGTGCGCCGGAGGCTGCATGTGAGAATTAAAGGCTGAGAACAAAGAGGGGAATTGAAAGAGAACGTGAAGCGTGTAGAGGAATGCTCCAGACTGGTGGAGGTGACACTAATTGGGATGTTGGCAGCGAACGCCTGTAAAAGGATTCTCATCTTTTTGTCGAGCTGGATTGAGGAAATGTTCAAAAGGTTGTGGCACATGTCAGGGATGTTTGTTTTAGTGTCAAATCTTTACCATTCCAGCCTAGGTGAGACGCTTCCCCCGTTAACAAGAACGACAGAATTGGATGATAGGAACAGGACAGGTAGGCTAAGAGACAGGAATTTTACACCGTTTTTGCAAGAGTATAACAGGTTACAAGTAAGATCAATGCATTCATCTCACTGCTGTTGGTCAAAGACGTTATTTAGAGCACATACAGTATGTCTGTGGTATAAGTACATGTCAAAACTGTCAATCTCCCAACAGAGACAAACTATAATGCAGCTCTGTAGTGTTTTTGCATTTGCAGGCAGCATGCTACATTGAAGTAAAAATATGTGCACATTTAAAATGCTGTATTCTCAGTCTGTGGAAAACCTAACCATTCACTGGCAGTAGTACAAAACTGGTCTGACTGTGTAACCATGTTTTCCTCTTCACCATCTTATTGTGATCCAGTTTGTGAAATTATTTTATTACATTTATGGCACATATTTTAAATCTTTTCCACCATTCTGTATAATAAAAAAAAAAAAGCTGTTTTCAACCATGTAATCCACTTTTGTGTCCCAACCAACCATTTAGGAATGCTCCAGTTTTTTAGTATGTATTAGTAGGTCAGTGGGAGCAAGGTCTGTCTTTTCTGTACCATCCATGCCCTTAAAATCAACCTTCAATTGGCAGGAAACAGATTACTCTTTTGTATTGACAAGAAAGAATTATGATGGCTTGGCAAATTACCAACCTGCCTCTTGGTGGTGAAAACATTTACATAATCAGGTGGCAACAGTGAGGAATGGACAGACCATAAAATAGCTAATTAGCACAGCCATTTACAATTCCTGGTTTGAAGTGTCTCCATAAAGCAGTGAGACGGAGCGTTTTTAGCTCTTAGGAAGGGGACGGCCTCAGCATACAGGATTACTCAAACATGCATGGATGAGCAAAATACTACTCCAAGTATGTTTTTGAGGTGCAAACAATATTATAACATGATTTAAAGCTCAAAAAGTCAATTTAGCATAATAGGGGACTTCTAAAATGGGACTCATACTGTGCTACTATACTAAAACACTGTAACATCTAGCTTAGGCTTATTTATTCAGTGCAGAAAAACATTGTATGCATATAAATCTCCCTAAAACCTGCACAGCGTACATTTACATTTACATTCCCTTCCTCACATCATTTTTCTTTGATGGAGTGAGTAGGAAGTGTCAGAGCATGGAGTGAATCACTGTGGGGGGCAAGAGAAGACGCTTATTGTGGGGCTTGGGGTGGCTTTTTTATATGTATTTCCAGATGGTCTAAAAGCTATTTATTATTAGAGAATATAAAAAAGGATTCATATATCCACTGTCTACTTTCAAATCAGCCACTATGCAATTCTGTTTTTGGACCACTGGACCAATTTGTTACTATGAGGTAGTAAGACAGTAGGCTACATCACACTGTTCAGTTTTAGACTAATGCGATCCCCTAATTATCTAAATAGACAATACCAACCCCCAATGGAAGGCTCCCTTAGTCAGGTCTCCCAGCTTCTGTGTCTTCTGTCCATTCATCTCTTAAACTCAGTGATAAAGCCACTGCGGGGTCTTATGGGTCTACTTTTTCCCTCCATTGAAGATGCAATGTTTTTTAATACTATTGCGTTGCTTGTTGATTGTCTTGTTTGTTTTGTTTGTTGGCAAAATACCTAAAGATGTAAGAGTCAGTTTTGTATTATATTTTTAGTAAAGATAAAAAAAAGAGATTTTTTTTTTTTTTGTACCATTCCAAGATAGGACCAAAGACACTAACTCTTAAAAAAAACAACCTGTTTTAGTAGTTTTTTACTATTCTGAGATGTAAGGGCTTTGTGGATCAATAATTGGAGCATTTATCCCAGAACTATAAGATACTCTGCTTGAGGTCTGGGCATTATAGCTTATAATTCTGAGATAGTTTTTTTTTTTTTTTTTTTTTTTTTGAGGTGATGCTCTCTTAGTTTCACAGATTATTCCAGTTACATCATACTGTATTAGGTGACTATACTCAGTTTTTTTGTTTGTTTTTGTTTTTGTTTTATACCACAATTGCAAGAAGTGGCAGTAGTTCAGTAGGTAGAGCCATTCACCCACAGTCCGGTAGGTTGGTGGATTGATCCCCGCTACCATACTGCCGTTGTGCAAGACACCTTACTTTGCCTGTGTGAATGTATTTTATTGCATATTTGGTGGTGAGTAGAGATGCCATGCATTATAATTACATAAAATAAAATAAAATAAAGTGCATGGATTTTTTTTTTACATCAAGGAATTAGGAAAGGGTATGAAATCTGCACATTTTAGAAAGTATCATTTGTATACACTCTATCTAAAAACCAGTTGTTTTTTTGTTTTTTGTTTATGAGGGTGTAAAAGGCAGTGATTTCGAGCACATAACAAACTTTTGCATAATCCGTGCCTGTGCGCTGCATGTGAACCCACAGACCGCAGGGACCTTGTGATATATGGCGCGGCCTTTTTAACTCTTCTCCTCTATGTTTCTATACATGATCCAAGGAAGCGCTTTGTATTTGTGCGAGCAGAGAGGGTGCATTCGCCGCCACGTCCTTGGGGAGTAGACCTAGCTATGCGGGTCAGGGTGGCTGTGATCTGAATGGAGAACATTAATATTTAAACACAGGCTCCTGAGGGAAAGAGACTGTAAATGATTCATGATTTATATGGTGGGCTCTCAGCAGCAGAGGCTGGAGCTCTGTAAAGATTCACTGATTCCTCCTTGCAATGTGCCCCGCTCTGTCCTCCTGTTCCTATATGGGATGCCTTTCATCTTTCATTTAGTCTCCAAGGGTAATGTCTTCTTTACTTTATTTTTTGATTATTTTATGCACTAACTTTCTGACATACTTTCTCATTGACAACTTTTGGAGCGGCCTTACCTTTCAACAACCTTGCACTCAATTAAGATTATTAAATAATTAAATTACTTATCTGACAATCCTGATGAAAAAATTACATTTGTTTTTTTCATATTAAAATTGTATTGCGAAAAGCTTTTTTTACTTTTTTTTTTTTTTACCATTTTCATGAAGGTTGTTTTTAGTCAATTAGTATGATAACTTAATAAAGTATTGGCCAAACTTTAATGGCATTTTCAGAAAAGTTTAGTATTGGGCCAGTTTGGGTGTAAATCTAGAACACCCTCTAGATCCAGGATTTTTTTAAATGATTCTTCTTGCAAGTACACTATCTCCAAAGATACTAACTCCTATCACAAGAGGTCAGTTAAGGAACAAAGGATTCCTTTTAAATGGATTCTTTATTATTATAAGAAGTAAGGGGCTTTGTGGCTCAGTAGATACCAACAAAATCCCTGATTTGAGTCCAGGTCTGGGTCTGTATCTATACCTTTATGAGTTGCTTTGGCAGAGGTCTGCGCTCTGCTTCTTGTTAAGGCATTGTTTTCTAATATTTTGTGTACATTTAGTTTAAATCCAAGCATTCTCTGCAAAGTCACAGTTCCCCAAATGAAGATATTTTTTCATATCTATACATCATTTTAATGTATAAAATATGGAATACTAATGTAAAAAGCATATTTGCCTTTATATAACTTGATATACACCTTTAATTTATGAGCATTTCAAGTTACTAAAACTCTTTATGATATACCCACATAGCAAGCAAAGTTGGGCCATTTCTGACTAAGTTACAGTAGTGTTGGCTGAGTTTTGGATCGGCTGAAGCACTGTTTTCCTTGCATGGGCCAATCCAGACAGGCAGTAGTAGCACAGATTCCTGTGTTTCTTAATCAGCCCAGTTAAGTTTTGATACCAGTTGCTGGAGTTGGATGCCAGTGCGGACATGGGCCAGCTCTGGGCCAATAGAAAAAATAAGAGTGAGTTTTCAGGGATTGGGCCACATTTAGGCCAGGGACCATTCCAATACTGGCCTAAAACTACAATAGTAAACAGGTTGTGGGCCTCTTCCGAAATGTATAGACGACATAACATAATTGTGATTCATACATGCTGTATATTGCACATGTAAGTTATTAAAGAAGAGAAGAATCGCTTGCCTGGTTATGCTCTACTAATTAATTTGGTCTTTCTTAGTTATGGAAAATGTAATTGTAATTGGATAGACATTCAACCAATCAGACTTCAAAGGACACAACTAACCTGCACAGCCCTGCTACAAGACCACCTTAAAAAAAAACAATACAGTGAAACAAATCAGTCCATAGAGCTCATATAGGTTGGAATGATTTTGATAAACATTCCTAGGCTTTAATGTTAGGGAAACCAGACCTACTTCATTTGACAAAAAGTGAATGAACGTGGCTAGAAATGTCTTTGGGTGTACCTTCATGCCTCATATGTGTCAGAAAGCATGCAGTTACAACTAATTACTATATTTTTTGTAGGAAAAAATCAGAAATAAAGTGGTTCCAAGAAGTCCCTGATTTGGTTGTTTTCCCTCTACAGCCACTGAGAGATACCAGAGCTGCTGTTGCTAGGAGACAGGCTGTCAACTTCCACAGAACCCTGCCGATTGGGGCAGCCAGATGTGTGAACTAGATTCTGTGTGCTCCATGAAAGTTGCATGTGGACATACACCAAGTCTTTTTTGCTGTCTGGGCCTTTTCAGATTTCTGGAAGACTAGACTGAATGAAGAAGTTGACATATCCATTGGATGTGACTGCTGCCTGGTGGGCACACTACTCTACTGAGGCAATATTTTGGCATGTTGGTTGTCACCATCTTGGATTTTTGGAGCGCATCTTTCGGGGAACACATGCTAAAAAAACATGGACACTGTTATGAAATATATAAAACACTACAAAATGATTTCAGATGCTAATTGTTGCCATGTGGATTGGAATACTGCGACACATTAAGATGCAAAAAAGGTCAATAACTAAAAACATGCTATTAAACAAAATTAATGTTCATAGCTGCTAAATACAATAAGCCTTGATTAAAGGGGTCATTCTCTGGTTATATAGCCTAACCCTAATCCAAGATTGTTTAAATAGCCCCTTTAAGACACATTATGTAAAAATATGTAACTAACCTGTAACTATGTGTTACTAATTTCTTTATAAACTTTTACCCCCATTAACAGTGACGTTAATTATCCTTTATTTAATTATTATTAATACAAAGGATTCATTAGTGAGAATAATCTCCTTCAGCATTAGCATTAGCAATTTTCTTTTTGTACAAGTGTCTCTCTCTTTCATGGCTGAGGTGATAATAACTGACTGTCACAAGACAGGGGTAGTAATGGGTAACCCTGAGACATAAGAACATATAATAGAATATGTTTTTCACAGCAGAGTCTTTCACTTAAATAGCAGGAAAAGTGTTACTGAATAAATTAACCTTGCTTTGACTCCATTTGTATGTCCCAGAAAGTTATTCTAATAAGCTGCTACATTCAAAAGTAAGACCTTGAATATTATTATGAACACTATACAAGCAGGTTTTTATTTTCAAAAAAGTCTCTGCCAGCGAGGGAAACTTTTTTTTTTCTTTTATAAAGTGCACACTTAGATGTTGGCTTAAATGTCATAGTGACAGTTATTACTTTTTCTTAATTGACATGTGTCCTCAAGTGGCTTTTCTAATGCCTTCCAAGTATACAGATATAACCACTTCCTTCCATAACTTCATCAAGGTCAGGGAAATTAGTGCTATTATACTTATGTTCAAATAGTATTATTGTAAAGTCAGTTTAGCTTTAACAGTGTAGTGTTAGAACACACTCTTCTGCAATTAGTATCTCACACCTTCTTAAAGGGGATTTTTTATGCTTTTATTCAATTTTTAAACCAACCTTTTTCATCTGTAGAACAGCATTTCACATTTTACAACGTGTAAAAAAGTTATATGACTAAATAAGAATGTTTTTAGTACTCTATTGGTGCCATAAATAAACAGGTGAAGAGGCAAGCAAAGGGCAGAAGAGTGCAGTGTTGTGGAACTTTGAACATAATCAAAGAAAAATGGCAATTTATTTCCCTAAGCATTTTGTATGATTTCCATGAGGGAACAGCATTAAAACATAATAGAAAGCTCCAAATTAAATGTTTCTGTTGTTTTGTTTTTTGCAGTTCTTCTGTCAATGACGGTGTAATTAGCACTGAAATAGACATTTATCCGTTAAGCTTGTTGGATGGCATTAATTTTAATGTTTATCCAATACCAATGTCCATTATTCCAATGATAGCAAAAGTCAACAAGCAGACACAAACGTATGCAAGCATGTGCTTGGCCAAAGCTTGGCGGTACATGAACTTATGGTATAGAAAGACCTAGGTCACTGGTTCTAAAACTGTGATACAAGTGACACTTGTGGTATGCAGGGTGCTTCTGGTAGTTTTTTGAAGTTCAAGTACTGATTTAGTTTATATAGGGCTTGATTCCTGTAGATAAGTGTAGACCACTTCAGTCCTGCTTTAGTCCTAGCATCGTCCCGGCTTAGTATCTCTGGTCTAGTCCTGACTTAGACCTGGTTTAATCCTGGTTTAGACTATGGGTCATTTGTGATTGAGCCAGCTCTAAGAGCTGATTCTTTGGAATGAATCAGAAGAACTGACTCCCGTAGCTGAGAGATGAATCTTCAGCTGATCTTGCTCTGCTTGCACAGATTTTTCACAGAGCTGAGCAGAATCAGCTGAAGAATTTTATTTTGATGGGCACACCATGCAGCCAGTCACATGTGAGGACAGACTAGGAGCATATCATTATGTAAAAGAAGTAAGATGGGCTCTGAAGACCGTAATTTGGATTATACTGGAGACAGATGAGTAAAGAATTTTGTAGCAGTATTTTTTGCTTGCAAACTGCATAAAAATAAGGGTTTTACTAAAACACAGATTTTTTATTTTACTTTTTACCAACATACATTAGGCTAAATAAAACGCTCTGAGTGATACTAAATGAAGAGCCATTTGGGAGCCGAGCCAAAAGAGCCAAATCTTTGAAAAGACCCGGACTGCTCATCACTAGTTTAAACCTTGTTAAGTCATGTTTTAGCCCTGGTTTAGTCCTGGTTCAGACTTGGTTTTGTCTCTGTTTTGTCCTTAGTAATAAATTTGTGTTGGTCCATACTTTATCCTTTGTTTTAGACCTGGGTTAGTTCCGATTGTGCTCCTTTTAGTTCATGGTACTTTAAAAGCCAAATATTTTCTCAGGTGGCACTTGGTGTGAAAAGTTTGAGAATCACTGTTCTAGGTCTTCCTGTAACAGCTTGCATGCCTTGGTCTTGGCTAATGTGAACTTGACTAAAACATAGCAGCATAGTGGCAAAGCGATCACCATAGTTGCCTCAATCCTGGATTTGATTCCTGGACAGGACAGGGTCTTCCTGTGTTGAGTTTGCATGTTCTCCCCATGTTTGGTGTGGTATTCCCTAAGTACTCCTAGCTAAGTACTCCTAGCTAAGTACTCCTGACTCCTAGCTAAGTACTCCTGACTCCTAGCTAAGTACTCCTGACTCCTAGCTAAGTACTCCTGACTCCTAGCTAAGTACTCCTGACTCCAAGATCCTGGCATTAGAACAATGGATCTAATTCAGAGAACACATTTCCCTACAGAGACAAAAAAGTTTACCGTAAATAAAAAATATATTGTTAAATGTAAAACCAATAAAGTAAAAAAAGTATTCCATTATTCATAATCTTGTATCTGTATCTGACTGTATTTATTATACAGTGACTCTGTATGTGCTAGTTTTTGTCACCTGTACTTGCATTATGTCCCATGTGCAGTATATGCTTTTTATGTTGTCTAATGTATGTATTTTTGATGCTCTGTAGCTCTATTGCACTTGAGTCAATGTTGATTATAGTTTATTATCACTTTTTCAGACAATGCCCCCATTCTGTCTATGACAAACCATTTGGCTGCACCATTTCAAAATAATGTTAAAAATAAATTCATAGAAAAACGGTAGTGTCAACTTTTTTTTGACGACTTGGTATTTTTTTCTCTCCTGGATACAAATGAAATCAAGTCACAGGGCAGCCTATCTCGGTGCCCCCTGTGTACAATACATCACAACAGTGTATTTTCTAATTTCCCTGACATTCCACAGCAGAATGCCCCTGCCGTGTCGATGCAGTGGCATCTTGTCTGTTTGCTCAAGAGAAAGAAGGGAGATGGATTGAGGAAGACTGAGTGAGCAGTGCTGGGACAAAAAAAGAGAGTGGAAATAAGAAAGAGATCCATGGACAGGCAGGTCTGAAGTGGCAGCAGTCAGCTCTGATGGAGACTGATGAGAGGATGAGCGGATAAGAAGGTGCTGGGGAGGCTGCATCCCTAATACTGCCGAAAAGCCCCGACAAGATAGATGGAGAGAGAGGCCACGGGGAAAGTGAATCAGGAACGAGACAGAAATGATGAGCGCTGCGCCTTCGTTACAAAATGAGTGGGAGAAAAAAGCAAGAGGGTGCATGGATGGAATATGGCAAAGAGAGATTTATGGAAGGAGGAAATTGGAGAATAAGAATGAATGTGAGTGGTAGTGGGGTGGGATGGGGGTGGGGGGTTTTGTTGGAGAGGTGGGCGTTCTGTGAAGACGAGAAACAAGAGCCAGGTCGGGTTCCACACAAGCACTTTACTGATCCACCGCAGCCACTTAAGTCTATAGAGCTCAGAGGCTCAGAGTGCAGAGCCGGTCGCTCCACTGTGTCCACAACAATTAATGTCTAATACTGACTCAGAGTAGAGATATCAGCCAGTGTGGTTACAGGCAAGCTAAGAAATGTTAATTATTAAAATAAAAAAATAAAAAAAGTTTTGTCTTTAGGGTTGTACCAAAACAATGTTCAGCACATTCAATAATGAAAAACAAAATCCCAGATCCAGACAGTGATATAGATCGAAACAAAAAACAAATATGTTGTCCTATTCATGACCTTTAAAGTTTCATGAAAATTTGCCAACATCATAGTCTCAAACATCCAGCCTGTCACCAGTGGCGGAACATAACAAAGTAAAAGTATCTATTTACTTTACATAAGTACAATTTTCATGTATCTGTACTTTACATAGTAGAGATTACAAGGAGTATTTATTTTACTTCACTACATTTTAGATGAAGTATCAATACTTTTTACTCCACTACATTTCTGAATTGGTTTGAAGTACAAGGTATTTTGAGTTTTGGTTTAAAATAATGTGTTTTTGTCAAACCCTATTGTAGACACACAGTACTTAAATATAAAAGATACAGTAAAGTAGTATTCTTTTAGAAACAAGACAGAAGACCTTACGAACAGATTTAGTCTCTTTTTTACTTGCAAGTACATTTGGCAGTGAGTACTTTTTACTTTTAATTAAGTAGACATTTTAAGGTGGTATTTTTACTTTTACTTAAGTAAAGAAATTAAGTACTTCTTCCCCCACTGCCTGTCACAATCAGAACAAAGTTAATAAGAAGTCAGAGGGATGTGTTTTGTGGGGTTGAAGATGTTCATTTCTCATCCAAGAGACTTTGTCAATTTGATGGATGAGAAACAAAACATCTCTAACCCCACAAACAACATCCAGATGCCAATATCAGTTGTAACATCAGTTATGTTGCAGACAAGTAAACTAAGCAACACAAATGTGCTCTCTCATGACATAAACAAGGATGGGATTTTACTTTGCGATTAATTTAATACAGAAAAATGTATGCATAATTTGCAACACAGAACTTTTCTCAGCAAGCAAATTTCTGGCACACAGTTACCAGGGCTGGACATCCATACCAGCCAAAATGCCAAATGAGAGTTTGTCCCGTTTGATATACTGTATGCACTTACATAGTGCACCAATGCGGGATTCCTCTAAGGCTGACCCATCCTTGCACATCCAGCACACAACTTCACTCCTTTTCTTTCACTTCACGACATTTAAACACACTTCTTTGAGGCGCCTCTCATCATATCTCCGATCATTCTCACAGCTGACTTACTGCACTTTCAGAGGAGACGGAAGCAGCCTTGTATGAAAACCTGGCTGCGAAGGAGAAAGGAGACAGATCCATGTGCTCCCATGTTGCTACATGCAGAGGCAAGTCAATGCACAAATGCTGAATATTTCCACGTTTGAAAGCGGTGTTAGTTTAGAATTAAGTTAAAATATGCCAGAACATACAAATGAGCTCCTATATTGTATTTCTGACATAAATGCTGCAATTTGATAAAAGTGTGATTAATTAGAATTGATCATCACCTCCCACCTTTAGACTTGAAACATTTAAAGAGCGGTGCGGTATAGCTTAGTCAGTAAAGTATGTTGCGCATAGAGTGACTATCGCCTCAGTCGTGGGTTTGTGTCCACACTAGTGTCTCTCCCTGCTCTTTCTGGTTAGAATTTCCTGTCACTTCCCCACTGTCTATCAAATAAAGCCTTGGAAGCCCCAAAAATATCCTAAAAATTACAAATAAAATAGCTAGTCCATATTTTATGATGCATTTGGCTATTGAAAAATGCTGATGTCCAATTAGAAATTAATTTTTTTCATATGTTTGCTTCCTTTCCAGTCATAAAACTACTCTTAATTATACGTAAATTGTATGTTATGACATAAATTAGCCAAGTTTGTTAGCACTGAACGTCGGGAGTCAGGTTGAGGTTGTTTCTAAATGCTGTTAAATACAAACACATGGCAGCATTAGTCTGAGTGGAATGCTGTGGACGCAATAATTGATTCCCTCCAGTGCATACAAATCTGGACAAAAAAACAAAGACATTCACTTAAACATTTTAATTGAGCTGTGACTCATGTAAACAAAGTGTGTTCAAAATAGGCCCGACAACAACAGCCTTAATTTAGAGGGGGGGACTTAGAGACAATCATTCTAGCCGGGATTGTTATATAAATTGTGAGGGTGCCAGACTGACAGGGTTCGGTGTTGCTTCTGAAATATCAGCCTGACTGATGTTATGTCACACTGCTGTCCACCCACACACAGCCTCATTTTCTGCATTACACTTGTGATAAAGATCTGCTTCTGACAGACAAGATATAATATGTTCCAATGCATATTCTCTCATTAAATAAAATACATGCCCTTAAAGATCGAGGTTATGATGTATTTTATAAGTGGTTAGTTATAGCGATCCCGTCATACAAATTTGCTGAGGCTGGCATATACGAAATCCACTGATTATTCACACAATGGCTTGCTCTAGAGAGACTGTTACCATTATAGGAGTAAGATAATGTCTAATTATGAATCTAATATGGATTTACGCAGGAGATTACTTTCTTCTCCCAGTTCATGTAAATGTGCATAATGTAAGTACCATTCTTTTGCTGCAGACACCCTGAAGGAATTAAATATATACGGGGTATTCATTCATTGCCATATAAAAGATGATGCTTAGTTTTTATAATGACTTCTGTAATGTAACTGTAATGATTATGATGATTATTATTTTTATTACTACTATATTGGCAGCACAATCAACTGTAGTACTGTGTTTGCAAAATGTTTAATTCATTTACTGGGCAAAAGAATGTGGTGCTAGGCAAAGGACAAAAGGTTGGCTATTCTCATGTAATGTAGAATGATAGCATTTATTATCAAGGACAAAGGAAGAAATGTGATTTTTAGAATGGTTCTGAAACATCGTCCAGGGTCCAGGATTTTTTGCAAGATCACGCCAAATATACAGTACTAACTCCAGCCACAAGGGGTCAGTAAAGAAGCAAATATTGTTAGTTTTATTGCATTCTTCACCACAGGAACATATAAGGGCTTTGTGGCTCAATGGATAGAGCATTTACCCCTTAACTTGCTTTAGGGCTTTCTAGTTTATATGGTCTGCTTTTTATATAGCGGCATTAGGCTGTAGTCTAGAGTGTTTGGCAGGCCAGAAGAGGTGCTGCGGGTATTTGCTACTATATTAGCATCTATACAAAGGTAGCAATCCACCCTAAAAAAGTACAACCCTGGCTCTATAGGGCCTTACAGGACATTCTGAAGCACTGACTAACTGTACTTTACTGTACTCTTTATGTCATTGTCTTCACTGAGGATGTTATTTTCAGTGTATACAACAACACAGTTAGGGGTATCCCGAATTCTTCAAAAATGCCTTTTAAGTGACTGCCAAAATCCAGAATTCACTCTGCTTTTTCTTTACTGTCTTAGACTGTTAGCATCAGACAATGAAATCAATCTGTGCAGGGTTACTTCTGTTATTATTGCTCTGTTCTGTTATTGACTTGTTATTGTCCAGAAGCCCAAGACCTAGATGCCACTACGCCACTGTCTGTTGCAATATGTGTAGGCAAAGGCTGACTTCACTACATTAGAAACATCTGTGCGATTTTGAACAGGAGTGCTCCTCACCATGGCTGTTTCCCAATTCCAAGGATCCTTTGTGACGGTGTTTCAAATGGTTAAATTGTCCACCACCTCTGAAACTCGCCTCCTCTTTTTGACCTGACCTCAGAACAAATTGCCCACAATGCACTTTGACTACATTGCACTTATAAAGGCATTGGTTTCTAAGGCACTTTTCATTCACTTTACATTCTATGTTCTAAAAGTGTTCACATGCAGCACCAGCAGGACACTCGTCTTCATTTCGGAGGGGCAGACTTTTCAGAACACACCTCCTAAGAGCCTCTGGAGTAAAGATTGTTCCAATTGGGAAACAGCCCATAACTTCTGGTTGATTGCCCAGAAAAGAAAAGACTTCCTACTGACATTTATTTCAATATACGTACTGTACAATTATTGTTCTATGTGGAACACTGGAAGAAACACTATATTCTGTTTATACGCATGTGTTTGAGAAAGTGGCCGAAAATGTCATATAATTGACATTCCACTGCTTCTCGTCCATTCAATTACATTAAGATATTAGCCTAGTTTTGACCATTAGATGATTTTACCATACTGGTTATCCAAAAAAATCTGAGTGGAATGCAGTCCTGTACAAATATCCTCCCCTCTCATTCAAGTTGGATGAAGACGTAGGCTTGCTCCAGTCTCGCTCTCGGGCTACAAGCTGTCTGCCTCACCTGTCAGCTCGCAGCGCTGCTTTATGAGCCGGCTCTATTCCCCTCAGCTCCACACTGCTTTACACTCACTTTAGGCTATTTACTCCTGTTTCTCATGCTGCTCTGTATCTCGATCACTGTTGCTGCCCCCGGAACAAGACTTAAAACGCTCTATTTGCTCATTAGCACTAAACAAACCATAAAAGTTATTTGCAAGGTGGTAAACACTGTTATTGCGGGCACACACATCTCTTAAAAGTTCAGAGCAAAAAAGTAGAGTTTCTTTTTGCAAGTAGAACATATAAGGAATTAGAATAAAATAATATAATATGTATGCTTTTTATTGAGACTGCAAACTTTTTATTATAAATGGTTAGTTTTGAAAGGTTAAGAATTCAGTAGACCTCCATAAACTGTCACTAATAGAGCTGTCGATCAATATTTAAATGTGAACAGAATGGGACAATGGGAGCATTAAGCAGAGGTACAAAGCAATTAGATTATAGGAGTTTTAGGCTATTGTTTAAAAATTTAAAAAATTGCAAAGAGAAACTATTTCTTAACATTGATGGCAAAGTCTTGTAGTAGTAGTAGTAGTATTAGTAGTTGCCTTGTGGTAGTAGTAGTGATAGTGGTGGAAACAAATAGTAGTAGAAGAAACTATTTTTGCTTTAGTAAACTTTTAGTAAACTTACTTAGTCGTTTTTAAAGCCAGGCAACTGTGAATATAGTCTATGCGTCTATGTGAGAATGAACTCTGGGGAGTGTGAGCTTTAAAGATATTTTGTTGCGTTTGTAAAACTTATTTGATAGAGACAGTAGGACAGACAGAAAATCAAAGACTGGGGAACGACGTGAATGTGTGGTATGCACACTACCAGGAGAGCCACAAGGAGCCTGAGGAGTGTTTTAAATAAAGTAAAAATTCAAAATTAGGCTCTGCACAACAAATAAGGCTCCCAGATTTTTTTTTTTTTTTCACACACATGGGGCGTTTCAGGCACATGTCTTTCATCAGACATGATTGCAGATGTACACACCTGGTTTTATACTAAATAGTCACCTGATTAGTCATGTGACCAATCATGTTTAGGAGTAAAAAACTGCTATTACATACACAGGTGGCTCTACAAATGCTGGAGTGGTGAAATATTTTTAAAATTTAAAAATGTACATTATATATTATATACATTTTTATGTTATTATATATATATATATATATATATATATATATATATATATATATATATATATATATATATATATATATATATATAATAACATAAAAATGTACCTGAGTATCTTCCCATCTCAGTGACAGACTGTTTACACTGGGAGGACATGCAAGCTCTCACAGAGAGACCTCACCTTACAGTCAAAATAATCATTTTTTGCTTCAAAGGTACGTGTCTTTATTTGCATTCTGGCCTTGCTCATTGTAGCTGTTATGAATTAATGTGGAAAAAATGCAAAGAGAAAATGTTAATTTCATGAAATCCATCTGGGCAGGCATTAAAGCCCCACAGGCTCTGGAATGAGGCAGAATTCACAATGGTGCTATTCCGTGTCTGTCTAATGGTGTGAATAACACTATGAGGGATGCTGTTATAATGTAACGAGAGGCTGATCAATAAACTGTCAGCCAGGAAAAAAAAAAAAAAAAACATGCACAGCTGCAGTGTGCACAAGCATGGCCATATCATTAAGAGAAAAAGGCAATTGTGTTATGCAAAGCAGTCCACAATTATACAATACACATATAAAGGATTGACAATGAAATAAGTTTATGTAAAGTAATATTCTGTCAGAAAAAAGTGCATATTTACATGACCGGTATAACAGACTTTATAAGTTTATAAGAGACAACAGGTGGCCTTCATCATTATAGAGAGACACTGAGAGAGAGAGAGAGAGAGACACTGAGAAATTTCCAAGCTGAAATGGGTAACTAACTAGGTCTACATTTTAGGTAAATACATGTACTAAGGGTGCCATGTTATTTTGATAAAATAAAGTGTTAGTTCACATTTGTAACAACCTGTTTCAAAATGGTACAAACGCCTAGTTCCAAACTAACTCTGGTATGGGTCTAAAATGAGACCAACAGAAAGATATCAAAACTATCTTGCATTGAACCATCCTGGAGCTAGAGCCACAACAAGCAAACATGTTCTCATTGTACATTACCCAGCAGTAACCCAGTTTACCATAACAATAATCTCCCATTCAACCACATCCCAAAGTCTCAAGAAACCAATTTGGCAAGGAAACAGAAGCAGCCTTTAGCAGATGAGAACCCTGTGCTCATAAAGGGACATAAAGGGACATAAAGGGACATAAAGGGACATAAATGGATGTGGTTAGCAACAGTGTTTGGCTCTGCTCTGTTGTGCTAAGGCTAAGAACATACCCCCCACAACACCATTACACCATCATCAGCTTGGATAGGATTTCTGTTTTTATGTTGATAATGCCAAATTATAATTATTCTGCCATCTGAATGTTTGCAGCATAAGTCATCAGACCAGACAATGTTCTTCCAGTCTGTTGCAGTCCAATTATGGTAACTGGAAACTGTACCCTCAATTTCCTGTACTTAGTAAATAGAGGTTACACCCAGTGTGGTCTTCAGCTGCTTGATTCCTGCAAGATTCAATGAGTTGTGCATTCTCAGATGGTTCTCTACAGATCCTGGTTGTAACTTATGAAGAAAACTACCTTAACTTCCTTGTTTAAACAGTCTTCCTACAAGTGTGGCTATGCCGTTTCTGTGGCTTGACAGTTAGACAAGAGTTCTGATTGCTAATATTGTTCAGATCACTGTTCCACACCCATCCAAAAGTTTTGCTCCTCCATTGTTGCCAGCGGCTCTTTAGAATCTGCAGCAAGACACCCTCCTCTGTGATTAATGACTCTCTATGAATAGAACACGCAGCGTTAAAACATTTGATTGATGCTTTGACGATTGCCGAGCGTCCCAGCATACATCATCCCGGCTTTTCATTCTGCTTTTCAGACGGGTCGAACCGGAGGAAGAGAGCAGCCACTGAGCAAAAATTACCTGATGAGGAGCCGTGTC
The DNA here is from genome assembly GCA_020698575.1 of Bostrychus sinensis. Taxonomy (NCBI): domain Eukaryota; kingdom Metazoa; phylum Chordata; class Actinopteri; order Gobiiformes; family Eleotridae; genus Bostrychus; species Bostrychus sinensis. The sequence goes on from CM036255.1 coordinate 12,503,524, forward strand.
GCTGTGATGGAGAAAAACAACCTCCTGAGTGGCAGCCACGCAGAGTTTTCCAAGTCAAACTGTGCAATTAGTTCAGCGTCTGATCAACGTCTTCAGTTTCTCTCCACCTGATGCGACAATGAAGTTGCTAAGTGTTGTAATTGTGTTGAAAATGTTTTTAAACAAACATTTTTTATAGATTTTATATTTACACGTTCACAACAAAATATTATACACAAATTGTGTGAAAGGACTTCCTCAACAAAAAACTGCTTGACAAGGCCCACACACCTGGCTGAAGTTGCATTATCATGATCTAGCTTATAGAAGCTGTATAGAAAATGTATCAGATGGTAGAATAGTATAAATTCTACAGCAGAGTATTGAAAACTTGGACGGTTGGTGAACGTCATTAATAACAATTTCAACAGTGAATTGTTTTGTGTGCATTGAGTTTTCAGAATGCATTTGATTGCTTGCCTTGTTATATTTGCTCAGTGCATGGTGGGAGCTTTGGCCAAACCCATGGGATGCTCCACGTTGGTTTACAGTTCTTGTCAACACTGACTATTTGACAGAAACAAGATTCTATTTCAGTAAAGTAGAACTAAAGAAGGTTAAATGTGGTCACTCAGGCTGTTACTTTGACTTGGCAGAGAATGCTTGGATTAATCTCTCTCTCTCAACGATGGGGAATGAACAGATCATGAAGTGGCTATTTAGCTTGGCTATTAGCAACATGATGCTAACAGATAGATAAATGAGTTTACTGCTTCGTAGTCACGGGAATTTAAGCACTGAAATGATCAAAATGGGTCTGGTGGTATATGGGCTTTTGATACGTACAGGAGCACTTCCTGGTTTCATGTGTCTATGTAGAGCTGTGAGACCAAGCATTTTCAGCTCTTGAGAAGGGCAGCGGCTCAGCAAACAGCATTACTTAAACATGCGTGAATGAAACTAAATACTACTCCAGCTATGTTTTTTGAGTTGGAAATGACTACAACATGGTTAAACATTCCAAATAGTTGATTTAGCAGATTGGGTGACCTTTAAGGTAAGTGCTAAATTTCGTTTTGATGTAATGACTTTTGGCTTTTGTATGGTGTAATAATGACTTCGATCAGTTCATTTTTTTACCTAATAAAAGCAGGAAAGCCTGTTATTAATAAATCTGTTTTTTATTGAAGAATGAGAAGAGTAAAGAGAGAAAATTGGAAAGCAGCTGTTTATTTATTTTTTCTTTCAGTAAACATATCATTTTTGGCAGATAGCATTTGTGAGAGATTGTGATACCAAGTAAAAACACCTGCCAGCCTGCCACAAGATACCAAAGATTTCAGAGAGACATCATTTATGTCTCTTGTGTGGACAGATATTTTGACAAATGAGCTGTATCAGTAAAAAGGTTTGGCCCCGGTGATCTGCAGTCATAACCTGACCTCTCTATAGGATACTTTGTTGCATTTGGGGGCCCCTCTCTGAGGCACCTGCTTCCATGTATAATTGATGGGCCGGGCCAGAGGACATGTCGGAGTCAATCCACCAAACCGGAGTGTGACAAGGCCACACGGAGTGACAGGACAACACAGCGCTTCCCCAAACTGCATCTGCATTCAACACACACTTCACACATCCAAGCTCTTCTGGGACGACAAGTCACGCCATGAAATGGAGGTTAAAAATGAAGGAGGCAGAAGGAAGCTGCAGGGTAGGGCTGAAAAATATTGGATTTTGGATTTTTTTTTTTTTTTTCTTTTAAGATCCATATTTCTTAGATGTGTTTGTTTTCGGTGGGGTAGCTCTGATTACGTGCCAGTTTTACATGTCATACAAACAGTAGTGGACAAAGTACTCAACTTCATTGCTTGACTAAAAGTATAGATCCTCCAGGTCAAATATTACTCCAATACAAGTAAAAGTTGCTATGTCAAATTATTATTTATTTTTTACAATATATTTCAAATGACTGCAGTCATTGAGGGTAAAATGTCTACTACATTCAAGTCAGTTTGCAGCTCCAAAAATATATTTAACTTTTAGATATAGTGGAATAAAAGTTGCCCCAAAAAATACTAAAATAAGTAAAGATTCTTAAAACTATACTTAAGTACAGTACTCAAGTAAATTTACTTTGTTATTGTCCACTTCAGTGTAAAAGTTATGCACAGCCACACGTATGCACATATATGTCTAAGAATCACATCTGAACTTCATAGATGCTTCATACGCACCATTCATTTGCTAGTCCAAGGAGGTTATGTTTTCAGGTGGTGTTGGCTTGCTAGTCTGTTAGCAAGATAACTAAAAAGTTTAATAGACTGTCAGTACACCACTGTGAGATTTAAGTGCTTTGTGACTAAAGGAATTTACCACGGAACTAGAAGATCTTCATTCAAATTCACATCTTTATCATTGCAAGATGTGGAGCTCTCTGCAAGCTAGTGGTTGCCATTTTGCAAAACAGAGACTAAGCCACTTGACAGAGGAATTGACAAAGAAACAGGAATATAGATAACACTGGAATGAATAGCGCATGTTACTTAGGTTTTATTGATCCAATTTATCTGGCAGCTATTAAAACCTTACCTAATCAATGCTCAAAGCCACAGCGGTAAAACTAGTCACACATCAAATCAATTGTATGAAAAGATTCTGTGCTGAGCCAATAGATCTGAAGAGTAACATTAAAGACAAGTTGGCATTAGCAAACAACTTACTAGACCAGTGCCTCAAGTGCAAATAATTTGTCTCTCAAAATGTAATTTCTATGGACTGGTCTATGAGTGATGTCAACAAAGAAAGTGCGTATGCAGTTTGGAATAAATGAATGGGTAAAACTTAATTATTTTAAAGAGGGGGCAAAGTAAAAACATTTAATAAGATGTTTTTAGATGGCAAAATCAATGTATGTTGTCAATATTTCTTAAGACTGACTGACTTTGTTTTAATAGCACCCACATCTGATAGTCAGTTTCATTTGTAAAGTTTACATAGGATCTATATACTTTTTTTAGCCTTTAGCTTATGGGCTAATTAAATTATATATGTGATTTGCTACATCTAAAACTCTGTTGAAAATGTATTGTGGTCTGCTTGAATCTATGGCACCACTTTTGCAAATGCAGCAATATTGTTTACAAACTATAAAAACTAGGACCAGGACAGAAGTTACAAGGATTTTTATTTTATTATTATTATTATTATTATTATTATTATTATTATTATTATTTTATTTTTTTGGCTCAGTTGTTTTGGTTGAGTTAGCTTTAAACAGTGGTACTTAATTAGATGCTAACCTAACATTACCTAGCTGTCTGAAGATATGATTTTTAACTACATTGCATTTGTACTTTATAGCTTCTTCTGAAACTGTTGGTCAAATTATAATCTATAGTAGTTGTTTTTCTTGTTTTCAATCAAGCAAGCTTAACATTACATTTTCATCTATAAAGTATGATGAAAGATTGTGTTAAAATAAAATGAGTCAGTGCCCATATGCAAAAAGACCATATATGCATCCATACACTTTGTGCATACACATTATAGAGCACTCCATCACCATCTCCTGTGTAATCCTGATGATGGGGCCGTTTTGCAGTCTCTCCCAGCTGTTATGGCTGAGATAATGAGAACATGGCACCTGTTAGACATTAAGAATCATAGCAGGCTGGTCTAGCTCCTGTTTACCTTCCCCTGCACTCTGTATGACGCTCCGTGGTGGAACCAACGGAGACACTTCTTTAAATCTGGCTCTTTCTAGCTGATGCTTGCCACACAAAAGCCATTAGGGAGAGCTTTAAAATTGAATGTCAAAATGGGAATTGCAGTATTATTTAAAAACATATGGCTCAATGGAATATTGACAAGTCAGTAATTACATTCATTCATTTTGCCAGTTAAATACAGGATGGTTTTGCACTGCTTGGAACAATGAAAAATTGTCCTGACGTGACCTCTTGCATAACTTTAAAGCTTGCAACACACAGGCCCTGTTTGCCTTTTCCTGAAGCCTTGCAAATCACACAAAGTTATGTAAAGAATCACATTTGTGTCACCTTTCAATCCTAATATTCTATAATGATCAAAAGGTTGACAGCTAAACACTCATCATGATTACAGAGGTGCAGAAAACAACAGTTAGTCAGCTGCAGATGTGAGGTGTTATATCCAATTATGTGGAAGTCTGCTTATTATTATTCACTGCTATATCATGAGCACTAGTTGTTGACACCATGGGCAGTGACTGACGCTGGCCTTGCCTCTCTGTGTTTACCCATGTCTCAGAGTGGCCCTCATCACCAGAGGTAAAGAACTGCTTGGGCCAGTTTTCCTTAGAGCTACAAAGAGCAGGCGGCAGATGGAAGCACTTTAAACACAGAATGTGAAGAAGGCCAAATTCACAGATGATGGCATTTACTTAGTCCACCACCTGTTTTTGTGCTATGGGCTTACGTCCCAGAACACAGACCAAACAGCATGCTATATGCTTGATATAAATATAGCATGCAGATAGCAGCAGATAAAGCAGTAAAAACAAAGGCTGCGTTGAGGTGAATCATTGTACCCAAACTTGCCAGTACGCAAGTAAATTACTCAGTTACTTTGGCTTCCCCCCAGCATATAAAGACATCAATGTACAGGTCAATTGGTGAAACTAAATAGTCCTTGTGAATGAATGTGGTCAGGCTGTGGTCTTGTCAGCCCTCCAACTAAGTAGCCAGCCCATATTGGCAGATTCTCTTTTAGAGAAAGAGAATCTGCATCTTTCTCCAAAAGATTCTCTCTTTTGGATAGAATGTGTTACATTAAGATAGTTTGGACATGTACAGTGCAGAGGAGGGATAGTGGATTTTATCAGTGAAAGGACACTGAGGTTAGATCTGCCTGGCAGGAGAAAAGAGGACATGAAATTAGTATGTGGATCTAAGAGGATGCAGAGGATAGGGTTATCTGGAGGCAGATTAGTCGCTGTCAATCAATGAAGGGAACTTCCCATAGAAAAAGAACACAATGCTTTAAATTGTAATATGTACACTATTTTAAAATCTATTATATATTTGATTTGTTTTTTCTGTATTACAGTTGTGGAAAATACTTCAATTATGGCTTTCACAGAGTCTTTATTATTGCTGTTAAAATTTGAGGTCTTTTCTGAGTGATGGCAAGCTTGGTTTGCAAAAACCCAAAGCTAATTCCAAAATCACCTACAAGTATTTCACTCTTTCTCTTCTACAACTTTCTTTATCAAATAGATTATCAAGCCATCAATTAAATATCACCATTGCTCAGGTGAGGCTGACCCATTTTAATACTCATCTGTCAGACAGTCGATTTCCATACTCTCCCAAATGGGAAAATGGATTCCCAATTCTTCATTTTTGCAATGGTTTTCTGAAATGACTTTTTCCACATTAATTCAGCCAATATTGCTTCTGATTGTGACAGGGAATATGAGAAGTGGTAAAGGCAGGTTTTAGATATGACTATGCCATGAAACATCTGTAGGGAAATCAGAGGCGTCAGACGACCACACACAGTGCTCTGGCCCCAATCGTCTGTCTTTAGATATGCGCAGAAAGGGAAGACAGCTGGGGGGCAGAAAACAGGCTTACACAGCAGAACAACTCCCCCCATCGGCTAACAGGAGCACTCCCACGGCGCAATTAGGAAGTCACGCTCGGAAACGTGTGGAAGACGGGGGGTAGTTTCCACAGAGATTAGTGACCTGGAGGAGCAGACTGCAGCAGGGGTACCACATGTTGACTCAGGAAGCGAGGAGAAAACCAGGATAAGCCTAGAGCAGCGTGCAACAACAAATGGGCAGCACAGTGAGTGTGGAGAAGAGCAGCAAGACACATACATACATGGTTTGGTTCTACATGCATAATAAAAGTAACTAAGAAGACATTCATTTAGACCACATACTGAGAGAAACGTATGAAACACCACTGTAATGTTAGCTAATGTTGGAGATGACATCTATAAGACCCTACTGTGCAGAGAACTAACTATAGTTTTGTTGGCACTGTACTCGCGCTACTTTACCTGCAGATCTACCTGGTGTGGTTTGATATATTTTATTTCTGATTAGTAACAAGCAAGTAATTTAACTCATACATTTCAGCATTGTCTGTAAACTATAGTTGTAGCAATTAAGGAATTAAGCAATTAGGAGGCTTATCCTATATTCAAACCTACACAGTAAAGTCAAGTTTTTCCATCTGGTTCCACTTATTCCTGTTTGGTGGATGGAGCCTATCCCAGCAGCTATGAGCCTTAGGCAGGATACACCCAGGACGATTGCTAGTTACGATTGCTAGAGACATGGGGGCGGCAGTAGTAGGTTGGCAGTTCAAACCTGGTCTTACCATTGCATACTAATGTTTTGTCCATGGGCAAGACACTTAACCCTCCTGTGTTTGCGTACATGTTGGTGCATGAATGTGTGAGTGCTTGTTAGTGTGTGAATGGGTGAATGGTTCCTTGATGCAAAGCGCTTAAAGTGCCCATGGAAGTACAAAAAGCACTATATAAATGTAACCATTTTACCATTTTACATACACTGCCAGACAATCGTTCATTTCATTCACTTAATAGAGACAATTTTCGTCAGTTCACCTATCACATGCAAGTCTTTGGATGGGAGAAAGTTGAGGAGATTTGGGTTAGCTAAGGGGCCTCCTCTCAGTGGGACATGCTTACAAGGGAGGCTTCCAATACAGTAATCTTTAAATACTGTAGGTCAAACACATTAAGACTTTAACTAAGACTTTTTAGGCTCATGGCTACCTCTATGAAACCATGCTGCCCTGAGATGAAGGATTTTCTGGGTCTTCAGTATTTTTTCTGACACCCTACTAATAATAATGATATTTCAAAAACATCAAACATAATCTTTTCTTCTTATTTTTTAAGTTTCTCTTTTGCCAAATTTCAAGACTCAAACTTCTGACCAGCTGCTTAGTTGAAGTTAGTCTCTGAAAGGATTCGCAAAATGTTTGTGAAAATAGCCCCAGAACAAGCAAATGGGAGCGGGAGGAAAAGTTTGTTTACTGATGCACACTTCTGCAAAGCCAAACATTTGGGTTAGTAATGTATTTGAGGCTTAGCAGCATATGGCGCATCTATGGCTCTCTGGGTGATTGAGGCTCGCCAACAGCTTTGCTCTGGCTTTGTTTTGCCCGTCTGAGGGGACCGTTTTCACCTTTGTCTGCTTAAAGAAAAATCAACTTTTATTCTTTTTTTTTTTTTTTTTACCAGGCTGTTTCTTTTTCCCGTGTCTCCCAGTGCACCGGCATAATCTCTCCCCAGAAACCATTTTCTTTTTTCTTTTTTGGCTCTTTTGTACAAGCGGCCCTGGGCATGAATTTTACATGGGTTGCTCACTGTCTTCTGTCAATACACCCACTGACCACGGCAGGTTCAAACTTCCCACGCAGCTACGGACACACTTTTACCTCACAAAACAGCATGACCCTCGCGCTTGAACACACACGTTTTGGAAAAAAAATATCAAGTCTACTCTGCACTGAATACCCAAGCATGCAGCGTATTGAGTACGCAGATGAAATGTCTCAGATCAAAGACTTGGTGATGGCTGCCTGATGTTTTATTGATCATAAACCATGTTAAGTATTTGGAGCCTGAATATATTCTGCAAAAATGATTTCTTTTGCAGTTGGAGGTTTGGTGTGTTTTCCGGCAGCTGTGGGTCTGACAGAGGAAGATGATGCTCCTAATGTGACACTTTCAAAGGAAAAATCTATCCCTGAAGCCGAACGCCTGCGTGTTACTCTTATGGTTTTGGACAGTTCAGTCGAGAGTTTTGGGTCATAAACAAGTTTCCATCAAAGGCAAACAACAAACAAGAAATCCAACACGTTAAAAGGCATAAGAAGCAGAACTTATTATAGAACTTCCAGTCACTGAGTGGAGTGGAAGTATACAGTCTGGTTGCAAACACATTTTTATAGTGCTATATGTGACACTACATGAAGCTGAGTTATTTAAATATACTTTGAAGACTGAAAGGTAACTCGAGCTGCTTCAGCCTTCTCAGTAAGTACAGGTGTTGGTGAGCCTTTATAATTATGCTGGCTGTGGCGGCAGTCTATGAAATGTCATCTGAGGTGTGCACGCCAAGGTATTAGTTTGCAATGCATAATGTTTTATTGATGCTGCCATCTTGGGTGGCAAAAATGTACTGGCAGCTGTACAACTATACCTGTAAAAATGAAACAAGTCCTCAAAAAATGTGGCATGTGGATAGGACTGCTATTTGAAACATGAATATTGCTAGTATAGGCTAATATGTAGTCATAGGTTAGACACTTTAAGGGTTGTCAGAGTTGTGGTTGATGTATAATAAACAGTTGTCATTTCTGTGGTTCTCTTACGGCCAATTCACACTGAATTCGTTGTGGTCCGTTACGTGGCCCATATGACCTCAGCAAGACATAGACACAATGCAATTCAATGCGTGAGTTCACACCGGTTGTGTTGCAGTACGTTTCGGTGTCTGGTGCTTCGACAGAAATACGTATCAAGTCTATTTTTTTGGATGCCGGAGCCATCATGCATAAAGTTGGATGGAGCAGATCAAGCCAGACAGGAAGTCAGACCTGGGTCCAGTGAAGAGGATCCGGTAAATTTCTAAATAAAAATGCTTGTGCAGCCTCTTGCTCACGTCGCAATGTACACATTGGGCCAAATTTATCAAAGGTTTGCATGCACACTAAATGAAAAAGGTGTGCTAAAAATGGAGCAAACCCAGGCGCAGCTGAGATTTGCGTCTCTCACAGGAGCAAATTCAGCGCAGCGCAGATTTTGCTCGTGATTCATGAATATGTAAAACAAGGCATTCTTGCTAAAACGCGTAAGTTCTAATGCTTTTACAAAGATACAACAGTAATGTGTTTATTTGAAGTCGAAGGAAACAAAGAAACAGACTTTACCTGCGGCACTTTTTCCTTGATTCTCACTCGTATTTCCCTGAACTTCAGCCTTTTACAGCTCCTGTCTCTGGGCTTTCTGTCTGTTTAACATTCTTTGAAATCCTTACGGTGACAGAACAGTCTTTAAACGCTGCACAAACTCTACTCACTGTGTTTATCTCCCTCCCAATGCTCGCTGCGCCGCTTGACTGACAGCTGCCCCTACAGAGGCTCAAGGCTGTGTGGATTTGATCGAGCAGAGGACATCGAAAATGTTTTTTAATTGTTATTTTTATTTGATCACCATCAGCGCACCATATAGGCTACTGATACATTTTATATAATTGTTTGAAGGGTTACTGGCTCTGACAGACAGTGAAAAGGACTTTGCTCTCCCTTCACTGTCTTTCACAGAGGGGAAACAAGGCACGTGACTCTGGTCAGCAAACACAGCTCTACTACAGTCAGTCCTGTTATTTGTTGGACTCTCAGATTGTGTTTTGTGTTGCATCTCTGTAGGAAAGATACAGTCAGAGCTGGCAAACAGCGTTGCTCTCGCTGTCAGTGCGTTTTATGCGCACGCAAAATTCTCATTTACATATCAGATTTGCGGCAGCAGTTACTTGCGCAGTTTCTCTTTGTATATCACACTCAACACACCTACAAATACTAGACGCTATTTTTTAAGCTGCACTCAGAATTTTGCACTTGTCTTAGTAAATATGGCCCATTAAGTCTTAACTGAGGACACAGGGTCACAAATGACATTAGACAACATTAAACTGAGTAAAAAGACAATCTTGGCTAAATCCAAATAATCTACTAAATGAACAGGAGATTGTGGTCAGACAGGCAAATGTGGCTTTTTACATGCAGCTCTCTATATACATGGTTATTATCGCTTGAACTCATAACTTCCAGCGTGAACTTGCTCCTCTCCTGTGAACTTGTGGTCTCTCCAGCTGGCTCTGGTCGAAGAAGTGCTGCACACAACGCACTCGGTGTGAATTAGAGTCTGTTGGAAAACTGTACCAGAGACGTACTGCAAACGCAACACATTCAGTGTGAATCTGATGTTTGTCCCAATAAACATTTAAATTATTTTTACACATAAAGAATAATGATCATATTTTAAAACCTTTACATGCTGTGTGATAACTTTGTTATCCTAACCTTGTCATAGTAGGTTAGCAATGTGGTATTACAACCATTTAACACTGAATATGTTACGTGTGCAAATAAATGCCACTGAAGGTAAATGCATCAATTTATAACAGCTATGTTGCAGAGTGTGTATATGTCCGGCTCTATGGTAGAATTATGCAAGGAGTCTATTTTTGATGGATGCTGCAGCCCCTATATGTCTTTTGTTTATGGTGCTCTCCACATAGTTGTTATCACGTGAACTCACAACTTCCAGCGTTAACTTGCTCTTCTCCCATAAACCTGTGGTCTTCCGACAATTCTGGTTGAATTCATATGCCTAACGCACACGGAACTTACTCGGTGTAAATTGGAGTCTACCAAAATACTGTGTTGGGGATGTACTGCACATACAAAACATTCAGTATAAATAATGTGTCAGTGTGTAACACTGTACTTCTGTTTTTATGGTAGTAATTAGGGTTTGACATTTACTTTTTTGTTCACTGGCCGCTGTGGCTTGTCTTTTTCAAAAGTTACTACCCAAAAAGTGTTTTTAGTAGCCAAATTTGAATTAGTTTAAAAGTATGCGTTTATTTTAATCGTATAGTACAAGCTTTAAGAAATGTAAAATCTGGTTTTATGTATGGACAGGGATTTATTAAATATTGCAGGTTTACTTATAGGCAGAATATTTTTTAATTAACATGTTATTTTGTTTTATTTTATTTTATTTTCTCAAATGATCATGAAGTACTCTATACTAAAAGGTTTACTCTCAAGCAGAACAACATAAATTCAGGCCTAACCTTTAAATTTGAGATACAGGTGCATAAATTCCAACCAGTATTGCCAACTATTTTCAATGGGAAGTAGCTACAGCCTGTTCAAAAAGTCGCCAAATGTCACCAAATTATGTAATTTGCATATTAATTACATCATCACACCAAATGTGCATAATACCGGCTTTTATTATAAAATTCAACAGTTTTCTCCCCTATTCCCTCTCTACAAACTTCTTAATAGAAATAGTGTCTTATAGAGCTATTAAAATTGTTTTTTTAACCTAACTCACATAAGCAGCATGGGAGAAAATAAAAAATAAGACTAGGCTATGAAAAGTAATTATTCACTTTTATATGGCCTATAATAACTGTTTACACAAGAACTGAATTGGAACATAACTAAATATTCTACAACTATATGATGATGCCTGACCTGAGCCTGTTTATATGTGAATAAAAACCCTCTTAATATATTTAGTAAGTGCGTTTGCCGTCCAACCAGAGCAGACAGTGCATCCTGCTCGCTGCTGTGTCCCGCTGAGTGACAGCGACTCCCAGAAGATGACAGAGGTGGAGTTAGGAGCACTGACTCCACCTCTGTCACACTGTATGGGACAGAAAGAGACCAGAAAGCAGGGAAACTACATCTCATTCTCTCCCACAATGCTCCTGACAATTTTTTAAAGTTGTTAAAGGTCGCCCAAAATGTCGCTAGATTTGTCACTAGTTGCAACACTGATTCCAACTGGCCAAAGAGGCTACTGGGAGCATTTGTGTTAGTGGCCAAAATTAAATTCTACCCATATTTGGCTGATTGGTGAGTGTTAATGTCAAGCCCTGGTAGTAGGCTTGGAGACAAGAAGTTAACGTTTTTTCACAAGCAGCTAAGTATAGAGCCACATGAAACACACATTGGGCATTTACCCAGTCTTGCTTTAGGAGAGTGCACTAACAGTATGAATTTTAATATGTCGCACTTTCCACAGCAATACTTAAATAAAACCAAACAAAAATAAACAAAACTATGGGCTTCCACTTGTCACATTGGTGCTGCAGACACAGTTTGATTGAATAATTAATTAATTGTGTTGCATAAAAAGCTATAATAGTAATGTGTGAGAAACAGGTATTGCTTGTGCTGCTCTAGTTGTGTTGGTGGGTGTCCTGTAACACTAAACTACAGTGCATTAAAATCCACTCCATGCTTCAGCTCTGACAGCACTACTGACTTTAATTGACCTCAAATATCTTTGCATCCCCTTCAGGCTGTTGTTAGATCAAAAGTTCACTTTGCAACACTTTTGCACTACGTTGCCATTTTCTGTTCGCCAACATTGCTTACTGTGAAGTGAAAAAGTACGAAAAAGTTGGGAAGTTGCTCACAATGTTGCTGTAAAGGCAGCACAGACAACTCTGAAATTGAGGATGTACTTAAGGTTAATGTTACTGACCTGGAAAGTGGAACAGGCTTGGATTTCCTCTGGTCTCGGTATTTCATTTTACTCTAGCGGTGCTGACATACTCTTTGGTGGAACAAGTCTGGAAAAGGATTGTCAGAGACCTCCGGGGAAGCATTAGAAACTTAACTGCACAAAGTGTGAGTAATAGGAATGGGTATTCACTGGTTTAGCTGGTAGCTACATGACATCCAGACACTAGTAGGAAGCTGTGTGATTAATCTCAAGCCACTTTGGTTACTTTTAGGCTTTAGTAAAATGTACACCACGTACATATGCAAACATTTTGGCTATGCATAGATGAAAGCTTTTTCAAATGCAACATTAATTTGAAAATAAAGACCAAGCTGATTAAATCTGACAGCTCACAGGTCCAGTCTCACTCTGGTCACCCCTAGGAAACAATTAATGTAGATTGCTCATGCCCCTTACCACTTCTCTGCTGACCATTAATAAGAGCACTGCAGTATATTAATAAGTTTGTAATTTGCATTTATTTTTATAAAGAGAAGCTCAGACTCGTCTTTTCTCACAGATCAGAACTTGTGGCTTGTCTTGTGAACCAATAACACGCACTATAATTCAGTTTTCACACTTGTGGCACACATGCATGCACAAACACACACACAAAAACAACAATAAATTTTGGGGCCTCAAGTAGGACCAGACTGGACTCGACTTTAAAACTAAGCTTTTTTACCTCTGATTAACTGTTTTGGAGCCTGTGTGATAGTTAAATAAGTTATTGTAGGGTGAATGAAGCATCCAACATCTCCCCCTGGTGTCTCTGGGCTGAAAACAACACTTGCAAGTCTAAATGCCGCTAACTGGGTATCACGTAACTCTTGCAAGAAAACAAAATATTGATGCTAGCAAAACAACCTGGTTGCAACGGCTTTATTTCTCAATTTTTGTCAGGGCAGAGAGGCCAAATGGAAGAAAAAACTTTGTACGAATACAAGGAGGGGGAAATGAAAGCAAAGCCAAGTGAGGTTTTATATCGGAGTCAATTGGACTTGTGAGTACTTTGTGCTTTACTCTGAAATGTAGGGGAAGCGCTGTAGAGGAAAATGAGGCAAAAAGAGAGAAGAAATTAGGAAAGTTACTGAGTTACTGCTTTATTAATTTGGAGCCAGATAACTTAAAATTGTTTTGACAAGCACTGAGGATTTGGAAGTGTCTTGGACTCAAAAAATGGTGACTATGTGGTGACTAAAACATTGCTTGTACAGTGGGGAAAGTAGTGCCCGCTTTCCCTTTTTGCCTGAATAAGGTTTTTCTATTGATTAATCAATATACAGCACTTTTAATAACTAAAATTAAAAGCTGGGGGGGGAGAGGGTATTAAAGTACACTATGTTACACATCTTTTTAGAATGCTTTATACAACCAGACCCACACTTTCTTGCCTTTATCTCACTGCAGTATAACTTGCACTGAGATAACCTTTTGTGTCCAACATGTTATTTTCAGCTAATTAAAGATAAGATAAAAAGACTGAAAACACACACTGGGATCTAGAGTGACTGGCGTACATTCTGCCTCCTCAAACTCGTTTGCCACCTCACCATCACTCCTGTCTGATATATTGTGCCTTGAGATGTCTAAATCTCACAAAACACCTTGTCAGACTTTTTAGCAGGCGCAACGCGTTGACTACTCAGCTTTTAACTAGAACGAAATAGGACTACAATTCATGTCAGCGTGAAGAAGTCTGCCAGTCGCAAATAGTCCCAGCAAGTGTTCTATCTCGCCGTATTATACCACATTTGATTCCTGTGCCTCGGTGGGGGGTTGTGATATCACCACAAGATAAACACAAGCAGTTCATTGCTCATTACCCCAACCTCTGTCTCCATGTCTATCTGTCAGGGTGTTTCTTCCCTGTATTGCGGCTGTCTGCCTGATTCGCAATTTAAGAGAATTTCACGGCCTTGGCAGAAGATTGTGGTGATATTTATGAGAATAAATAGCTGTCCAATACCTTATCTCCGTCTTTCTTTCCTTGTCATTGCCACAGATCTTTTGCCTTCATTTCTAATACCCCCACCCTCAACACACTGCTTCCTTCCTCTGTTTTCTCTTCTTCCTTCCCTATATTGCACCTGTCTCTCAAATGCTTTTCTTATCTCGGGAGTCCTTTTTATCCCACGCTCACACACCCCCTCCATGGCAGACCTCTTCCTATTGCTATCTCGCCTCAGTCGCTCTTTTTCATGCCTGTCTTCTTTTGACAGAGGCGTATGAGGTGGCTCTCAATCACAGTGAAGTCACTTTATTGTGTAGCGCTCTCTGTCGGGTGGTGGCGCGCCTTTGGGTGGCTGGAGTGGTGCCCAAGCGTTGATATAACCTTACACAAGTCTACGCTAACCTGGCCGTACAGACCCATTCAATTTATTAACAGAATGAAGTGGGTCTGGAAAGCTTTAATTTAAAACTATTTTTACCTAAATTAGTCCTGACCTAAATTTTGATTCTGTACTGGAAATCACTGCATGGGCTCAGGAACACTTCCAGAGGGTGGTAAAATGGTAAAATATGAACATGATTCTGAGACATATTAGTTTTCTCTGGGGAAAATTTTGATTAATCTGGCCATAGCACGTTTTGACATTATAAACCCCATTATAAACTTATAAGCCTCATCTATTGAGGCTTCTATAATAGCGCCTATAATAACTTTTATCCTTTTATTCAGTAAACAGAGGCTTCTGGAAAAACTCGTGAGCTGCCAATCAAAGTGCACATAGAAGACATCAAAGCTATCTGAAATATTATTATTATTAGCTTTGTTTACTAGGGAATTTAAAAAAATAAGTTTGACCAGAATTATCCCTATAAAGTCTTCAAGAGAAATTAGGTCAAATTAAGAATGCTGGTTCTATTTAAGTAAGAAAGCTATAGTGCATTAGAGTAGGTTGGTAGCATGCTTGTGGTACCATAAGTTAAGCAGACTGTAATGCATTTTATTGGACAAGTTAGCAAAAAGCGCAAAATCTGTCCAAATAAGTGACTGGTTTTGGCAATGGTATCTAATTGAACGAGCAATGACAAAAAAAATGGCTGATAGCAATTTTATTATTTTTTTTTTCCCCAAGTATCTTAGGTAAGAGGAACTAGTAGTAGCCCATAATTTTGTTGTGCATGTTGTCAATGGCTACACCAACCTGTAAAAGTTTTGCATGATTTTAA
Organism: Bostrychus sinensis; assembly: GCA_020698575.1. Classification (NCBI taxonomy): domain Eukaryota; kingdom Metazoa; phylum Chordata; class Actinopteri; order Gobiiformes; family Eleotridae; genus Bostrychus; species Bostrychus sinensis. The sequence goes on from CM036255.1 coordinate 12,519,016, forward strand.
ATATCCTTTTTCCCATCATGATTTTAGCCATATTTCACCTCGCCACATCATCAGTACTGTCCCGTCCCTGCCTTGAATGGTCTTCCTCCTTAAGACACAGTGAGATTGCTGTACACACACAGCCCAGCGGTACATCCCAAAGCTATTAGTTCCTGACAGCGTCCTCCATCCAAAGCTGGTCTCCCCTCCCTGCCGGCGCACACACACAACTCAAGGGGTTCGCCTCTCTGCACGCCACGCCGCACCCCTTTAATAGCTTTCCACGCTGCAATCTAGCCGCCCGCCCGTGGAGTCAATTGAGTGTATTATATTCGTAATTGGAGCCTATTGATTGACAGGCTCCGAATGCGGGGCAGGACAAAAGCGTGGGAGCTTCCAAGTGTGTGCACCAAAGCAAAGCACAAAAGGATTTCTCGCTTTTTTTTTTTCTTTACCTCAAGAATCATGACAGCTATAGGAATTGCAACACTCCTCCATACACACCTCAACCCAGCCAACCAAGTCAAATGGATGTATGTAATCTTTAAGAAACCAATTATACATAGAATATTAATGTTCCAAAGGGAAAAAGAATAGTATGTGAATAAATTGCGGTGAGCAGAGGAACATTGTTTCTAGAAAGCTTCACAAGTTTTCAACATTTTACCTCAGATAGTGGGTGTTACACATAATGAATGTAAGGGCCTCAAGCCACAGAAGGTTCACAAGCCAGTGTACTCTTTGTGACAATCCCAAGCCTGGAGAAATGGAGAGGGTTGCCACAAAGGACATCCGGCGTAAAACCTATGCTAAAGTAATATGCAAATCATTCCATGTTTGGAGGCAGATGATTTGCTGTGGCAACCCCAGAAAGGTAAAGCCAAAAGAAAAGAAGATACGTTTTCATGCTTTGCTTTCATTCTGTACTGAGAGATACTACCTTCAGGTGTTCACACTTTTTACTTTGTTCCCTTCTTCACATTTTCTCGAGCAAAGACTAATCCTGACCTGATTTTGGCAACTGGAAATAGCTAATGCTTTCTCTGTTCTCGAAACCTCCCCAACATTTAACCTTATTTCATCTAAAAAATGACTTTATCACACTAACAAAAACATGCTTTAACTGACAAAACATTGTAGTCTTGATTTTTTTCCTTTCACTTGCCATTTTAGGCTTTTATTAGATAGTATGCAGCAGAGTAGTGACAGGAGAGAGTAGGGAGAGACATTTGGCAAAGTGTTGGAGTCCAGACTCGAACCTCCAACACTGAGGCAGGCTGGAGTTGCCATGCATATGTGTTGTAGCACTACCAACTGAGCTAATTTTGAGAACCATCTACAAAAAAAGCTAGTGTGTGTGTCATAGTTTGTAGTTTTAGTATTCAGAAATGACTAAAGTAATGACAAAAAGTAAGATTTGCATTTGTATTTTGTTCATGTTTTACTAATATAGCAGCTACTTACTGTAACTGGAGTAGGCAATATGGGCCAAGTGTCTTGCCCAAAGACAGTATGCACTAAGTTAAGCAGGAAGCAATATGCCAACACTCCGCTTAGCATCATGGTTCTAATAGCTGCACAAAATAGCCATTTTATGCTCCAGCCCCCATCGTTGAAAGCACGGGGCATCAGACATCTCATTTAAGTATTCTCTACAAAGTCAAAGTAACATCTCCCCATAAGAAGACGTTTTCCATACATATACATTATTTTAAGTTAAAAACATAAAATGCTAATGCAAAGGTGTCCAAAACTATTTCCAAAAGCATGAAAAAGCATAATATAGGACCTTTAGCCTTCTGCGCCACTGTCAATACTCATACAACTAGTAATGTCCAAAACATGTTCATTAATTACATATTTTTCTTGTTCAAATTTGAATAGAGCCGTTCACAGTGACTGTAAAGGTTGGTGTTGAAGACAGGTTAAGACCTGCATTTGCACATAGTTTTCATTTCGGCTCTGAATACATCTATTTTCAAGCATACAATAGATAATCACTCTGTTACAGGACTCAGACCTCAAATCTCCAAAAATGTCACTTCACCTTCTTTTTTAAATCAAAATACCAAACATTGTCAAACACCAAAAAATCTCAGATGATAAATCAGAAAATCCATTGACAAGTGAGTGACTAGCAAAATAAATCTCAAAACAAAGCTTGTCAGAGACTCAGATGCAGACCCTCACACATGCTGACAGCCACCAAAGTGAAACTCAAAACACCGAGTCCTCAAACCAAGGTCAGTGAATGTGAAGTGGATCTGAAACAGAGTGGAAGACAGAGGAGCAGACTTTGCCCCAGCAGCTATTGGTATGCTATCTCTGTATCCTCTTCTGTGCTGTGTAAAGGATTTTGTTGTCCAACCTAATACCTTTGTCTATTTGTGTGTATGTGTGCACTGTATCTGGCAGTTTTCAAAGCAGGCCTCATAAAAGTGTCATAACTTTACACTAAACGACTCTGACATGCCGCTTTCCCCTCCTACTTCCCCACACTTAATCAAGATCCATCGTTCCCAAGAGTCTCCCTGTGTGCCTGCCCGTATTTGTGAGAATTTCACTTTGAATTAATGCCTGTCACATCATTAATATGCCATCGTCAAATATATGCGCTCTTTTCATCCACACCCAACAGTGTTTCCGTGTAACACCCCCCCCACACACACACACACAAGGTCAAGCCCGGCTGGAGGTCATGCAGATAGATGACTCTGGCAGTGAAAGAAGAAAAATATGGCCATATGATGAGAAATTGTCAGAAAAGTGGCCTTGAATCTACAGTATATGCCATAAAAAGAGTATTATTAATACACAGTGTCTGGCATTCTTCAGCTAAATGTGCAGCTATTATGAAGTGCCATTAGTTTTGGAAATAATAAAGTAACTGAGACGGTAAGAACAGTGAAGGTCTTTGCCAATGGAAATATGCAATATACCATTCACCATAGAGTGAATGAGTACAATTTTCTAATATCCTTATTAAACTTATAGCTGTTTGCCCCTATGCTAGCTGCAAAGGATGTCAATGGGGTTACACACAACACATAAAGCCTGGGACACACCAACCCAACGCCGACCACTGTCAGCAGAGGCGGGGGCGATTGCTCGTCTCCTCACATCTCCCCTTGTCGCCATTTAAAGTACCTGCAGACACACCAGAGAGATTCAGATCCACAACCGACCAGTGCGCATGTGTAAATCGTAATAACTATTTACAACAGTTGGGGGCGCTAGTCACTAAACTCTGCGGTTATTTAAACTCTAGTAAATAAAACTCTGCAACACACGCATGTAACTCAAGTATTTATTTATTTAGTCAATAATAATTATACGCACTAGATTAAACTCGTCTGATCACAGTAATGAATAAAAGCAACTAACAGGTAAGCTAACTGCAGCACATTAGCGTCACAGATTTGGGAAACATAATGAAGTAGTTGTAGAACAGAAAGCTCCTTATATTTTGATGTTAAACCTGAGCTCTTTGACAAATTGTGAACGAGACACACAGCCAATCAGAGCGCTTGTGGAGCACGACAGTCTGACGCTGATTTGACATGTTCAATCGGCCAGAACTATGCCCAACTGTGTCCCACTACATCTGATGGTGTGGAACACCCCAAACAGACTCACGTCGCTGACCGCCTCAAACCATCCGACCACACCCAACGGCTGATGATTGCCCCTGTGTATCCTGGCCTTAAGCCCTAATACAAAGACTACTTATAGTTCATTAATGGTTATACATAATGGCTAACATTAGCTCAACAGGCTCCTGTCCTCCGTGTGGGCTTCACCAACACAAAAAACACTTAAATAAAAGTGACAACAACTTTTGTTTTGCTTATTTAATATTTTGATTTCACCATAACACCGTAGGCCGATTGTGATTCTCACAAACAGCACAGTCAGGGCCCCCGCAGCTCGGTCTCCTGCAATGCTCCCCCTGCTCTACCCTTGTGTACTGTAAAGAGGTTAATGAGTTAAAAAATGTATAAATGTTGTGACTTTAGGTCATTGTAAGACTGGTAACACCGAGGGTTGGTTTATTTGTGGTTGAGAATTACAGGAATTATAGGTACAGTCTAGCTTTAAATAATCTGTATGTTATTCACATTTTGCTGGTTATACGTATAATCAAGCTTCATATAATCTTTATATATTCATTAGAGTAAAAAACTTCAGTGCTGTGAGTGTTGGCAGTGTCATGATAATGTAATGTGTTCATCTTCATGCATTAAAATAAATTTGAAATTAAATAGATTTAAGGAAATTTTGAAATACAGTATGTAGAATTATATGTTTAAATGTATTTCTTTGCAGTTAGACAGATTAGGAAAAGAAAAGTCAGAATTATTAGAATATAAAGTAACAAGCTGAGGAAGATGAGCAGAGCCCGGTCAGTGCATTTGTGTGTGTGTGCGTTTTAAGCTATGGCGGGTGTGAGCGCATGTGTTTGGCCTTGGTGCAGAGGTCTGAATGTGTGTGTGAGTGAAAAGTGAAAGTTGTAGCTTTTGAATGTCAAGGATCCTCAGTAACAGCAAGATAAAATTCTTTAATATACTGCAGTTGTGACCCCTGTAGAACAGCAGACAGGGAGGAAGGTCATCTTGTATCTTGTATGACGGCTGGTGTTAAAGCAGTACTGATAGTAGTAGTATTAGTAGTAATCGTCATGACGGCCTGGTAGTACAGAGTGACAGTAGGTTGCTTGGTAGTACAGGGTTGTGCCCAGTAAAATTGTGTGAAGAGAGGCCGGTTTCAGCTCTGGGAGCTGACTAGTTTTGCAGTGCCCTGGGTCTGCCTGACGAGGGGGGCTTGGCAAGGCGACTGAAAACTAGATAAGTTGGACACTGGGTCGCGCAAACGTTGCATGTGGTTTGGTCTGCACAGTGGGCCATTAGTTTGAGGCTCTCAGAAAAGCTCTCGTTGGTTACCGCGGGTGTTGCATGTGACCTGGTCTGCTCTGTGACAGTCCTGGCCAGGTGTTGTGTTGGTGCATTACCAGTAGAGTAGATGTGCTTCTTATTTGTCATGCATGCAGTTATTATTAGGGGGTAAGATAAATATTCCCTAAATATTCAAGACCAGTTTAGATTTTTAATACCTTTTTATTCATAGTAGTATATTAAGAGTAACAGGTCTTTACTTAGAATATAATATATGATGGTAGTTAGGTTGCAGAAGGGTAAATTACACTAAATAAAATAACATGTTATAATGAATATAGTTGTCTTCAAGAATGAAAGGAAAGGTGTATCAGACAGTGGTGAGACCAGCTATAATGTATGGTTTAGAGACAGTGGCTCTGAGTAAAAAAGACAGGAAGCAGAACTTAAAGTAGCAGAGTTGAAGATGTTGAGATTCTCTTTGTTAGTGACGAGGATGGATAGGACAGGAAATTAATTGATTAGAAGGAGAGCTCATGTTGGAGGCAAAGTCAGAGAGGCTAGATTAAGATGGTTTGGACGTGTACAGAGGAGGTATAGTGATAGAATAGTGGTAAAAGGATGCTGAGGTTGGAGTTGCCTGGCAGAAGGCCTAGAGGCAGACTAAAGAGGAGGTTTATGGATGTAGTGAAGGAGGACATGGTTAGTTGGCATGAGAGAAGAGGATGCAGGAGACAGGGTTAGATGGAAGCAGATGATTCGCTGTGGTGACTCCTGAAAGGAAACACCCGAAAGGAAAAGAAGATAATGAATATAGATATCTTATTAGAATATAATATATAACATAATATAAGATAATAGACAATGGTTACGATTATAAACCTCTCAAAGACTAGTCGACAAGTCTGTGAGGAGTTAAAGATATAGAGACGGGAGTTTCATGGTGTGTGCTGCGGCGACGGTCAAGGTTGCCAGGTGCAGAGGAGAGATGTGTTTCATCTTAGTAGTGACTTTATGGACGTAGTAGCAAAGTAAATAGAATCATAAAAATTGTAAAAGTGTAAAAGTGTAAAACTGTTAAAAATGCTGAGGAAATAGAGTCCAGTTAATAAGTAGATTTCTCATGTCTGTGAGTGTGCCTCCCTCCTTTTCCTGCTCTTACAACAGCAGCTCGTGCCCGCACTTATCACCAAGGTTGTAGTGGAGAGAGTTATGGGAGATTTTTTTTTTTTTTTTTTTTTTGTCTTGTGTGTGTCTGTTTGCTGCAGCTGTGTCTGTCTTTCTGTTGGTGCAGTTTTGGAGAAGGTGTGCACATTGTGGAGAATTGTTTTGCTGTGTTTTGAAGGTATTTAAAAGTTTTAAAATAGACCAATGAGGGAAAAAAAATAGGTAGCCTGAAATGAGCATGCAACTACAGAAATATAACTTTAGAAATTTGGCGACTAACTTAAAAACTATGGCTACTTGATGAGAATATAAAAAGTCTTTTCAGCTTAACAGATGAAATACAAGCTGTGAGATCAGAGTTCAAGAAAGAGTAAGAGCAAGAGAGATCGGGCAGGTCCAGCCTACTGGGAGGAGTTTCACCACCCACAGGGAGAGGTGGAACCTGAGGGAGGATACACCCAAAGTAAAGCTAAGAAAGTGAGTAGAGCATGATAACTGGAAGATAGCTCTTATACCTACAAGACTTAATTAGCACGTTATGTTATTAACGTTTAATAACAATTGTGCAAATAATGAATTTTAAATTTCTAATATATCATGTTGTACAATGTCGTCTATGCAGATTGTACTGTCTAATGATATTTTTCAGAAACTGAAAAGGTTCTGCCCTGCGACAAGCTGGCCCCTGTCCAGGGTGTACCCTGCCTTCGGCCCAAAAGTTACTGGGATAGGCTCCAGTCACCCGCGACCCCTAACAGGAATAAGCGGTAGAAAATGAATGAATGAATGAATGAATGAAAAGGTTCTGGATCAAGCATGAGGCCTGACAATGGGACGTGTATGTGCTTTACCTCCACTGCACACATTTGTAAGAGTCGCCAGTAATTGGGTTTAACTAATTATATAGTTTATATAACAATAATAATATTAATCTAGGGATAAGGCTTAATGTTTACAAAGTTACAACTACAAATATTAAATTAAATAAGTTTGATGTTTTCTATGCAGTGTTTTTTTTTCTTCTTCTTTCTTTGTAGTAATGATTCAAATAGAACATTAAGACTTGAAAATTATTTTAGCTGATAATAAAGAACTGACTTAAGTTGATCAAAGAAGGTTAATTATACAGCCAATGTATTTTCTGATGAATTGTGGTGTGGAGTGTTGTGTTGGGGGGAATGGATAAATGGTACTTCATGCTGATCTTCAACTGATTAAGGTTGGTAGTATTTTATATTAAGCAATTATAAAAGGTCTATAACTAATGATGTTGTTTTTGTTATTTAGATCTGACCTAATTATAAATGTAGCTAGTGCTGACTCCTGGGAGTAAACCAATTTGGCTGAAGCTGTTCCGCATGATGGCTGAGGTGAGACCTGGGGGAGGTTCTCCAGAGTCTAGGTCTGTCTGAGTCCTGCTCCATCTCTAAACTGGAGCTGTGATCATGGTGCTCTGAGATACCGGTGCTCCGTCAACACTGAGTCTATGCCACAGCAGCAGCTGCTGGTGGCTGATGCGGCTTCACCAAGGACATGAACTGTCATACATCTGCACAAGGGGGGCGTGTTCACCTGGAGCACTCTGGTCCTGACACAGGCTCTCACCTCTACCTCTAAATTTAGGTTCTAATATTACCTCAACCTCTAAATTTAGTTTATAATATCACCTCAACCTCTAAATTTAGCTTCTAGGGTTTAGAGTTATAACAGAAAGGAAAAAATAGGGTTGATTAAAGTTATTAAAATAATTTTGGGCCTCTCTAAAAAGGTAATTGTATTTTTTTGTTTTATTATTTCACTTTATTTTATTTTGGGATTTTTTTTATTTAAGTTGCTGTTCTCATCTTATTCTGACATAATGCACTGAAATCTCTCTCGCCTGTTCCTTGTTTTTGGATATATTATGTATTTTTTATTCTACAAATGCACACCACGTTCAGCGCACTTCATCTGCTCCACTTAATATCAACTCCTAACGAAATCAGTCAGGTTTTGTGAACGGTCCACGGCGGATTCAGTTATGATCCCTGCCCCCGGCTTCGAGACGAGCCTGACCCAGGCTGGGGCTGAGCGGTGGGAAGGGAGGCAGACTGTGACGCTGTGGCGGTGCCGGACGTTTAAACTCTAGAAAAGTCTCTACATGAGAGCTACAAGCTTCGGACGTGCTCCTCTCCTTAAGAGCTAGGTTTCTGTCCTGTTCACAAGTGTGCTGAATACAGCTGTGACAGCAGACAGGGAAAGAATGGAAGAATGAGTGAGGAGTGGAGTCCATGTCACTTTATTCCCAGGGCACACAGCCACAGCTGCCTGTTGTGGCTACCGCGAGGAGCTAATCATGATAAAGCTAAAAAAACAAACCACACACTGATTGGATGCTAATGGAAACGGGCAATTTCCTTATTTGTTTTGATTTAGTGAGTAACATTAATTACTTTGACCGAACACATTAACTTTAGCAAAACTTACCAGACCCCTGTGCTGTCCTCATTCATTCAGACCCAAAGCTCCATTTCTCTCCTGTGCCCATCGTTTCTTATTATACTAGTTGCTTTTGGTCTCTCAGGTCAGAGAGACTCAGAATAACCGGGTTGTGGTCTGTATTTTATTTGTGGAAAGAGATTTTCCAGTTTATCTCATCCATGCTCCCTACAGTATAACTGTACAGTTATAGATTGTTTACCTCTTGTGAGGTCACAGCTCGCTGTTGCTGTCAAAACAGAAGTAAAATTTCTTACAAAAACATCTCCTAACTCCAAACTAGAGGCTATTAAATACAAATTTTCACCAAAATCATAAATATTAAGATTGTACTGATGCTATGGTGAAATGGGTAGTTCAACCTGTCATATGCACTTTAAAGATAAAGTTGTCATTGATATCACAGATAAAGATAGAGTCTATAGAAGATAGGTTGTGTGGCCATCAGCATGACATGACAAATGAGTGCTGATATAATGTGATGGTACTATTATGTATTTTGTAACCTAAAAATGATTTGTGCATGCCAGGTAATGACACCATTCAGAAGTTTGAGAGCCTTTAATTTTGTTTTATGGTCACTATCTTGTGGTTGCTCATTATCTGAGAATTTGGTCTGTCATCTGGGACAATATTTATTTGTGCGTATTGTTTAACTGATAGTATTTTGTTGCAAAGTAAAGAGCGACTTATATGAGTGAATTTGTTACCAGAATCATATGAATTCCACTTAGCAAAAAACATAGTGCTTTTCCTGTGGGTGGCCTCCTTATCTTTTAGCATCTTCAGGGGGCATCACAATGCAAGGAGAAAAATAACACGGAGGAGCAGCCAGTGGAGGTCAGTCAGGAGAGAGAAATTGCAGCTAACTGTCACCACCATAGAAGGGTCACACAGAGGTCAAGGGTGACACACCAGGGCAGTGGGTGTCTTTAGTCATCAGGGTAAATTAGCTGGGAGCCCCGCAGAGGTGGTCTAGGTCGCTCTGCCCCCAATTGATCCTCACCCCTCGTGGGGGCACACCTCGCCTAGAAAAGGCTGTGTTAGCAGTTCAGCCTCAGGGAAAGCTGTCTAGTTAGCTCCCATAGGTGAGAGTACACAAAGAACACAGCAAGAGCATCTGACACAAGCTGCTGGATTAATACACATTGAATGAGAGTACTACAGAGTGTTTTTACTATGATATTATGGCAGTATACCATAACATTTCAAAGCCCTGTTCTATTGAAATGTTAATGATATAGCTACAAGACATAGCCCCTATATATTGCAGCAACAAAGAGATCAAAGCCAGGAGAAAGCTAGTTAGGCAGCAATACACTTTTAAAGACAGCATGTAGTGTTTATTACTTAAGAGGGTTTAGTTACTGTAGTAAGGATTTTTAATTTCTGATATATTATAGGATTCATAAAATGGATGCTTGTACAGGAATCAAGAACTGCAGTTAAAAAGTGTGCTCTAGGTGTACTGGCCCATTAATAGTATCCATCCATCCATCCATCTTCTTCCGCTTATCCGGGACCGAGTAGCGGAGGCAGCAGTCTAAGCAAACCCAGACTCTCCCCAGACACTTTCTGGCATTCCCAGGCCAGCCGAGAGACATAGTCCCTCCAGTGTGTCCTAGGTCTTCCCCGGGGCCTCCGCCCGGTGGGACATGCCCGGAACACCTCCCCAGGGAGGTGACCAGGAGGCATCCGGAACCTCAACTTAATCCTCTCGATGTGGAGGAGCAGCGGCTCTACTCCGAGCTCCTCCCGGGTGACAGAGCTCCTCACCCTATCTCTAAGGGAGCGCCCAGCCACCCTGCGGAGGAAATTCATTTCAGCCACTTGTACCCAGGATCTTGTCCTTTCGGTCATGACCCAAAGCTCATGACCATAGGTGAGAGTAGGAACGTAGATCGACTGGTAAATCGAGAGCTTCGCCTTTCGGCTCAGCTCCTTCTTTACCACAACAGGCCGATACAACAACCGCATTACTGCAGACACTGCACCGATCCATCTGTCAATCTCACGTTCCATCCTTCCCTCACTCGTGAACCCAAGATACTTAAACTCCTCCACTTGAGGCAGGAGCTCCCCTTCAACCTTGAGAGGGCAAACCACCCTTTTTGCGGTCGAGAACCATGGCCTCGGACTTGGAGGTGCTGATTCTCATCCCAGCCGCTTCACACTCGGCCGCAAACTGCCCCAGTGCACACTGAACGTCCTGGTTTGATGAAGCCAACAGGACAACATCATCCGCAAAAAGCAGAGATGAAATCCTGCGGTTCCCAAACCAGACTCCCTCCAGCCCTTGGCTGCACCTAGAAATTCTGTCCATGAAAATAATGAACAGAACCGGTGACAAAGCCGCCCTGCCAGAGTCCAACATGCACTGGGAACAGGCCTGACTTACAACCGGCAATGTGGACCAAACTCCTGCTCCGGTCATACAGGGACCAGACAGCCCTTAGCAAAGGGCCCCTGACCCCATACTCCCAGAGCACCCCCACAGGACACTATGAGGGACACGGTTTCTTCAAATCCACAAAACACATGTGGACTGGATGGGCGAACTCCCATGAACCCTCGAGCACCCGATAGAGGGTATAGAGCTGGTCCACTGTTCCACGGCCAGGACGAAAACCGCATTGTTCCTCCTGAATTCGAGGTTCGACTATCGGCCGAACTCTCCTCTCCAGTACCCTAGAATAGACTTTCCCGGGGAGGCTGAGGAGTGTGATCCCCTATAGTTGAAACACACACCCTGGTCTGCCAGTCCAGAGGCACTGTCCCTGACCGCCACACGATGTTGCAGAGACGTGTCAGCCACGACAGCCCCACAACATCCAGGGACTTGAGGTACTCAGGACGGATCTCATCCATCCCCGGAGCCTTGCCACTGAGGAGCCCATTAATAGTATGAAACCAATAATGCAATAGAACTAAAACTGTTTTGGTTAACCACAAATATCCTCAAAATTAATGAATGAATCTGTGAAAATGTTATTAGAGACCAGAAATGACTGGTTGTAGCAGATTTGTTTGTAGAATTAGACTTTCAAATGATAAAGCCTGGGTGTACATTTACAAACTTATATGGAGCTCTGGATCTGCATCGTCAGGATATCATAGAAATTCAGTAACTTTTAGCATGTAGCACAAATTGCTTCTTGAATGCTAATTCATCTTGCTAATTGTTCAGTTGCTAATGTTCTTTAACCAGGCACTGACAGCAGACCTGTTTAGTCAGTTGGCTGCCCTTTTCCAAAACCATCTGCACTATTTTAAGTGGCTAAAAACATATTGCAATTAGTATGCAGCTTGCGATACTACCAAACACGAAAAGGGTCAATAGGTGCAATGCATTAATACGAGTGGACCTGTGTGAGAGTCCAGTGCACATGTGAACTCTCCCCTTATTAGACCCAGGGGTTGCTGTATCCGTCACTGATATATCTCTGTCTGTCAGCTTGTGTTAGGTCCTTTATTGACAGTAGACTGACATTTGCAGAACTGACCTAGAGTGTCTCAAATTAATATTTAGCTCAAGTCAATCAAGAGTGATAGATTTAGGCCACGGTGTCCACCACTTTACAACTTTTGATAGGCTCCCTGATAATTTAATGTAATTGTCATGTATGCTGTGAGTGACGGAGGAGACGGCGCGTTTCATCAACATTTCACATGAAAGCAGTGGATGTAATGAGATGAGGGATAGTCTTTGAAACCTCCCAGCGGTGGTTTGGGCTTTGATCTTCGCCGGTCAGTGTGCACCTATTGATGTATTTCACCAGCGATCGTGCATTTCAAGCCTTCCTTTGAGCCGCACAAAGAGGAAGAACCCACCTTTACTTGCATTTACCCATTCACCACTCAGCTTTTAAGCACAGCATTACTCAAATCACTCACCGAGCACTTTAGCCACTCAACAAGCCCGCTGCCATATTTTTTTCCCAAAATATCTTATAATGTCTCCTGTTAATACAAGTGTACGTGGGTGGCACTTAAGGCTTTCCTGTGAATGCCTAACTTGAAATTCAGCATTTAGGAAATGCTCCAAGCCAAAGAGATGTAATCCAGCTAAAGGGTTAAGTTCTGCAAAGGTTTTTCCAGACTAGGAGTTATCCTAGCTGATCTCTGCCTGTCCTTTTCAAAATGTGTGGGATAACCTTAGCCCATTGCTATTCACAATCCGTACTTGACATTTCTCTCATTCGTTTCAAATGTGAGCGTATCTGATCCAGCTGTAATAATTACTGAAGTCCTCTGTGGCAGACATTTTACATGAGTTTCTATGTAAATAAAAGTTCTAATGAGCTGATAACCTTTGGCGTGTTTATTGTTGTACCATGCATTTTTAAACAAGAATAGGTTTAAGAGTGAGGTTGGGTTTAAATTAGACAGGGCTTGATGCCATTTTGCATGTTGACCTTTTCTTGCATTGAACTGACTGACACAAGATTGTCTAGATTTCCGTACATGCCCTGGCCTTTTAACATGTCATGTACCAATCCGTCAGTACTTTATCCTCTGAAGCGAGGGTAATAAGAACAACATGGTGAATGGGATGGATTTAGTTTTATCAAAAAAATCATACATACTTCATATTAAAAACGCATAACAAGCTACATACAGAGTACCTATGAACATGTTTAAAATATGTACAATAGTTCAGTTTCATTATACTTATTATACAAGTTTTATCAAAACTTGAATCATACAAATAACCACAAAAATATATGTATAGTTTCTTCTTTCATTTTACTATTTTAAAACAAAAACAAAGCTTTTTTTTTTTTGGGTTTGTTTTTCTGTTTGCACTCAAAAACAGAAAATCTAAATTAAACTTTTGTTTTGTTTGTTTAATCTTAGTTTTTTAATAACATTACTAGCCTATTGTGGTAGTCACAATCATCTCCAAACATGTTCTTAGAACTAAGTTCCATTAGGCCTAACCCCCAATTTCCACTGCATGCGACTCTGCTCTGCTGCGCCACACACTACACAGCTCTGTGGTGCTGGTCCGGCAGTGCTCTGCCCTGAGCCAGAGATATGCAGGCAGTCTATTTTCTTCAACAGTGGAGTCCGTTCAGATCAACTTCCGCTGTTCAGATCACACCAAACAGGAAACTGACGTGCTCAGCATCCATATTCTCAAAGTAATATCAGTCCGTACAAACGTTTTTGATTAGAATATTTATATTTAATCATTCTTTCTCATTTTTTTTTAGATAGTCACACTTAGTAGCCTATTAATTTTCAGTTTAGGTTACAAAAACAATGACAGACACAATTAAACATTTATTGCACTCGTATAGTTATAATGGCTTTTAAAACGTGAACTTGTACTCCTTGCACATGCTCTTCCCAAGCTGCTCAGGACTCTGCAGCCCAGCACGGCGGAGGGGAGACCTATCCAGTAGGCGAGGGTCTGCACCGTCGTTTGGCAGAGGCCCGTAGTGCAGCAGATACACATGCAGTGGAAATCACGGGTAACTGAAAAGTGGCTATTGAGTGCTTTAAATGCGCTGTGACACACTAGACGCATAGTAGGGAGTGCAGTGCTGTAGTGGCTACCATGATTATTTGACTTACTTGTTATGGTAAGTACATTTTACCTTGCCAAAGATTGGCTTGAGATCTTTATTAAAGCTTTAATTTGTTAAATTACAACAAGCCTAAAAGTGCGAAATGCTTGGGGCCAAATATTGTGTACTGACCAGTACACACTGTTGTCCTTTACAACTTTGTATTGTGTTCTCCAAAAAGATCCATTGTGCTACTTTTCTCAGCTCATCTTTTGTAAACTCAAAGAGTGATACATTCAGGAAAAAGGTGTTGGAGCTGAAAAAAAATGCATCAACGTCAGACTTTTTTTTTTAAGCGTGCCACATATCAGGCCTGACCATTACAGCAGATTCAACATGAGGACTAATGGAAGTGTCTCTCTGGCTGGAGCTGCTGTTGTCTGCTTGCTGTGTTTGTCTGTGACACTAACACAAAGCATCCAGCCTATTGGACCGGGCAGAGAGATGGGAAAATGTGATGGTGACAAAAGCCTAGGCTATATGGAGTTTTTTGTAAGCAGACCTTTACATTGGATCCAAGCTTTTGCAGCTGTCAGGAGCTTGTAATGTAAGGTGATGCTTAACAACACATCAAGCCTATGTGGATGGATAATGTACCACCTATACTATGGCACTGCAACAAAAAAGCTTCACATGGTCCAGATAGGCGATGAACAAAAGCTGGAGATAAAAAAATAAATTAAAATAAAAAAAACACCCACTTGTAGGAAACTCCACCCAAGGCAAATGCAAATACACCAGCAAAAAGAAAGGAGCAGTGTGGACATGGCTTTTGACATAAAAACTGAGGTGCGTGTCACGATCTCGGTGCCGAACTTTGCAACTTACCTTAATGAAACGGTCTCTGAGTCAGTGTGATGACTAAAATTGTTGCATGGTGAGAAAAAGCCTCCTTTCCTTTTCCCTGGATTATCTTGTCAAAAAAAAAAACCTTGCAACTTTTAATGTAGGCCAAAACTACAGATGTGGTTAAAAGTTTAAGGTGAAGTGAAACCCAGATGCATAGCAAGGTATTCACAACATGCTCTAAACTTTGAGTATCTTAAAATTAGTTCTGTTGGACTTTTTTCAAGAAACATACTTTGCCAGAAGAATGTTGTTTTTGGAAGTAAGAGATGAGGATTAAAAGCATAATAGAAAGAATTTTCGGGTAATGTAGCATTAATTTCCTATACTAGTGTATTTTTTGCCTCATAATAGTCTGGCATACATTGCATACAAGTATAAACCCTTTTAGAAATGACATTTGTTGACTTACCCAAAGAGAGACAAGAAAAGGGAGCAAAGGCCAAGAAATACAGACATAAAATCCGTGACTAGCATCAGCTCTTACTGAGAAATGAATATAAAGAGCTTTTCTCTGAGGCTCTTTATGCGATTGTCCCTGTCATATTGAGCAAAGCTTGTCACAAAAACAAGGTTAGCTGTTTTCCAGGCTTCGCGGCCTCTTTCTGCAGCAGACACAAAACGTTTTATTAAATCCCGCCTGTTTGGAAAATGTCATGTCTTGCTACTAAAAGCAAGAGAGAAAAATAACTCAGGGACTGACAGACAGTGAGTGACAAGAGGCTACGTCGATAAACTCATTCAAACAACAGGTTCCTAAAAAATGACCCGTGGTCCCGGGACAGATCACTTACCTTGATATTTGTCAGAGTGAGTTTCCAGCGAGGTCCTGGTGGGTTTTAGATCCAATCTGTTGTGCTGTTTGTGAAAAAGAAATGCTCTGCTTCTATAGGCAACCGTAGGAGATGTCAGGGAGATGTGTGACCCGATACAGGAAATGAGGAATGGAAGATGAAACGCTGCTAAAATCTCATCTGTTAAGGTCTGTGCAAAGACTTTATAAGACATGCAGTTTTTGTAGCAGAGGCCTATTGCTGTAAAACCGATATAAAACTAGTTGCATGAATTAAACGGACAGGTGGACAGGACAGAGTGCTACCGCACACCTGCACAAACAACTCAGAAACAACAAAAAGGACACTGGTTATTCAAAGGAAGAGTGCAAGAAATACTTATAAAATAAAACAAACCCATACTGAAATATTGTCATGTTCACCATCCAGTATTTAGTTTCCCTTTAAAATCAGGCCAATCAGGACATTACAGATTATGGTGTCAGAGCACTGTAAATGAAGATTGGCGATGGAGATTTTCATCGTTTGCCCATCTTCCTAGTAATTCAAATTAAAGACAGGTACAATGCAGCAGCCAAAGCCAGACATCGCCCAAAGTTGGATCATCTAGCTCTATAGTTGTACCTGTTGTGACCAATTCTGTTCTCTTATTTTATTTTTTCAGTGTCTTTGACAGGCTGTACTCAAAAACCAAAGTGACCTTACAGATAGGAGCTTAGTGGAGGACTTCACTGGGACCACTTCTACAAGGATTACAGTCATCAGCGGCACATGTTCACTGCTGATGACTGTTGTAGAGATTGGAGCCTAGAGACAGCTTTCACCAGATTCTTCTATAATCACTTGAAGACAGCCTAAAAATCTCCCTCTTTGACTTGCAGGTTGGTTGTTTTTTAAGGACATGTTTTGGATGGTGATGTGCGTGTTTGTGGCGGGACTTTGTCATAAACTCTGATATTGTAGAGGCAGGTCTGCTCCTCATTGCCCCATTGCTGTTGATCACCAGCTGGAATAATCTGCCAAACTAGGCAAACATTACTTACATAAAGAAAAAACTCCCTTGGTGCACTGATGACTGAGCCAGGGAAGTAAATCTTTGAGACCGGGCCAAGCCCCCCGTTAGTGAATGGCCAACAGGACATGGAGATACACGCGCCCTCCTTCAAAGGCCCAACACAGTCCTGGGACCAGAGGCTAATGTTGCTGAGGGAAGAGAAAAATGGTTTTGAAATATCTGAGTATGTAAGTATGAATACTCAAGTAGTAATCTACAAAATGTAATAGATATTGTTAGTCACTAATGTTTTTATATTTAATTTTTAATTAACCAGGCAAATCCATTGAGATTGACAATCTGTTTTCCAAGGATGTCCTGGCTCTCCAAGATGAGCAGCAGTATAGAGAAGTGCATGGTACAATTAGACAGTACAAAAAAACAAACAAACAAAAAAACATGATAGCATAATCTGTAGAATTTACAATTTCAGGCAAATATCAAATCATCAAGACAATAGGATTAAATATTAAGATCATGCATGACCTGATGTTACAGGTGCATCTGGTCACTAAAAACTTAGTTTTTGTTTGAAACCAGACAAAGGGAGACTCAAAGTTCAGCCTGACCTGCAGAAAAACCCGGGACCATGGTCCGAAACAAGACAGGTTCATCTTCCCTGACTCTGTTTGCACAAAGGTACTGTACCTTAAATCTTAATACTGTAGTTCAGATTTATGGAACTCACTCCATGAAGCAAAAAACAACAGGACAAAGAGCAGAGAAGAGCATAAAACATCTGTCAAGGGCTGCAGGATATTCTCAGTGGTACGCAAATGAGCCTGAGCTCCTCCACTTCCACCCATTCCTCTGCATCTCCCACTTGTCCATTTTTGTTTTTACTGTGTTGGGCATGCTCATATGTTCGTCACTCTTAGATATTTTACAGTCTGGCCTTTGAAATCAATCATAATGGTAAGTGACTGACAAGGATTGTCTATTTCTACTTCCATAAATCCAAGATTTGCAATGCAAACTAGTGACCACTTGTCATAATTATGGCACTGAGCGTGTTTATCAGAAATCATAAATATTAGATAAAAATGAAAATGAATCAGTGTCTAAATACTAAATCTACCAAAAACTCTTAACAAGCCTTGTATTGACAGAGACATGTCTAAAAACTGTTTACTGAATATCAAATAGACTTTTCATTTAGTTGCAGACTGTATAATATTTTTTTTGACTTCATATATTATTTTCATGGTGAATGCTGCATTTCCAACAATATTAGGTTCACATCTAATCTGGCTGTCTGTTTATAGAAGGGCCTTTCCATTTCCATAATAAACAGCAGAGATTGTGATCTGAAGGCGGAAAGAGAGAATAGACAATCTAACAATGTGTGCAATTGCTTTGGCGTCTCATTGCTAATACTTCAATAGAGTGTTTGTAAAGGTGCTTGGCTTGTCTCTGTGTGGCCCTGGATCACATGTTCAATTCCACTGGAGATTATTGCTCTCAATATAAATATTAAAATTCTGCATGTGCTCTGCATTGACCCAGTTAAGTGGCAAGAGTATGGATTCCTCAGTTGGCATCCCAATTTGCCCATGCACCAGATGTTTGAATGCATCCCACCAGGGGACAGGTAGGAACAAGATCAAACTGGGAAGATGTCAATATTCCTGGTCCATTTTCTGAGGAAATAATCCATCTGTCAAGGAATAGAAGTTCGCTCCTGGAATATCTAATGCATTTATGTAAGTTCATATTTTACATTTCAAAGTACCTGTTTCCCCAAGGCTATAATTCTGTAATAATTGCGATGCAGATCTCCTCAGGGGGGCGAGGACTTACACATGCATATGTATGTCTAGAGCCCGCTGCACACCCCAGACCATCCACCGACATACTGTTGAATCTCTCTTGAGGAAACGCCCACAGTCTGCTGGCACAGTCGCTGTCTGTTTAACTAGACGGAGAGCACAAAGCACAGACTTCCTCTCGCAACCTTGTTATCCACTGGCCACACAAAGTAAGATCCACTCTGGTGACAGTAGCAGACGCATAACTTCTCCCCTAGAGGACTGGCACAGGGGAAAAAAGGGCACAAACACACAGCCCCAAGTCTCATCTAATTCCCCAGGTCAATACATGGTGGCTAATATAAGCTGGGCCAGACAGGCCAGAGGGAAGCAGGGGACAAGGAGGGTGTCCCAGAATTGGCTGGCCTGAAGGGGCTCGAACATAGACACACAGCTTGACACAATTGAAGAACTGTGGAGCATGAGAGGACAGAGATAGAAACAGAAAATTAGGAAAAGTTGTGTCAGCTAATAGATAGAAAGAGTGCCTTGTTCTAATCTTATCTGATTCTGTAACCTTTAGCAATTTCTGAGGATGCACACTCTGTCAGTCTGGGCACATCTCAAAAGTTGTAGTGCTTTATTTGCAAAGCTTCGTGGAAGGAATGAAACAGCAGCCACAATCGTGTAAATGTATCATGACTGAATATTACAATTCACCCAAGTGTTACTGTCTCTCTGGGATTCTTCTTATTTTGACCGTTGCCTTCAGGGACTGCGAATCATCAGCCACTATCCAAGCCTTTTCTCTTCAATCCATCCATGAATCTTCTCTTTTGGCCTTACTTTATAGGCCCCCTGCCTGGCAGCTCCAACCACAGCACCCTTTGCTGATATGTGGGCTATCCCTCCTCTGTAAATGTCCATACCCTCTCAATCTGGCCTCTTTGACTTCATCTCCAAAACATCTAATATGACCCAGCAAAAGACAGTGCCATAAAGCAAAGCTGGAGATATGCAAAGAGTATTTGGTGATGGCAGGAATTTCCTTTCTTTTAGGCTGCTGCCTTCTTCTTCAGGAGTCGCCACAGCAAATCATCTGCCTCCAACCATCTCCACCAACCTGATATGGAGGTCACTTGAATTGCAAGCTCATTTGGAATAGGTTTTACACTGGATGCCCTTCTGATATGCAGCTTTTGGACCAGCACACAAACTACTCTGGCTCGTATAGCTCTTGTGGCGGAATTTGGTGGTACAAGGGATGGTGCCACTTAAAAATGATCATTTGGAAACTTCTGCTTGGACCTTTTACATATACAAACAAGCTTATTATTGAAGAGCTATAGAGAATGGCAGGGCAGAGACAGAAGCACAATATTATTCCAGATCTGCAGGGTAATATGAAGAAGGGTGCCCTATTCAAAAGGCTAAGCCTGTCATGTAATTAAACGCTTTTTCATTCCTCCATCACCTCTGCTAGCTCTGTTTTCTCTCATCTCTTGCATACTCAATGAAATGATCCTACAAAGCTGTATTTTTGAATAAAAGCCTGTACATTAATCAGATACTGCCTATTCCATTTGTATGAGCACTCCACTCCCACATTAGCGGGGACCTCTCGTTCTCGGGTGAGCAGCCAGGGCAATGCACCCCTCTGCGCGGTGTGACAGGCGTGTCTGTCCAAATGTCACCCGGATCACAGCGGGAACGCCGGCAGACACGCAGAGAGATTTAGGGAAATGAGACGAGGATCAGGAAGAAGCAGGGCATCATGGGTCATGGAGGAAGGGAATGAGTGGCGGTGGAAGATGGAGGAGAAGGAGGTGTGAGGTCAGACAGGGATTACAGAGCAGAGAAGGAGATAGAAGGGTGAGGCACCTTCCATGCACAAAGGTTATAGATGTGATTTTAATGACGAGGAGAAAGGCACAGAAAAGTCAGAAAAGCATGAAAGAATTTTAATTTGTAAACCACTAATTGGACAAATATGTCAATAAATCAAAAGGCAACACAAAATTAGAAAACATGTGATAGGCAATAAGTATGTTGAATATTTCACTACTTGTAATGTATTTGTAATGTAAAGTATTTGGCTTCCCTTATTGTTGTATAAGGACATAGAACGTTCAGTTCAGTTTTAATTTATGAAGAGATGCAAGCCTCTGGACTAAACTAAAACTTCAAACTAAAAGAAGGGCTAAAAACTAAACATCTTTAATGCTGCTGACGATTATATTGACAGTATACTGTAAGGTTCTGTTTAGATGGAACACTGTAAACCCAGATAAGTTGAGTTTACTTTAAAAAAAATGTGGAAAGTGGTTGCCCTAAAACAGATTAAGTAAAGAAAAAAAAAAAAAAAAACTCAAGTCTATTTAACTTGAGCATTAATTACAGTAAACTTAAACAGATTAAGTGCAATATACTAAATGTCACGTAGAACTTACTTAAACACGTAAAGCACAATATACTACATTAATAGCAGATTAAACTAGTTATTTTAAATTATATCAATGGTTTTGCATATTTGCTACATTTAAGATTTCAAGTTTGTTCAGTCATCAGGCAAAAGAAAAACATGCTCCAAAGTAAATTAAAACACTCTATTAAAGTGTTGCAGTTACAATATACATGCTGCACAAATCAAAACAGCGTCATGCACTTGGAATAATCCAGATGCAGGCCATTTCAGTCCAAAGGTAACAGCAGGCTTGAAGTAGTTGGGTTGGATCTGGAGGTGGATCTGATGAGGTTCAGTCAAAGCAAAAGCGTGAAAGCACAGCTGCTGGTCAGTTGCATCCAAAGAGCAGAAGAATACAAGACAAAAAACATGTTAATACTCTATCTGTTGTAATTACAAGACAGATGCAGAAATGTTATGTTTTTATAGTTAAATCTTCTGCATTTTTAGAATTTAACACACACTAAGTCCTCTGTCATTTGTACTTAGGTTTTTACTTTAGAAAAGAAATGAAGCAGAAACATTACCATTTATTTACTTACACTGTACACCTCTGGTCATCTCCTGCTCACATTCATAGGCCTCTATTGTCTGTTGGCGCAGTGATCTGATAGCTAGTAACATAGTTTTACTCCTAAGATATTAAAAACAAAGTTTATACAGTAAACATACAGTAAACAGTAAAAATCTACCCTTTTTAACAATACTGTGTCAAATGAATGTAATGTTGAGTCTTACTGTATGCTTTTAATCTTCAAGACCTTGTCAAAATCTAGGAGAGAAGAAACAAATTAAAGGTATTAGCACATATTCCTCAAAGCACATTATGTTTTAAAATGCACCAACTTTTCATTTATCAAGATGTAAATTCAAAACCGCCGAGTTCACTCTCGGTCCTGTGGCTGCGGAGACTTCGTGCTGCCCCGCCTCTGCGGGAGAAAGTCGCGGGACAAACTACAGCCCCGCGCGGACATCTCCCTCTCAAAACTGCATTATTCCCAACCTCACGTTCACTCTCGGGGCCAGAGCCTCTGTCACCTTCAGTGGGCAGAGTGACAGGGAAGCGCTATGTGCAGTGACTGTGAGCATAGCTCGCACAGCTCGCACATTCACTTTCGCAGCTCTCTTCACTCTCTCTCGGTTCAAAAAGTAGATGTTCTCTCTCAGAATCAGAGTCAGCAGTTATCAAAGCTACTGCTTCATCAGTGCTGTACATTTTATTAGCTTACTTTCGCCTTTTCCGCTCTGAAAACTGTGGAGGAAACTACTCCACGGAGGCACTCTGACGCTCTGACTGAGACTCGCTCACCTTTAAGCACGTCTTTTTCAAAGATTTTGGACAACATATGATTCTATTGGGCTAGAAACTAAGTCCTGGGTGTCTGACACCTAGAGGAAGGGAGTAAAAACAAGATTTAACATTTTAATAGGAGGTAGGGGACTGTTATTTTTAGCAACGTTGCTTGTTGTAATTCTGCGACTTTGGCGCTTAGAGGGTTAAAGATAAACTTCCCAAACCCATTCCAAAATGTTAGTTAACATTAACATTAACAAACACAGTATACTCACATATTAGCCCATTTTGTCACTGTTGTGGTGATGTTTAAAGATTAGCTCTTACCTTGCATTGCAGTCCTTGAATGTATATATAGACAACATGTGCTTCATCTTCTTCTGACTAATTACTAGTGAGTCTCAGCCAGCTGCACACTGCCACCTTCTGATAGTGGCTAAAACTTGATGTTTTAAATTCATTCAACTTAAAATATTTCACACACTCAGCAATATGGTCAAACTAGCAGAATACACTAAAACTATGGTAGTAATGGGCCAAAACTTTCACATTTATGTACAACAGGCTAAGAAAATTTTAGTACATTCAATATCCAGGTTTACAGTGAAGACTACAATATTATTTTCAATAAATTTGCTTTTTTATTTGCAAAATTAAAGGTTAACAAAGTAACTTTTTTAACTTCCTGGTAAACTTTTTTTACTGATTGTTTCAAAGTGTGATGGCTTAATTAGTTGTTGCTAGGGTGAATGAAGCACCCTTTACCTTCCCCTGGCGTATCTTGGCAAATAAAACTATCCTTACAAGAATGTGAGTGACCTGCTAAGGTCTCTGGTGTCGCGATAAAGCAACATATCCTGGTTAGGTTATGAGGAGCGTCAGGGTGGGCAAGGGGGCAACTGAGTCTTTACGATAGTGCTTTATTCCTTAAACAGACAACAAGCAAAGTTACATGGTTCCACTTTAAATCTACATGCTTTTATGAATGTACATATATACTCTATGATACATGTAAGGTTCATAACATTTTTGAAAAAAGGTTGTCAGGGATTACGATGTTGGCTGTGAGTAATACTGACTGGATAACTCATCAGTCCAGTCACTCTTATATGGGCAACCACTAATACTATACATTTTGTTCAGACTTGAGTAATCTACAAAATAATCCCTGCCATGATGATGCATATAGCAATAGAAAGGCAGACTAAGACATTTCAACCTGTTTCTGAGTTCTTTTTCAGGGGCAAACAGACATCCATGGGAACTGTAGAACTCTTTTTTTTTTGAGTTTCCAGGGACCACATGAATGCACCATTATTAGAAACTAAAACCACTTAGCTGGATATGACAGCATAGATATGTATTTTTTCACTAATAAATATAGATGTTCTGAAAACAGAGACTATGTTTTCTCTATATAATTTTTTTTCCCCCCTGTCTTCTATTGGTTTAAATGGCTGTCTGAAATGTCTTCTTATCTGATCTCCCAGTGGAAAATGGTGGTCATTCTTGTACAATTTTAGGTGAGAAAGACAATGACTATTCTCGCCTATATTCGTGCATGGAAGCTTTCAGCAGCTTGTCTGTATCTGTAAATGTCAGCATGAGTGTGCACTATAGTGTGTCTCCCAGAGGCCTCCGGGCTAAAGGGGTGTGAACTGGAGGTTGGCAAAGGAGGAGAAACAGCCAACCCACACGGCCCGGCCTGGTGGAAATGGCCAGTGATTTCCGAGAGGATGCTGGGATAATAACAGTGGAGGATGAGGGGAATGGCTATAGGTTATTTTTTCCTCATTGCGCTTCAGTGTGAGAGCTTTCTGTAGGCTAGCTGCCCTGTATTTTGACTTATTTGTGTGTTTCTCAGTGGTATAGTTAGCCCTGCTGTTCCCAGGTACCCCACTGCTGATATGTGAGCAGTCAGTGGGCTGGATGTGTATATGACCAACAGTGTGCAAGTTCAAACCCAGTCACTGGAATTAAATGTGACCATACCCCATGTCTGCAAAACACTATGTATATTTTATGGGTAGAAATGCTTCACTTGTGCAGATGGGGCAATTTCTAGCTATAGGAAAACTATGCACATCCATGGGAGCCCTATGAATGTTGAATGCTCTTCCTTGTCTGAATAGAATTAGAATGACCTGTCTTTGTCCCTTACAAATAAATGTAGGATATAGGAATAGAATAAGCCAAATTGAGAAGCTGTGGCTAGTATTTTTGTGCCATTATTAAGTCTAAACTAAGAGAGTATCATGACTGCAACCATGTTTTCCTCATCTAGTGTAAGATTGTGGTATTTTTGTGGGATTAGGAATTTCTCCATGGGGCCCCCAACCAGCATCTTTCATAGAGCCCCCACAAAGCCAGAAACGGCAGCCATTAGTTCAAAACTCTCTTCATAGCCATTTCTGCCAAGTCTTATCAGACCAACTGAACATGACATGCAAGTTAGTGTCATCCATGTAGTTAATCCAAGCTTTAGTCATACAAAATGTTTATAACTAAGTCTGAAAATATCTAAGTTAAATAATATGAGGATGCTATGCCATGGCAGAAAAATAAGTGCCTGTGGGATGAATATACAGTGGTGCAGGAAGTAAGTTCCAAAATGCCTGGCCCACAACCATTCCTAGACCATTCCATAAAACGTATTATGTATTAGCCTGTGTCTAACTTCAAATTTATACTGAGAACTATAGGGTATAATGTATCCGCAGACTTGTTTTACACCAGATCTCCCGCCATTGTTTTTCCGACAACTCACCATCTACACCCAAAATTGTGGCTACTGAGTCATCTCCTTCTTCATATTGTCTTTATGAGATGGCTGTTTGGTGTCATAAATTTGATTATATTTCTCCCCCTCAAGAATTAGCTTCTTGATGTGCAATGTTTATTTTACCACAATGTTTTAGTGACTCTTTGTTTTGACAGATGGTGCCCAGTTTCTGTGTTTCCCCCGCCGATTGCCACTGAGCTGCTTGAAAAATAAAACTCCAACCTACGTATCTTTAGTGGCGCGGTGAGTCGTTCTTGGGACGTGCTTGGGACACTGTGGGTGTAGCTTGCCGAACTGAATAAAACTGAGAGCAGTTCATACCCAGCTGACGAAACTGGTGTTGTTAGGCGCCGCTGTTAAACTGAATCAAAATTCTGTACCTATAATTATTTCTTTTCCTTCTGCAAAAGTAAAAGTATTTTGCTTCATATTTGTAATTAGCCTATGATCTTACATTCTTGTGCCTAACTCTACCACCAAATTATAATGCTTATTTCTGTTTACAGGTGAACTTTGATATACCGATACGATCATTGAATTGTAAACTTTAGCATAAAATCCTTTTATTTGCTTAGGTGCTTGTTTCTTGACTGAAAATCAGATATTGAGTGAATACACAGATATTGGCACATGTCCAATTAAAAACCTTTTACTGAATAGACAACTTCCACCTCTGCTGCTCAACTTGCTTTCACTTTTCTATAATTTTATAGATTTGGATATGTTCCTATTCATTTGGTTCAGAATGTTCTTACTGAAACTTTTCTTAGCAAAAGTACTCTCAGTGATTTTAACTCTCAGTTTAGTTGGCAGGACCTTTGTCTAATCTTTAAATCTTAAAGTTGTTCTCTGTTATTCCTGTTCACTGTTAAACATGCGGCAAGAATTTAAATAAGTCTGCATTGATATTAATATGGCATGCACTTATTGTATATTGCAAAATCAACAATGGAATGAAAGATAGATGTAGGAAGATTAATGTACTATCTCTAGGAGTTTGTAAATATTCACAGTTCAGGTAATCTTGAAGAAATCCATAGGCGTTTTGAGCGAGTTTGAAGATTCATCATCATTGCAGCATGCGGAATATAGGAAAAGCAATAAAAAGTAAAGTGATATTGACGGTGTGGATTCAAAGCAGTGAGTGGATCAGTGAGCACTGGCTGTTGTCATGGCGATCACCCATGCCTCCAGTCATGAGAGAAGTGACACCCACAGACACACATTAATGGTGACACATATAGAGGTAGGTGAGGGTCTATTCTTTATGTGTCACCTCTGATGAAAAATACTAAGACCAACTGCCGAGGAAAGAAGATGAAACAACAGGTGTGTATCCAAAAGGGCAGTAGATTAGATTGAACTTTATTAATCTCACAGTGGAGAAATTTACGGTATTGGGCAGGTCAGGTTTCCACCACCCACTCACTTTGAAAAAGGTGAAGCTACTGCTGCGTGTTGATTGGACGATAGATCATCCTCAACTGAGCAAAAACGAGAAGCAAGAAACCAGAAATAAAAAAGGAATATGCTTTTTAAACACATCTTGTTTTATATTAAACGAGAGGACTGGGCTAAATGTTGTACCGACTTTTTCAATAAACAAAGCTAGCGTAAATTAGCAATAGTTGTTTCCAGTAGACAGACGGCTCTGTAAAACATTGCATTTAGTTTATGCTGCATGAAACAAACTTGTGACATTACATCAGGAGTTGTTAAAATGCAGTAGCGTGCGGTGACTTTTTCAAGCAGGCAGACACCTTGACTTCATTAAGTTTTATATGACAACATTTTGATTTAATTTAAATTTAATTAAAAATCACTTGGGTAACTGCAATCCAATCATTATTTGTGTAGTAGGCTGTTTCAAACTATCTCACACTCTATATAATTACTATTAGTAACAGCTCTGTTTTGTATACAAAACAATGTCATTACAACAATTTTTTTTTCTCCACAAAGCTGGCCTTCTCTGTCACCTTATCAAAGAATCTGCCCTCAGTTTTTGTTTTAACTTTAATTCAGAAGCACTAAAATGAGGATGGATGGATGGATGGATGAGTGAGTGAGGTTACAGCCTCACAGATGAGGAAGGTTCATCAGGACTCACACTGAGATCAACAGTAGACTAGTGCACTGTTAATGCTGCTTCACTATAATAAAACCTCAAAAGAAGCCTTACACATCACACCACAAACCTCCATTTACAAACACCTCCTCACTGACACTCACCTCTCTATTCAACATGCAAATCTAGTTCATGTGACTTTTTGAAGAAACATCCTGTATTTCTTACAGTTGAGTTTGTCCAGAATAACCAGTGCCCAGTTCATTCACAGTTCTGTAATATTCACATTCACTGTCGGTGGCTCCTCTCCTCCAGCTCCACTTCTTATGAACATGTCTGACACTTAACGATGTACATGAGGCTATCATTTATACGACACGCAGTTTTATACAGCAGCATGTACTCATGAGGAACATGAACAGGGTTTAAGCTACAAACTATGACTTATCTGTAGAAACGCTCTTAGACACTGTGGCTGCGGATACTTGTGGAAAGTTTTGCTGTCTAACGCGGCGCATGCGCACTGTAATGTATGGGGCCAGAAGCTGCACAGTGCACTGCTTGTCACCTACCAGCCAGAGATCTCTGTCACTGAGCCTGAGATTGTCCACAGCACGCATGCGTGAGCCTCCAAAACAAGCTGCTGGCCCTCTGCTGGACAAGCTCATGGCAGAAACAGTACACCATGACTCCGCCTCCACAGATGACTATGTCTATTTTTTATTGGACCTGTATACAGCATTAACTCCGCCTAGCAACACCACACACCAGTAATTGTTTTCTGTTTCTTGTAGTTGTACTTCTAGGGTTGACCTAAATTTCCAGCAATGACTTATCTTAGATGCTTTAAGTTTTCTGTATAAACAGTTATGTAAGCAGGTTTCTTCTTTTGTCTAAATTACCAACTGCTGCAACATGAAGGCCACCTGCATAGTGACTTGTTGTGTTATTATGTGAGGATGAGAACAGGCTGCAAGAGCTGAGACTCACTCTATACTAGAATATCCAGACCGCAAGATTGCAGTGTATGACTGATAGAGAAAAGAGCACACTATCAGGCACTTGCAAAGTCTGGTAGAAAGTCCTGGGCTTTATTGGTAAAGATTGGTTGCCTCTGTCCTTCATTCATCTTGTTTCTTGTTCATCTTCCCTCGGTAGTTGGACTGCTGTGTAGCTCTGAGGTGCGAAAGGAAAATAGCAAATTTAGTTTCCACAGACTTGAGACTCTGAGAGAAGTAGTTTGAAATAACTTTTTAGTGGGCTCCACAAACCACCAACTCAGCACACTTAAAAAAAAAAAAGCACTAGCAACTGGAGCATTTCAGCACGTATTATATTAGATGTAGACGTGTGGAATTAAAATTAGCAAACAAACCAAAGAAAATAGTTCCATAGCAATGCAGCTGTCATTGTTGATAATCTTAAAAGGCTTAGTAGTTGCTTGCATTTAATAAACTGTGATGCAGTGAAAGAAATGCAATGAAGTACTTAACTCCAGCGCTATTACAGAAGTCTACTAACTGCCTGCTTTGGAAGAAACCAACAGTGAAACATTTAACAGTGTATCCTCTATTGTCAATGCAATTTAAATATTTTATTTTTTTCCATTCAATTTTATGTGGAATGATTTGCATAGATAGTAGGAGTAATGTTGCCTCAGATGGCTACAAACCAAAAAGATAAACTTTTCCTTTTCCTGTTGTTTCAGAGTTCGCCACAGCGATTTATCTGCCTCCATCGAACCCTACATCATCTGTATCCTCTCACTCCAGCTAACTTCATCTGCTCTTTAACCTTAAACCTCTCCTCCTTTGGTCTTCCTCTATGGATTTGGATAAAATACTGACAAACACTCGGTCGCCTTTTTTTCTTTTCTTTTTTTTAAGCCTTTTCTACAAAAAAAGTCAGATTTGATTTCTATGCCGTATAAAGTCATTGGGTGTCGTAAAAAGGTATTAGTTAGTTTGTAAAAGGCAAGTGGTAATTCCTTAGTAATTAGTAGTCTTCGGTAAAGTGGTGTTGTTAAAGGACTATGTTGAAATTCATTTGAAAATATAGGCCATTTTTCTAAATCTATACAATAACATTAGCTTTATCCACTGAATCTTCCACTGAGGCAGTTTCTCTTTTTCCCTGACAGTAAAGAGTGTGTGCTGCGTTTGAAGTGCTCCCCATAACATGTATATTTCAAATGAAACGCCGTCATGTCTTTCAAGTTCTTACACCGCTGTTACTCACACTTCTTTGTACAGCCCATCAGGAATGCCTCTTCTATCGCTCCTCTATTTGAATAGCGATGTATTCTCAACAGTGATTTATTACAGTGCAGTTTATACGAGAGATCATTCTGACGTACAACACGGGCAGAAATTATTCCCCCCTTATTTCCCAAATATCTGATTTTTCAGTGGAATCACCTTGCATTGTGTTTGCCTTGTGTTGTTTGAAGCTACTGACATTTCCATAAAGCAATGCCGGCTTCAATAGGGAACCTAGCAACTTTTCTCTGAGAGGAATTTATTTTTTCTACCTCTTTCCAATCAGCGGCGGGAGTGAAAGGACAATTGATCTTGCTATTGCTGCGCTTTTTCACCGAGAGTCTAAGAATAAACTCTACAGTCGATATGTATTGTTAAGACAGGGGATGCCTTATCAGACAGTGGCAATACACAACACATATAAATGTACCCAGCCTAAAAGTTATTATCATTTGTTATTTACGCATTCCTTTCTTCTAGTTGTATTGTTGAATAGTGATATACAAGAAACAGTGTATACAGAAACATAAATAATAAAAACAATAAGACAGAAACAACTAAGAGGGAAAACTAAAGTGCCTCAGCCAATAACTACTTGAATAATTACAGATGGAGCTAAATATGGAAATGTGTATACTAATTTAGCAGCAAGTGCAATAACTCCACTGAAAGGTTAAAAAAGCAATAGCACAGTGTGAAAATGAGCATATATCTGCAGCTGTGTGCTGTGGAAAGTATACGTTTATAATCTTATAAAGGTCAACTATGCTACTACAACACTCTGTGCATTGCTAATGTACTGTACTTTGGGGGAAAAAGTCTTATTGTAAAGCAAGTTTCACTTTGCAGTTGAGCACTTAAAGGTCCCATATTATGTTTTTTTTAGGCTTTCAATAACTTTGGACATTTTTGCATTAGTATTTCATGTTTTCAAACTTTTACATGTATGAACGTCTAGTGAGCTGTTATTTTCACTATGCACAGAACACTCGGATTAGGTGTTTGTTGACCCCTGCTGGCACCATTGGGGAATGGACAGAGCAGAAAATGGCTACTTTGCAGGGCTTTAAGCAACATGGTACTAACAGAGAGATAAATGAGCTGACTGCTTAGAAGTGACACCATTTTAAACACTTAAATTATCAGAATGAGTCCAGTGATGTTGTATGGGGTGTTTTCAGCTCTAGAGAAGGGGACGGCCTCAGTATACAGGATTACTCAAACATGACATAAATGAATGTGTTGACTCCATGTGGAAGACTGGTTCAAAAGTGTGTTTCATTTGAATATAATCAAAAAGTGATTTACATTGTATAACATAGTAGAGTATGTGTTTCTCTATCCTACCACTTTGATAATGCCTTGACTTTTTGTTTCATAAGTGTGCTCTGCTTTTTAAAAATGTAGAGCTAAGCATGTAAATCTGTTGATTGAAGAAAAAAAAATATCCAGGCAAAAAAGAAACCAAATTAAAATTATAAGCAGTTTTTTTCCACAAAGAAAAAGTGCTGAAGGTCCTTTTTCTAAAGCAATATTATTTTTGATAATGAATATACAGGTTTGTCAAGCCATGTTGCTCTACTCTAGGGTTATATGCATACATATTTGAACATTTAATATGGGCAGATAAAATGACTTGGACAGACAAGATGATGGCATAAAAACACACATAACAAGTGTCTACTACATCTTATTTCTCGATGTGTGATTTCCTCACTTGCTGAACTTGGATGTCTTTCAGACTAGTCAGTAAATGCAGCAAACGCCCGGCTGACTACAAATTCAGCTCGACTGTCCTGTAATAACAAGTTTGTTCATCACAACTACAAGTGACATAACTTTAGTAAGCATAATACAAGTAATGTTAACATAAGAGAACAAGCTGGCAACTGATGATTCTCTATCCCTAACCCACTTTAAACAGTTCAAGGAAGTTTACAGGCCAAACCTAGACCACTGAAATCATCACCATTAGACCACTAATGTTATGGCTGTTGAGTAATATTAATATTTACCTACATACGGGTCACAGTCTGGACAAACTTATCACTGATAGAAAGAGCTCTAACCATGATGTTCTCATTCTCATACACTCCTTCTCATCAATATCTGCGCCCCCAGACTCCATAACAATAAGTGCTCCATCAGTGAAGCACAGGCTGTGTCTAATCCCAATGTCAAAGGACACAAACCATGACTGTGCACTTTTGGTCCTCTTTTGCCTCAGCTGCCCACAGCCATCAGATTCACTTCAGGGAGCCATGTTGACCTGGATGAACCTCTCCAGGCTTCGATTACACAATCTGAACAGCCCTCTCCAGCTTCGAGGAAAGCTTTTGGCACTATACCTGCGCTTGGAATGGAGACAAAATCCATTTTATCCAACTTCGGCCCGGGGTTTTCTCTCTCCATCTCACAGATTAATCATAAACTGGAAAATCTGCTGGTGAACTCAAGCAGAAACTTACGCCTAGCTTTTTTCTATACCCAGATATAAGAAGTACTTCAAATCTGTACTCAAGTGAAAGTAGTGATACTCAAGTGCAGTAAGAGTGAAGGTAGTCTCCAAATTATGATTTTAAGCTGTTGTTTGTAACTGCAAGGAAAAAATACAACTGCTGCTACTACTATTACTTCTTAGAGCTACTACTGCAACAAATTCTGGTACTGCTATTACAATTACTGCAAGGCACTACTGCTACCACCACTACAACTACTCTACTGCTGCTGATGCTGTTACTACTATTACTATTGCTACTTCTTACCTGAAATCAAATTCTGATCCTTTGGATTGTGAAGTAAAAGTAATCAGAAGTAAATTACTTAAGTGAAAGTATCAAACCAATCAAGTTGGAGGAGCATTATCTGGCATGGAGCACTCACACACACAACTTGTTGGTTCAGGCTTGACGATGCCATATGGCTCTAAATGATCAAAGATCTTATATTTGACTTTGAGATTTCTCTTGAGGAAAACTGTGCTGCAATGAAGAGGAATCTCACATTAAAAAAGTCTCCGGCTGAATCTAATTGCTCCCCAGCTTCCCTCATTTCTTTAAGATGAAGCTGCTGCCATGCTGCGAGCAGAAGTCTGTGTGTATGTGTGCTCAAAAAAGAGCGTATGGGCCTTATGGTGTGAAGGATATTGCACCCTTTAATAAAAGGCATGCCACCAGGCACTGGGGAAGTGGACGGAAAACAAGGAAATGTGAAGATTTGGGGGATGGGTTTATGATTGCAAAACCTGTTTTTGATGAAAAAAGGGTATTAGGTTAAAATTATACATACATTATAAGAGTGCTTTGACAAGTCTTGTCACTAAAGGGTTTTATGGGGTTAAGTACATACAGCCCAGTAACCCGCCGCCGGGATATTTTCCCATGTTCGTCAGTCACGTCTGTCATGCTGGGAGTTATGAGGTTCATAATGTTCATTTACAAAGCTGTAGGTTTTAAGACCTGCTCCAATCAATGCACACTATACTAGCGATATTAGATTACCACTGAAACCTGTTTGGCTACAGGTAAGCAGACCAAAGCTGTGGATCTCTGCAGGAGCATGTTGGGAGCAGATTTCCTAATGGCCAGTTCATTATAGCTATGTTCAGACATTTAACAACATATTGATAGTATACACTTTAAGTAAACCTTTTGTGTCTTAGCCTTGTTTAGCTTTTCGACACAATTTTAGTAATTTCTGCAAATGATAATTTGTGTACATTAGTATATTACTACTATTGGGCATTTTACAGCAGTATCATCATTGATAAGTCAAATGAGGGCTTTTCACAGAAGCTGCTGCAGGTATATGCAGCATACTTTGACAAAGTATATAACATTTGTTCTGACTTTTTGTGTATCAAATGCTATTACCAATGACACTAAAGATGGCTTGTACACATGTATAACATACGTTTAGCCATTCTCTAGCATCAGACTGCTAAAAACTAGAAGTATAAAAGTACTACCAGCAAGTATAAAATAATCATAAACTGTCACTTAAAGTTATTGCAGAAGAACAAAAATTGATAAAACTAAAACAACTGAATAGGTGAAAATGTTTTATAAGCAACCCCAAAATAATATAACATTACATATGACATAAGTTAAAGATGCAAGAAATATCCTAACCATGAATCACATGTTAGATAGAAAGAAACAGGATTGTGCTGCCTATTTGCAGAATCCAGTGATTATAGTGTTATTCTGACATCTCAGGAGAGATGAGTGTAAATGAAGTGTTTTTATTTGTGAATGAGTCACAAAGGCTCCCGTCGACAAAGCTGCTGAAGTTTGATCATTCACAAATCAAATAGCATGCTCTGGTGTTGCTTTATATAACTTTAACTTCCCTTTACCCGTGTTTTTTACAGACAGTTTGTTTATCTGTAAAAACTACAAAAATGCAGTGACTTTGATGAACCTTCAGCAAGTATGCCTGATCAAAGAACCAGAGCAGAATGATCAGGCTTGGTTATTGTCTCTGCAGAAGTCTAAGCAGATGGTCTTAAGCCCTTCATCAAATTAAACACAACTATATTTCTGATGATTCATATTGTAAGTGACGAACACTGTCTCATCAAGTTGGGCTTATTCCACTCACTCGAAACTTTAATTGGAACAGTATTTGTTTGTTTGTCTGTTTTGTTGACTGTGCTGGTCGAAATAAAAAAAAAAATTCTGCACATTCAAAATAGTGTTCACTTTGCAAACAACTGTCAGTTCATCTGTTGAGAAATTCATGGGCAGCATTTTGGAGTTTGGTGAGAGTTAAGACAGGGCTTCAAACACAGCACTGATTAGATAAAAGTGATAAAAGCTTCATAATATTAATAATTGATAATATTATGATTAGGTTTGCGTCTTTCACAAGAGCAAAATGAGCTTGGGGCAGATTTTGCTCCTGTGACTCAATGAATATGTAAAAGAAGGCATTCTCGCCAGAATGCGCAAAATTTAAGGCATGGAAAATGCAAATTAAATCGCTTTGCAGTCACTATTTGCTTTATCACGACTATGTGAGCTAAATCTGCGTGAAAATGTAGTACGTTGGAGGAGCAGTGCAGCTTTTAGTGCACAGATGGGGCGTTGAAAATAAGTTCTAATGCTTTAACAGGGTTCATTTACAAAGATATAACAATAAGCTGTTGACTTGAAGTCGGAGGAAACAAAGAGACAAACTTTACCTGCAACACCTCTTCCTTGATTCTCTCACACTCCTCTGAACTTCAGCCTTTTACAGCTCCTGTCTCTGGGATTTCAGTCTGTTCCACGTCTTTTTAAATCCTTACAATGAAGACTAAGGAGTCTTTAAACGCTGCATAAAGCCTATGAGTGTCAGTCCTGTTGTGTTTATGCCATTGCCTCCCAATGCTCATCTGTGACGCTTGATTGACAGCTGCCCACAGTGGATTGAGGCTGCACTGCTGTTTAATGTACAAGCGAAGGACATCGAAAATATTTTTACCATCAGCACTGGATATAGGCTGCTACATGGTACATTTTGTGTAATTGTTTGAAGGGTTACTGGCTCTGACAGACAGTGAATATGATTTTATTTTTCCTCTCTGTCCACTTGTCCCACACAGAGGATTAGGTCATGTGACTCTGGTCAGTGTCAGAATCACATGACATTTAACAAAGATTGACTATGGAAATTTAATAGAAGAAAGTAAAATGCAATAAAATGCATGGACGCGGGAGCACCCCCAACTGTTGAGGGATGTTGTAACTGCAACCCCAAAAGGTTTACAAAAATAAACTATGTTTTATTACACATATTTATTACAGATATTTATTACAGATGAATTGTGTTCTCTTCATTAGTCATAAATATTGTAATTTTCCAACGCTGTTTAAAGCCTTGTTGTTGCTCAGTTATTGAAGCAGTGTTAATGTTCTCCAGCTTTGTCTCAAAAGACAATAGGCTGGATCTTCCACATCTTAACTCAGGAGGTGGATCAGACAGTGGCACAGAAAGGGGCCTTATCCCAATTCCTGTTCTTTAGACTGGACACAAAACTTAGTCTTAAGAGGTTGGACGTGGGCTTGGGTGAGGGAGGAAACGAAGTGCCTGGCTGCCCGCCTCTCAAATGAGGAAACGATGAGTTGGTGAAGCAAAGCTTCTGCTCAGGAGTTGGTCCCATGTGGCAGAGCGTGCGCGGCTGTGCTTAGAGCAGTGCCCACCTACTCTTGTCCGGTGCGCAAGGATCATGTAGAGTACGCGCCCCAGCTCACCGCAGCCTCTTGCCGCTGGCTCACGCTCTTTCAGGGCGCCAGGCGCGGCTGAAAAGCAAGACAGTGTGTGTAAATAACACACCAGATTTAGTGCCATTTTGCTGCCATCTCAATGCATTTTTCGCTTTTTGCGTGTCTCTCTTGAATCAGTTTCCGATCCGCGTTAAATGGTAGTCTCACATCAGCAGGAGAAATATATGGGGACAGTGGCTTTGTCAGAGACAGAGATCACGTTGCACTATGGTCATACTCAAAAACAAGTCCAAAAATTAGCCACATAAAAGGATACTGTATGAAAAGTGTGCAAGTTGCTATAACAATAGCATGTCCAGTCTAAGAGTAAACAGGACAGTAGCCAGAGGAGCAGCGCACACCCCTCACCTGTCCGGAGCTGTGATACAAGGGAGCACTGCCCTTAAGAACGATGAGCGCGAGGGCACACAGCAGATTTTATGCAAACGAAAGATGATTTCTCTAACGTGCAGCCTTCGCCGATGCAGAGGTAACATTGGCACACAGTGCAGAGATCTGTGGGCTGTGGCACACCGCGCTTCAACAACTGCGTGGCCACTACTTGCTCATAAGAACAATACCCAAAATTAGCCCATGTGAAAGGTTTGAGTGCAAAGTGTGCAACTGGCTAAATGCTTCTCAGTCTAAAAGGCAGACAGGACAGTAGCCAGTGGAGCAGATCGCTGAGGCCCACACCCCGGCCCTCACCTGTGTGCAGCTGTGGCACAAAGCAAAACAAATGTTTTCGGTTCAAGAAAAACTTGCTGCACTACACATTGTGGTGTAATACGTCATTTACTTATCAGTAAAATAGTCTAAAAATGCCAAATGAAAAATAACCCCCAGTGTCGCACACAGCCCAGCATGGCAGCGCCCCCATGTGAAATTGACTTCCTGCGTCCATGATAAAATGATTATCCCTCAAAGACAGTGAACAGTGTACTACAATCAGTCCTGTTATTTGAGGCTGGACTCTCATGTTGACTTTTGCGATTGCATTGCTATGAAGAAAGATCCAGTCGAGCTGAGCACAGACGGTCCCTTTATTGGTGTCTTTTGCTCACGCAAAATTCTCATTTACATATCAGATTTGCGGCAGCAATTATTTGCGCAGTTTCCCATTGTATATATCATGCAACACGCCCACAAGCTGCACTCGCAATTTAACACCTGTCTTAGTAAATGTGGCCGTTAATGCGCCGTGGGCTGCTCTCCCACTTTTCATTCAGCTTTATAAATGTGATTTGATTTGGCCTGATTACAAACTATTTACTGTTGTTTAACACTAATTGAGCACAGGGAATGAAAATGTTTCTTCACCATTTGTTTATTATTTGTTTTCAAGCAAATCGAATGTGACTGTATCTGATCAGAATATTTGAGCCTTTCATAGAATGAACGTGGTTGACCCGTTAAAATTACTTTCTTCATAAATATAAGTAAGTTATACTGTATTTTAATGTTAAGCAAAGGCCAGTATAATGCCTGGTCCATTTCAGAGACACTAGTAGAGTAAGGACATCTTTAAACTAAGTGAGCAGCCTTATTTTGGACTAGCTAAAGCTTTGTTATATCAGTTTTATTTGTTGCAGACCATATAACTGAGCAGTATTCTAAATGAGACAACACTAGAGATCGTACAACCTCTTACTCTAAAGAAGTTACGAAAGAGGAACTCCTTCTGATGACAGCAATACCTTTGCCCATTATACTGATTACGTGGTCTGTATTATCCAGACCTGAGGACATATCTCTGGTAAAGCATTTAGAAGACTTTCCACTTTTTCCACATTTACAGTTGTCAGATCAAAAACACACTGCTGGTCTCTCATAATTATTTTTTTTATGATCATAGATGAAAATGTAGAATCCCCACAACTCATTCCAGATTTTCATCTTATCATTTTAAAGTTATAAAATGTGTTAAAATAATTAGCAATGTCTTCAGGTTTAATAATGAATATGTCATCAGATTCAGTATGGGTTGGTAAGAAATTCTTATTCTGTGCCCAACTATTAAACGTTTTCCAAATCATTTTACTGTTATTGCCTCTCTAAATTTCTGCTGGTAGTACTGTTTCTTTTTATATCTCTTTTATTTAGAGGTGGAGTTTCTTAAATTACAGAATCTAACCCAGTCAAGTGGACAGTCTGATTTAGTGGCAGCAGTCTTCGCACCATTTCTCTCAAACATTAAGGCTTTTATCTCTTCACCCAAACAAGGTGCATGATTTTACTTAGCAGCTCTCCTCTTCAAAAGAGCATGCTTATCTATAATTTGAATGAAAGTGTTATTAAACATACCCACAGCAATCTCTGGGTCAGACTCAATAGAACAAATGTCCTCCCAGTGAATCTTTTCCAGATGGGAAAAAGTTATCTATGGTTACCTCTTTGTACAATCTTTTATAAATACATTTTTTGTCCCACTTTTATGATGTTATGGCATGACTTAGGGATGTTAGTGTAAATGTGGTCTATGCAAGTTGTAGTTTTGACTCCTGTAGCATTTATTTTCACTCTTGTTAGAATTGTAATTAACTGGGTTAGGTTACAAGCAGAGCACAAGGCTAATTTCTTTCTAACCAGACATCCCCCCCCCCCCCCAACAAATTAATGTTCATATCCCCTAATAATATTCTCCCTATTTTTTTCTGACACTCTACCTAGCATTTCACAAATTTGCTCACAATAAAATATATTTAAATTTGGGAGTCTATAAACATGTCCAATCAAAACAGGCTTTCCATTGGGAGGTTGTAGCTGAACCCATACATTTTCTATATTATGTGACATAAGATCTGGGCAGACTTTACTTTGGAAATTATTCTTAATGTATAAGGCTACCCCTCCTCCAAATGTGTTTCTTTCTTTCCTGTTTAATGTGTAGCCATCAATGTTTAGCTCATCGTTATCAATGTCCAGGTGTGTCTCAGAAAGAGCAGGTCATGTACAGTCATTAACAAAAAAACTTAACTATCGTTTAAAAATAGTATATCAGTCAATAAAATGTTGAAATTTTCAGGTTAGAAAAAGATTAATTTAACTATTATTGTTCTTGAATATGCAGATATTGTATATCAAAATACCATAGCCTTATATATTCATCCACTCAATGTTGTATGTAACAGGCAGTGCAGGTTCATGCTCAGCTGCTCCTACAAGTCCACACCACTGTGTCATGTATGAACAACTGCCCTGGCTCACACTCTCAGCCAGAAGACAGCTTCACAGGCTACAGCTCATTTTTAAGTGTATTTACTTCAATTATCCTACATATTTAAAGCAGTATTTAAACTTACTGCACACTGCTCATATATTTTTTTACTGTTCCTAGAGCTAGGAAAGAAACAGGAAAATATGGTTAAGGATGGTTAGGATGATTCCAAGGGCCCGTGGCTGGCAGGGGGGCCCAGGAAAAATCCCTGCATATAGGCCTGTTCTGTTGTATACATTTTTTTAGATTTTATGTTTTGCTGTATTATTTACAATGCCGGGGCCCTGAATATGATTATTATTATTTAATAAAGTCATTCAAAATAAACCAACAAAGTCCTTCAATTTTCTAAGAGCCCCCTCCCCAAATGGTTCAGTCCGCTTCCTAACCAGGCCCGGGAAAGACAAGAGAAGTTGCTGCTTCTGTTTGTGACGCAGCTGACCTCAGTATTGTCAGCATGTCCCACTTCCAACATAAGTCCGGCTGTAAAAAACGAAAGGCAAAAAGGGAAAGAGAAGAAAGGGGAACGTAAGGGCGGCAGTACGTCACCCAGTTTTTTTTTTCCAAAAGAAAGGTCTGTATTAACTAGGGACGGGCATGGAAACCCGGTTCTACCCGAGAACCGGTTCTAATTTTTCCAATCCATCGGAATCGTCTGCTTCTGCCTTTAACAATCCCTCTTATCGATGCCGCTTTGGGCAGCTGTGTTTGTGTGAGCAGGTTTTGCTCCAAGACCTGCCCCGCTCCCGAGCAGCGCCTCTAACCTTTTTACTTTCACTTCGCTGCAAAAGTCGTCTTCGACATAGCCTACAAAGCACGGTGCTCATCGTGCAGTGCATGTCGTTCTCCTCTCTCTAATTAATGTACACGCGCTCATGGGACACGGCAGCGCAGAGGTTGAAGACGCACAGAGCCTGGCGCTCACACGTCCCACTGCGTGGACACGCCAGAGTGAAGCCAGAAAGCCGCAGAGGTAGGAGCTAAATGTCCACGCACTGTGACAGCAGGAGCTCATTCCCCTGCATAAGAAATACAGTATGGAAGGGAGCGAGTGATAGAAAGAGAGAAATCTCTTTAGAAAACGCTGAATACTGTTCCACCTGTCTGACCCTCACCTGTCTGACGCTGATGTGGCCCCTCCCTGCTTTGCACTGTCACAGTAACACAGACTACTGTTTAGTTTAATGAGTGGTTTATTTAGACAGACAGGTGCAAAGCTGCTTCTTCTGCCCCTAAATCAACATTAAAGTCACAATCCTTTTTATTTAAAAAGCATACATTTCCAGTAATTTACTTCTGTACATTCAATACATGCTACTTCTGTTTAGTGGGCCCAGTTTAAAATAGGCCCACATACAGGAAAATAAAAATAAGCTTCTATTTCTGCTTTCATAATAAACTGTATGGCCACAAATCTAGTTTATTTTTATTCAGAGATATATCAGGAATCCATAAGTGAGTTGATAAAGAATTGGATCGATAAGCAGAATCGACAATGGCATTGACATTGATAAAATCTTATCAATTCCCATCCCTAGTATTAACAGTAGTTTGAAATAACGGTGAAAGGGGTGGAATTTCTGGGCTAATTATAGGCTAGTGTACTTTGGTTCGCTGTTTGCCTTTAATAATGATATGAAACAATGAAAGTATTAATGCTGTGCCAGTAAGTAGCTTAAACAGACAGCAGAATAAGTTAGTTTTTTAGTTAGTCTATTTGGTCTTATAGCAAAGTATGAATGTTATTTAATGTTGCACTGCTGTAAAACGTCCATCTAAGAGGGGTAAATGAGTGTTTTAATAAGCTATGTTAAACCTGGTCCTGAAAAACTGTTGGTGGGGGCCCAATGTAAAATCTTTTCAGGGGGCCCAGAATACCTGGTGGCACCCCTGTTTCCTCCTACTTTCTACACTGCGGTAAATTTGTGAAATTTGTGTAAACTGAGGACCCCCTTGAAAACAAGATGATTCAGCTCAAGGGGTTATTTCTCTCAATAAAAAAAGTCAAATATAAATGCTCACAAACTGTTTGTAGTAAGGAGCGATTCTCAAGGACTTTGTTTCTGAGACTACATACATTGATATGGGCTATGGAGAACACTTTACAGTTGTAACCAGCCTATGTGTAACAGTCACATACATGTAGCCCTACTCTCATTAAGGAACAATATTACTGCTTTTGATAAGACTGTAGTCTAGGTTTAACAAGCAATATTTCAAATGACATCCATTGTTATTCTATTAGATTCCCCCTCACAAACATGTCGCCACTTTATAATGGTTCCCTAATTTCATTTTGACTAATGGCTCAAATCTACTGTATCTTGCCTCTGAGTATGAAAGAGGAATGTTTTCTCGCTGTCAGACTGAGCGTATTGTTAGATGTGTAATGAGGCAGAGCTGCAGGTAACGAATGCTTACATGTTGCACACACACGCACGCACACACACTTCCAGCTGAAGAGAATGCCAAGTGCTCAACTGTAATTAGCTGGTGATGTAGTGGCTTTTGTTCAGTCTGATTAATTATCCTGAGCTTTGCAAGTGTATGGAAACAACCAATTAACTTTATCCCAGTTTCGAATTCCAGGTTCTCATTCAATTACTAAAGATGCTACATGCAAAAGGTCAGCAGAGGTTGGTTACAGTTGGCTAAGTAAAGGCACATTTGAGTGCTTGCAAAAGGCCAGAGAGGCAATTTACTAATCCACTTATCATTACCACTGTGCTGTTTTTCACATTTTCCACTCAATCTGCCTGCTACATCAATTATAAATGGCTGGGAAAACAAGTCGAGCGGTGGTATGTGTGACGCGGCATACACCCGGCTAAGTGACACGTTGTCAGGGAAAATTTAGCCCCTGATTTCTGAAGTTAACTTAAAAGCCATTCGTCTGCCTTGAACCAAAATTGTTTTCCACAGCCATCAATTCTGCACGTCGCAGACTTTTGAAAACAACAATTAATACTGTAGGAAAAAGCGGGAATACCAAGTGAGGAGGCTTTTAGGCTTTATTCGGTTAATTTTGTGTCCTGTCACATACTATTATGGTGCTGAAAGCAGGGGCTAAGGGATTGACTGGAGAAGCCACTGTGGTTTTGAGCCGCCGCTGAGTTAATTAGATAGATTTACTGGAGGAAGGTGATTGCGGGAGGCCGAGATGATCAGAGCGCTCTCAGGGTCAGCGCCGATGTTATTTACGGACTTGTGTGTGTGTGCATGTGTGTCTCATTACTTCACCTCTCCAATCGCACAAGAGATTTATGGCCACTACAAGGAGCTGGTAAAAAAAACTACAGCGAGCCAGGCCAGGTCCTCCCAAAGTCATCACCTTTATGGCTTCTGCTGTGCTTTTCCAACGCCAGGTGGAAAGCAAACATCAAATAGCTTTTATTAAACACTGTGTAGTTGTAAGGCCTTAACCCCACTGGAGCGGTTCTTCTGTATTTGGACAGGGGTTTTATTCCCCCACAGGGAGCCAAAAACTCAAGCCACAAGCCCGAATAAATAGAGAGGGTTGTGATAAGAATGGCAACCAGTGTCAAAGCCTTCTAAAGTACCTGAATAAAAAGAGACAAAGGTGAGAGCTGCAGAGGGTTAACAGTATGCAAAAATGTCCAATGGGTGTTCTTTGAGGATGAGTAGACAGAAAAACAACTTAGAATCACACATAAGCTACCATTTAGAGTCTATGGCAGCAGTCAAATTAAGCATCCAAGGCATTCTGTATCATTCATGAAAAAAGTAAAAATCCATTATTAGTACTTGGTGCTAAAGTACCTATGACTGTGGTGACCAATTAAAGAAAAAGGAAATGGACTGAACCAGATTGAAAGAAAAGTTAAGTTATTAAACACAAGTTATTAAACACAAGTTATTAAACACTGCAGTGTGCTGTTGATTGGAAGATAGAGAATCTTTACTTGAGAAAAAACTAAGAAGCAAAAAAGAAATGTTGTTCTAGGAATGGTCATTGTTAACAAAAGGAAAAAACTATAGTGCTAGTTCACATGCTAGCTAAATTTGATTTTAGACTGAGATGGCATCTGGCGTCTCCCACAGTGGGACACAGGATGTTAACACAGCTCGTAGCAAATGTATCTGTTTTAGCATCCAGCATTGCTGTTTTTTTATTCACCTGTTGTCATGGCATGATGGCTAAACTACTCATTAAGTTAAGACATAGCTAGATTTTTAGTGTGCTAAAAAGCATGGTTGGTTATCAAGCTATTATGAAAAGTTCTAGTGATATGCTACTCGGTGCTGGTAGCTAAACACAAGATAGCCTACAGAAAGAAAAGA
Organism: Bostrychus sinensis; assembly: GCA_020698575.1. NCBI lineage: Eukaryota > Metazoa > Chordata > Actinopteri > Gobiiformes > Eleotridae > Bostrychus > Bostrychus sinensis. The sequence continues at coordinate 12,562,180 of CM036255.1, forward strand.
TATGCATAAATACCACCAATGTTTTAAAATAAAAATACAAAGTAAGATACTGTTCTTTTGAAAGACTTGAACATTTTAATGGTGATTTATTTTTCTGGGAGTTAAATACATATTTATTAATTTCTGTTAAATTCTCTTCAGTGAGTATACCAAGGACTAGCTATATGTAGCAGAAGGGTTGTAGGCCTTTATGAACTGAATATGACTTATTGTAAATAGAAAAAGTCTTTAGAAGATGGTGGTGTTTGTAACTAAGATACAAATGTCCTCCTTGTATTGGCGAGCCCCATCGAGGCTAAATAAAAGCACTTTGTGTTAATAGGCCTTATTGAGCCAGTTCGATTGGGCTGAAATTGGCTTGTAAGGTTTTGACTCCAGAGGAAGTCCTCCCCAGCCACGTGTTCATCAATTACCCCTGATGTCCAATAACTGTGGCGTATTGATCTCTTTCTCTACTATTTTGCTGGTATCCCACAGTGTTTTCTGATGTGAGCCTGACCGCTGCTGTCCCAGCCCCCACAACATACACTGCAGACATTAAAAAGCAGCTCAACCCTGGCCTCTCCCAGGCCTTACTCTGCCCACTGCCAGAGATTAAAAACTGCTCAAAAAGTGGGCACAAACCAGGCAGACACAGAGGGGAGAGCTGAGGGGCCTGAACCTGTGACTGACAGCTGTCAGAGCACCATCATGGACGTCCTCCACAATATCCAAACCCATCCCATTGGGAAAAAAGTGGCTACATTTGTGTAAATGTATACTCGTGTTTGTTGTCTATCAGACTAAGTTTCTAAACTTCATAATCACGAGCCATGTGGATGTGGAGAGTAAATCTTTTAGTGACTTCATTCTGTTAGACTTTCGTTTTTGTCCCACAAATGCCTTAATACTTTTATTTTGGAGGCAACTAATTGTACATTTAGGTTTTTTTGTTTTTTTTCCTCTCCACAGAGCCTAACGAGCGAGAGCAGAGTCAGTCCGGTGTCCCTGACACCACTCCCACTGTGAGAGGGGAGGCAGGGGCGGAGGGGACAGAATGGTAAATGCAGGGCTGCGTGGCATTTTTAGGAAAATGACCCACACCTGGCAACTTCAGGACTGGGACAAGCGCACAGGGAGAGAGACGGCGAGGGCATGGGTGCACCGGGCTGTGGGGACCGAGGCACAGGTCTGGTAATGAGGTCAAATACTACATCACCCACAGAAGTACTCACTGTTTGACCCTAGGAGGGCAGCACGGTTTTCACCACAAAATGTGAATTTAGACCTTTTTTTTACAAAATGGTCAAAAATAAGTCTATAATAGTGATAGAAATAGCGATAGTAATAGTGTGATGTGCCACTAAGGCCCCGTTTGTACATCTGAACAACTAAAAAAAAAAAAAGAAAAAAAAAAAGCTCTTTAAGGCTAGGAGACAACTGCTCTGGCTTACAAGACCATTACAGTACCACAACAGAATGGTTACACCATAGTACTAGGGGTGTAAAGATACGTTTTTGCAACGATACAATATGTATTGATTAGAATTATTTCAGTACAATTCAAGAATGATATTGGCTAATTTGTAACGATACAATTCATATCAACAGCTTTATATTGATACAACAACAGCAACTTTTTGCCAAAAATCATAAAAGTACACTTTATGTAGCACCGCGGCTGGAGTTGATTATGTCAACAGACAGAGAGCAAAAAAGCTGAATATAACATTTTATTTCATTAAAAACACAAAAAATAGCTACATCCAGAAAAATGTATCTTATTTTAACATGCAAATTTCTAATATTGATATTTCTGATATTATAGATTTTTCTCCATGTATATCGATATACACTTTGTAGAAAACGATACGATACAATCATTACACCCCTACAAAGTACACATACACAGTACAGAATGGGACTGTGATCTGGCATGTGCCCTCACAGAGGAACACAATTTAAAAAAAAACTCTAATCAGAGTAATTTTGGTGCAGTACATAATTGTATTGACAACAAAAATATCCATTATATAGAAATCATTTTTATAAAAGCCCGCTAGTCCTTCTAATAGCTGTGTAAGTACAAACCAAAACAAACAGTTTGAACTTTTACTTGGAAATGAAATCAGTATGGCTACAAAGTACACATTAATATCTACATTAATATTTACAAGATGTGACTTACCAGCTAAACCTTGTGACATCAGCAAGGAAGCACAGTTATTGTTTTATTCATCTGTATATTGCACAGCAACATTTTGCCAACAGACAGGGATAAAAAAGAAAAGCAACATAAACTAAGTAAAAAATTGACCCAATTATTACCAGTTGTTAACAGAAATATTCATTATTTTGTTCATTCATCTTCTTCCACTCATTTCTGTCAGGGATTGCAGGTGACAGGAGCCTATCCCTGCTATTATTAATCTTAGAAAGGGTACAACCACGGACAACCATTCAGTCTCATATTTATTCTCTGAAGGCTATTTAGAATCACCAGTCCCTTACACATGCTGTCTTTGGACAGTGGGAGGAAGCCTGAGCACCTGAAGAGCACTTTTGGTAGAACAGGGAGGATGTAGTCGGCTGGTTTGGGAAGTCAGAGCACTAACTGCTCTGCTATTGTGCATAGTAGTGGTTATCAATCTGATTTTTATAAGAACTGTTAATAACAAAAATAGTTGAGGCTTGTCTCTACTAAAAATAAGAATTACCATCTTTTTGGTTTCTTTGGTGTCCTCTATTGAAAAATGTATTTGCAGAGCTACATCTTAAGCCTGGGACACACCAACCCAATGCCCAACTGTTGTCAGCAGAGGTGGGGCGGCTGCTTTGTCTCCTCACGTCTCCCTTTGTCGCCACTAAAAGAAGCTACAGACACACCAGAGCAATTCTGGCCCAGGATGGAGGAGCAGTACGTTAGTTCTGCACATGTGCAAGACGTAATATCTATTTACAACAGCAGGTGGCGCAAGTCACTAAACTCCACGGATATATAAGACTCATGTAAACAAAACTCCACAACGCTCACATGTTTAACTCAAATATTTATCAGTGACTAATATTGATATGTGCTAAAAGAAACACGTCTTATAAAAGAAATAAGTAAAGCAGACTGGATTATTGCAGCTGTTTGCCTCAGAGGAATGATTATATTTTCATCTGCACGTCCACAAGCAAAGGTAAGCTAACTGCTGCACATTTCCGTCACAGATGTGGGAAACATAATTAAGTAGTTGTAGAACATAAAGTTTCTTATATTGTTACGTTAAATGTAAGCTGTTTGACAAATTGTGAACGGGACACACAGCCAATCAGAGCGCTCGTTGCCGATTTGACATGTTCAATTGTCCAGAACTGGGTCCAACTGTCTCCTACTACGTCCGATGCTGCAGAACACACCAAACAGACTCACCGACCACGTCAAACTGTCCGACCGTGCCAGATGGCCGATAATCGTCCCGGCCTTTACAGGATCTTAAACAGATTGCCAGATTTACTAACTGTATAGGTCTTAGGTAAACACACCATCCCATTATGATAAAAATCTACGAGCCTGGCTGCTGGTGAATGCATTTCTTGTTTTTATTAAAAAATAATAGTGTGACATCAGGAGACAACATCAGGGAGAATGTTTGTTTACTGAAACTCAATTACCGAGCGTCAAAAGCATCTCAGTTCTGATTTGGTTGCGCAAAATATGCCTGGTTAACGCCTCCTTAACTCAATTACATCTGATACGATAATAAGGCTAGTTTGGTGAAATGTGATATGTCTCTGAGCCGCCTGTGGGAGAGCCAACATCTGCACGGCTGTATGCTTTGAGTGAGAGTAACAAAGGGTGCAGAAGATAACGCCATAGGGGAGAGTGGAGAGTGAGACCGTCAGTGCATGTGAATAGAGATATGTCTTCATATTAAAAATCCATTCAGCTCTGTCCATTCCTTACTTTTTTAATCGAAGGAGGTCTCTGGCTCTAGGCATCTCTCTGTCTGCTGCTACCTGACATCTAGCAGGTGGCGGGACAGATAAGTGATGCTGAGTAGGGGATTTTCAAATATTCTTGTGGATCATTCAGTCATTCTTTGTGCATTGGAAGGGGATTGTATGAAATAATCAGCTCCTAGAATTAAATAACTTACACATTTAAATCAGTGAAAGACTCAAAATGATAATGTAATTGAGCTAATATTGCACATATATAGAGGAGATAGACTGTATAGGATACTGAACTATATTTTGCAGGACTTTTTTTGCAGGTTTTATAATATTCTATGTTTTGTTGTGTGTCCCAGGCATTTTCCAAAATTAAATTTTATAGATGGGGTGTGTAGTTTATGACTCTTTGGTGGCATCTGGTGGTGAAAGTGCAGTTATGTGTCTTGTGCACTTTTTACTTGTTAAATGAGCAAAGCTGCTATTGTGAGCTCAGGGGTTAAAGGCACAAAGAATGTATTGAGTGATATAAGTTGAAAATCTGAGGTGAAAAGTAACTAAATACTTTTATTCATGTAATTTTTGTGAGTAGGTTTTTTTTTTTTTTTCTTTTTGTGAGAAAATGTACTTTCTGAGTATGTTTTCGAAACCATAATCACAAAATATAACTTTTACTCAAAGTTTGAAAAACTTGAAATGGATAATAGTATGTTTTTTTTTTTTTTTTAGCTTGGTGGCTAATTGAGTGCCATACTTGTTTTATATTTTGAAGATTCTTGGTTTGAGCCAGGTTTAGAGTAGCAGGAGTAGTCGTAGTTCATTTTTCAAAACAATATTTTAAAAAGTAATTTGTACTATTTGATCTACATACTTTAACTTGTAAATATTTTTTTTCTTCCACTGCTTTCTTCTTCTGCTAAAACTACAGTTCAGTCTTTTTCTTCAGACATCCTAGTCAAAGGCCTCTACTCTAAATAAACCTTTTTATATTTGCATCACTTTGAATTTGCATGGTGTAAGACATTGATTGTGGTGTTTATTAAATCTCCATTAGGAGCTGCTGTGTGGGAGACTTCAGCTGCTGTGCTCAGGCCCTGCGTACTTCAATTTAAACCTGCTTTGCTTTTATGATTCCATTATGCAGGCTTTGGCATATGGCATTGACTAATGGAATAGCCTTTGCTTCTTTGTATAATATAGCCTGCTGTATGATGTGCTTGAGCAGGCCTCGAAGTCAGAGAGATAAAGATTGGTAGTAGTATAGCTCAGTGCACTAGATGAAAACATATTTGAATTAATTCTCTTGAACTGGTTGTTTTCAAAATTTTCACACCAATTACCACCACACGAAATGTTTGACTTTCAAAGTACCATCAATGATGAACTAAAATGGGCCTAAATCTTAACCCAAGTCTAAACTGATGAACAAAATATCACTAAGCCTTGTTTAAGCCAGGACTGAATCCAGAACTAAACCAGGAATAAATGCAGGACTAAATATGAAGTAAACCAGGACTTAACTGTGCCTAAACCAGGAATAAATCAATGACTAACTCAGGGTTAAACAAAAACTAAGTCTAGGACTAACTGAGGACTAAACTAGGACTAAACTAGGACTAAACCAGGATTAAACCAGGAACAAATGCAGAACTAAACCAGGATTTGATCAGGTCTAAGCACGACTAAATGTGGGACTAAACTGAGTCTATATCAGGACTAACCCAGGACTAAATCTATAGGATTAAATCCAGGACTAAACCAGGAATCAATCCAGAAATAAACCAGGGTTAAACCAGGACTAAATAAGGGGCTAATCCAGGGCTAAGCACTGGTCTTTACATTATATTTCAATCACATCAAGAGCAGGAATGAGAAAAGAATAACTGCCTCAAAATCAAACTAAATCAAGACCTGAACTCCAAAAGAACTTTTATTACCACTGTAAGAAGCCTGCGAACCACTAGTTACAACCATCCCACAGTCTGAGAACCACTGCTCTAAAGTACAAATTGGCCCTATATATGTTGGTATTATTTGCTACCAGTGAACAGTCCCTATCCTGTGCTTATTTGATTCATGTTTGCAGCGGAACACCTGCTCGAGGCAGTGAATTCTCAGCCCTCGTGCTCCAGCTCACTGAACAACACTCAAAGGCCTGTGGCTATACTCTGAAATCTCACATCTTCACACAATTTTTTTTCTTTCTCGCCTGCCAAGAAATTGTAATCATTGGAAAGTATCTCAGTTGCGCTACAGTTGACTTGACCTCCCACATTCTTTCTAATGGGAGAATAGGGGCCTTCCTGACAGCACTGAATGCCCCATTAGTTTCATTTTATCTGTACAACATTGCCCCCTAAAGTTAGATTGGTGCATCTTCGCCAGGATCCCCTTGAGGGAACGTGTCAGAGGACAATGCTGCAACGCAATATAGTGCTGTAATTTACCACCAGCCGCTCCCAGCAAATTGACCACGGATGCACCCCACTGTATTACTCTGTCACATTCAATTTGAGGAAGGCACTCAGGTGTACGTACAGAGCGTGTTTTAAATCTACAGGGACATGCAGATTCAAACAGTGCAATGCTAGAAGGCCACTATAAAGGAATAGAAACCTTTTTATTGGGTAAATTTGGGGCAGAAAATAATAGTAACTGTATTGATCTTACAGTAGTATACAACCAAAAAGCAGTATATCATGGAGCAAAGCATTAGGATTGAACACTACTGCAAATTTGTTTTTATTGCATTATCAACAAATGCAATATCCACAGGTCTTAAAAAGTTACTTGATATGTGACACTTTGCAGGCTATGCTAAAACAGTTGACCAGTCAGATCTTTAATTTGCATTATGGAATGACTAAACAGATAAAAAGCATTATAACGCACAAGCTATAATAGAGCTTTGCATTTCTTTATATAAGACACTTTAATTTTTACTAACTTCAAACTTTTTGTTTTACTTTTACTAGGCTAGCTAGTTGCATGGCTTTATTGTAACTGTTGGGTACCACCAAGAGAACACACAACAACATAAATGTGTGTCCTTTGAATGCGTAGTTATCTCAGACTTCAAATATTTGTAAAGCTAGAGCGCCCTCTGGCGTCAGGAAGTCTTAAGTTACATGTTGACGTTTCCGGCAGAGGCAGACATATTGCTTACTGGAGCAATTTCTGGAAAGCTACACAAGAGCGGATTTAAAACTCAGATATTTCTTTTCTAACCAAGAAACGCTTAAATCACACAGAAGACCATGGGTAAGGGGTTCATTGAGAGTATTATGTAAGATTTGTGGGTGACGCGGCCGAGCTGCGGCGTCGTTAGTATTGATTACGAAATCTTTACTGTCAGTGTTTAGCTAACGCATGTTGCTAAGTTAGCTGTAAAGCTAACTTGCTTTTTTCAAGAACTACACCCAAAATTAACTACATATATCTACTTTAGTATGTCACATTCGTGTATGTGTCGTCAAGTTTTATATGAAATATGAATAACTTTAAGTATTCATTACACTATCAATGTAAAAACCTTTTAAAAGAAAAGTGTTTGTTAGCCAGTTTAAAGTACGTTAGTTAGCATAAATATATTCAGCTGTCCTCAGCTGTGACTTGGATCTAAAAGTATTCTCTGATATTAGAGATAACCTACAGAACATGGAGCTAAATGTATTTATAGTAATACTGATGCCATTGGTAATTGTGAATAATATTGATGATAAATCTCTTGTTCTTTCTTATTTTGTTGTTTCTATGTTTTGGTTTATTTAGAGCTACGCTTAAGGACTTTTGTGTTGTATGTCATTGTGACCTAGCTATACCCCGTGACAAATGGGAAGTTTTCTCCAGTATTAATTTAAAAAAAATCATTATCATGTCCTTTGCCCGAGGCTAAATTAATCTTAGCCACGTTAGCTCCATTAGCTAACCTTGGCCTTAAAAACACTTGAGGTTATTGGACGTGGGAACTGTGTCAATGCGTATTGCTCTGTTTGTACAACCACATGAGCAGTTTAAACAATGTCATTGTTTGATGCATTAATATGTGAAGCATATAAACAAAATTAGATTTGCCATAGATACATACTGTATGTTGGCTCTAAAGGGCTTGTGGGGACAAATGTAAATACAATATCTTGATTTATTATTATGAACATTAATTATTGCTATATTTTACTCTTGCTTATTTAAATTATTTATATATTATCATCATGTAAGTGTTTTTCCTGTTTGTGAAGGCCTGCCAATGTTTTAAGACATTCACACTTTGTTTACCATAACCTGGGTGTGTGTGGCATCAGTCCTTTGGATGTATTCTTTGTGTACTTTTTTACTCTTAAGTAGAAACTCTTACCAAACTGCAGTTGTTTTTTACTCATGGTCTCAATGTGCGGCCCTTGTTTAGATATTTAACCCCAGAAACATTCTGTGTTTTATTCCAAGGCTTTTGGCACAGGAGGGTGGCACAGTACTGCTCTGGTGGCAGATTTCAAAGATGTACCCAGTCTTTTTTCCTCTGTACAGCTCACAGTAACACCCCATGTGGTCTGCTCTGTGTTCTGCTCTGGTGGCATGATTTCACTTCACAAAAGAGGATGGGTAGTTTGTCCTGTGTGGGCATCAGTTTATGCTCACCCTGCATTTTAGGCCCACCGAATAAATACTTCCTTTATAGCAAAGTGCATGTTAAACAGCATACCTTGTATTGTCTGCCCATGTGCAAATCTAATCTGTTTAATATAATTTACTTCTTATTGTTTTATATTGCTGTCCTATTAATTGTGTAATGACCTGCAGGAAATAACCTTGGTTTGTTTGATTTGAACAGCATACTTACAATAGTGCCTATATATGTGATCCATTAGAGCCGTCAGCCAGTCCGGCCAAGGATAACTACAGGATGAACCGCTACAAAAACAAAGCACTGAACCCAGAAGAGATGAGGCGCAGGAGAGAGGAGGAAGGCATTCAGCTCAGGAAACAGAAACGGGAACAACAGGTCTCACCACAATCTTGTTTTAAATACTGAGAAGATGGTTTATTTGTCCTCTTTCTCTAATTGCACATTGCACATTTTGATACTTTGCAGCTCTTCAAGAGGAGGAATGTGGATATTGTCAATGAAGATGAAGCCATGTTTGAAAGTCCACTGGTGGATACCTACCTCACCTCCCCTGTAACAGTGAGCGTTCGCTACTAACATGTTGACAGTCCACCATGATTAGATGACTAGATGCAAAATCTTTTAACGACAATACATTTTTTTTTTTTACAGGAAGGAGTTATAACTAAAGATATGGTTGAGATGCTTTTCTCAGAGGACCCAGAGCTTCAACTGGCCACAACACAAAAGTTTAGAAAACTACTGTCCAAAGGTATTCAACCGTTTAAAAAGGAACTCCTCGATCATCATGCCAAAGTTATTGTCATTAAGTTTATATCAACCTGCAACACGCATTTCAGAGCCCAACCCACCAATTGATGAAGTTATAAACACACCTGGTGTTGTGGAGAGATTTGTGGAATTTCTGAAGATGAGCGTTAACAGCACACTACAGGTCAGCTTACGTTTATTTCATATATACCTAAAAGTATATATGAAAATAAAATAAAATCCAAATCTAAAAGCATGTATGTAACAGTCATTGAATTGAAAGATATGGGGATTTTTCACTTGCTGCTCATTAGTTGCTTATTTGACCATTTTCTGCTTTTTAGTTTGAAGCTGCATGGGCTCTGACAAACATTGCATCAGGCACATCCTTGCAGACAAAGACAGTGATTGAGGCTGGAGCAGTGCCAATCTTTATAGAACTGCTTAACTCAGACTTTGAGGATGTCCAAGAACAGGTAAGGCACATTTTGAGCTACTGATTTTTGATGTTCCACACGCTAACTTTATGGTCTATTTTTTTTCTTTGTAGGCTGTATGGGCCTTGGGTAATATTGCGGGAGACAGTGCAGTATGCAGAGACTATGTGCTTAACTGCAACATCCTTCCACCCTTATTAATGTAAGTACTTTTCAAACAAAGACATGTGCTCTCCCCTCTATACATATTTTGGATAGTATATTTAGTCTATGCTAAGAATCAAGAGACAGTTTCTAAAATTTTAGAGTCAATCTTATCTCCTGTCAGTTATAAGAGCGTTATAGATTTTTGAATTTGTTTTTTTAGGCTTTTGACCAAATCCACTAGATTGACCATGACGAGGAATGCAGTGTGGGCGTTGTCTAATCTCTGCAGAGGAAAGAACCCTCCACCAGCGTTTGAAAAGGCACAACACTTGCATTATCAACAGCCAAATATATTTTTACATTCCCATGTACATGTTTTGTAGTTTAGTTGATGTTATCCTAACTATGATTGTGCTATGTCCTACCTAGGTATCACCATGTCTGCCAGTGCTGTCACGGCTTTTATTTAGTAGCGACCCAGACTTACTGGCAGACGCCTGTTGGGCCCTGTCCTACCTCTCTGACGGCCCTAATGACAAGATCCAGGCAGTGATTGACTCTGGGGTCTGTAGGAGACTCGTAGAACTACTCATGTAAGTCCAAGACTCATTCAAGGCTGTCTTTTTAAAGAAATATAGATTTGAAATCAAAACTTATATTTATCTGTGTAGGCACACTGACTATAAGGTGGCATCCCCTGCTTTGAGAGCTGTTGGAAACATTGTCACTGGAGATGATATTCAAACACAGGTACAGCCTGTTGTATTCCAATAACTAGAGCTATTAGCTGTCAAAGTTGTATATGTGTTATTTGTTTTAGTTTTTCAGCTTTTCCCAAACCAAAAAGTCCTGGTTTAATCTTTAGTTTAGGCGTCATAATCTTTAATATGATAAAATGTTTGCCTTAGGGGAATGAAATTGGGTAATATAATTTCTGTAGTATTCCACATAATTATCATGCCTCACATTTTTTTATTTCCTGCAGCCCTGTTCATTGCATTTTCAATCAAAGAAGACTTTTTTTCCCTTTTAGCTCTTTAAAAAATAAATCTGGTGACTCAAAATAACACACTAAGACGTAAACAAGCCTGACTTATTTTCCTGCCTATAGGTTGTGTTGAACTGCTCTGCCCTGCCCTGCCTGCTGCACCTCCTCAGCAGTGCCAAGGAATCCATTCGAAAAGAGGCCTGCTGGACCATTTCAAACATCACTGCAGGAAACCGAGTTCAAATACAGGTTAGCCATAGAATACACTGGGACTGTTGTGCACTTAACCTGTCTTGTCCAATATGCACAGTGCGCTTCAATCTTCTGCCCTGATTTGATTCGTGGGCTTTTTCTTTTTTTTTATACCCCATAGACAGTAATAGATGCCAACATTTTCCCAGTGCTAATTGAAATACTGCAGAAAGCAGAGTTCAGAACCAGGAAAGAGGCAGCCTGGGCCATCACCAATGCAACCTCGGGTGGGACTCCAGAACAGATCAGGTCTGGTAAAATTCATAAATTCTCATCTTCTTTGTCATTAGTTTAAACTATCATTCTAACAAGCATATCCGTATACAAACTCTTTCAAAGTGGAATTAGAGTTTTATGATCATTGTTCGGCTTGCAGGTACTTGGTGAACCTGGGCTGCATTAAGCCTCTGTGTGATCTGCTCACTGTCATGGACTCCAAAATCGTCCAGGTGGCTCTTAATGGACTGGAGAACATCCTGAGACTGGGAGAGCAGGAGGCCAAGCAGGAGAACAACGGCACAGGAGTCAACCCTTACTGTAGTCTCATCGAGGAAGCCTATGGTACTTAAACAATGGTGTTGTAGAATGTGCATTGACTTAGCGGTTTGGGGCTGCCTAAAAAGAAATTTATGTGCATTTAAAAAATCAGTTGGTAAATGCTTTGAATAGTCTTTTATGTCGCTTGTTTTGTTTTTAGGTCTGGACAAAATTGAATTCCTTCAGAGCCACGACAACCAGGAGATCTATCAGAAGGCCTTCGACCTGATTGAGCACTACTTTGGTGTGGAAGATGAGGACAGTAATCTCGCTCCTCAGGTGGACCAGGCCAACCAGCAGTTTCTCTTTCCCCAACAGGAGGCCCCCATGGAGGGGTTCCAGCTATAGGTCTCCAGCCTCTTCAAAACCCACCCTACCCCGCCTATATTCCTCGATGCTTGACTCCAGGCCCCCTTTCCTTTAACTGGTTTGCCACTAATTACCTGTAGCACCATCCTTCTGGAGAAATCCTTTAATGTTGAGCCTAGAAATAACCCTCTTATAACCTTCCTTAGCCAAGTGACTGTCATCTTACAAGGCAGACTCGTGGTACCAAGGACTAACTCCATCCTTTCAATTAAGGAAAATAATTCTAGTTTAAAATGCAAGTCTGCCCTGGCTTAAATGCACAAACCTTCTCCTGCCAGCTTCTAGATTCTTTCTGTGGCAGTAATAATCATTAGTTGGATCCTTTTACACTTTCTAAGTTCTTTATGAATGGGACATTCCATTTTGAGAAATACTATGGCATCTTTCTGAGAGGATGCTGTGGGAATTGCACCCAGTTTTTTTTTTATGTCGGTGTGACATAGTGCAATTGAAAACAATTGTATAACTTTATCCCTTTTTTTTTTTTTAAAGATTTATTTATCCCCCACCCTAATTTATCTTTTAGTGTTTTTCTTTCCTTTTTTTTCAATAGAGAGAAAAAAAAACAGCACTATGAGGCTAGTCAAAACTCAGTGCTGCATTCAACATATCTGCAAATTGAACTTGACTCTGCGAAAGGAGGGCAGAGGCTACTATATCATTGAGAGAAATGTCAGACTTTCTCTGTTAAAATAATATTTAAATAAAAATTTGGGGGTGGTGGGTTGAGGAGGAAAAAGATATAAGAACCTAAAAAGGGCTTATATTTGGATATTTAAAATAGGTTTGGGTTATGATGATGTTTAAAGAAAAAAAATTGAAATATCCAGATTCAGCGGGTGGTATAGCTAGAGATCCAACGTTCGTCGTGTGCTGTGTAATTAATAACAATTTGAATTATGAAGTGATCTAACTTATTAAATAATGGTATAGCTGTGGGGATAGAAGCTGGGCCACCAGCGCAGCAGCAAAAGCTTTTCATGTTTAGAAAAAAAAAAAACTTACTGCAGACGCTAAAATGTTTCTTATAAAGATGACATTTCTAGCATTTGCATTTTGACTTTTTTTTTTTTCCCTAAAGCCCAGTGTAACCAACTTGCTGCTATTTAGCGCGCTGTCCCCCAGTAGTCTGCGGTAGGGGTTTTGCATGGTGTTTTAATACCCTGCCTAGAGTCACTGAATATCCCTGGCCAAATGCACTGTGGACCGAATGACAGAGAGGAAGACAGAGAGGAGACACTGTGCTAAATGCATTTGGACTAAAAGCTAAATTATCAATAAGTTTGGTGTTAACAGTGATAGTGAAGTAATGTTGGTGGTGTATTGTATAGTGGTAGACTTATGTAACCCATAACATGTATCACTATAGTCAATGCCTGAGAATGACGCCGTTAATGATTTGCATGGGTCCATTGTGATGTGAAAAGATGATGTACATAGTCAATCCTTGACCTGACTAGAAAAGTATCCACCTTCTTTGTTCATGTACAGCTGGAGTTTGGCCAGGGATATGCTTCAAACTAGTGACAAGCCTAACTGCAACTAAAATTCAAGTAGATATGTGTACTTGGATTATTCTATATTTGCATTTATATCTCTATATATAATTGCACACATGTCATGCACACTTGCATACACCAGCAGACACTGTATTCACACCTCACACAGATTAGTGGCCACCAGCAAGTCATGGGTTTCCAGAGGTGACAGAATCAATTTTATTTAAGTTTAAAGTGGCTTTATGGGCTTTTTTGTTTAGCGCACTTGCTAAGTTTATTTATAGAAGTGCTGTCCTTAGTTATTTTAATGAAGAGTATTTTCTGTTGAATTCATTTATTGAAAGATGTAAAGAATTAAAAAGTAATTTAGTGTCATCTGGAAACAGTTTGGATTGTTGCTGGTCACATGACTTATGATTGGATAGAAGTCTTGTGAAGCCTGATTTAGAGATCAGCTTCATTGCCTCTTGAAGCTGTTCCTGGATCAGGGTTTGGGCTTTGTGGATGGAGCCAAACTGTGATTGTGTGATGTTTGACTGACAGGCACTGTGTGAGGAAGAGGTTTTTTGACTCTGACTGTCCCCATCTGAGCCTAGGAGTTCCTGTTCTGTGGATTTTGCCACTAAATTATAGCATTTACAAGCAACTGAAGCTGATGTGTTGATAATTGAGTTAATGAGTAAAAAGCAGGAGCTTTAAAGCCCATGATTGTATAGGATCTGTATTCATGTTTTCAAATGGTATCCACTGAGCTGAGTGCTCCTGGCAGACATAAGAGGTCAAATAATAAATAATATAATAATCAATATCAATAACTTGTCTCTACATAAAGTGTGTGTAGAGCAGCATTTAAGTCTTCAAGTTCAAGGCCACCTCTGTGTAGCCATAACTAATGCCAGAGATGAGATGTTGAAAAACCTGTGCATTCACACAGAAAAAATCTTTACTTTCTAAAACCGAAAATGCACGCCTATTCACTGAAGTGCCAATCCGACCAACAAAGACTGGAGGTTCTGTGTATCTGTCTTTAGATTCTTTTCTTTTATTTACTTGAATGTGCACACATTTTGTGCAAAACATTGCTGCTCTGTTTTCTTCTATAAAGTTACATTATTTGCCACTATTCTGTGGAAAGTGGCACTTTACTGCGGGCACCTATAAAAGGAGTCAATTAGGATGTATAATAATGATCTAGATGAAGAAGACATAAATATTGGCTTAAAATGGTCCCCAGTTGGTTCTGTAATGGCTTTCACTGTGCACAGCTAAGCTGCAAATATTACAACTGATTTCATGTGATGAATACTGTAACATGTATTGATGAGGCGACAGCTTTCAGCTCCACCCTGATGAGAATATCACAAGTGATGCAAATTCTGTTGTCAAATGCAGGTACTAATTTTGATTTCAGAGCTGGTTTACCAATGTTAATTATCATGAACGCTGATGGAAAAATACTTGAGATTTCCCTTCGGAGTAGTGAAGTAATTGGCTTGTGCTGACCCAGTTGGTGCAGCTGTGATTTTGCTTCAGGCCATTTAGACTTGCTTCTTTTAATTAGAAGCTGCAATAGATCAATCCCTATTAAGATTTTTTTTTCTCTAATCAAAATACTTTTTATGAACCTGCAAAATTTCTTACAATAACTTGCAATAAATACAGTTCTAAATCCAACTAAAACCAACAGGAACTGCTGTCACAGTGACACTTCTTCCACTGGGTGCAGCTAGCAAAAGAAACTACTTGACATTTTCTATTATAATCTGGGATTCAGAAATTGTGCAGTGATTTACATTAAAAGTATTTTAAGTTAAATTATATGTATGTTCTGATACATTGACAGGGATTCAAATGCAATTCTAATCACTTCTGAGAAGTGGAAAAAGCCTCATTAGAACACTTATTCACAGGGAAAATCAAAAGAGGTTCAAGTACAAGCCTTGGTCTTTTTCCTGATCAGGTTATTCTGGACTATATTTTTGAATCATTTTGTTTAGACTAAGTTTGTCCTAGTCACGCTGCATGATCAGGAACATTAACATTAGGGGTTTAAAAAGGCAATTAAAGTATCTCCAATCTGACTTGTCTTCCGTCCTAGAAACTGTTCGTCTATACTGAAACCTACAGCCATACTTGGCTCAGACAAGTAATGTCTACACTACAAATGTTTACAATCCTACATGTTTGTAAAATACTTTTCATACGCCATCACTGACTATCTTGATGTATATTCTCCTCTGGTCCTCGCATTTCTTTTACATGTATTTATTTTCTTGATTCCTGTTTTTGACTTTTCATTTGCTCTAATTGACCCATGATACTGTGACTTGACTTGACTTTACCGACGGTATGAATGAGTGACGAGAAACAAATACACTTCAACTGAACATGATACACAAACATGAACATGGAAAAGTACATACTGCTTCAATATTAAAACTGTAAAGAAAGTATATTCGAATTGTCCAGTGCAAATACTGTACAAACAAATAAAGTTATGTTGCAAACTTTAATCTAAACTGTATTTTGTTTTTTTATTCATCGGTGTGTAATCTCCTTATACCATACATTATTTTAACTTATCAGTTTAGAGAAGGACAAAGCAAATATTTGTATCGTAATCATAAAATGTCTTTTGTAAAAATACTGAAATATTTTGTAAAAATAGTGATATGGGATCATTAAGTGGATGGAGGTAGCACTCAAAATCTGTTCAGCTACTGTCACTTCCAGGTAATTAAACTTAAATACAAATTCACAAATGGAGAAATAAAATGTTTAAAGATTCAATTTAAAGTATTAAGTTTAGAGTTTACTTAAGTACTTAGCCTACTGCTTCTACTGCTACTAACACAACAAGCTGCTACTGATAATATTCTAACTAGTGCAATTACTATCCTTGTACAGTTATACACGCCACTTGCACTAATAATCTTCAACCCATTTGGCCACTAAGGTAAAAACAAAACTAAACATGAAATGACAACTTTTTTTTTTTTTTTTTTTTTTTACTCAAATATTTACCCAAGAAAAGCATGTCTTAGAAAATGTTCTCAGAATTCTATGTACATATTCTTCCAAATGCAAGCTACCAGAAAAGTAAAAGTATCCAAGTTAGTTTTGGATTTTCAGCCTCTGGATAACATATAGGCCTAGAACCAGTGTCAAAGCATACAATAAATGGGAGAGCAGTCCATGGCCAACAAATACCTTTTTAAAAATTGACAAAAATTAATTTCATATATATATATATATATATATATATATATATATATATATATATATATATATATATATATATATATATATATATATATATAAAAGACATTACAAAATTATGAGGTAACATCATAAAAAAGAATAAAAAATTCAAAGGGTACAATTCATAAATCATGAATAATTCAAACAAAGAGGTAGGTTTAATGTGTTCATAATAAGATTTGATGTTTTGATTGCGTTTTCTTTTTAATTAGGTTGTATCAGTTAATTTCTATGATAAATTCTTTTTGCATTTGTGAATATAAAATTTCCCATGAACAGAAAAAAGATTTGGAATATATTTTATATCACTGTGTACATGATTCTCAGTGTAAACAAATGGAATATCTTTTTTTTCTATATCTATTCTTTTATCTTGTAAATCATTATTAAATAAGTGTTCAATCTTTCACCAGAGGTATCTTGAATATGTACGTTAAGAACGTAAAAGTAAAGTACGTTAAAAAAAAAAGACAAATTGATTCATCCATAAAATTACAAAAAGTACACCGCACGTCGATGTCATTATTAAATCTCTGCAAAAATAATTTCAAATTTACAAATCATTCAAATTAAAAAGGCAAATGATTTTTTTTTTTTTTTTTTTTTTTTTTTTTTTTTTTTTTTTTTTTTTTTTTTTTTGTCAAAAGTCCAGCAGATGGCAGCTGTGCGCGACATCGCTGTGTAGTCTGTTGTTTAGCAGGAAAGAGAAGAAGAAACAAAGTTATGTCCGGAAGTGTTTTTTTTTTTTTTCTCACGCTGTCGACAAACCTGCTATCCCCACGCACTAAGCTGTATTCCCATTTAGTTTAACGGTAAAGACTAACTTTTTTATTCGGACAGTGTGCATGCAAATGTCTTTATTTTAATATGTTTGTGGTTTCAAACAACACGCGAGAACACCCTTAAACTCCCAGTCGTGTTAGCTAATTTAGCTAAGACTGTGAGCTAGCTAACGTTAGCTAGTGAGGCTAAGGTAAATCCAACCAGCTACATTTGACTTCCGAACCTAGCAAGGAAGCAACAGTGTGACATTTGTTTCAACATTCATATGAATAGTTATTGAGTTCGTGTGTCGGTGATAAAAAAAAAAGTCCCATCGTTTCTGTAAATTTTAATTGTATATATGACTCTGGGCATGTAATTTTACTGTTAATGTAAACCTATTGGAGTTTTTTCTCATATTTATGGATCTGGAGTTTGACAGTTTCCAATCCTACCACAAATGTTAAAGTGAAATAGATTTTTGAGTAAGCTAACATAACACCTGGGCCAGTGACAGGTAACTTTTTTTTTACGTTCTGTGTGGATAATCCCTCTCAAAAAAGTTATTATTTTGTGAGAAACAGTGCTCACAAGGTCATCCCAGTTTGGAGAAGCATGCAGGAGCAATGGCATAGGCTTTTTATTACCTATTAACTACTATGAATGTTAAAAATCAGTGTATGTGATGAGCTCTATGTTGCCCATGATCTGACATCCTTGTAATGTCAGATTCAGATTCATAGACTCCTAGAACTTAGCACTCTCAAGTTCATGCACCTAAATGAACCAAAATTTAGGCCATCACTCAGGCACATACATTATATTATGGAAACCTCCTCTATGGACTAGACATTTAAATTGTGAAATGTAGGTGTTTCCTGTCTTCCAACCTGGGAGTGTGCCAGTAACTACTAATGTAGCCCTACATTCAAAACTCTACTTTGTTAATGTACCTATGCAAAGTATCTGAAAGAACCACATTCAAGAAGTGCAAATCAGACTACCTCAATAAAACATTCTTAGAAGTCATAAACAAAGATGAGAAGAAAAAAAAAAACACATTCTAACTGTAGCAATTGTTTCATCTTGTTCTATTTGTAGACATGAAGAAGCAAGACACAGAGGAGACTGCGCCTGTGCCGGGCAGCGAGGAGGCTCCACCTTCAGAGGCAGAGTGTGAGACACCTGCAAAGGACAGTGTGGAGAGCAACAGCCCCAAAGAGTCTGAAACACAAACACCACAGACAGACACGCCTCCGCAGGCTGAGGATACTGCTACGGAAGGTAACGGTATTTATAACTGGTGTTGAGGGAAGGTTGTAAGCATTTTAATATTAGTTGGTCGCACATTATTTTGCATGAAAAGTATTTTTTTTACAGGTCTTGAAGGAAGTTTGTTGTTGGCACAGGGTGGTAATATATCAAGTTTAAAATAATTGATGACTGGTAAACTAATTGTATCAGGGAGTACAGGTTATTAAGTGGATAGATGAAAAAAATCTGTCATGTACTTTGCGTCATGGGGCAGAACAAATGGACACAGGCTAAACTAAATTCTACTGGATAGACATACAACTTACCTGAAACAGCAGCCATTATTAACATGTGCATACAGTTTCTGCACCAATGAAATTAGCAAAATATACAGCAAGAGAAACAAAGCCAATCATGAAGTGGGTGCCATGTTTATAATTAATTGTAAAATATAACTTTGGAGGAAAAGGGGTCGATGCTACATAAAATGTAACCAGTGTGTTTGCTGTTGTGGTCTATCAACCAAAGTTCTTCTGTTTCTGTTCTGATTCTAGTTGCAGAGGCAGCCATGTCTCAGAGTGACATGGCAGACGAACTCAGTCGGCAGCTGGAGGACATCCTCAGTACTTACTGCAGAGAAAGTATTTCAGACAGCAGCACCGTGGCCAACGGACAGTCACACAGTCCAGAATTCAACGGGCTGACAAATGAGAAGGATGAAGACAAGCCAGAAAATGGTAACGCCAACAGTGGCAACAGACAGGCGGACAAAGAGCAAAAGAAATCACAGGATAAGAAGAAAGTAAAGGGGCTGGGTAAGTGACTGCTACCACTTCATACAAACTATACAGACAGACAGGACCTGTCATAAGTGAAGGCATTTTTATTTTGTTTTTGTTCACCATTGCAGGCAAAGAAATTACACTTTTAATGCAGACCCTCAACACATTGAGTACACCAGAGGAAAAGCTTGCAGGCCTCTGTAGGAAGTATGCAGAACTAGTAAGTAATGGCTTTTTATGATCATAAATGAACATATGATGGAGTTACAATCATATAACATGCTTAGTGTGATTTACCAGTGTCAGTAAGTGTTCAGTGTTTACCAGAGGAAATTAATTCTAAACTTTGTATTTTTTCATAATTTTTCATTCAAAGGGAAACTTTGCAACTTTTGGACATTTTTTCTAGTCATTACGGCTAAATGAGTTGTTGCAGGGTGAATAAGGCCCCCTGCACTACCCCCTGGTGTATCTTAGCAAAAAAACAAACAAAAAAAAAACTGCCGTTGTCCCATAACAACAAGCCAGTGATGGCTTTATTTCTTAGATGTCATGGAAAAGCGGACAAAAGGCAAAGGAAACCTTTGTACAGATATGAAGGGGAGAAAACGACAAGCAAGGGGTCACACAGGAGTCAACTGGACTCGTGAGTTTTTACGATAGTGCTTTACATGAAAATGTAGGGGGAGCTCCATAGGGAAAAATACAACCAAAATAGCTAAGAAACAAGCAAAGTTGCATGGTTCACCTTTAACTGAACTCTGTTAATAGTAGTTTCATTTATATTGCAGGTGTTTATCATTTATTTCATATGGGATGTTTTTCCTAATATTGTGCAGACTTAATGTAAATTTGTACATTTTTGTGCAGTTAGAAGAGCATCGGAACACTGAGAAGCAGATGAAGGTGCTGCAGAAGAAGCAGAGTCAGCTCGTTCAAGAAAAGGACAACCTGAGAAACGAACACAGCAAAGCCATCCTGGCTCGCAGTAAACTGGAGAGTCTGTGTCGGGAGCTGCAGAGGCATAACCGCACACTCAAGGTAGCACCAAACATTTTCACTCAGGAATCACTTCATTTGTAACCTTCATCAAACATTTCTTCACACAACACATAATCATTGTCTAAATTAATGAAGAGTATATGTATATTTATTGTACTTACATATATTACATTAAAATGGATACCTAACAGCATATTAAAGATTAGATTAAGATGGCTAGGCTTTTTGGCAAGGGTCTGAATTGATGAGTTGTAGACACTTCCACTGGGTGTTGGTCTTCAGTTCTTGTCAACTTTGACTCATTGGAGCCCAAATCCTTCAGTACAGAGTGTCCATTCTGGAGCTTGTGAAATTGAACAAAAAGCAAAAAAAAAAACACATGTATATCAAGTGAAGCATGTATCACTGTTGTGTTGAACCTGTTTATTTTGTTTGTGTAGGAGGAAGGTATAAAGAGAACTCGTTTGGAAGAGGAGAAAAGGAAGGAAGTGACGTCCCACTTCCAGGTAACTCTGTATGATATCCAGGCTCAGATGGAGCAGCACGATGAGCGAAACGCCAGCCTTCGACAGGAAAACAGTGAGCTGGCCGAGAAGCTCAAGAAACTCTACGAGCAATACAAACTAAGGGAGGAGGTACGTGTGAATGCTTCAATAACTATTTAAATTTGACCAGTGTGAATGTAAAATAAAAGTGATTATCTGCTACCAGCACATAGACAAGGTGGTAAAGCACAAGGACCTTCAACAGCAGCTGGTTGATGCTAAGCTTCACCAGGCTCAGCAGCTGCTCAAAGAATCTGAGGAACGACACGAAAGAGAGAAAGACTTTGTGAGTGTCACTTTCACAGGCAAACGTTTGTATTTGTCAAATCTTTTGTTGCCTTGGTCCCAGTTTTTTGTGAGATGTTTTGCTGTACACAAAATGTTGCTATTTTTACATTATATTGTTGAAATTTATATTATTATACAGTGTCCCAACTTTTTTAGAATTGAGGTTGTATCTAACAAAATGCTCTTTTTCTCAGCTGCTGAAAGAAGCAATGGAGTCTCAAAGAATGTGTGAACTAATGAAGCAGCAGGAAGTTCACCTCAAACATCAGGTTTGTAATAAATATCTAATGTATTTTTTTTTCATCCAAACAAACATTCATCATATCTAATGCTTTGTCTTTACTCTAGCTATCACTGTACACAGAAAAGTTTGAGGAGTTTCAGACCACTTTGTCCAAAAGCAATGAGGTTTTTACCACTTTTAAACAGGAGATGGAGAAGGTGAGATGTTAACATAGGGACATGTATATTTCATGTAATGATCTGTTAACTATAATTTATCTTTTTATTTTTTTTATTGGTATAGATGACTAAAAAGATCAAAAAGCTGGAGAAGGAGACGGCCATGTATCGATCCAGATGGGAGAGCAGCAACAAGGCTTTACTAGAGATGGCTGAAGAGGTAATGTTTATGGTTAAATAATGATAGTATTACATTGTTGTACAGATTAGAAGTCAGCTTAACAATATTAGAGATAATAAAATCCGCCAAGAAAGAAAAAGGAGAATGTTGGACAACTGCTTGTCAACAGTCACTTAATAGCAACTGATGGCTGATGCAGCAATAGCCATGTCAGCTTAAACAGCAAAACACTATAAAAGAGAAAAAAACAAATGAATCACTCTTTTGTGCTTAATTTTTATACAGAAAGCTGTCCAGGATCGTGACTTTGAGGCACTCCAGGGCAAAGTCCAGAGGCTCGAGAAGTTAAGACGGGCGCTAAAGGTTGAACGCAATGAGCTCAACAAGAAGGTCCAGTGTTTGAGTGGCGAGCCATGTGGTGACCCAGAGACCGACTCGCCTTCACCACCGCCCACAGACTGCCTGCTCGAACCGGGCCTGGAAGAGACCGGCTCCTGCTCCCACTCCTGCCACTGTGACCACACCCCCAACACGGACGCCCTGCTACCAGACACAAATCCTGAGCCAGTTACTACCCAACAATAACGATGCTTCTCAGCGCAACATTCAATAAGCCCACCAGCCTGCAGTGCACTCTGCTGAATGAAGTTCAACACTAGCAAGGCAGATAGTCACACCTAAATATGCTGTTCAGTACACATTGTGACTCTTTTATGGTTGCCTCAGAAATTTATTCCATCTAACTGTCGGTATTTTAAAGAAAGCCTCCACTATATATTGATGGTATACACTGTAGGTAAATTATTGAAGAATGTTCTTGGTTTATCAGAATTTCTACTGCACAAAATTTTGTTCATTTTTTTATTGTTTTATATAGACGTTGCTTCTACATTCTATGGCTTAACTTGTGCATTGTTTTTATTTGCACATTATATTGGTTATCTTGAATCTCAAATGACATGTAATCAAACATAGTTCTAATCATTCCTAGTATGTTACATGGTGCATACAGCAGTGTAGTTTACTCAGCTAAGATTGTCATCCACACATAATTGTCACTTATCTTCATGCTACTGCAGAAGAATGTTCATGGACCTCTATGCAAAGCTTGCCTCTTGATTTTATTCTGTGGCAGACTGAACTGACAAGCACTTAACCTGTGAATGTATATTCATATCATGCATGGATGTACTGTGCCATCACACAACATATCTTGCCACAATTGAGCTACTTTAAGAATTTGTGTGGAAATCAGAATACTGTGCCCTTAAGTGGCACTGAAGTTTATAAAAACCTAGATGTGATAATTCCCAGAGAGCCTCTTGACATTCACTCTACAACTGGTCAATTTCTTTTTGTCACATAGCCTATGTAGCACAGGTACGTCTATAATGACATGTTCAATATGATGGTGGAAGAAGGCAATTTTGTTTTTCTGTCCCTTTGGGCTTTGAATGTGCCTCCAATGTCATTAGGATTGTGGAGGTCCACTGGCCATGAGAAGGAACCAAAGAAGTTTCCTCTTTTTGTTGTTTGCTATACTTTTATCTGCCTCTGTATATTTTGTGGATAAATAAAAAGTCAGCTGTGTTCATTTCTGTAGAGTGGGTGAGTTTATTGAGACGCACACAAGTACAGAAAAGACATTAACGCTTAACTGAAACGAGAACAATACTTGTGAAAGAAGAGTTACATTTTGTAGCTGCGCTCCACAGCAGTAGATGGCGCCCTAATAAAATCACTGTGATGCCGGAAATACGGCATTTTCCTTTTCCGCTTTAACCCGGCGCCTGAACACGAGTGTTATCTTTTTCTCGTTGTACGGGGTATATAAACAGCTTATTGGGTCGATTGGTAGCACACATCAGCAAAATGGTTAGTATGTCTTATGTTAAAGCTTACTTGTATGCTTTATTTTAGTCGAAATGTTGACTGTTGTACAACGGAGACAAACACGGGTTTAGCTAGGCTCGTGCTAATACTAACGACACATGTAACTTAAGCTATTCAGTGATAACACGGTGCTACCTCTTAGCAATGATGCTTGTTTTTAGTGAGGCCCGAAGGTTGTAGCTGCCCCTGGTAGACCACCACTGAGGTGTAGCTGTGTTGCAATGTATATATGTACCTATGTACAAATTTTCTTCGGGATTAATAAAGTTTATCTAACGTTATCTATCTGTAATGTCCATCCACAGAAACCCATCCTGCTCCAGGGCCATGAGAGGTCTATCACTCAAATCAAGTACAACAGGGAAGGAGACCTGCTCTTCTCTGCAGCTAAAGATACGGTAAGTCTTTATTACATTTCCCTGTAATTGTGTACACATGTTCAGTAACACTGAGAGATGTAACTTGCATTCATTGTTTAAATCTTTAAATGTAGGTAGTTAATGTGTGGTACTCAGTCAACGGTGAACGGCTTGGGACATACAATGGACACACAGGAGCCGTGTGGTGTGTGGATTGTGACTGTATCCTTTTACATATGATACATTTTGTTCACACTTTTGAAAACTGTTCCTGTAGAGCAGTTTGTTCTTCTAGTACATGATCCTTAGCATAGTCTTTTCAAAGGGGATACAAAAAATGTATTGACAGGATCAGCAGACAACAGCTGCAGACTGTGGGATTGTGAAACTGGTAGGTTTTGTAATTTTCATTGGAGCAAAAGTGTTATATTCATTAACTGTATATATAACTGTGATTAACTTCATAACTATAACTTAGACATACCTGTATTTTTCAGGTAAACAGATGGCTCTGCTCAACACTAACTCTGCTGTCAGAACATGTGGCTTTGACTTCAGCGGAAACATCATCATGTTCTCCACAGACAAGCAGATGGGTTACCAGTGCTTTCTCAACTTCTATGACCTGAGAGATCCTCAGCAGATCGGTACACAAAACATTTGACATTTATATCTGTTCATACATGCACTATTATTTAGACATTTGTGTCATTTTTTTAGAATCACTACCACCATGCTTCACAGTTACTAAAATGTACTATTCATGACCACAGGTGCCTTTTCTTTTGCCATTGATCAAAACCTTGTGAGCACACCCACTCTTATTGCAGAATTAGTCATCTGGAATGGGCTAACAATCATTAACTCCCTGTCCAAGATATTACTATTTTGATATTTTCAAACTATTTATTTCTTGCTTTATCATAAATGTCTTAACTTGTGTCTTTTAAAGCAAGATACTCTGAATTTTTACACTCTACTGTTTGCTTGAACTTGTACCAATGTTTTTAATTCAACCATGTTGCTCCATTTAGATGACAACCAGCCATACCAGAGCATCCCTTGCAATGAGTCAAAGATCACTAGTGCAGTGTGGGGCCCTCTGGGAGAGTTTGTAATTGCAGGCCACGAGAATGGAGAGATAAACCAGTTCAGCGCAAAGGTAAAACTCATGACTGACAGTGTAATCCCAGAAGTGTGTGTTCACTTTAAAGTTATTCTAAATGCACTGTATGTTTGCAGTCTGGGGAGATTCTGAAGAAGGCCAAGGAGCACAGCAGACAGATCAACGACCTACAGCTCTCAGTCGATCTCACCATGTTCATCAGTGCTTCGAAAGACAACACTGCAAAGGTGAGGCCCATCTACACTCTTTTGTATAAAAAAAAGTACATTTTGAAAAAGGAAGAGAACAAAAAAAAAAAAAAAACATTTCCATCATCTCATTTTGTTTCCAGCTGTTTGACTCTGTGTCACTGGATCATATTAAGACCTTTAAGACCGAGAGACCTGTTAACTCTGCTGCAATCTCTCCAATTATGGACCATGTAAGTAAAGCCACTTAACTTTAAGCGGCGTGTAATATTTCTTAACACTTGTACTAATCATTTTCTTTTTTTTAATGGTTGTATGGTTCAGGTGGTGATGGGTGGTGGTCAAGAAGCCATGGAGGTCACAACAACATCCACTAGAATTGGCAAATTTGAGGCCAGGTAGGTGAAGGGTGAAATGACTCAAATGTTTTAGTTAAAACTTGTGTTTTAAAAATTGTTGATTGTGTGTTGAAAAACATCTATTATTTTTCTATTTAAAGGTTTTTCCATGCAGCCTATGAAGAGGAGTTTGGAAGGGTGAAAGGTCATTTTGGGCCCATTAATTGTGTGGCATTCCACCCTGATGGCAAGAGGTAAAAACTGTTGCGTAATTTTAAAATGTTTTTAATTGTTTAATCTAATCGCATTTGAAACCATAACTTGATTAAATGATTTTAGCTTTTGTTATTTACAAAAGAAATATTTTATGTAATTATTATTAGGGTTGTTCCTTGTTCCTGGGTTCAGGGTACCTGCCAATAACTACTGTCAATCTGATATCAGGGTGTGTGTATAAAAACATTACAGCTGTGTTTGCCGCTAGCCCTATTTGAACAATATTTTATGGCTGGTTCAGATTTATATGTAAATTCTGATACTAGTATACTAGAACACATGCTAAAATAGATATATGTCACATGTAAATAGATTTTAAAAGAAGAAGACTCATCAAAAAGGCAAAAAAAGTTTACAACGTCAACAAACTTATCACATTTCTTTTGGCATTTTGAAAATCTGCATCCCTTGAAAGTGGTTTGGAAAATTATGGTTTAGCTTAAGATTTGTAATAGTTAAAATGTATTTTTATGTGATGAAATGTTCTAAATTTTTTGTTTGTGATTTCTTCACAGTTACAGCAGCGGCGGAGAGGACGGCTATGTCAGGATTCATTACTTCGACCCACAGTACTTTGACTTTGAGCTTGAGGCATAAAAAGACCGGCCAACCCCCATCCACAACCTCACA
Source organism: Bostrychus sinensis (assembly GCA_020698575.1). Lineage (NCBI taxonomy): Eukaryota > Metazoa > Chordata > Actinopteri > Gobiiformes > Eleotridae > Bostrychus > Bostrychus sinensis. The sequence goes on from CM036255.1 coordinate 12,588,988, forward strand.
ACACTGAACTGGACTCTAACAAGAGGCCTCTACAGACAAGAGGACTTTTACAGTTGAGGAGCAGCCTTGTTCTCTTTTGTTCAATTTCATCAATTTCAAGTTGAAATTCTAAGGGAAACAAGAGGTCATAAGCAATCACTGTAATTGTAACTTGGGACAGTTTTCATGATCAGTCTGTAACTTCACATTGAATAACTGTCCTAGGTTTGATCAGGATTTTCCACCCTACATCTGTTCATACGACTGGATTTTAAAATCATTATTTAATCTTAAACATGAAGAATTGGCTATTTTCTGATGTTGTAAGTCATTCCACCCCCATAAAGTTGCCTGTTCAAATGACTTGTTCATGCCTTTTTGTAAAAGAAAATAACCCTAACCCTACTGTCAAGGTTATCTTTTTGAGATGACGCAATTGCTAATCATCAGATTTTTATTACATTTTCAGGAAAGGTTAGTAATGGGCCAAAAGAAAAAAGGTTTTTGGTGTTGATCTGGATCTCTGTACCAATTCAAGATATGTATATCTAACAGCACCAAAGCCACAAGGGGCCAGTAAAGTAACTAATTAATATTAAATAAAACAAAAGTTTTCATTGGATTCTAAAGAAAATAAAAGGACAAGGCACAACAGTTGGAGCATTTAGCCCTGAAGAAGATCCCTTTGAACAGGTCTGGATGTATCTATCAGGGTTCCCGCGGGGCATTAAAGGTCATTGAACTGATTTTGCAAATATTAACGCATATGGCATTAAAAAGCATTACATTTGATTCCAACAGGCATTGAAAATTTAAAATAGTTTAAGTAAAATCACTGACAGTTTTATTCAGGAATAAAAATATGTATATAAATAATTTACCAGTTTTGTTGCTACTCTAGCATAATAAACAGGCCGAACAAGTTTGCTTCCAGTGTGACCAAATTACCAACATAACAGCAGATGTTTGACTTAACATTGGTGCTTTATAAACTGTATTTTACGACCATTACAAACTTTATTTAAGCTGCCGCAATTTTATGTCTGGATTTAAAAACAAACATTGATTTGACTTGCTGATACCTACAGGAACTCTGATCTATAGATTAGAGTCTTAAGTTAAAACTGACTTCACTGTGTCCATAGAGAAATTAAATCTAAAAATAGTAGTTTGGCAAAAAAAAATAACATGGATTGGTTTTCTTTAATTTTTTATAACAAATTTATAATACACAATTTCACAAAGACAACTTCAAACAACACGTGGCTCATTTTGCAGAATCTCCACTCAGATGTAATGGTACAAAATATCTCAAACAAGTCGCTCAGGACCCAACATAAGCCTCACATTCACTCATACACATCATACACCAATGCCAGGAGTAAACAGCGGAGGAACACTGACCAGATACAGGAAGACAGGCTTAATGGTCACACTGTACTTTCTTGATTCTAAAATAAGTTACAAAGGAGACTCACTTCTGCCTCTGCAAAAGGAATAGAATATGTACATGCTAGAGGCAGGATTATTTTCAACGTGCGTTCAATGATATGTGAGAATTACACTAGAGATCTGCAGGTTTAAGGGCCCCCAAGACTACAGTACTTTTGGCTATATCCATAATAGGAACATTATTGGTCTGGGCAATATTTTACCTTAAGAGCAAACGTGGTTCACACAGCACCACAAGGGTTATGGCATTTAAGTTATACTACTAGAAGCTCCAGCTGGGTGGACTTCAACTAAAAGCAAATAAAACAAAGTGAATGATGTTTGCTATTAAGAACACATGATGAAATGGGAATACAAAAGCAGTAGAAGAATAGTGAGACAGTCCATCTATCGGTTTTCAGTTTAACTTCAGGTTGTCTTCACTTCTTCTTTTGGTCTGAAACACAGTTTTGTGGTTGAAGCAAAACATATGAAAAGAAGAAAATATATGTAATATAGACTAACCAACCAAATGGGAAAAATACATTTAAAAAAAAAAAATCAGTATATAAAAATATATAGAATCTGAAAAGCATACATTGGCTTTTCATCTGTTATGTTTATTGACTTGAAACGGGAAATGCCAGACTCTTTTTAGGACAAAATTAACCTGGTTTGTCACTTCATTAACAGGACAGGGTACGCTACCCTCTCATGAGAACACACATCGAGATATACTGGTAACTCAATGTGTGCTCCCTTTATTTCAGGAAACTCACCTAAGCAAATTATTGGTATTTTGATGCATTATTTTGTTTATGCTGGAAGCTCTTCGTGATAAAACCCTTTCCATTTTTCCAAGCTTCAAACCCCTGACCTTGGTCACCAAAGTCAGGGAATTAACGCTTTTTACTAACAGGGAGCCCCCAGGTTATTAGTGGTATCTTCTTTCCTTTTGGCTTCTTACTTTCCGGGTTTGCCACAGCAAATCATCTGCCTCCTAATATGCAGTGATATGGATACTGAGTTGACAATTTTTACACCAGATGTCCTTCCTGACGCCACCCTCTCCAGACTTGGGACTGCCACAAAGAGTACACTGTATTGTGACCCTCTGTAGCTGGATTCCCCAAGGTATGTGATATAAAATTAAGTACATTTTTTATAGCATTGTGGCAATATTCCAGAATAAGGATGAAATTGTTTTTTGTTTTTTTTTAATCAATGTGAATTGAACTTACCCAGATGTGTCCATTTTTTCTTCCTCCTTCTCCTCCTCTTTTACTTCTGAAAGAAGACATAAGACCCATTATTATCACACAGTTTCAATCCAAGAACAATGTTCTTTTTCTTGAGGAGGGCTCACCTTTCTTTTCTTCTCCTTCCTTCTCTTCTTCCTTCTTCACTCGCTTTGCCTTCTTGTGATTGGCTGCATTCCTGCGTCCTCCTCCCTGCCCCTCTGCTTCATCTTCAGAGTCCGAAAACTCCTCTTCACAGGCTATCCTCTTGTCGTGGGCTCGGACTGAAATACAGAAATTGTTATTTGGCTATAATCTTAAGAAAATAATGTTAATATTAAAGTATATAGTTTATTGCATACTGGAAACACGTTTGTCAGGGTCCTCTTCTTCCTCGTCTCCACTGTCTGGGTGGGGGGCGTCCTCTGGGATAGCCTGCATCTGGACACCAGGGGCATGGGGGAGCATGCGCAGGTTTTCAAACAGCCGCTGCTTGATCTTCTCTAGATATTCGTTGGTGTTCTGGTTTGTCATGTTGGACGGGCTGATGTGCAGTTTGAAGTCAGGTCCAAAGTACTCAAAGTAATCGTTGTAAGGGAGCTCATTGGGAATGGAGCAATCCAGTGCCACAGCAGTTTCAAAGGTCCAGCAGCGGGCCACATTACGGATGGTGTAGCCACCTCCACCAAGCATCAGCAAGGGAAGGTTGAAACTTTTGATGTATTCCACACATTTGGCATGACCTAGAACAGCAAACATGTACTCTATGTTTAACTATCTTTTCTGTTAAGTGCTGTTCAAATATATTGAAAGAATCATACCTTTGATGGTTAGGTTGAAACAGCCCAGTCTGTCTCCAGAGAGGGAATCAGCTCCACACTGAAGAACTACAGCACTGGGTTGGTACATCTCCATCACTTTGGCCATAATCTAACAACACAAGAACTTTATTATGTATTCCTAAGAAATGAATGCTTTTCAAAAAATACTTCATTGCAAAACAATGGTAATAACAAAATAATGGATTAATACCAATTAATGTATTTTTTTTTTACTTACTGGTTTAAAGATGGCTTCATAGGATTCATCATCAATACCATCTCTTAAAGGATAATTCACAGCATAGTATTTCCCTTTTCCAGCTCCAATATCCTGGACAAAATATCACATATACATTGAATATGTGCAACTTTAATTTGTGTTAAATAATGTTTGTGAAATAAAATAAACAAACATACCCTCAAGTCTCCAGTACCAGGGAAGTACTCCCCGTATTTGTGGAAAGAGACAGTCATGACCCTATCTGTAGTGTAGAAGGCCTCCTCCACTCCATCACCATGGTGAATGTCAATATCTATGTACAACACTCTCTGGTGATACCTACACAAAAGCAACACATTCATCAGTATAACTGAGATGTAACTAAAAAAAGGAGCAAACATTTAACTAAATTAATAAGTTTAAATACTAGTCTGCCATTTGATGCCTACTTTCATTAAAGCAGGATTTCTAGAAACATTTCTGACATTGTAAAATATTCTAAGGCTTCTTCTTGTTGTTTTGAAATGTTAGTGAATTTATTTTATTTGTAAGAGAAAATGTAGGAGTTTGTAGCTTACTTTAGCAGCTCTAGAATTGCCAGGACAATGTCATTAACGTAGCAGAACCCAGAGGCCTCAGATTTCTTGGCGTGATGAAGTCCACCAGCCCAGTTGATGGCAATGTCTGTCTGCTGCTTGTTCAGCTTCACAGCTCCAGCTGAAAGACAGAACATGTAGATATAACAACATAGAGATTTCTTCCTGTCGGTAGCTCTGTTACGTTTATTTTGCCATATGTGAATGCTGAACATAGAGAAACTGTATAATAACATACCAACAGAGCCACCCGTTGAAAGCTGGCAAAATTCAAAAAGTCCATCAAACACGGGACAATCCTCTCCAACATTAACTATGGAGAAAACACAGAAGGGACAGCTTTAACATGACAGCACTATATTAAGCATCAGCCATATTGAAGAGAAAAAAACTCACATCTCTGCATCTGTTTGCTGTATTCAGACATGTTGTCCGGGCGAATGGACCTCAGGAACTTGATGTAGTCATCACTGTGGTATTTTGTCATCTCCTCACCACTAGCTTTGTGTGGTCTCTAGAAATGGAAGTATAGTTTGGGGTGTCAAGAAGCTATTGTAAGCTAATCTGCAACCAACCAACAGTTTCTGAACATTGCAGGCTGCCTAGTGGCATGACTCACATAGATCTCCATTTTCCTGTACAGTCCATAGTTAAGTAGAAGGTTGTGTGTCATGCGGATTCTGTGTGGCTTCATAGGATGGCCCTGGCCATAGTAGTAATTTCCCACATCACCTACAGTAAAAAAGAGTTGGAATAAGACTATGTTTCATCATACAAACCCATTTAATATCATTCAATGCTCAATCAATGGAAAATGCCTGCTCGATACAGCCCAAAAATAATAATAAGTTTGACGTGATTAATATTTTGTTTATAGTTTTTTACTCGATGTGGTTTTAAATATGACATCTGGCGCTCCACAGGACAGATTGGGAATTGTTGACCCCTGCATCAAACCCACTTTTTCGGAAGTTGTTAGCAAGTTCAGGGGAGAGCGCCGATGAAATTACTGCTCGCTGATTTTTCAGTTCACGACCGCACAGCATTAACTCATTTTGACATATTGCTCCGTACAACCCACCGCGGCTTCGGAAACCAAGCAAGTATACCCGGGGCATCTGATCATTTCGCACAAGAACATCCTCAGATCCTCCTGCAGTCCCAAGCTAACAGCTAAGTTAGCTGCTAGGTAAGCCAGTCGAGCATGCTAACGTTAGCTTGCTACACCGGTTAGCTTGGTCCTACGACTCACTTTAAACGGCACTACTCTTGAATTTTGCTTAACAGAGCCTAGATTCCACCCAAATACAGTTAAACAACATATACGCTGAGTCTATGCTTACCGTCATAATAATAGCAAACTTTTTTCTTTGTTCCTTGAGACAGCGCCATTTTACACCAATTAGCCTCTGTTTCGTGCCCACCGGTTCTTTTTTGCAGCAGCAAAGCCGTACTCTGCTGCTTCAGCCAATCACAGATGCTACACCGCCCGGCTGGGAGGTGCCCTGTGACAATCCGAGGGCCGCAGAAGTGCATCTTCATCCAGACAATGTCTAGACTGGAGCACACAAGCAAAACGTTTATCTATTTTGTGTGTGTGTGTGTATTTTGTGCTTTATCTTTTATTGCTATATCGCTATTTTTTATAGTAGTTTAAACATTACACTGATATAGTTTCTAGCCTTCACTGTCCTAAACCACTCAGTAAGTATTTATCAGCTACAGTAAGGATGTTTAATGACGTTGGAGACTGATGAAAAGACTGGAAGCAGAACTTGAGATGTTGAGGTTCTCTTCAGGAGTGACAAAGATAGATAGAAACAGAAAAAAGTACAACAGAGGGGCAGCTCATGTTAGATGTTTGAGATGATTTGGACATGAACAGAGGAAGGATGGTAAATATATCATAGAAGGATGCTAAGGTAGGAGACCTAGAAAAAGATGAATAGGAGGATAAGGATAAGAGGATATTTATGAATTTAGTTTAGAGAAGCCCAGTAGAGGTTTGGGTTGGGTGTAAAGACAACAAATTCTGAGATGTTATGATATTGTGAAAATTACTAATTATGCAAAAACTAAACAATACAATATGTGTTATACATTACAAGAATATGTCCATATTTTACAGTAGGCTAAGTGGCTTGTTTAAAATATTTGTTTGGCATCACATTCAGTATCACTGCTATGTAATCCTTTTAGTAGCATTAAATGCAATCGACACCAGGTGTCAGTCTACACTCACGTGTTTTTATTCTAACATTCAAATCTGAGCATGCTTAATTACTAAATGATTAATGCAGTAATCCTAAAATGGTCAATGGAAGACTCATCAATATAGTATGTCGTACACATATGAATATAAATATCAAAGCTTACTGAACTACTAGCAGTGTGCCATTAGTTCAAGTGCTGGCATTTTTCACTCTGATGTATGCCATAGGGGGATTTGGCCAACTATGAGTCTCTTAATGTAAGCATAATGTAGTGTTTAAGGTCACCAAATGCGTACGCTACCAGACTCAATGAGCTGTTCCAATTTGCAGCTACAGCTCGGCTTTAATAATTGATATTTGTACAAAGACTGGTTCCAAATGTAGCTCAGATCTCAACTCATCATATCACCATGTGAACTAGGTCATTTCGCTCATGGCATTGCTTCTATGTTAGTCCTGTTGCCTTCAGATGGAGGAAATAGTGTAAAAAGTACAGTGAAGGGGAGCAGAAATAGTGCTGATCCTGGGTTTAGGACACTAATAGAGGGTTAGGGGTCAGTGGAGCTGGAAGTGTACTATTAGTGCCTGCAATTACCTCAAGGCCAATCAGCAAAAGACGTGTGGGTGTTTCTTTTGAAGAAGCAGTGTTCAATAATTCAATACATTAATGGCAGTTTTACAAAAATCCAACTAATCATTCAGGAGTCTGTCTTGTTTTACAACAGACAATTGTGTACAGGAATATGTGTACAGGAATATTTGTATATATTATTTTATGATAATAGTGGTGAAAAGTTTCTATTGATGGAAAGAAACTAGATACTTTTACTCAAGTAAATTTTTGAGAAAACATTATTGCGAAGATAATAGTAGTATTAGTAGTATAATTCTTGCAGCACAATTACAACTTTTACTGCAGTACATTTAACATTCAATACTTTACTTTTACTCAAGTAATTGGGTTAACTACTTTTACTACTACTTAATCTGTTAAGTAATGTAATGTGTGTTGTGTTAGCTGTTAATTAATAGCATCATCTTGTTATTATATTAAGCTATAATGTGAGTTAATCTGTATGTCTTTATACACTACTCTTGACTAATAGAAATACGTTTAAGTCTTGGTCTTTACTATTTCTAAATGCAGTGCTCTGTATAATTACAACTTCATGACATGAATGACTAGAGACATAAACTGGCAGGTAACCAACATTTATTTACCATTATCAACTTTACAATAAAACCAGTAACATCTGTCAACATTAGCAAAATAAAGAACAGAAATCAATCCAATGTATTTACAGAGACAAAGCAGATTCAGGCTCACACACGACAGATAAACAACTCTGCTCCATATCAAACCGCAACAGTGAACATAGCAAGCTTAAGTGTTCTTCTTTTATAGTAAGGTAAAAATCAAAATTGTCTATTTTTTATTTTAAACAAACAAGACATAGCTTCTCTGAATCTTTAAGATGGTCCTCTATAATACACCACAAAATACTTCAAATTTGGGTTAAAATATAGGAATGTAAAAAGTTGGCGAGTCTCTTAGTTTTCTGATTTTATCTTTTCATTATTTAACAGTCATTTCAAGTGATGGTGGTGTCCTACTATAAAGTCTAGCTTCATTCTTTCATCAAGGAGGCATCTTGATCTGCAGATTTTAAGGAAAAGATGCTTTGATTCTTATCAATATCCTTCATCCATCTTTCATACTTCATGGTGTCATTTGCTCGCATTCCAGCCTTTAAAATCCATTCTCCACAAAGTGACCAGCTCACAGCCTAAACTCAGTCCAGGTCCAGATGTCGAGCAGTAACCAGGGAAGTGATCTAGTGAATCTAGTCTGTCGTCTTGTTATCATGACGAAAAGTGGCACGTCAAAGGAGTCTTTCACATACATGTGTATATATTTACATATACATATATCCATATACATATGTATACATATACACATATATATATAAATATATATATATACTCTTAAATTTTCTCTCTCTCTCTTGAAAAACAGTTCACCCAGTTCATTGTGAGCTGAAGGTACAATCACTCTTTCTTTTCAGAGGGAGCGGGGGTTGAGCTGCTCTCCTCTGTGGGTTTTGTGGCCTCGGCAACAGGAGCGGCTGCCTCTTTGGGCTCCTCCTTGGGGGCCTCCTCTTTAGCAGGAGCCTCCTCTGCTTTTGGAGCCTCGGCAGCTGGAGCAGCAGCTGCAGCCTCCTCCTTTACCTCCTCCTTCTTCTCCTCTGCAGCTGCTTCCTCCTTTTTCTCCTCAGGGGCAGCAGCAGCAGCCTCCTCCTTCACAGCCTCGCTCTTCTTGCTCTTTTTCAGATTTAGCTTAAAGTTGAAGGACTTCTTCAGGGAGAATTTCTTCTTCTTTTTCTTGGGGGTCTCCTTAGCAGCCCCCTCGCCCTCAGCTTTGGCAGCCTCTCCATCTGCAGCAGGCGCTGGCTCAATGGCATCGCCTCCTGCACCAGCCTCGGGCTCCTTGGCTGCATCCGCAGAGCCATTGGTGGCAGCAGCATCTCCATCAGGCTTGGAGACATCCCCATTGGATTTCACATGTCCATTCTCCTGAAAAAAAGGTTAAAAATAAGACTGTCACCAAAATGCATTTTTTTATGACAGTTTTGAAACATTTTGCGTCAAACCCCAAAAGACTGATAAAACCGTATTTTGTGACCCATGAGGTCCTGAGCATCGTCGTGCTCATCAATTAACAACCGTGTCGCCTGCGAGGAGGCGACGCCTTGCAATGCCCTAATCAGGCGATAGGCGGCGGTAGCGCCACACACAACACACGGTGAACCAGACAGACATGGCTCAACAAAGACGGGAGGCTAATCGATGGAAGAAATAAATACTTAAAAAATATTCTGAAGAAATAAAACGGCTCCAAATCTCCACTTGGAATGCAAATATATAGGTAAAAGCTACGCATTTCTCACATGTTTTTTTACTCCTGGCACTCGAAAAATTGGGGCAACAATTGGCCTTGAAAATTAATCATCTTTATAACCAGATATTAAATATCTGCGCGGCTCAGCACATTCACATATTGCTACTGGATTTTTATTTCAAATCGGGCCAGACGACAGTAAGACAGTAAGCAGGGAGGAGTAGCAGACTGCCTACGTGCGCCCGGAGTGGCCCCCCTCCCCCTTTATGCCTGCCACTATCAAACACGCTGTGCACATTTCAGATGAAAACTCAGTCATAAAAGACACACTGGGGTTGAGGCTTAATTCTCCAGGTGCACCCAGCCACTAAGTGCAAGTTCTGCTTTTGGGGATTTCATTATGCCCGTGACAGTGATGCTCAAACCCACCTGTCTCTGTCTGAAACATCCTTACATTCAACAGTAAGCAATTCGGCGTCGAATAAAATGTCAAAAGCAGTTTTTCCCGAGAAATTTAACTTCTGTTTAGTTGCACGTTTTTTTCCGCCACTGAAATGAAGTAATAACTATGTGTAATTACCTGTCCATTGGTTTTGACAGCTGCAGCATCAGCGGCAGCAGCGTTTGCCTCCGTGGCCACCTCTCCCTTGGATGACTGGGACCCCATTGTCTTCGGTGAGTTTCTGTGCGTCTTCTAAAGCAAATTAAAAAGAAAAACTAAAAAAGAGTGGTATAAATTAATCCAACTCCAGAACAAGTTACGTATCCAGCGGCGAAAAGCCAAAAGTAGCCTGGGTGTTTTCTTCAAAAGGCAGTTACTTCCCTCAGCGGCTCCCCTTCTCGGACTTGTCACCCTGGTAGAGAGAGACCCTCTAAACTCAACACTGGTTGAACGCAACGCTTCAACATACAGCAGGTTCAAGGCGCCTCCCGTAGGCGGGCTCTGCGAAGCGTGGACCAATCAGCATCCACCTAGAGGGAAAGTTTACGCCGTTTCAGCCTATCACAGCCCAGTCCCTAAATTGATACCGCCCCTTCACTAGACCTCCAGCGATGAAATCAAATCTACTAAATTTCAATGTTTTACAAACATGAAAGTAAAAATTACACCGATATGCCACCTAGAAGAAAAAAAAACTTCAACCCTTAAATCCTCACTACATAGGTAATAGCAGCACACATGTAAGCCTTAAGTGAATTCAGATAGAACTGAGTATTGAGCAGGTCATAGCATTTGTGTTTGTGCTACTAGTTAGCAAACAGCAAAATTTTGCTTGATAGCTTTTTGTTAAAATTGTAAACAACATTCTTATTGTTTTTGTTACTCGATTTGGATAGTCTATTTTTATCATATGTGTTAATACAGTCATTTCTAAATTGACATAATTTATTTTATTACGACATGGTTTAACTAACCTGATGGCATTGAGAAATTGACTGTGTAGTAGTAGTAGTAGTTTCACATTTGAGTGTTTCTAAATAAGGGAGATTTGTAGTACTATCACTTTTGTTTTTACTATGAGTAAGCGTTGCAGGCTATGTGCTATATTAGTTTATGTTACTAGAGTGGTACATCTTGGCACTTGTTTGCATAATGTGGCCTAGCTGAAAATGAAGTGCTTGTTATTTAGAACAAATGCATTTCTAGGTAAAATGTTCAACAAATGACACACATTTTATTTTGTGTCTCTTCAGGAATACTCTAATCTCCCCTCACCAACAGCAAAGTGGACATTGGACATTGTTTGGCAAAATTACTGCAGTACAATAGTGAATAGGAGTTTAATCTGTCAGCTAGTGTTGAGCTCCTAGTGTGAATCTGCGACCTATTGACTTGCTGATGTGACTGGAGAACGGGATCAGCGTTGGGGCTAACTGTGTGTCACGCTGTCTCCTCATGGCTCTCTGACTGGATTTGTTGTTCACTTCCGCTTGTCAACAACATACCAGCAGCAAAATATGTCAGTGTGATGATCATGCACATTCCACCTGATCACTTTCTCCCAGACACATTCTATGTAACAGCTGTTAAGACTACAAATCTGAGTTATGGAAGGAAAGGACTTCAGTGTTCCATGTTGCAAATTGATCTTTACTGCAACCAATCAGCGTAATTGATTTTGTAAGACTTGGGAACATTGGAATGCATGTCAGCAGCCTGTCTTGATGCTAAACTACGGGCACATTAGTCTAGCTCACATTTAAGTAAACCTACACTTGGCCATGCAACTGGATTGTGCAAAAGACACAAAAGATAGTGTACAGACACTGCATTATATTGGAGCTAACTTCAGTGAAAGTCCATTCACTGTATCATCATGTATGCTATCACATACAAACTTGTGTTTGTCTAAAGAAATTTGTTTATTCAATACATTTAAAATCAATTATATAATATGCTATCACCATTTGTGCTTTTATATTTATGAAAAAAGGCACAAAATACAACAAACAGTTGCTAATTTCAAAAAGTATTATGGAACAGTTGAAATATTTTTGACTGAAGAAGTAGAAGTAATAAGATTTGGAATACAAAGTTAGTTTTATAATGGTTGAGATGGTTCTCACATACTCCATATTAAAATTATTAGTCAATAATTGGTCTAGGAAATGTGTATACTGTATATTAGAAACAACATGTTATTATTACCATAAAATTTGTATTATTTTGCAGAATGCTTCTAAGAATGCTTCTTCTTAAATCCAGAACTATGCCATATTGTAAATATGTGCAGTCAAGTAGACAGTGCTCACTGCAAAAAGTTTGTATCTTGTTTGGTCATGTGACATTTTTGCATGAATCCTATTACATACAAATTTTACTAATTTAATGTGATGCTAATCCAAAAGTAACTCATCACAATGTAGAGTGAGCTTTACAAACGCAGAGTTTTCAAGCTTCTCTGACCATCTTCCTCTGGTCTGCCTACTGTGCTCATCCCACAGCAGTCTCACTGAGCAGATAACCTTTTCTCACACACGTATCACGCTGTATCTATCTAGCTGGCCTTGTAAATGTCATAATAATGTGTCCACTGTGTACTGTGGAATGCCTGGCACGCAGGCCCTCCCGACTCCTCAAGCCATCTTCTCCTGTGAATGGGCTTCTTCAGCCTGCCTGAGGTAACCCAGTCCTGGGGGACACAGTACCAGAAAGAAACCACGATGCTTTAACTTTTGCAGATGTTAGCATGTCAAGTAGTTCTTTCTTCTTGTGTGAAATCCCCATCCATGTGTGATGGTGATGACGTTGATGTTGGTGACGAGATGCCGGGCTTATTGACTAGTGATCGTCGCACTTGACACTTTTCTTCTGTGTAATGTGTTTGCACATGTGGCTCTTTGTGTTATCTGCATATAAGGGAAGCATTGTCATGGGACTAGTGAGCGTCAGGGGGTGAAAGGCACAGAAAAGCAATCCTTCACACATAGGCACATATTATGCACACACACATACACACAATACAAGGAGGGCATCAGCTGTGACAGAGTTCATATAGATGCACAGCAGCTCGGGAATGCAAAGAGGAGGAGGATGGAGTCAGAGCCTTAGATGGAAAACAAGAGGACAGAGGGGGGGAAAGATGACAGCCAGAGGTAGACCCAGTCCCTTTGCTGTTTAGATATGACATTCCTTGTACTCAAAAACAAAAGGAATGAGGCACTGATAGCCCAAAGAACAGGAATTTGAAGAGGATTCATCAAACAAGAGTTAATCAGTCCACACACGAAAACAACAAGTAGGGATGGATTCTGGGTAAAAGGAGGATGACAGAGAAGGAAGAAAAGAATAAAGATATGGGACAAAATAACAAACCCGTTTTGTGTGGGTATCACAGGGCCTCATCTGGATTATCTGTTTCCAAGTATTGTTATCACCCATTTTCATTTTATTTCATTTTTCTGGGATTTTACAAATTTTGGAAGGAGTTGTTACAAGAATTGTTACATGACTGGAGCCAGCAGAAAATGAGTGGCCCAAGGAACAAAGCAGAAAGGTGTGGAATAGAAGGTTAGCCCCTAGAAGCCTGGTTCCCAAAAAGTCCATATAAAAATACATATTCAAAGTCAGTCATTTGAGTCCAGTATTTTATTTATTTGTCCATTATTTATGTTTTTGCCAGCATTGGTTTGTTGATGGTCTGTTAGCAAGATAATACATAAAGTAGTGGTCAGATTTCATTTTTTATTTTTTATTTTTTGGAATTTTACAGAAATGTCAGAAATGGAAGAAAGGAGGGAATTAATGTCTGGAGACATTTTTTTTTGTACCTATGCGAGATAGGGCCAAAGATGCTAATTCTAGCTACAAGGGGTCAGTAAAGGGGCAAGATCTTTAACATTGTGAGAGGTATAACGACTTTGTGTCTCAAGGTATAGCGCATTTAACCCTGAACTAGAAGAGTTTTGCACTTTTTGTTTACAATTGCAAGACAGAATCAAGGCCCTGGAAAAGGTCTGTGCTCTCTTGGTGCTTCTAGAAGTGCATAATACATACATACATACATACATACAAGTACTCAAAACAATACTTATAGAGATGTATGCGATCTATTTTCATAGTTCTAGTTAATACATCCTGCTTTGTAAACGACTGGATAAGATAACATTTATTAGTAGTAATGAAGTGGCTTTTTAAATACACAGTGGTACCAATTATATTAGTATGAGATGGCATAAGGACTAACAAGCAACTGTCTTCCACAGCTGCAAGGTTAATGGCTAAGATAACAGCGCATTATGACGAGTGAGAACAGAGGCTGAAGATGAAAGTGAAATTAAAAGTACATTGGGGTTGAGAATGGGTCAGTTGAAGAGGACACCGCTGCCTCATCTGTGAGTCCAAGGGGTTTTCAGGGACAGAAGAGCTGCATAAATCATGAGGTAGGTAAACAACTTGGAAGTCACCTACTCTTCCAGGCTGAGTCAAGGGACACCTCACTGAAAACCTCAAGTATTTACAAAGCAAATAGAGCAAACCTCTCTACTGTTTGTTTTGTTACACCTGTGTAGTACACAAAATTCCAACCCTAATACCACTGTCATCATAGAATCAGAGGTACTTTACTCTAACCAGAGGCAGAATGTAATGAGATACTTTTACTTGATTCAGAGTACATTTTCAAAAGCATCACATTTGAGACAAAAACATTCTAGGGATGAAAATATATACAGTATGTCCCGAGGGTTTTAAAAGTAGCAGTACCAGAACTGGCAGTAGTAGCAGTATAGTAGTAGTATTAGGAGGAGCAGGACTGGTAGCATTAGTTGCACATTTTGTTATGGAATTGGAAATGTAAAAAATGCAAAAATAAAAATTTTATAGTGACTTACAGTACAGTAGAGTAGAGATACACTTTCCCAATCAGCAGTATTTTAGCAGAATCAATCATATGTGGCCAATCATTATCATTTATCTCAAATGGGGGAGGTCTTATGCAATGTTTCATTTCTGTGATTGGTTGTATGTTTATCAAGTTTCACTAGACCCAAGAGAATTTATTATGTATTGTTGGTACTCTCTCATAATTCAGATTAATTTAATTAGCAATAATATGTCCATTTGTTTCACCCCCTAGAAAACCCAACTCGAATCAGTAAGGACTAGACACATTTTTTATATCCCCAATTAATAATTTCAATGACAAGGCGTTGCATACAAAATAAAACCTTGCCAATAAGTGTATTCTGCTTTAAAGGGCAGACTCACTTCCCTACACAGGAATTATTTGCAATTTGTCAGCCTATTGAATACCTAACTACATTTTAAAACAATGTAGTAGAATAATGAATGAAAATGTATGAGAAGAATGTCTAGATTACAACAGTTAGCACTGCATTTGCTGTTCAAAAGCAGTAATAGATAGCATTAGCTTTGTCACGTAAACTAGAGCCTACAATGACAAACCAAGCCCATTCAACTAACATTAAACTATAGCTACTGTTTAAAGTACAGCTTGGCTAATTTGCTTTTTTGTCTATTATTGTTTCTAACATGCAGCAAAGACAAGTGTTTTGTTAAGTAATCATGCCACTTACAATATGTAGAGTGTCATATATCACACATTTTCACTGATGGCTGGTGATATTTGGTGGTTGGGCTTTCCATTTTAAAGTGTAACATCTCATCATTCCTTAAATTAGGAAAGTAAATTAAAAATGGACACTTTTTTTTTTTTTGCAATTCTATTTAGCAATATTGGTGTCAGCATTAGCTCAATGTAATTATTTTTTTCAGTTTAGTGAAAACAGTGCCAATATCTATTTATTATTTACTTTACTTTTTGCAATTTATTTATTTATGTTTTTTGTTTGTTTGTTTGTTTGTTTGTTTGGTACTGTCTTGTGTAAGCGGACATAATGACCACTAGCAGACATAACCATCACTAGAACAGACCTTTTATTTTTTCACAACCATCCAGTAGTAATCAACAGCCAATGGGAATTTCCCAAATTCTTAACACTGTATACATAATTATACAAAACAAATTCAAACACAGTAATACAGCCAAAAAATAACACAGTGGTCAGTTAGTCACAGAGCTGACACAGAGACATACAGAACTAACCATTCATTCACTCGCAGACATCTTAATTATCAGGAGTTTTTATTGACATAACCACCACTAGAATAGACCTTTTCTCAACAACCATTCAGTGGTAACCAACAGACACTGGGAATGTCCCTATTTTAACATGCATATTAAAACCCTTAATAATAAACCCTAGATGACATTTAAAGGTCTAGATTTCCCCCCATGCCATTAGGTTATTATTTTCCATAACAACAAAAATGCAATCTTTCCATTTAACCATCAAGAGTTGCTTAGCCTATATAGCCATAGCTGCCTTTTTCTTCTTTTAAAGTTATGAATGAATGGAATTAATGCCCCACACCTCACCCTTCTTTTCATCTAAGTCAGTGTGGCTTTCTTTAAGACTTCCTGGAAGATGCGATGCATGTGGGTGTCTCCCAAAGGCTCTATTGTTCTGTGCCTCATCAGCCTATGGATCACAAGTCTGGCTGGAGGGGCCGAGGAGGTGCAAGCGCTGGCTTTTTCCCTCCGTGATGATGGAAGTAGTCATAGGGATAGACGGGATGAAGAGGGAAAGGGATTACAGGGTTCAAAGTCAGCAGAAACTGAGCTGATGACTGGAAAGCTACAAGTCAGATAGATTGTTACTATTTCTGGATGCCGTGCGTGGACACAATGTCAATTTTAGATGATCGAGTAAATATTTGTATAAAAAACAAAAAACAAAAAAAACGCAGTTTATGCCCAGGATTATACGAGGCCATTTTAATCAAAGCCAGCCTAGTTGTTGTTCAATATCTCTTAAGTGCTCACTCAATTGTGTAAAGCGCTCATTGGCAGACCTCATGTCGGGACAATAGAAAACATATGGCTTAGTGTTTGAGCCGACAGATGTCCGACAAATACGGAGTAGAAAGGAAAATAGAAATAATCATGACTTTAGCTTAGAACAGTCTCACTTGCCAGGAGGTCAAAAGAGGTCAGGGTTAGGGGCAAGCAACAAAGGCAACAAGAATATGAGGAGGAGGAGTGTTGTTTTACTACAGTTGTGTTAAATACAAGCTAAGTAGGTCACACTGAAATGGTGACAAAGAAGCAGTTTGCCTCCACAATGCTGCCTTGTTACAGGAAATTATGAAAATCCATGCAGAGAAAACACTTGCGGATAGCCGACTGGAAACTTTCAAGCATCTTAAAGCAGAATCAATAAAACACTATCTCCACTGTATTTGGGACTTTCCACTCACATATATTGACCAAGTGTGTAAGTGTGCCAAACACAATCCAGATATTTTGCTTTCACTTTCAATCTACTTCTTTAATTCTCTAAATGATAGTGATTTATGGTCAGTGAAGGGAAATCCCCATGGGCAGTTCCCCAAACAAAGTGCCCATATGTATATAGAGATACATGGCACAGAATGAAAGGCAATGACCGGATCTCAGGGATTTTCCAGGTGCTTTAGGGCAATCTAAGTATTTTCTGTGTGTCAGCACCTATTACCTGAAATATGTGTTGAGACATTCATCTTTCCATACTGTGGAATTTCAGTCATTTAGGTGAAAAACAACCAGTTTTACACAACTGGATTTCCTGACTTCAGTGATTCACCAGACAGTCGTTTTTACTTTTCATTCATGAATCTGCTTCACTGTGTTCCTGATAGGGGTTGTGGGCTGGTGCTTTAACAGTGGCCAGTTAGTCACAGAGCTGACACAGAGACATACACAACCAGCTATCCATTTTTTTACATCATCTTAATAATCAAGAGTTTTTATTGCTAATAGTTTTTATTGCTGATAATGTTTAGCTTTGGCTAATCACACAGAAATTGGTCTTAAATTAGATGTTTCTATTGACTGGTTAGTCACTACTTGTCAAAATTATGTCAGTGGCAGAAAAAATACAGAGAATGTGGATAAGAAAATATACATTAATCATATTAAACATTCAGCAACCCAGCCTTTTAAAACATTATATTTACACACAATTGTTTTGTAAAATATGATGTGGCCATGTGTAATACACTGCAAAATACCATGTATGTGAGCTTGTTATTAATTTTAAATCCAAAATGCACAACTCTGAGTCCGTTGCTGACTAAAATTACTCTGATACAAATTACTGAACATAATCTTTTACTGAAAAAATGTAATTTTAGTTGGATGTGGTATGTTCTCTGAAGTATGAGAACAATATGTGATGTATAAGATTACTTGGATGACTGAAAACCATCACAGACATGTTGGGAAGGTAGTGAGGCTCTCTATAAAATGATCAATTAAAAAAATGTGTTCCTTTTCAGCTTTATAAGGTGCAAAATATCTAGACCTATTGACATAGGTTAGCAGGTTTTTATGATAAAAGCGAAGACAGTGGTACTAAAACTTTTCTTAAAATACTTTTAAACAACCATAGTGCTTTTGGTATATTGAATTTGTAAGTGTCAGATCCTTGAACATGGCAAGGATTTTTGATTTTATATATATTTTTTTTAAATATGTTGCTTTATAACTGTGTTATTAAACTGAAAATGGGCTAAAATATCAATATTTTAATGTCCTGTGAATAGTAAGCATAGTAAATTCTATAATTCAGTGAAGCGTCCAATCCATCACAGACAAAAGTATAACAAAATACTGGGAACTGCAGAAACATCAGTTCCCAGTGATGCAGAATAGTACTAAAATACTTAATTAACTTCTGCATTCTTATACCCTTTGTTACAGTGTCATGCCAGCAAACATTTCAAAACACTTATATTTATATTTATTCCCACTCTAAGCCTAAAACTGCACTTACAAATACAGCTTACATTCAGAGGGACCTGCATTCGGATCCCAAAGGGGAGTCATGTCCTCACTAGTGACTATGGAAATTGAATTATAAATACATGACCACACACACGCCTGGCACATGCAGCACTGGAAATGGTGTCAGCCCAGTATAAATCCCTTTTGACATCTGAGCATGCCAGTGACCTTATTACCATGACAACGCTTTCTACAGGATAACAACGGCCGCGGCAATGCTGACACAATATGACACAACAGCGCCGACGCTTATTGTGCGATGCGAGACGTGGAGTGAGTTTTTCTATTCCCGTCTTCTTCATTTATTTGTCCTGATTTTACTTGGCCATTTTGGTATAGGGAAAGCATTTGGAAGAATCTAGGATATGGATGTCTTGAGAGGAAAAGCTTCCCGTTAGTAGCTTTCAAAACAGGATTGATGTAAAGGTAGGTCAGGACTATCTCTAGGCTTTCGCGATTCCACTTCTATAGTGCAGGCGTGCAAGTGCGTGTGTGTGCGTGTGTCAGATCTGTGTATGCCCACGCGCAAGGCCTAAAATAAATGCTTCTTCTTTCATACATGTGCATTCAGCAGAAGTGCACAACTGATCCGCCCCCTCTCTCCTGCCTGCCTCTTCCTCTAGCATCCATCCTAAACTAGGAGACAAAAGAATGGGGAAATAGGAACACACTTCTGGGATTTTGATGAGCCAGCCGGCTTTGATTTGGATCCGGAACACCCACTGGGTCCAGGAATTTTGTAAAGGATTCTGTATCATTACAAGAGAGGATCAAATATACTAGTTAAAGGGTCTGTATTATGCAAAATCAACTTTCTTGAGCTTCCTCACATGTTATAATGATGTTCCGTTATCAAAACATATACAAAACTAAACATACCTGGAGTTGTGTTTTGCTTCATTCACACCTGTTTGACTAATCCTGTAGTTTCTGATGTTGAGTTTCTGAGGCCTCAGAACACTCCACCTCTACCACAAACCCTACCCAAACTTTCTATCCAGTCTGCTCTCATTCATTTATCCAAAAATACAGTGTACAGTTTGGTTTCCACTGGTTTCTTACAACTTTACAACCAGTTATGTATTTGATGGAAATGGTCACTTTTAATAAGATGATGTTTTCAAAGGTTGAAAAACACGCAATGCTATTTTAGAGGTGACCAATATTGGTTTATAAAGATAAATAAAAGCATAATATAGCCTGTTTGACTCCAGCCTCAAGGTGTCAGTTGTAGAACAAATGACTAGGTGAGATATATGGGGTTTGTGGCTCAGTGGATAAAGCTTTTACCCCTAAACTAGAGGATTTCTGCTCTCCATGTGCCTCCAGTTGTCCACTTTTTATGCTACATAGTTTGATGCTAACCACATTTAAAGTAACTGTGATTTAAAAAATTACCAAGAATCCATAAAGTTTACAAAATACTGTATTTAGACTATATATTAGTACATTTCTTCTTCTTTCTATTCAGGTTTTCCTATCCTGGGTTGCCACCGCAAATTATCTGCTTACTTCAGTGCAGTAATTTGCATATTGATTTGGCATAGGTTTTACGCAACCCTCTCCTTTCTCTGGGTTTGGGACCGACACAAAGAGTACCCTGATTTGTGAATATTACTACAGTATAGATTGTAAAATCTAGAAACCATGCAAGGAGTTTTTACTAAGTGCATGTTAGTGACCAAGTGGCTCAGGAGGTAGAGCAGTTGACCAATAACTGGAAGGATGGCTCGAATCCCACTCTTTCCAGTTCATGCTGCCATTGTCTTTGGGCAAGACATGTTACCCACCTTGGATATATGTATGTGTGATTAGTGGAGGTCAAAGAGGTCGTAGGCGCAGAATGGCAGCTACGTCTCTGTCAGTCTGCCCCAGGGCAGCTGTGGCTACAAAAATAGCTTACCACCACAGACCTCTAGATTGGATTTTTTGAAGTTGAAGATGTTTCACCTCTTATCCAAGAGGCTTTCTCAATTCTGAAATTGAACTGGTAGGAGAGCTGGTTTATATGCTCCTGGGAAGGAGGAGTTTTGACCTGAAACTAAATTCTATTGGTCAAGGCGACCATGAATAGCTTTGGATATGAGGTGAAACGTCTTCAACTTCAAAAAATCCAATCCAAATGACTGCTTTTTTTTTTTTACTTTTTGTTGCGATGCAATTACCCTGGACGAGTGAGAGTCTTCACAGACTTACCACCACAGAGTGCGACTGAGGACTTTGAGTAACTACAAAAAAGTGCTATTCAAAATTTATTATTATTAAAAATTAGCAGTCATGAGAGTAGAAAGTCAAGGTACTATCTAAGCGAACTAATAAAACAAAAAATTGCTTTTATTCCCAATGGTGCAAAGGCTTTCTAATCAGCCTGGAATGGTGCCATCTTGTGTCTTCCTCCTCTCCTAGCATCCATCCTTAATTTAGGAGACAAGAGAATGGGGAAATTTGAAGCCAGAAATAATAGTTATGACACTATTCTGACTTGTGTTCCAACAAATAATCAAATCTCAGTGGGCAGCCAGTTATGAGCAAACCCCCGATAATGAATGCAAGCTGACAATGCACTTGGAATTTGGGGAGATTGTGGCTGCACAGCTGGGTAAACAGAAAAACCAATGCCATCAACCAACATGTCTTTTTATTCAGTTGGGTTACATAATGGGATTAGTGTGCGTGTTCGTCCATGTAGAAGAATTGACCTTATTGATTTTTGGGGAGGTTGAAATCAGTCCAGCTCTATCCAAGTTTAACCGAAATATCTGAATACCTTGTATCTGGAAATGATTCTTAGCTGATTATCTGCCCAGTGACAAGAATACTGTGGCAGTACTGAACCCGGATTAGCATGGAATGAAATGTCTTTCGACACTTTCTATTTGTTCTGCAATTAGGTAAAGGTTTAGCTCATTGGTTGCCATTGTGTGCAATTTGAGTAGTATTAGAATGTAGGGATAAGATGTTTTGAGACAACTTCACTATAAAAGTCACAGCATATCATTATAGGAAATCAATCGGTGTGCACTTACCAGAAAATGCACGAAAAGAGGAATAGTATTATACAGCAGTAGGCCTGTGCCACATTTATGTTTATAATAATTATTCATCGGTTATTTTTCAAATTTTTTCACATACTTTTTACATTGTTTGCTCTTTAAAGTTAAACTTTGCAAAGTGTATTTTTGACAAGTATATTCAATCCATAGTGGCTGTGTTTTATACCCACTCAAGTGTATATCATTTGATCTTGTTTTTTTGTCCTTGTTAGCTAGCACTATTATCAAGCCCACACTTGGCTAATTGCCACATTACCCCAGTTCTGGCCTTTGTCCAAATCTGATATTTAGCTGCACTTCCAAGACATTACCTTTGCTATGGAGTATAGGTTTTTGCTGCCTTTGGTTGGTTTGTTGGTCTGCAAAAGTACTAAATCAAATTATATGAGTTGATGATTTGTTTTTGGTGTTGATTTGGAACACCATTTGGATCCAGGAATTTTTAAGTCTGTATCATTGGGAGATAGGGCCAAAAATACTAAATTCAACCACAAGAGATTAGTTATAAAACACAGTTAGTGTTAGTGGAATTTTTATTGTTGTGAGATATTTAAAGCTCTGTGAATACAGCATTTACTAACTAGAACAGTGTTTCCCAAAGTGGGGTCCGAGGCCCCCTGGGGGTCCGCAAAGGTATTGCGGGAGGGGCCCCAAAGGCAGTCTATATTAAGTACATATGAAAAAATTAAGTTTGAAATGAATTACAGTCATGCAATTGTTACTTTAAAACCATTTTTAGCAAACAGTTAGTGTTTTTTGTAACATTTTTATAGAAATATACGAAGACAAAAACATAAACTTTTTTTGAATAGAAGGAAGTTGTATAGTTGAGTATAGTTGAGGATCTGCGTGGGATTTTCGGAAATTTAAGGGGGCCACAACTCTCTTGACTTTGGGAATAACTGAACTAGAAGATCCCCAGTTGGGTCCAGATCTGGGCACATTGCTTTGGCCAAGGTCTGTATTCTGCTACTATATAGTTGCTACATATTATTTAAAAAAAACAATTTTACAAAAACATTTGACTACAGTGACATTATGTAGACTATGAGTGTGTAGTGTCTGTTTAAAAAAATGATAATCTAAAAAAATCTATAAATACTTTGTTATAATTTTATTCCCAATAGTTCAGAGGCTGTCTAATCACCCTGGAATTCCAATGTACTATGGCAAATTAGTAAAAGTCAACCAATTACTTGACCTCTGTTATCTTCCATGTCACATGCACACTCTATCTACCAAACTACTTGACATCTTCACTGTTTGCAATTGCCTTATTAGCCCAGTCTTCCAATATCAAAGGGATTAATCTGGCTTTGAGAGTAAACTGCACATGGACACCGACATAAGTGTACCATAAAAGAGAGGCAGACCTGTTAGTCTCGAGGGATTGGATGAGCGGCCGGTGAGTCACGGAGAGGAGGCAAGTGCTGATGAATGGCTTGATGGCATAGTGACCCACTAATGCTGCGAGTGCATTCATTGACTCTGCCCAAACACACACGTCACACTCACATAAAGGTCTATGCAAATGAATGCTACGACTGTGCCCGTTGTGCATTTGTTTAATCTTTAAAATGGAAGTTGTGTTTATGTCATGGTTACTCATTTGGGTGTATAAAAACAGAGGTGGAAGAAGTACTCAAAAGTTGTAAAAGTACTGTACTTCAAAAAAGTACTGTACTTTAAAAGCAACCAATAACCTTATTTAAGTAGAGGTTAAATATATTGAATGTTAAGTTTTTTAAGTACAAATGTGGTTTTACTAGGTTATTTAGCAACAACTAAGAAAAAAGAACCCACTATATTTACACTACTACCACTGCTACAACTGCTGTGATTACTACTATGAATACTGCTACCACCATTATTGCTGCTGCTGCAACTATAAAGTACTGCTAATAATTCTACTACTACTGGTACAACAAATGCTTGCTGCTACTACTACGACAACTACATCACTACTGTTCTACTATAACTATAACTGCACTTTCTGGCATGCTACCCACTTTGCCTCAAAATATACTAACACACAAAACACTTTTACTCATTTAGAGATAGCAAAAGTAACATCCCTCTGAAATGTACCAGAAATGTTCTTGAAAGTGAATTACTTGAGTGAAAATATCAAGTTACTTTCCACCTTTGTGTAAAACTGAATCGCAAACCACTTCTCATAATTAGTTTTTATGGTCGCCACATAAAGGAAGTAGGGCATAGCCTAAACAGGAAACAAAGCATATTTCACAACATTGCATTTCTAATTCTGACATTGTATTTTCAGGTCAAAGTTCCATAAAAATATTCTGGTTTGTCATTCTGTAGTCTTGTCAGTGGGTGAAAGGGACCTCAGTTCTAAAGATGTGTCAAACCCCAGTGGATGATCTACTGTCATGTGATGTTTTTATGACATTTTAAGGTCTTCAACCTTTTATAACCCTGAGACAAAAGTGACATGATGTCATACAGCCGCACTGCTCAGATTTTTATGACAATAGATTTATTGAAAGAATCATAAAATGTCATTATGTTGTCAAACTGAGAGGGCAGTTAGTCCTCAGAACTAGGCCACTTGTGAGTGATTTGAAACTGACTTTTCATAGCACAAAATAATATGCTTTTACAAAATATAATGTATTCCAGCCTCAGTTTCATACTACATATATTGTTATTTTATGTTTTGGAAGAAATTAAACAAACATATTCTGTTGTTTTATTAGCCAATAAGATACACAATATGAAGGGTGGCATTCGCTTTCTTTAGCAAACAGCCGAGAACACATTTGCATTAAAAATACTGCTGTTGTTGTAATGGGAAAACAAATAATAGATAATATCACTAGCAATGTTATGGGACAGTGTTTCATTTGACATTTATTGGTTATGTGAGCAGATTTATCATTTGTTTACACTTGCTTTTGCTGTTTGGAAGCTGTGAATATGTCTCCAGTATACACATCTTCAGTCATTCAGTCAGTTCAGTCATTCAGTGATTGCATTCTGTAACTATATTTGTGCATAGCAGACCTTGTTTGAAACAGCTTGTAAGACATATAACTGGATTTTCTTCTTTGTTTAAGTTAAGCCAGTTATACACTGCATGATTTTGGCCATCTCAGACAAAACATTCCTAATCGTGGGAAAAATTGTCTGTCGTAGCTAGAAAACAGCGGTCATGACAAAGACAAAGACTACAGATATTGCGTTTTTATGACCAAAGACTAGCTGCGACAGATATCCGGCAGTGTCAGATATTTTGGATAATTCATTGCAGAGTGTGTCAGCGTATCAGTGTGTTTCACTGCACAAACAATCTCTGTCAGACATGTAACTTCATAATACATCCATGGTGTCTTTTACCAGCGACAAACATGACTACATTTCCCTTTTTCTCTTTTGATTTATTTTCGTTTCCACACCCCTGACCACTGCTATAGCAAGAGGCACCAGCTTCCAGATCACCAGCGCTACAACAATGTAAATAGACTGTGTCCATAGCCTGAAATTTCTTCCAACTCACTTCAGTCACAGCCACGATTCAACATGTGTGAACAAACGGTTATTTGCGATTTTATAATTTCCATGTAGTGCAGTGTGCCTTCCACAAATCTTTTAAGACCAGAAACATATACACAGTATGTATTTACATAGATAGGAAAGAATTAAGTATTTTGTCCCTGGTGAGTTCATGTTGCCTTGATATTTATTACCATTGTTTCTTTGATAAAAAGAAGACGAATACCCTAACTTGTTAAATGCGTTAAGTGTTAATTTCTAAACTAGCTTAATTACCACAGCTTCTGATTTTATGTACATGAGTACATCAGTGCATTTCTAGTATTAGAACTGCTGCAGTGAGGTCAAGAATTCATTATAAGCTAGACTTATCATAACATGACCACTAACAGGTGAAGTGAATAACAGATCTCTTCACCATGGCACCTATTAGCGGGTTGGATATATTAGGCACCAGGTGAACATTTTGTCATCAAGTGAGTTTGACAAGGGCCATATTGCAATGGTTCGATGACTGTCAGGGCATCTCCAAAACTGCAGTTCTTGACGGGTGTTTCCAGTCTACAGTGCTCAGACTCTATCAAAAGTGGCCCAAGGAAAGAACACTGACGGCTGCTCCATGTCATCCAATCCAGCACAGGAGCAACTTTAGCTCAAACTGCTGAAGAAGTTAATGTTGGCTCTGGTAGAAAAGTGCCACAATATATACAGTTTGTAACATATGGGGCTACATTTGGCAAGTGGTCATAACACATAAGATTATGACCACCACTATTAGGTAGATTGTTATAATGTTTTGCCTGATTTATGTATGGTAAAAATGTTTACTACTGTATTGTGACATTATGGATATAGCATGGTATAGAACAATATAGAACATTATAGTATATTAGGCCATATACATTGTTTGCATCATGCATTCCCTCCAATAGATTTGCACTTACTGTTGAAAAGGCAGTGGTGTGATACACTTAATTAAGTCGATGTAAGAGACCACATTGAAGAGATATGGATCTAATTAAAAGCTCCACACCTTCCAAGGGCATCAGCGCTGCTTGTGTTGAATAGTGTCTGAGGAATGATGAACACGCCCGCAAACACACACACTGTGAGATGGAAGTGTGTTTCCCCTGGGAGAGGAATCAGAGTGCAGAGTGCAGTACTGGGATGGGATGTGACTGTGGGCTACTGACAGGTCTATGTGAGGACACTGGTGGCCTGACACTTCCACATCAGTTTTAACCACCAGAGACCGTTCACAATGAAAACATAACAGTGGGAGGCCGGCACCTTCACAGTCAGAATGTGCTTTATTGGCCTTATGTGAGATTACATGTCAGAAGCTGGATTGCCAAACTACTATTAAACAATATAACAATAACAGATGTTAAAAATGTAAACAACAAACTATCATTCTTTTTTAATTAGAAATAGAAATTAGAAATAGAAAAATAGTTGCAGGGCCAATTCACAAAAAATATACAGTGGCAAGCATATATATATATATATATCAAATTAGAAATATGACAGAAAAACTGAAAACTTGAGTGCACTAAATTTGATCTTGTCAAAATCAAAGCCTTAAAAGTATTAAATATTATGAGTAGGAATTAAAATTTTGTTCATCTAGGTCTTAAAATTCAAAACATTGTTAATATTGCAAAAAAATAGAGTCACCACAATAACAAAATATATTTATTGAAGAAATGTTTTAATTGAAGTGCACGATTCATTTATTCATGATTATTCAATGCAGCACTAAAGGTCTTTCATCTGTATTAGACTTTTAAAATTAAACCCTTGCGTTTCAAAGAGTAGTACGAATAATTCCTTTGTGTAAAATACATAAAGATTATTGTTCTGTTGTTGACAATGCTGGAATTAAATTTCAAACTAAGTGGCATTAAAAAGTCTTGTCACATAAATCTTTTCCATCACCAAAGCATTCAGAGGTGGCAAAATTGTGTGTTGTGACTTTAAATGAGTGGTCATAATTCATGTAGTGTACCAACATCAAAGATCGATGACAGTGTTGCAAAACCTATAACAAATTTCAGACAATGTCAAACTTTAGCTAGATGGTAATAGTAATAGTAATATATATATATATATATATATATTTTTTTTTTTTTTTTTTTTTTTTGCAACACTTAAGCCAGGCTTATCTCAAACTGTTTGTGTGATTGCCACTGATGCTGCCTGCCATTGGCCATGGTTAAGTCATAGCCTACCACGACTTCTCGAATTGAACAGTGTGGCAGGCATTAACATGGAAGTTGGTGTAACATGAAGTGATTGTCTGTGATTGCAAAACATTACACAGTATGATTACACAGCAGGATTACAGGCAAGACAGTAGGGCCTCATGAAAAATGTAAATGTATTGTTATTCTTAGACTCACTTTTAAAACCAAATTTCTCTAAATGGAACTAAATTCCATTACAAACCAAGTAGCAATAATGGAACACAGACTTCATTCTCCAGTGGAAAAGTTCCATTTATTCCTTTTACCCTCTGGCTATTGAAAATGTTAATGTCCTAAATACAAAAGTTGATTATTACAACAGCAAACTTCTATTACTGAACATCAACATCACTGATACAAGCTGTGGTGTAGCCATGTTGCACTATAGTGTTAATTACACTGAGTGCCTGTATGCAGCTACCATAAAAGCTTACCATAAAACAGTAGAAAAGGTGAGGCTGGTTCATAAGGCCATCTCTGCTTACATAAGATAAGGAGTCAGCTGGTGGAGGGGAATAAAAGGTTTCCTATGTTAACAGAAGACATTAAACCACAAAATCCCCGGCTCTCACCTCAGGCCACACAGACCACCAGCGGGTCACACCGTTTCAAGGAATGCAGCGAATGTGCATCTTGCCCAGAATGAGGTGGGTTTACTCAGCATGTGGTCTGCATGATGTCGAGAGTATACAAGGTCGTGAAGAGTGGAATGTGCTTTAAGAAAAAGACCTGAAGGAATAGGACAGTGGTAATCAGTATAGTTCACAAGCAATTTACTGTAAATTGCCATAGTCTGGTTATAACAGGAGTTTTAAACTGTATGTAAAGATCTAGAGCGTCTTAATAGAAGAGCTTACTCTGGGGGCAGTCATTCAAACATCCCATAACTGCACAAACACATCTGGATAATGAGGTTGATTTCTGCATGTATACAGCTGAAGTCTAGTTTTTAGATGAATCATTTTTAGATCAGTGAAGATGCATATTCTTGTGGAAAATGTAAATATAAAAAAATAATAATAATAACTCAACTACCACAGTTTATCCTTATGTGGAGTAGAGGTCGACCGATATGCAGATTTTTGCCTTTTTTAGTCAATTGGCAATAGGCCGATTCTTGCCCTCTAATGCCAATTTTTGATCAGGCACATGTCCAGGCAACCATGTAACTGAAGGATTCCAAAAAAATAAGGCAGAAAGAGCGAAGAAATGAGCAGAATTACTGAATTCTGCTTTAAACATCCAAAGACGCTTTATCTCAGCCTTAAAAGCTCAAAATGGCAATAAAAAGATTTTGCTCTGCCACGGAACCTTGTAGAACAAATATTTATTTTGTAGCTCTCCCCAAGCTCTACTTGCACAGCTTGAGAAAGTTTGATTGAGATAGCCTTATTGGTTTTCTCCAAAAACTCATCTTTAACTGTTCTCACTGTCCAATTCTAACACATTTGTTTGCGTTTTAATTAGTGCTGTCAATCGATTAAAAAAATTAATCAGATTAAGCACACTCTTTGGCTGTGATAAATCACGATTAATCACAATTTGTAACTTGGTCGATTTTCCATGACAGCATTTAAACAAAAAAACAAAAAAAAAAGTCCAGAGAGGTTGAGGAGTGTGTTTTTACTTGGATAAATAAATAAATATATATATATATATATATATATATATATATATATATATATATATATATATATATATATATATATATATATATATATATATATATATATATCAGAAATAACTTCTGAATATTGTGAGACAGCCTTTAATAAGTCTGTGTAGTAACTGAGATAACTGTCTGCTGAACTGTGCTCTGCATTATATCTACTGCAGACACCTGAGTCTCCCCTCTGCTCCTCTCAGCGCCTGGACAGGGATGGGGCATGGTCACCTGTCCGCAGTGAGGCTGCCGCTCTGAGTCAAGAACTGAGGCTTTATGGGGGGAAAAACAGCGCAAATGAATCATTTGTCGGAGTTTACGGCTTGTGGCTCCATAAGTTCAGGGGTGGGCATGGACGCACAGAAAGCACAGCTCCCAGGAACGGGCACGGACAGAGGCAGTGAAAGGAAGCGATATAAAAAGCACACGTAACATTTTTTAGTAAAAAGTTTTAGACATGACTCGTGAGGGGAGGGAAAGGAGAGGTCTGTAAGTGCAGCGGCCAAAGCAGTGGACTCGTCCTGAAGTCAAAACACAGGCAAACGTGAGGCAGCTGTTCTCTCTTATGTGGACGCGCGGGTCGTTCACCGTGAAGTCAATGTTGTCATATACGCACATTTCCAAGACAGTCACGCGCTCCCGGACACGGCTTCATGCCCTCCAAAGTGCTTTGAGAAGCCTTGGTGTACGGCAAAACAGATCATGTGATTAATTTGCGTTAATAAATTTTAACGCGTTAATTTTTTTTTTTATTAATCGCATGCGTTAACGCGTTAACATTGACAGCCCTAGTTTTAATAAGTATTACTAAGACAAACAACACAGACAATGCAGTAATGTTTAAAATTTTTGCTATAAATAAGTTTTATATCTCGTTTATAACTCTAATTAGCTTATCTGTGAAGACTCTCACTCGTCCAGGGTAAATGCATTGCAACAAAAGTTAAAAAAGCAGTCATCTGGATTAGATTTTTCAAGTTGAAGACGTTTCACCTCTTATCCAAGAGGCTTTCTCAATTCTGAAATGAACTGGTAAGAGAGCTGGTTTATATTCTTCTAGGAAGGAGGAGTTTAGACCTGAAACTAAATTCTATTGGTCAATGTGACCATGAATAGCCTGAGTGGTTTCGGGTCATTAGGAGTCCTTTGTCCTCAGCTGGAGTGAGAGTCGTTAACCCTCCTGGGCCTGGGCAGCTCCTTCAGATGTAAATGACCTGAGTGAAACTGGTTTGTTTTGTTTGGGTTTCAGGAGACTGTTGTAGACAGAAGGAAGGTTGTATCTGAGACCACCATTTCTGTTTAAAGAAGGTTTATCTTTTTTGACAAAGATTGCTTCTTTCACTCCTCGCTCAAACCATCCTTTCTCTCTGGCTAAGATTCGGACCTCACTGTCCTCAAAGGAGTGGTTTGTGGCCTTCAGGTGGAGGTGTACTGCAGATTCTGGTCCACTGGAGTTGGCCCTGCGGTGTTGGTATAACTGCTTGTGCAGAGGTTGTTTGGTTTCTCCAATGTACTGTTCACAACATTGCTCTGTTTGTAACTGGGAATTTTGTCCTTGGGGTGAACCAGTTTTTGTCTGAGAGTATTAACAGGTTTGAAATAAACTGGTGATGTTATGTTGGCTAAAAATCCTTTTAATTAACTTTTGTAACTAATGTTACAAAAGTAATAACTTTTGTTGCGGTCTAATTAGCTTAATCAGAATATGCTCTTCAATGTAAACAGGAATCTTCCAATTCCAGTAGCGCATGTAAACACCTTATTCAGAGTTTAAGCTTAATCTGGATTTCGACCTTAATTGGAGTATGATGTGCCACGTAAACACACAGATGAAATTCATCATCCAAATTTATCACTAGAAACACAACCAATATCACTGAGTCTTAGTCCTAATCCAATACATAAATGAAAAAGAATCAAACTACTCTCTGCTGCTGTCCACACAAGCTAATTCTTGGTGGTCGGATGGCATAGTGGTTAGAACTTCTGCCTTACAGCGGGAAGGTCCCAGGTTTGATTCCAGGACCACGTTCACCCTGTGACTGCTCCGGTTTCCTCCGGGTGCTCCGGTTTCCCCTACCACCAAAAACATGTACAGTAGCTCACCCTCAGGAATCCCCTGCAAAAGAGATTCTTGGTATTTAGTGGTAAACGCCAGAAGAAAAAAAAAAGTGTTTCTTACTTGGAAATACTGTCAACCAAATGCACATAGGCTAGTCAGTTTATTATTTCCTTTTCTGTTTTTCTGTTTTTGACATGAGGGACCAAAACAACAGCTAACAAAAAAGTCGGCCAGCGGCAGGTTGACCTGTACTAATTATCTTTGCTTGTGTAAAAATGTGAGTATATTTCTCTAAAAACTGGACTTCATGTTTGTTTGTTTTTTTGTTTTTCTTTTTACGCTGCTGCTGTTAGCTCTGAAGCATTCTCAAAGCACCTCTCTGTCCTTAATCACAGGAACCCAATCAAGAGAACTTTGACTGCCACACCAATCTAAGTTGGTTTCAAATCCTGATTATAATGAAATAGTAATGCCATTCGGATGTCTCAACCTGCATGTAAACGCACTGACTGACATACTGGTAGCACAGCCTGAAGCACTACAGTAGAGAGGCAGTCCTTGGCATCATCATTGGTAACACACTCATGCCCTCCCAGCACACCCTCCAGGCTGGCACATGGAGCCGTGTGGGGGGAGGGGGAGCCGCCATGCCCGAGGAGGATGGGACTGAGAAGAGAGCTGCGGTACGGCGACAGCAAGATGGCCGCGCTGCTCATCCTCCCGCTTCTCCTTTTTTACAACTCGCCCCTTATATTTAACCGCTGTGTACGAGCCAGACTGTTAAACTAGACGCATCATGTGGAATAATTTATTTGCTTGAGATCAGAACATCTGCTTCGCCTGCAGCAATCACAGACCGTCCTTTTGCAAATATCAAAGACACACACATCACATAACAGTATATTGGGCAAATCCCCTCCAAAAGATTCCAGTGGACATTTTTTTTCTTAAGTCCCATCTTTGAAGTCGTACCTAAAAGACATCCTGAATTTAATCTTTTCAATGGGGGAGGGTGAGGAAAAAAAAAATGGCTGCTGATTAAATATGTTACAGAAAAAGGAGCAATAACGAGGAAGCTAGACGTAGCAAATGAGTTGGTAATCGGCGAAGACAGAGAGGAGAGGAGTAGGAGGGGTTCTGTGCAGAAAAGTGTTGACCTAATTCTGCGCAAATGGCTGCTTGTGTGCAAGACAGAAACAGTGGTACTGTATACTGCAGTACCCACCGTTGGGCGTGTGCCAGGCATGTGTGTTTGGGTGAGATTTGAGAGTGCATGTAATCTACTGTATGTGCAATATGGTTCTATACTGGCACTAGCTGGAAATGTACAGCTTTAGAGGTGGGGGTGGAAAGCTGTGGCTGAAAGTGGAATGTGTTGAAACAAATTGAGCCCTTAGTATTTCCCATCTTTTATATTTTTTTTGCCAAAGCCTATTTTCCGTAAAAAAAAAAAAAGGAAAATATAAGTCTGGTGTCAGAGAGAATAGTTACTAAGAGAGAATAATGATAGTGTAAAAGTTTTGTTTATTAATTGTGTAACATTCGATTGCACAGAATTTTTTGTATTTTTATATGGCATTCATCTGCTCTCTGTGGATTAGGTTGGATGAGACGACAGTTTTAGTATCAACAGATGAAGAATAAGCTGCCATTGAACAAAGTTGGATAACTCTATAGAGCACACTTTATTTTTAGCCACTGGTCCGACTGAATTTTAACTAAGCGAAAATGGCTTTGTAAAGGGATTCCAAGAATTAAATTGGTTTTGCAAAAGTTAAGTAAATAAAGAGCAAAAAAAAAAAAAAAAAAAAAGCATTATATTTGATTCTAACAGGCATTTAAAATTTTAAATAATTTTGAAGGAAAAGTAATGTTGCTGACATTATTAGTTTTATTTGTGAATATAAATATTTATAATAATTTACCATTTTCCATACCGTACATTGGCATGATAGACAAGTGGAACAAATTTGCTTTCAGATGGACCAAATTACCCAAACATCAGATGTTTAACTTTCAACATTATTGGTGCTCTAAGAACTATATAGTAGTAACTTGCAACTAAATTCGTGGCATTAAAAATATTAAAAAGGGCATTAAAAAGCTTTAAAATAAACTTGCTGATACCTGCAGGAACCCTGAATTTACACAGAGAGAACACTTGCGAGGTGAATACATGGCTAACATGGCTTTTTAGGAATTTAACTGTCACTTGTATTACTTAATGTCTTTCATATATTCTCTGTTGTGTACAGGTTACCGGGACAGTCCAAGGCACTGTGGAGACCGTCAAGGCTGCTTTGGGTGTGAGGTAGGCAACAGCCTGGAACATTACCAGCTAATTTAAGGGTTGACAATTAAAGACGAACAATTATTCAGTTTAACATAGTTGTGAAGGTTTTCAACTATAAGTAGATCTGTTGACGAGTGTACGTGTTAGGGGCAAAAGGTTAAAAACTCATGCATTCAGATGCATGACTCAGGAGTTTAGAAAGGTCTCAGTACCTAAAACAATCATTGACTGGCCAGAGAATAAAAACCATGTCTTTTTTTTTTTTTTTTTTTTTGCAGCATGTTTACAAGGTTTTTAACTTAATGTTTAAAGACTTTTGAACACTCAAAATGTACGTGCCAGTATTGACCTACTCAAAATAAACTGCCTCTGGACTGATGTAATCTGAAAAACATACAATTAATCAGGGAAAGAAAAGACTGCCTGATGACCGCCCCATTTCCTATAAATGGTTATGACTGGCAAGTTAGGAATGATTTTGGTGGAAATTCTGATGCCTTTACATTGTTATAAAAATAAATGACAAGGTTAGCTTGTAATTTAGTTATTTCCAAATATTGCGACTCACAAGCCAGTTTACTTTTTGTGCTGGTCCCAAGCCTGAATACAGAGAGAGCTGTGTTAGGGAGGGCATCTGGGTCAAAACACCAAAGGGAAGAAGTTGAAAGTAAAGAAATATGTATGTAAGCAACATTTAATAATACTTGGATTCAAAAATTTATTCTTTCAGGTATGAAAAGCAGGGCATATTTTGTATCTGCAGTTGTATTAATGAATTGAGGAAAAAGAGCAGCTAAAAAGAAATCTAAATCGAGCAGAAAATAAGGAAAACTTGTAACTATATCTTGTATGATACCTGAGACCACCTGAGACTTTTATTGACTGGGTTATATAAGGCTATAAACACATGACATAATGGAGATAATGAGGGCCTCATTAAATATTAGCTTATCACACTCACGGCACAAGAAGTGTTGGCTCCTGAGTATGTGGCCTGCCAGCGTCTCAACTGTCTCTATCTCTTTGTCTTGTGTTACCTGTGCTGTGAGCTGACAGAATCATACGTGACACCAATTACCCCGGTCCTGAGCTGCCAGCCGGAACCCATCTGAGCCACAGGAAGTCCAAATGACAGCCGAGTGACTCTTTAGCCTCCAGTGAGGGGTTATCAGCTCCCACTGCAACATATACACACACACTTCTGCCAAGTCTGTATGTCCGACAGTTCAACCCCAAGTTAAAGAAAAAAAGTTGGGATGCTGTCTAAAATGTAAATAACAGCAGAATGCAATGATTTTCAAATCGAGGTATGACTTCTTTACACAATATAGCATTAACTTGCATTTGTGCAAACTGTGATCACAGACAATGGCTTCTGAAAGTGTCTCTGATGCCATGCAGTGATTTCCAGCACAGAGTAATACATTGTACCAAGTCCTCTCACAAAAACGTTGCATGATGCTCACTTCAGCTATTAGTGAAACTTTTCCCCCTTTTTGTTGCCCCATCCCATTTTTTTCATGAAATATCTAACTTTCAATGTTGTTTATCTTCTAGTGTGAATACTATATACTATATATGTATATAGATGCATTTTTATTTACATTTTACACAGCTTCTCAACATTTTTCGGTTGCAACACATCTTGTTATACTGAATGAAATCTCCACCTTTGACAATGTTGCTTGCTGCGAAGACGAAACAGAAAATGATATAGAAAACACTTCAAGATTTTGATTGGATTCTACAAAAGCGGCCATAAACATGTTTTATTGCTACAGCTAAGCTGGGCTTTAGAGCGCAATTATCTAAAAGCTGTTACGGGAGCGTGTCCACCTTGCCAAGAATAAGACCTGATGTGTTGTAAATGGGGTGCATTAAAGTTGTCGCCTTTAATAGCACTAAAAGTCAGCCTTGTACAACTGTTATAGGCACCATACCAACTAATCAGTCATCAGAAAAGCCTTTTTCAGCATGACACGACAAGATCTGGGCTCTCTTTATATTCTTTATTCTAAGGCACTTTGGCTCTGGTTCACATTTGGTGCCTCATTTGGTTCCAGAGTGCTGCACCTTAAGAACTGTGATGAAGTGTGATGAAGGAAGTTTGTTCTTGGCAAATAGCATTACCGCTAACAAATGCTTACGTTAGAATGTAACTTTAGATTGGGGGTTAGGGTTAGGGTTAGCTACTAGAGGCCTTACACTTGAATTGAGTTTTGCCCAATACAAGAAAATGATTTTTTGGGTGTTTATACACGTGTGGCTGGCCCTCACACTTCTCTACACCACAAACTTTAATACAGCCAAGAGGATGTGTTTGTTTCTTTCTGCCAAGTCCTGTGTTGTCATGTAAACTGTTAATACAATGTCCTCAGTTCTCAAACAGCTATTGGCTGCTGGCAACACGCGGTGAATAGTAAAATGCTATGTTTTTGTAGTTTAGATGCATGTGCTTTAATAATGTAGCTTTTGTTATTGTATAAATTTATACTAAAGTTCGGCCTTTAAATCAACTATTCTAGAAAACCTTTTCTTTCCTTTTGGCGTTTCCCTTTATTTGTCACCACAGAAAATCAACTGCTTCCTTTGGCTTAAATTTTTACATACGCTTTTATGCTTGTGGCCCTTCATGACACAACCCTCTGCATTTATCCAGGCTTGGGACTGGCACAAAAAGTGATGCCTTGTGGTTAGATTATACTGTTCTAAAAAAAAAACAAAAAAAAAAAAAACGCCATTTTGAAGGTTTCGGGATTTCCACCATTACTTCTTGTGGTTTTATAATCGTTGCACTGGTGGCAGAGTTTTCAGTGCCTCTGTTACCCCTAACATTTGCTACATTGTTCATTAGAATGTCTTACCATTGGTGTGACAAGACAGTTTCTTTTATAAATCTCTAAAATCAACTTTCTTAAATTGCTGTGGTCCTTATGTTTGCTCTGTATGTGCAGAAGGACACAGAGGTTCATCTCACTAAAATGGATGTACAAGTGCACAGCCACCAAAAGTCATAAATCTGGTTTGATCTGCTGCCTGCAATCAACAGATGGCTCATTAGCATTTTCCAAATCTGTATTCCAACTCCGGAATGATCGGGGAATGATTGGAATTCCACTGAAGTCTCCAATCCTCTTCATCCTCTTTCTTTCTTTCTTTCTTTCTTTCTTTCTTTCTTTCTTCCTTTCTTTCTTTCTTTCTTTCTTTCCTTGTGATTAACAAGTAAAACATTATTCTGATAGCTCATTGATCGGCCGGGAGTTTTACACAGATAGACAGAATTTATGGCATCGTGCCCGTAGACAAAACACACAGCGCTATTTACTTCTCCTTTCACACGCCTGTCGCTCCGTTTTCTCTTGGCTGGCATTTAGATCCCCCAGCTCCTCTCATTCTCATCCTCTCTATTCCGCTTTCCTCTTCCATATCACTTTCCAATCAACTAAATTCCCCTGGCATGGCTGAATAGCACGTCATCCTTCACTATGGCAAGCGCACACATGCCTCCACACAAACACTCCAGCTCCTGTCCTGTAATGTCATTATGGCAGCCACTGAGTCAAATTACTCTGAATCAATAGGTCTTGTTTATCTGTTGGGGGGGCCCTCCTTGCTCTCAATTACAACTCAGGGCTATGTCTAGGGATGAGGTGCATCGGTGTGCGTGCATGTACCTCAGCGTGCGCGTGTGTGAAGTCTCTTTTAAGGTGGCCAGACCTTATCAGCATCCAACAAGCCTTAGCACTTCTCCAGCTTTTCCTTTTGACTGTTTTCTGTGTAAGTGTGCTGGCCTGCCTTGGTGCAACAACAACAACAACATCAAGGCTGATATTGCCAATAGCAAGATAAGCTAATTGACTCCCCGACTGTCTCAATGAAAAGCCCATTGAGATGCAGGCCCACGTCTGGGAAGCGGCGCACAACAATGAGGAGAATGATAATGACTTGCTTTTTAGGCTGCAAGGTAAACAGTGCCTAGCTCCGATGGCTCTCAGCATTTATCCTGCCACATTATCACGGAGCACACAATGAGGCTGTTATAGGATTTAGTGCTGGTATTCTGGGCATCCAAGACTCTTAAACAAATATAATGTAAAAAGACAGTGTTCTTACTACTGGTCGCTATTTCATGTTAATGTATCTATAATATTCATCCAATATAGTTGAAGCAAAACTTTAAAGTCACAAGATGATCTGGTCTCTTTACATTGTGATCATCAAGTGAGAAAATAGGAATATAGTACAACAAGTCTGTTTTTTTGCCAAATGTATTGAACGCACCTTTGATTCCTAAAGATGCTGGAGAAGAAATAATTTCATACATTTTAGCCTGTTTCCAAAAAATATGTATCAATACTTAGATGTAGAAGAAGTACTGTCAAGTCACAGTTTTTCAAGTCCAAGTCTTTAGTGTTAGAATCCGTGTCAAGTCATCAGCTCTTACAGTGCAAGTCCGAGACCAAGCTCAAATCATTAAAATAAAGTTTGAGTCAAGTCCTTGTCACCAAAAGAAATATTCAATAGAAGGCAAAGTCAAATCATTATCACCTGAAAGCATTTAAGTCCAAGTCGTGAGTCAAGATCATTTCATCTGGGCCTAAAAAAAGTTTTTTTAATTGTGGAAAATGGAACCCATGAAACACAAATGAAATGAGTGATTCACAATCTTAACTTTACTTGTGGTTACAAAAATGTATAAAAAATGAACTCAAATCCTCCATCTCTGCTGTACTCACATAAAAATACTGTCATTTCAAAAGGTTACTACTCAAGTAGAAGTAAAAGTACTCAACAAAATTGTTACTTAAGCTAAATAAAAAGAAATGAATATAAGGTACAAGGGTTAAGTACTAAGTATATTTGAAAGTTCTACTACTACCACCACTACACTTATTTCAAACATGGTCTTGTACCTTAAATGCGAGGATTCTACCCACTTTGCCTGCAAGTACAGGTAATATTTTTTTCTTCAAAGATTTATTTAAGTAAAAACAAAAGTATTTTGTAAACATAAAGTACTGTACATTTTCCTTAAAAAATACTCAAGTAAATAGTAACCAATTACTTTCCAGCACTGTCAATATTCACAGTTCAAAGTGCTCACAATCAACCACTCTCTGAAAACAATCTGCCACCTATATTGACCTATGGGTGCTGCACAGGCATCTATAGTTCCACTAATGCAAGACATCCTTTGTTTAATATTATTTTTTCAGAAGTTACATTTCTATTTTTCCCTTTCATTGCTGCTTTATAGAACCAAATATATTTTTAAGGCTGTGGGTTATATAAAACTTGGCTTAGTAAAGAAATGTGTTGCAGTGCTAGGGCATGGGGCAAGAGTGAAATTATTCACATAGGGAAAGGTCCACAGAAAAAAGTGGTATTCATTGTGGCATTTGTGAAACTTGCCAGCTGAATTAAATTAAAGGTACCCTCAGTGTCATCATAAATCTTGGAGTTGGAGCTTTTTATGGATCTGCTCCAAAATGTAATGGCTTTGTCCTTGGCCCATGTCTGATTAGGACCACTTTTTTGCATAATTCTACTGAAGAAGTGAAATAGTAAGATAACTTAGTGGTATAAGCTTTGCGGCACCTAATTCAACCAACACCATTTGCAATTTAAGATTCAGTTTTTATACTTTTTATTTTAGAAAAAAATCACCTAATAGCAAATTAATGACTTAAAAAAACAAAGCCTTTCATCTAATTTTTATTGTCAAGCTCCCATTGGTTGTTCTACCACACCCCAAATACAATTAATGGCCGTTGCTAACAGAAAAAGTTGCTAATCCAGTGATTTCCGTGTCTAGTTACACAAAAGAACAGCAAAGTGTAAAAGTGAGGTGTCTTTTGTGGCTTACCTGGTAGAGCGTGTACCACATACCAGAGTGGCTCAGGTTCCCCGACTGATTTCTTGTCAATCCTAATACTTGATATCATTTTTTTTTAAATCAGAAAATTGTCAAAGCATTCATGTGTTGGCATTAATAGGGATTTATAAAGTGTCTGTGCTCAAATGGAAATCTCATTGGAGAACCATATGATGAATGGATGGCATTGAAATTATGTATTCCATGTAGTCACTGAGAAATCTCCACTGAACACAAAGACTGACAGCTGATCTTTAAATGATGTGATTTCCAGCCTGGCATGCTGAGATGTTTACATTTTGACATGTTTGGAAAAGATACTGTATGTAAATGTGTTCCTCATAAACACAAATACCACACAATCCATGCATCCCGCTGACACCATGATGGAATGCTTTAGAATAAATCATTTGGCTTGTATTGGGAATGTTTTTGCTTCTTAATGCCAAAAAGTCTTCTGGGTGGGCTACAATGACTGACAGCACTTGTGAAAAAACCCTCCCGTGGGGTTTGTCAACTCTTGTATGGACACTTTCCTCGACAAGCTATTAGCACAAAAAATGCAAACCAGACAGCCAATTAGAGCAGCGCTGTTAAACCCTCCTGTATGTAAATCAGGCTCAAGAATTTGTAAGAAATGCTCTCGAGGGCTGGGAGAGATGGCTAAAGTACTGGCACCAGAGCTGAAAAATAAATGCACGTAAATGTAATTAGGGAAGCAGCAGAGACTGGAATAAAATGTGGGTATTATTTGTCAAAAAAGGTAACAGCGATAGAGAGATATACAGTATATTAACATTCAGCTAACCTGCACTAGCTAGAATTTATGGTCAACAATGCTAACCTAAACACCTACCTGTAAAATACTTAAATACTATAGGTGAATATTTCATTTTGTGTAGTTTGAATTGGCATTCCATTATTTTGAGCTAGCTTCTTGCAGCTTTTATTCAAATACAATTAGCATGCCTTGCTATTAGCTAAAGCAACAATGTAAGTAGATACAAGTGGCCATTTTACCCTATAATTACTTAGAGCAAAATCAAGTACAAGTAACAACAACCTGAACTAGCTACAAACCTTTTGTTTACTAAAAAGTCTTACCTGCTTTTGTTCTATGTAGTCTGTTTGTGTTTGAAACCATTACGCACGAAACACTTTGTTTCTTGAAGCAATTTTGATTAGGTTTGCTGAGTATAGCACAGCACCAGAACAGTAGTTCTTCTATAAGACATATGCACTTTAAAAACTTGGCATTATGCTCCATTCATTTGGTCCTCGGGTGCTCATCTTTCCAAGATGGGACGTAATTTTCCTGACTGAACTATTAGTAGAATATAAATGTTTCCAATGTATTCCCAACTTTCTCAATAGTTTGCAACAAAAATAATAATGCCACAAATTTGTCATGCCTTTCATGTTATAAAAAAAGAGAAGGTGCTTTGTAAATTTTGTTCTAAAACTGTAAACAGATGTTGCTAATTAAAGATACCTTTGATTTTGAGGAAAGTTACACATTTGACTCTAGTAACAGTACAATAGTACAGCTCCAGTAAAAACTTTATAAAGAGCTTAATTCAAATTTATAATTGTATTACTACTAAAATGTTCATTTTTATTCCTCACAAAAATAGCATAGTCACATTTCCTGCTTTTATTTTTTAATTTATTTTTTTATTATTTGTTTATTTTTCAGCATCCCTTAACCTTCTAGAGCTGAGTTTTTTGTCCAACAATTGGTTTGGCCTTGTTAAATATTACATGAAGACTTTGACTTTATTCATCATTGTTTCTCATGGCTTTTGTTTTCTTTCTATTTGTTTTTATGCTTTCTTTGTGTAACTAGACAGCACTCAGTAGGCCACTTTCTGTAAGCTGCAACCATTTATTCAATAATTGTTATAGATTAATCAATTAGCACCACACTTTAATTTTAACAATGAATAAAATGCAAAGAAATGTATTCAGTTTTTCCAAAGCAGATAGACTACACACCCAAGATACCACCTGAACACCATCTGAACACTCCATAATATTAATGCTCTTCTCTTTTAAGGAAGAGAAAGACTAGATAAAGCAAAAGACAAGACTGGGCAACTTGCAGACTTACACATGAAAATAATACACTATATATATATATATATATATATATATATATATATTTTTTTTTTTTTTTTTTTTTTTTTTTTCACTGCATACTAACAGCTCAGTATGTATTTCTGGGGCAGGAGTGGAGGACTGTATGCAGGTGCACACCCCAGGCTCCTTTTGATCATATACACTACGGTTGGGATTGAGAGCAAGTGTGGGAGGAGAAAGTTCCACGGCTCAGTCTTGATGAAAATCCGGCTCTATGGTGATTTTAGTATGCACTCCTCACTTGATCACTTGAAAGACGTGTCACGGAAAACACACCTTCAGCACATGCATAAACATACGCCATCTGTCTTCTTTTGTCTTTGTTATAGCCCAGGCTCTGACACATTCTCTACAAATCCCAAAATATGTGGAATAATGAGTAAAACAATCTGGAAGAGGCCTGTTTACAATTTGTCTGAGCTGGACATTATAAAAAGATAGGGCCACTGAAAGATTGGTCAATCAACCTGGTACTATTCAGACCCGCAGAAGAAAGTGCATATCTGACATTATTTTAGATTTGACGACTAAGAGCTCCTTTAGCTCACCACAAAAGAACATTTTGAACTGAAAAATTCAATTACATGAGACGCTTATTTTATTAATATTATTATTTTTTACTATAGTCATCATGTCTCCCCCAAAACCTTTTCAAAAGTTGCAAAAAGTTGTATTGGTCAATTGTGTTTTTTGATCAGTTGCAAAGAAGTCACATTAAGTTTTTTCTCGCATATCTCCCATACAGTTCTGTCACATACAGTACATTGTCATTGCCTTTCAACATTTGTCTTTTTATTTACATATAAAGTAAATAAATGGAATCAAGTGAGTCATGGCTAGAATGAGACATTGACAGGCAAATCTGTGTGGAATCCATCCACAGCCATACAGAGCAATATATTATTTTGGTAAGGTGGACAAGGTGCTAAGCTGTAAAGCAAAGCTCTCTATTTATTGGATCACTTGCATTGTACCTCTCTCATATGGCCATGAGCCAAAGGACCACATCTAGGAAATAAGTGGCTGAAATGACTTTTCTCTGCAGGGTGGCAAATTGTGGATCTGACTAGAAGTAGCTTTAAGGATCCAGATGAGGTGGACATCTGTTGCAGATGTCTCCTGGATGAAGTCATTTTAGGGTGGAGAAACTGTGCCAACCAGCTGAATCCAGGACAGTTTGTTTTTTCCTCTGGAAATGCTGCTGTGTCTGGGGAGAGAAGTTTCAAAAACATCAAACACATAGTGCCTGGTACCAAGGTTGCCTATGTCTACCTGACAAGATCCAACAAGCACTCCCAGCAGCTCTTCTTCACACAGTACCTATATTTCTAATGCAGACAAGCAGTCTATTTTACTCATTGATATTCTGTGCATAATTCAGCCTGTTCTTTCTTTGCTTTGGGATACAGAAAAGTTTCCTTTTTTATATTCACTGGTGAAAGAGGTTCCATTAGTTTATGCATTTTGCAGCACATCACATTGGCTCGGGTCATAATCTGGGCATGTCAGACTTGGCAGCGTGACTGAAGCTGTGGCTTAGTGGTGACTGAGTATATGAGTGGCAGTGAGATTGAAGTCATTATGGTAATTCCAGTCACATCACTGCATTTTGTCATTTTCATTTTCTATCAGTACAATTTTTAAGTGACGCCGTCACTTGAAAACAGAACTCCAGCCTGTGGCATGTAATGCAGTTAGTAACAAAATCCAGTTCATTACTAATTACAGTCATATCTAAAAGTTTGGCCACCCCTCTGAGTATGTCATTCATTTTCTAGTGACATCTGAGTTCTATGGTGTTTTCCTAACGTTTAGTTTAGCAGTATTTAGGTGTATGAGATTAAATTAAATATGAAATGAATATGATGTCCATGCAAATAATTGGCCACCCCTATAAGTTTGCTGATTAGAATGCATGTAACTTCTCAAAATGGATTACTTGCAACACAAAACAAGCCTTGAACTTAGACAGGTGCGTTCAATAATGATTGTGATGTATTGAAGGTGGTGATCAGGAAATGGAAGGACACAGGCAAAATTGATGTTAAGGCCAGCTGTGGCAGGCCAAGAGAAACACCAGCGAGATATAGGCAAGGAATGTGAGAATGGTTAAAGACAACCCACAGATCACCTCCAACCACCTACAAGATCATCCTGCTGCAGATGGTGTTTCTGTCGTTCAACAATTCAGCGCCCTCTGCACAAAGAACAGCTGTATGGGAGAGTGATGCCACACCACAAACAGAGTCGCTTGAGGTAGGAATTTAGACAAGCCAGATTCATTTTGGAATAATATGGTGTGGACTGATGAGACAAAAATTGAGTTACTTGGTTATAACAAAAGCAGTATGCATGGGGACAGAAGAACACAGCATTCCAGGAAAAACACTTGCTGTATGCTGTCAAATTTGGTGGAGGTTCCATCAGGCTGTGGGGCTGTGTGGCTAGTTCAGGGACTGGGGCCCTTGGTAAAGTTGAGAGTTGGATTGATTCTACCCATTTTCAACAGATTCTTGAAGACAATGTTCAAGCATCATTTACAATGTTGAAGTTACGCCAGGGTTGGGTTCCAATCAGACAATAACACAAAACACAGCTTGAAATCCACAAAGGCATTCATGCAGAGAAAGAAGTACAGTATAATGTTATGGAGTGACCATCACAGTCCCCAAACTTGAATATCATTGAAAATCTATGGATTGATTTAAAGAGGGCTGTCCATGCTTGGAAGCCATCAAATCTAACTAAAATGGAGATGTTTTGTAGGAGAAATGGTCAAAAATACCTCCATCCAGAATCCAGACACTTGCCTATAGGAGTCGTCTAGAGCAGGGGTTCACAAACTTTTTGGGGCCAGGGACCCCCTTATAGTGTCCTCCACTCCTGATTGTGACTTGCGTGGGGCATCACAATCATCAGGAGTTTAAAATGTCTTAAAGCCTAATATTAGTAAGGTTTATTCACTCTGAACGTTTATTTTATTGCTCTAGTGGTTCCTATTAACATTTATAAATGTTTATATTGATATACCATAACAAAATTAATGATTATAAATTATTATCAAATAATTAAAAATGGTTTTGTGGACCCCCAACCTATGGTTGCTTGAGAAGGGTGGGTCTAGAGGCTGTTATTTTTGCAAAAGGAGGCTTAACTAAATATTGATTTAATTTTTCTGTTGGTGTGCCCAAACTTTTGCACCTGTCTAATTTTATTATGATGCATTTTGCATAT
This sequence comes from Bostrychus sinensis, assembly GCA_020698575.1. Classification (NCBI taxonomy): domain Eukaryota; kingdom Metazoa; phylum Chordata; class Actinopteri; order Gobiiformes; family Eleotridae; genus Bostrychus; species Bostrychus sinensis. Next base: position 12,633,816 of record CM036255.1, read on the forward strand.
TTTCTGTTAATCCAATAATCCTAATTTCACTAATGAAATATTGCTGTGTCCATAAGGTGTTATATATATCAAAATGAAGTCGATGATCCAAATGCCCAACAACTTAAAATGGTAATAATTATAATTATCAGGGGTGCCCAAACTTTTATATATGACTGTATAGTAAGTGAGTATGCATATTTGAAATACTCAGGATTCTTGTAACATTGACATCCATTCTCATCACATTACTGAGGCAATGAATGTGACATTGTCTCAACAGTTCTTTCGAAGTTTCCAGAACATTTATGAATGAATCTATGGCTCGGTTGTGTGACAGCAGAGTTTGAATTGAGATAGAGATATTTTAAGCGCTCTTTACCACAAACTTAATTCTAAAAAAGGTAGGACAGTATAAATAAAACCATAACACAACCATTACAATATCATTTGCAAGCCACACACAAAAAACAACAACAAAAAAAACAAAAACATTTTATTCAGAATAGAACAAAACAACACATAGGGTGTTGAAAGTGTGAAATTTTACAATTTCATGGAAATTAAAAGCAGTGTCCCAATTTCTTGGACTTTGTTATACAGTACTTTTGTATTAACTTTCTTCTTATAATGTTTACGAAAGCCCAAACTGTTAGCGTACGTTTTCCTGGTTCTTTGCTTTTTTCTGTCTTACAAGACTATTTTCCTCACTTTAGGATGGATTCAAGACACATCTTGTTGCGGATTGCCTTTCTCTGTCTAATACTGGGTTTACGTCTGGGCTCTGTCAGTCTTGCCTGATATCTGGCTCTTCCATCCCAGTTGCATTCTGCATATTGACTCTGGGACTAGTCTGTCTGTTTATGCAGGGAGTAAACAGTGGAATGAATGTGCGGGTCACTGTCAGGGTCACTTTGTGCACATCGTCCCCTCCCTCCCTCCCTTCTCCTATCCCATCCCAGTCGGCCCGTCCCCTACCCTGATTATGGAACTGTAATAAGAGGTCTAGACATGCTTGATCAGGATTAAGGCCCGGGGAAGGCAGGCAGGCAGTGCGGGGTCAAACAAGGAAAGGCAGCTTTGGTTGGGCACACACCCCTGCAGGGCTGGGATGGGCATCAAAAAAGTCCCGCCAGAGGTTTTTGAGGAACATTTAAAGGGTCAAAGAGAAGGGTGGGTATTAAGAGATGAAGGGTATAAACAAATAACATGGAAGTCTTACTGTCTGGGGAACTGTTATGTAATGATGCTTTAGTGAAGCTGCATTTTAGTCACAAAAATAATCAGAAGCATTGTGCTATACTCTATATTCTATAATTTATTTTTTGCAAAAATCTTTGCTGCAAGTATTGGTGAGTGTCATGCACAGCAATACTGACTGTAACAGACAGTAAACCATTGCTTTATGACTTATTGAATTACCCAGTGCCCATTCACGTAACTGCAAAATGGCATCTCTTTCCTTCACAGGAATTTTCAGTTGTCAAAAATCTTGTATCATAAGTGTTTATCTAAAAGTTTGGCTGTTTCTCCTATAGATTGTATGTCCATCAAATTGCACCCAAAATGTTTTGTCTGGTACACTTATTGATTATGTCTATTCAGTAACTTCCAGAGGCAGTTTATTCTGGATATGTTGGTACTGCCCCCTGTCCAACTGATATCCACACAACAGATTACCATTTTTATTTCCATAAAAAAGAATAAAGGCAGTAAGCCAGACTACCAACAAGTATCACAAAGAAAAAAATATCTTCTAAAAACCTCTATAGCTGCCTGTGATTACAGTAGTGGCAATCCGGCAAATGAAACAAGCAAAGAAAAAAAGGCTAACCTGACTGAAGCAGTAATGCCATATGAGTAATTTTGTTAACCACAAGAATGATCATTATGGTTAAATTTAAGCCAATAGTATCCGATATGTGCTATAACTTTTACATAAAATGTGTGTATCTTTTACTGTTAAAGATTCAGATCACACAAAGGGGATCAGCTGTTCTTGATCCCTTCGCTCTAAGCCTGATCTCTGCTAACTGGTCAGATGGATCACTCTATTGTGATGGATAACTGCAGAAACGCTTGTCACTTTTGCTTGTAATAGGCTTATAGATAGTATCATTGGCTGGATGTCCCCCAGTTGACATGGGCCTAGCGCAGGATAACAGAGAAAAATGCCCACAATCAATTTTTGCCTCAATTCGTTATGACAAACTTCCATCAAAAATTATTGTTGGCCACTGAATCAGGATCCTGATTTGGAATACTTCTATAAATTGGCCTTATTATATTCTTCTTTGAGGTCAGTAGTCACATTTACAGTATTCACATCACTGTGTATTAGATCTGCACGATATTAGAAAAAAAAGCCATATGTAATAGCTGTTAAATATTGCAATAACAATATTACCATATTTGCTTTTTTAAAGTTTAAAGTTAATTTTAGTTTTTTCACTTAACCATGACTAAACCAGATCTAAACCAGGCCTAAACCAGATATAAAGCAGGTCTGATCCATGACTAGGCCATGACTAAACTGAGTGTAAATCAGATCTAGACCTGGAATCTAAACTATACCAAAGCTACCCAGGGACTAACTTATTGAAAATAAAATAATTGTGATTTTTTTTTTTTTTTTTTCTGTTTTGTTGCTGATATGAATATTGTGGTAGTCAATATAGCGATAAAGATAAATCCACAATGCATTCTGCAGCCCTATGTTCAAGGAAACCGAACATCTAGCAAGACATTTGTTGGAACTTAAATGAATATAAAACAGTGGTTTGAGAATTGATATAGTCAGTGCATATGTAGACTAAATAATAGATAGGGAAACCTATGTTGCATTGTATCACACTGAATGAAATAATTTAACAGATAATTATTGAACACTTGGGGATGTCATAGCTAGGACCATCTGTTTAACGTTTGTGATCTATTCAATTTGTGAAGTCCAGCCTTGACTCTTGAACCCATGTTTCTTGTCTCTTCTGGTGCCAGGTGATGCAGATGCTCATACGGGAGTCCAGCTGTTGACATAGGTGTGTTTAGTCCGCCGGGAATTCTGACGCAGCAGCCCATTGTTCCACTGGTGCATTCCCCAGATGGAGCTGGTTAATAAAGCAGCCCAAAATTCAAGGAGAGAACAGGTCCTGACATTGGGAAAGAATAACTATGTAGAAATTATGGTGAAAAATCACTTTCAGCTTGAAGGCAATTCTGAATGTAACCCTCATCCTCTTGTTTTTGGCAACAGGAAGCCCCTCAGAGACTAGCTTGGGACAGGGTGCACAGGTGACCTTGAGCAAAGCACTTGTGGGCTGGCCATTTTCGGGAATATTAACATCTGCTTCGCTTCAGAAAGAGGTACTTCATTAACATATTTTTTCACTTTGTATGACTTGTTTCTCAAACACACATATTTGTAATAATCTCACTTTCCATTACTCTGTCATTAGCCTCTAGCTGGTTGACAAATGAATAATGTAAATTTGTTTCATTTGCCCTGCAAGCTACATTCTCAATTATGTGAATAATATAGTGGTATTAGAGCGAGGGCACTACTTTTTTTTTAATGGAAACAGTTGTCTAAAGTTTAGGGAATAGATTTTATTTGTTGAATTTAGTGAGTTTGCAGACAACTCTAATTTACTAAAATGGTAACTTTGGGCGACTTTAATTGCACCTTGGTGTATAAGTTACTCTACTGTCAGCCTTCCAGTAGCTCTTGGAAATACATTAACTATTAATACGTAGGTGTGAAACATTCAGAAACCTTTGACAGTCATGAATAGTCAGCAAACTGTGCACTTAGGAGTTGGTTGGCTGTGATTTGTTGATATTTGAAAGCTAAAACTAGCTAGTTTTGTTGTTCTTTTAAAACATGCAGTGTACATTTTAATTGAGTAACATTGTTTCACCATCTAATGGCAAATTGTGAAAGGAAACACCCCATGTCACTGACAATTAAAAATGTAATATTTCAGTACAGTATGGGACATTGTTGAGTAGGGTTATCTGTTAACTAGGGAAATAAATAAATTATATTTTTTATTTACATGGGGATACTCATTGTAATTAGCTTTAACACATAATGTAGGGTGTATTTTGTAAGGATTATAATAGATGAGATATCCCAGCATGTCACAACAAGCTTTGGCCAATCTCATGCTTAACCAGGAGAGGCATAAAACAAACAGACAAATGATTGAAGTGTAACGGATGATTTATTAAAGTAGAAAACTTTGGCGCTTAGACCCTGGCAGGTAAAGAAGCCAGTGATGCGATGAAGGGAGAGACTGCTAGATTAGTTAGCAGATTTTTATCTCCTCATGGCCTAGACATCGGTGGTGGTGAAGAGGAGGAGAAAGAGAGGCTGAGGTGGAAGATGGATCTGCTGCTGCGGTGGAGTTTGGGGTGGAGGAGGGTTGTGGCTCTTAGATGAACAGCAGGATAATAGAGGGGAGAGGGTGTATATGTGAAAGGCTTGAGAGGTGAATGGATGAGGGAGACAGGCTTGACAGGTAATAGGGTGTAGATGGGGAACAGAAATCAGTCTTCCTGGTTGAATTTATGCTACAGCTTCATTAAGCCATGGCTGGTTGGTCTATATGGCTTGTCAACAATGAATCAGTGGTGGTGGAAAAAAGTGAATGACTAGTGTTTTTGTTTGTTTGTTTGTTTTTTTTTTGTCACTTCTTTAGCATAAACGGGGGTTGAGGTTGACTGAGATGAGACATGAAAAGTAGCTATATATTTATATATATTTTATATCACTTTATAGACCTACATAGACTATAGAGATTTACAAATATAAGGAATAATTTTTAAAACATCAATTTGACAGTTACAGAAGTTTGTTGGGTAAAAGATACTGACTAATGAATATGTAAAATTATATGCACTATAAAAAGTTATAGCTTCTGCCTGCTGATGCTTGATCTGTTTCAAATGAGTTGTGCTAAAATAAAAGATGAGGAAGTACAGGAAATTATATTGTTTCCACGATCACATTAACAAAATGTAACTTTGAATATCTGGCATAGTGATGTATTAGGAACTGACTCACACATGACTCATTACATTTGATTCATATGTTTTTACAAAGAAAATTACCGGCTTCACACATTACCTGCTATTACTCCTAGTTTTTTGCTTATTCAAAAAACACAAAAGGCTTGTGTCAAATAGTCACATAATGGGCACAATTAGCAAGCCTTTTTTTTTTTTTTTTCGTTTGTGAAACATCGCGGCTGATGTGTTAATGGATGTGTCGGCTTACACACATAGGCACCTCAGTGACACTCGGTTGGAAAAAAAAGAAAAGAAAAAAAGCTGTATCCTCATTCACACTCCGCTCTCTCACACACACTGGTATAGGAGGGCCCTGGGACACGGAGGGAATGATAACACAGACATGTTAATGTGAGCTAATGATGTCGTTATCTCCTGACGAGTGCAAATGGAGCGAGAGATTAACACTGCCGCAACAGCCGATGAGGTGTGTGCAGAGCGGTAAAGTCGGCAAAGGTTGTTACGGCTACTGTATGGAATGCTTTACAGAGCGGAGAGGACCAGAGAATAACTCCTCCATGCATGAGTGTATGATAGGACCTCACTTCCCCTTGACCTTTGACCTCTGCTCTGCTTCTCACAGTCCCACAGGAAGACACACAGACCCCTTGGAGATTAGAGTGTGTGTTTTTGTGTGTCCCAACCATGAACTTTATGAGAACTCTAATAAGTTGACTCTATTCAAAAGTAGATTTTCTCATAGAAAGCAATGCTAAAAGTTAAAATTATAACTAAAATCTGTATACAGATAGACAGGGACCTTCAGTTGTTAAAACAGTGGGAAAATGAGTGCACACTGGAGGACTGGTCTGATTTTGGTTGATTAAAAGTGTCTGTCCCAATTTCACGGTTGTTGATTTTTTTTTGCCAGGATAATCATGAATATCACAGGTTAATAATATCACAAGTTGGTTAGCCTGCACACCAGGTGGATTCTCATGAGATTTGAGAGTTCACAAACTCATTAAAATCCATCTTGTACTGCTTCTGGCAATGTGTTTTCATGTGCTGCCAGATCAGACCAGTAGTGTGGAAGCACTGGCACTTATGAGCGTGGGTTTGGCAACGAAGTGACAGTTAATGTAAAGAATGTAGTGTTGAAAAGTACCTTGTGATGGACAGGAAGTTCTTTTAATCACCAAACACACGCAACATAAGCATGTCAACCGTTGGTATGACACTCAGATGATTCTGTAAAGGATCATGTGACCTGTCAAGTTGGACAATTGATTGGACCTAATTAGTTGGAATAAACAATTACTGCAGTGCAAGTAGCTCAATGCCTTGACAAATAAAGCAAAGTTTTAGAAAGCAAAGGTCTAAGATCTTTGTGGTAAATTCAAATGTAACCATGATAATGCCAGCTATAAAAATGGTGGACTCTATTGGCGAACCCCGTCATTCTCTAATGCTACATTGATAAAATAAAATAAAATACAACATAACTAAAAAGGATTATTTATATTTAGAAATATCAAAAACATGGTTTTGAAATAACTATGTTGGCCATTGTTGTTGTGCTTGCTGTTTTTGATTCACCTACTGCAGTGTGAGCACACAAATACCTTTGCAGGTATATTTAAAAGTTTGTAGTTTTGGCATTTTTGTGTAAAAAAGTCTAACACCAGAATATTATTGTTTTGTAGTGATGGCGTTGCTGTGTAAGTGGCCTTAAATAATATCAAACTTGACATGGTGTCATTAACATCTGTTAACCACATCAGATGTAGCAAAACCACAAGCCTGCTGTCTACCACAGAATGCCTTTTTACCATATTCAATAATGACCAAAATAAACATAAATAAATGTCAATAATCTTTGGTTCTGGGAAACGGTCCAACAGGAAGCCTTGATGACCCCCTAAGAGGACACTGTTTGTTTGCATGACCCACTTCCCAAATGAGTTCAACACAATCAGACATGCCCAAGTGTCTAAAACTAGTAACACACACAGATCAAACAGCACGTATCAATGTCACAATCCTATATTCTGTCTATTTTGCTTCTCTGCTCCTCATTTGACTGCCTTTTATCTGTTATCCCATGCAGCCACATGATTGCACAAGCTTGCATCATGAACACCCACGTGTAGGCCTACACACACTCACTCCTCTTCAACTCCAATGTGCTGCTCTTAAAGGAATAGAGCAGGCTTTTGTTAACCAGCCTATTCAATTCACTTACAACTTATTATAAGATATTATCAACTATTCATGACCGACCGCATTTCAGTGTAAACCATCTGCAAGTTACATAATAGCCCGGGATAGGGGAAGATGACTAGCGTTGTCCTTTAAAATTGGTAAGCTATTAATAAACTGTTCCATAAAACTCTGAAAAAATGCCACTATGATGATGGTCTAAATAAGGCACCCTTGTATGTAATGTTATGGACCATTTATAAAGTAGATCTGTTCAACTATTTGTTAATCCAATCACAGTAAGTAATCATCCAATCACATGACGGCAACTTCTTACATTTAGGTGTGAGGCAAACCTGTTGAAGTTCAAACCAATTCTCAGAAATGTCCCAAAAAGATAAAAATATCCAGCGTGACAGATCTGAGGGTGGAAGTGTCTTGTTGATGCCAGAGGTCAGAGGAGGATGAACAGACTGCTTTGAGATGATAGAGAGGCAACAGTAGCTCAGATAGCCACTTGTTCGTCTCCAGAAGACCATCCCTTTGAAGCAGATGGCAGAAAATCACACTGGGGCACGCCATTAGGTACAAGGTCTACCTGAAAAAATATGTTCTATTTTACACCATTTATGCTGCAGGTTGGAAGTTAAGGGATTTTCTTTCACACACACTGCTGATAAACATAGACACATAGACTTCACTTGATTCACAGTCTCCAAAATGATTTGAATAAAAAATCAGTTTGTGACGTCACCTATTCAAATAAGTTCCTTTTGCTTATACTACTGGATTAGAGGTTACTCATTCTGTTTACCTTTAGCACACATTAACAAGGAAGTGTCAAAAGTGAGACACGAAGTTACTTTAGATGACAGAAAACTGACCAAAGTGCTTCCCTAAAATCATAGTGGTTACAGGTAAGTTGAGAAATTAACGTTATTGCCTTAGACTGACAACAATTAGTCAGACTTATGAGAAGCTATGTGTGCTAGTCCAGTAATTTACATTTTCAAACACACACACAGATAAGGTTGAACTAAACTCTTGTGAAATGTGAAAACATGAAGTCACTGTTTATAGTAATACTGTATAAATAAGCAATTACAGCTCAACAATGATACACGGTTTCTATTCTGGCATTGGTTAATGTTTGTCAGATGCTTTATGCCTCTCATGACATAAAAAGTTCAAAAGGAAGCAAGTCCACTGTGTTTATAAGGGACTACTAAAATAGCCTAGCTTATTTGCATATAGTGCAGGTTTAACCCGGTTTATCCTTTTTTCCCACTCTCTTTTTAATAATTCAATACATTTTTATTCAACTTTATTCTTGATTCATGGTCTAATTATATGCATAAAACAGACAATATAAAAATAGAACTATTCAATAGTAGATTACAAAGAAAGGTGTTACATTCCATATGAATTCAGCAAAGTAAACAAACCCATTGGCTGTTGAATTAATGGCTGCCAGAGAAAGGATCTGAAAGTGTATTTTAGTGCTGGTAACATGGAGTTTGCCTGGAAATTCCAGACTCACCGCTGTACCAGCGGATGAGTCTGGTCGCCTTACAATCAATTCGATTTCTAGGGCGGAGCAAACCCGAATTAACGAACAGCGGAGTTAGCCAATCAGAATATGGCGGACGTGACGTTAACAAAGCGACAACAAAGTAAGAAAGTAAACAAACGGAATAGTGAAGCCACGAGGGAGGAACGAAGGAGTTATTTCAACATTACCGTACCATACCGCTGATTGAAACAAACTCTCGGCTCCTCGGTGCGCCATCTTGATTGTTGTCGGTGAGGAGATGCGTACGAGTGACGCTGCTCGCGAAGAACACGTGACTTAAATAAACCAATCAAAATGCACGGTACGCTTGGGATTTGAGTAAACCACTGCGGACGGCGTGGTGACCAGACTGATATTTCTCTGTAGAATAACACAGAGACATATCAGTCTGGATTTTCCAGGCAAACATGGAGTTACTTAGCAAAACAGCACAAAAAACATACATATAGCGGCCATACCGCCTTGTGGATGCCCGATCCCGTCAGACCTCGGAAACTAAGCAGGGTAGGGCCTGGTCAGTTGGTCAAATTGGTCCAGTTTAAAATAAAAGTTTCACTAAAATAAAAGTAGGAAAGGTATCTGGGGTCATTGAGAGGGAAAGGGGCCGCGTAAATTTGGTAGTGAAGCTTCAAAACCACATATTTCAACATCCACTTATAAACAAAGTTTGGTTGTTGTTTTGGTTGGAGTGCACTCCCCAAACACCTGCTTCCACTAATCATATGAGGAACCAAAATCTAAGAATAGGCTGTAATTGGTCATCACACGGCGGCATCAGAACTCTGCTGCATGATATTTCTGGGACATAATCTCACACAGAATGTAGAGAGGGGAGATGATGAGGGGAACAGGTGCACAGGTGGGTGTATGTCACTGATGACTGAAGGGCCACTGCGGGGCATACGGGGAAGAGCAGGTGGCAATGGCACAAAAAACGTGGAAGTCAGACAAATAAGTGATTGGTTCCTTGTGCGACTGGGAGCACGAGGGTTCAGAGCAGCTTCAGAATGAACTCTGGAGACTGGAGCTGCATATTTAGAGCCAGTAGACTCTAGGGCTAGCCCCAAAGGTTTTGACCATAACCAGCCAAATAAATGAGCAAGATCCCTACAACTTTTGCTACCTACATTTCCTGCAAACTATTAGACATTTGTGGAATATCAATATATGCAAACCTGGTGTGTCACATTACCTGTGAATGATAAGATATAGCTTGGTTTGGTATGAAACACATGTTAATAAATAATCTCGTATGTATTTGCAACAAGTAGTGGTGCAGGAGGCTAACAATATAACTAATGTTGCATACGTTTCTTACAAGCTTTCTGAAGTTTGAATTAACAGAGCTGCACAACTTCCATGCCTTTTTAGTGTCTCATTATTTAATGTCTAAAGTTATGCTTGTGTTTATGCAGTAAGAACAACAAATGCATTTTTCTATTTCACAAGGGCTATACACCCCAGACAAAAACAAGCAGTTGCAAATAAACACTGGCATTTCTTGGCAATTTACAGAAACAAAACAGGCTTTGTTTGGAAAAAACAAGTATCCTTTGTGTTTCTTTTTATTATAGTATTTATCGTATAATTTATAGGCTGTAAAATGAAGGGTGAACACATTTAAAATGATATAGTATGCTAATGCTTACCTGTTTGGACACAAACATTAAAACATTAAAAAGTAATGACCAATAACCTTCCAGTCTGGTTTGGAGATGGTGCCTCTGAAGAAAAGACAGGAGGCAAAGCTGGAGGTAGCAGAGCTGAAGATGTTGAGGTTCTCCTTGGGAGTGATTAGGATGGATAGGATTAAAGATGAGAACATCAACAGGACAGATCCTGTTAAATGTTTTGGAGATAAAGTCAGAGAGGCTAGATTAAGATGGTTTGGACAAATACAGAAGAGGGATAGTGTCAGTAAAAGGAAGCTGAGGTTAAAGCTGGCAGGCAGGAGGCATAGAGGAAGAACAAAGAGATTTATGGATGTAGTGAAAGAGGACATGAAGTCAAGGTATTCACAATGCGTACTGCCGTACACCTGCAGGCACCACTGAAAGGCATCCTAAGATAATTTTGTTGGAAAGGGGGCCCTCAGGGTGCAAGGAATTCTCTAACCTCGCTGTATTGGTCCAATTCATTAGTACCCAGATACAAAAAAGCATTCCAAGTCATCATCCATTGCTGCCTTCTAGCCGCCATTTAAGCCTTGACCCGGAAATACTTTCTGTCTGGCGATGAGGGAGACGCGCAAAAACATTTGTGAGATCTTGCAATTATATTTGCATTATCTCGCAAAAATATTGGATTATGTTGCAAAAGTATTGCGTTATCTTGCAAATATTTTTTCTCTTATCTCATGTCCCCTCCCGGGCTCTGTAGATTGTGTGAACTTCTGTAATAAAGTCCTGTCAGAGGTTAATGGTATTTATAGGCTACATAAAAAAATAATAATCTCAGCTCTGTTTGCATTTCGTGAGAAAGCTGACTTGTGTACAAGCAAAGGTCATATCACATTAGTGATATTACTGCCACATATTTAGTAACAATTTATTCACTATTATGCCACAAAAAGGTTCTCTAACTGGTTTTATTCAAACATGTTATATACAGTTTAAAGACCTGTAGAGGTCCTGCTGTTTTCTTCTGAAACTCTCTGAATGACCCCTATAGTGCTCTGAAAAGAGAAGAGGGATGACACTCGGACACAGCCTCTGGTGCAGTCGTTAAATGTGTGATCCCCAGTCTTTCAGTCGTCAGAAGAAAATCTGCTCAAACCAATCGTTAGTGTGTGCTCATTGTCTCAAAATCTGTAACGACTGAGAAAGTCATGTCGTGTGTATCCAGCTTTGGTTGGTGTGAGAGAAGAGGATGCATGATTCCCTACATGGAAAGAGCCAAAAGAAAAAGTCAAAACATGATTCAAGGAGGCACTTCAAAAGTTACTGAAGTAAGATAGAAAAGTAGCTTATTTTAAGGTGTATTACAGTATCTTCTTTCTTTTTGCCACAGCCAATAATCTGCCTGATCTACCCATGTAGTGATTCTAGTATTGATTTAGCCTATAATTTCTATTTATCTGGGCTTGAATCGGCTTGTGACCCTGTGGCTTCATTATTCTTATTACAGTATGCTATTAGTTAATTAAACCGTTTTCCTCAATTGCTACTAGAAATTGAGCTGAAAATGAAAGACAAAGACTATAAACAAGCCATTTAATAAAATGTTTTTTTGTTATTTACAGTTGGTGAACTCTCGTGCTTGTTCACCTAGAAACATGTAAATCACAGCACGGTGGATAGGCACAATGCACTCACCTGAAACCGCTCCTAAAATAGTCCCAGCTACATTAGCTGTTTACTGTCAACTTCACAAAACACAACAAGCCCCTCCCCGACAGTCTTGTATCTGTCATTAGCCTCAACAAGGCTGCCACTCCACACTGATGACTGTATTTTGTACTCCAGGCCCACCCTTTGCACCCTTCTTCTTTCCTTCTTTCCTCACTCATTCTCTATCATTTATGGCCCATGCCTTCTCAACCAGGCTCGGAGTTGGTCGAATATGTGGAGCGTATGGGGGGATGGGCGCTGGTAGCTTTGCACGTTTTCAAGCAAACTGAAATATTCATGTCAGTGTGCCCGTGTGTCTATGTGAGGCAGACTTCACGTGTACCCTCGGAGATGGGCGGGTTTACAGTGGAGAAGAATCTCAGTCCTGCGTCTGATATGTGCACTTTGTGTTTTTTACCAGGTGATGCGTAAAAATCCCCGCCGTTTGATTCACTTCCCAAAATAAAAGTCCGAGCATCAATTACCCATGAAGAGGCTGCATGCGTTCACACACAGAGGAAAGGATCACCAGGACAGGGACCTCTTTTGGTGAGATGTTGAAAATATGTGAAGGTGCACAATGAAATCTGAAACTGACATACCTGCAAAAGCATGATGTATTTTGAAGTAGTACAAAAAGTCTCACTGGTATTAGGCTTCATTTTTGTACTTCAGATTTTACCATTAGAAACATTAGACACAAACTTAAGGTACAATATATGGGCCTGTCACTTCAAATCTGCCCTATACATTTCAGTATATTATTTCTCAATTGGTAACCCTAAAATTGTCCCCAGTGAAGAGTCATTGTCTGTCTGTGTATGTCTCTAAATGTCAGCCCTCTGACTAACTGGCCTCTATTGAGGGTGTACCCACCTAAAGCCCATAGTTGCTGGGACAGGCTCCAGTCACTCGCAAATAGAAGTAGAACGAATAAAAGATAAATGAATGATTCTTTTGCACTTTTGCAGGTTCTATGGTAAACAGAAAGACAATTGTAAAAAATAAATAAATAAGTTAAAAAAAATAAAAAAATTTATATATATATATATATATATATATATATATATATATATATATATATATATATATATATATATATATATATATATATGCCCAAAGTATATAATGAACAAATCTCCTAACAACACTGAGTTGTATGACAGTATAAACAAAGCTATAAATTTCTGTGGCTTTTAAAACAGTGTGAGATGCATCAGACACTGATCATAACTCATTTATGTTGCACAGTATCACATGAACAGATCTCCGTGGAATTAGTAGTAGTAGTAGCAGTAGTTTCTCCTCAACACTGTTCATGCAATGACTTGACATCTATTACTTGTGTCTGTTGTTATAAAAAGGTCAAATTAAATTCCTGAAAACTAAAGTGGAAAAGAGATGCAGAGATTTAGTGACCAAATATTTATGTAAAAGGGGCTGTAATATGCTGCTATTTTATATCAGGATGTATGTTGTTCTACTGTATGTGGGATTATTTGATGTTTATACAAAAAAAATAATTTCATACAGTCATTGTCTGACACTCTTTACTTGTCTTTCGTTGCTTGGTGCCATCTTTTCATATCTACCTGTCTTCCCAGAGTGCTGTCAAGCATGAGTTGACTCTTGCGTCTGCATCCTCAGAGCTTTATAGACCAGCTGATCCCCTTTTCTTCATCTGTCTCGTCTTTTTCACCCCAGCCCTTTTCATTCCACTTTCTCGTCTGTGCAAACACACACATCTTGACATGCACGCCCCTCTGATTTCTCATCCATCCCTCTCTGTGTATTTCCCTCGACCTCCCACCCCGCGCTGCCCTTCTACCCTGCATTTAAACCCCCTCACCCCTCCATCGCAGCCTGACCGGAGGCAGCAGCCGTACATGTATAGCTCGTTGCTATGTGGGCACCATGACAACCGTCATGAATTGGACATGGCGCTCACGTATCTAGGCGGATGTGAGCTGTGCATGCAGCACTTCAAATGGCACTCACGTATCTGGGGAATGAAACTCTCCAGGGGATTCACTATACATTTAGACTGTTCTGCTCTTTATGCAGTGATGTGTGAGTCTGTATATGCCACTGTACATTCATGTGTCATGAGATAACAGTGAAATGTCCATTTCTCTCAGTCAGTCACACTTATACATACTGCTACACCCCATGTCCACACAGCACTGTGGAAAATTCGCTTCCACTGGTTCCATTTCAAACAAATTTCTTCCCATTTTATCATAAACTCTTAAAAGACGCATGATGCTCGGGATTACCACACCCTCTACATCTCGTATTACAGTATATTTGTAGATATATTCTTCTTAAGACAGTGATTTAATTAGATACTATCTACTGGATGCATATGTAAGGGTCAAAAAGTATACATTTCTAGTCTTTAACACAGCAGGGTGTTAATTTACCATTTACTTACGCTTTAGGGCTTTTATGCTTCAAACACTGCTCCACACACAACATACTACACTCAATGGTTAGAGGACTCAACATGGCCAATGGGAGTTTCTGTTTGATTTCTGGGAAGGAAATACACTGAGTGAGCTGTTTCTGATTCAAGCTATGTTTCATCATTTATGTATTAAGCTTGCACTGCATTTCCTCCAACAAAATTTTAAATGCTAGATATTCTGGTAATACTTACCTTTGGTGCTCATTTTATGTTAACTACAGTCACACTTAACACCTATTAGGTTTTATATCCTCACTAATACATTTTAGCAAACTGGCCATCCTTCCTAACCATTTTTTTCTATTGTAAGCTATATAAAGAATTAGCAGTCTGACTTTGATTTCCAGGTGGTGGAACAAACAGAAGCAGATTAAACGAACACTCACAATACTCACAAACATGCATTATTTCCATTACCTCTGGATTTATGCAGTTTGAAAACATATAACATATGATCAATCAGTCAAAGCAGATGAGATTTTAAAAAAGTACATTTTTAATACACAATTTTGATTGGTCAGGCAAGACTGATTCTTTGGAAATTAGTTTGAATGGGAGAGGTTCCAAACCCACTTCAGTTTGCTATGAAAGTCACTGGGGCTGACTGGCCAGGCTAATTACAAATCTGCAGCAAAATCCTGAAACAAGTCTTTGATTAAACCCTTGCAACCTGTTGTTCCAACATCTAATCTCTCGTTATGCCAGTCAGTCGTGCCAAACTTGACTCTGCCACCCTGTCCCCTAGCTCTACTACCCACAAGGCCATCCTGCTTACTCTCATATAGGACCAATATGTTCGATCCATAACTAAAGCGTGCATGGATACGGCTGAATCCCTACATAGCTGTTTTCTCAGTGCTCACTCATGACCAAACACAACACCCGCCCACTCACATTCACACAGGCTGTTTTGCAACATCGGGTGCCCAAGGAATTAAAGGATACAGTTTGAAGGTTGGAGGCCCTAATGCTCTAAATATAAATCCAGTATTTCTCTGCTTATGTAAGTGAACAAGAGGTGACAGAAGTGAGGCACACGGGAGCAAAGAATAATAAACATAATGTTAATAACACTAACTCCTTAAGCCTGACTTGACATCCATTACATGCTTATTAAAAGTTTGATAATGCAAGCTTCAGGGGTGTAAGTGTGAAGCATCCTACTTCACGCACGCTACTTCAGATGTGTTATGGGTTTAGCTGGAAGAAGTATTCAAAATGTACTGCTAATAGTAAATAGAAGTAAAAGTACTCAACAAAATTATTACTTGACTTGAACTATTAAAGTAGCCTATTGAATGTCACGTTTACTTTTTTGTTATTTGTAATAGCACTGCAAACATTATTGCTATTGTTACTACTACTGCTACTACTATCACTACAGCAAAAACTTCTACTACTGAATGCAAAATTTACTTAAGTAGGAAGTACTTTTAAAGGTATTTTTGCAATAGCACAGCAGAAATAGTTACTACTTATTGTTATTACTGCTTCTACTACCAATATACCACTACACAACTACTGTTACTACCACAAATACTACTATTGATACTAATATTACTGTCAAAATCTACTACTACTACTACTGCTAATACTACTACTACTAATTCTACCACTATTGCGGGGCTCAAAATAATTACTATACTAGATTAGACAGTTTTACTTGACTACAATACCATTTTTTTAAGTTTACTCACATAAAAGTACCCAGAGAGTACAAAAATACTCAGTTACTTTTCACTTCTGGTTATGTGTGAATGGATACCCCAGACCTGTCCTTGTCTGTGAGGAGTATACACCAACATTTCTGCTAGCATCTTGTGTGCTGCAGCTGCCTCATCTGTTCAGTTGAAAAGTGTCAGTGTGTGGATCGCTCTGTTTGTCTGTGAATAACACCAGGCTTGCTTCAAAACAGATTTTTGGCATCAACATTCACGACATTCACAAGAATGAAGATTTGGTGTTTTGTAAATGTTTTGGATAGCGAATTTGTGTGCTATAGTTGCTACACTGGATAGTTGTTAGCACACTCTCAGTTTGGAGAAGCAGACAGGAGCAACCACAGAGAGACTAAACTTAATATCTTAGTTCAGATAGCCATATTGAATTGCTTGTACAAACAAACTCTTAGATCTGGGAATGTGTATAATACATGTATGTGCATATCTTACGAAATATACACTTATTACACCAATTGTACTTGAATATTTTGAAGCTTTACTAGAGGTAAGGCAGACTTTATTGTCCCTATAAGGAAATTTGCTCTCTCCAGATCGCACACCAGGTCAGGTGTACCTAGCTGGAGGATTTGCCTTTTCTGCATGTTTTGTGGTTGATGGAGGACACCAGAGTACCAGGAGGAAACCAACCCAGACATGAGAACATGCTAACTCCACACTGAAAGGCCTGCGCCCAGTCTGAGAATCAAACATGCAACTATCTCTTTACTGAGTAGTTGATCAAACATAGTTGGCTATCTCTTAATCATTCCACAAATGAGACTGTTGCGGACTTTTGTAAAATTGAAAAGACATACTTAGTCAACAAAATAGCTAGAAAAAATCTGAAATGCATGTGTGTTTATCATAGACTTTATCAGTCACCAAAAAGCTCAAACTGTGGCATAAGGGCAGCCGATTAATTAAAACAGGCTAAGATTCTCAGATGCTTTGAGTGTTTGCATCTAGGAAGGCAGTTGTACACAACCAGGAATGTACAATAGAATACTTCAATATACATTTGTGTCCTTAATCATTATCCAGGCTTTTGTAACCAAAGCACAAGACAAGACTTTTGCATAGCCTTGACAAGTGTCTGATATCAAACAACAGTAACATGTAATAAAAGTAATTTGTTTATGGCAGAACAATGAACTGAAAAAAAAAAGTGTCTAATATTGTCCTGACTGTCAATTTCTGTCACTTTCTTCCACTTATCCGGGGCTGGGTCATGAGGGCAGCAGTCTAAGCAGGGATACCCAGACTTTCCTCTCCACAGACACTTCCTTAAGCTTATCTGGTGGAATCCCAGGGTGTTCCAGCAGAGTGACCTAGGTCTTTCCAGGTCTTTCTTTTCCTACTTTTGAGGAAAACTGATTAATTACTTATCGCATAATGTAAAAGGAATTTTCTCAATTTAATTCAAGACTTTATGACATTAAATTGGCTTTGTTATTAAGGATTTGACAAATTTTTAATCTTTAAAATATTCAGCTTATATGGACAATGACATGCTTCCACACATCCAGGTCTTCCACACTCAAAATGCTGTATGTTATTCCTGCACCTTTGGCCAGTGTACCTTTAAATATTTCTCAAAAATCCACTTTGTTTTGCGTCAGTGACACATTTATCTGCTGACATTATAAGTGAATGCGCTCTCGAAGACATCTTGGCGCAGTTCACCTCAGAGACCTCCCTCCACACACATGCATGCACACTTCTGACAGTGAAGGGCCTCTGGGTTTGCTTTGTCATTATCAAGTGACAAATGACCTTGTGAGCGGCTGCTACATTAAAATGGAATGTGTTTTTCAAAGCCTGAGGGATGGGAGCCCACGAGCGTCAGTCAAGGCTTGAGAAATTTGGATGAGGAAGATGCAAGCACAAGTTATAAGGTACAGTGGGTCATTGCTGTTTTGCATACAGACATTTGACCCTTCACACTTGTCAGCTTAACAGTATTTGAGCCATAGTTAAATATAAAAAACACTAAGGTGACATTAGGGATCAAATCAAATGGCTTTTAACAAGACATTATTTAGTGATGAACACAGAATTTGGAAGAAAAAAACATAGTGAACATCGCACACCAACCATAATGTTGCAATGAGTCTTCAACACAAACAGGTAGCCTCATCCTATTACGACTATATTAGCTTTACCACAGCTAACAGAGCTTGTCCGTGACCATTAGTTCCATCTCAATTGATTTGAATGTTCGAATTCCCAAATGTACAAGTTGAAATTATTATAGATTAGATTAGGTTTAGTTTTCCTGACAGTTCACAAAGGGGCACGTTGTGGACAAGTAGTGCCAATTGAAGCATAAAACTCTTATACCTGCTGTCTCCCATGGCTTCTCTACAGTACTTGTAAAATTGCCTAAGTATTGCAAGCAGTAGTGATAAACAGAAAAAAAAACATCTAGAAAAAGTGGGTTGAAAGTATAACCAAGTCTTTAAAACTGACTGCTAACTCAGTAACTACATAATTCAAGGAGCACATCTTTTTATGCCACAAGAGAGCAAAAACATTAATAAAAAGTTTGCCAGCTATGCTCCTCATTAATCTTCCAGTGGATACAAACATGGAAACTTTAGTGGATATTAGCTCCACAAAACAGTATATATGGAGTAACTCTATTTTTAACTTGTACAATCCCTCTTGGTAATCTGAGGCTGTAGGTTTACTGAAGGTCTGGACTGCATACTTTTCTTGCACATGCTTTACTATTGCTATTGGTAACTTTGACCGCCAACATAGCAGAATAATGCATAGATGCAAAACTGCAGGAAAGTCTGAAAGTTTCAGTCATTTATGCTGGTTTGTGCCATTAAAAAAAAACTTCACGCAGGTGCACAATATGTTTTAAAGTCTAGTCATGGCAGCAGCAATACTCAGGTATACTGGTACCTATCAATTCTGAGGCTCAGGTTTGGCTTGAATGCTTTTCATGACTCTGTGCCTAATTGCATTGATTCCATGTAATTAACTATTTTAATGAATGAGCAGTTAAATAGGTGTACCTAATAAAGTTGCCAGTGAATATTGTTAAAACACGAGTTTGCATGTTCTCCCCGAGCTTGAGTAGCTTAGTGAGTCAGACTGTCCTGCTTGCAAACAGCAAGCTCCCCTCTCGGAGCAAAGCGTTTCTCCAGTTTGATTTGGAACTGGCATATCACAGCCATTTATCTACAGCACATTTACAAAAGTGGAAGAGTTAACCAAGATAGCGCTGGCTACCGAGCTAATTTAATAACTTCTCTGACCTGATTAACGGTGTATAGTGCTTTTCTTCATCAGCTGTTGATTCTGCTGAAGTCATTGTAATGAGCACATCGGAAAAAACCCTACTTTTTCCACAAGTCTTTGTACAACTGGTTTCTGCTACTGTCCCTGTACAGAAATAAGTACAGAGCTGCTCACAATACGACGTATTCTGGTGTTTTATGACACAAACGGCTGGAATCCATTTTTGTTTGGGTCAGAGGTGTTCTGCTTATGTCCTGCCCTTTGTTTCTCTGATTGATTACACCATCTGTCTTTGTTCCGCCACCGAAACAAAATGTTACCGAAGAGGTAGACTAACCAGGGACCACACTAAGTTCTTTGTATACAATAGGAAAAAAGTTTGTCTGACAGGCCCAGCTAGTGCTTGAGTGGGTTTTCTCTGGTGGACTGTTTTCTTCCATCAACCTAAAGCATGAACAATAGTGTAATCCTCCAGTAGGTACTCTGACCAGGAACCTGGCGGATCTGGAGAAGGGTTCCTGGGCGCTGTGCTGTGGTCACCCACTGCTCCTGACAGGTTGCCCCAGTGGCATTGGAATGATCGGTTAATTACAGACAATTTTCTTATTGGGACAATAAACTCTACCTTAACTATAATCTTTAGACTTTTTTTATCTTTTCTTTATTTAAAACTCGTCAGAGCAGGAGTTGCAAAGATACACTACACGTCTGTTATAGCATTGTCAGAAAGCCTTGTACAAAAATCTGGGTTGACTCAGAACAAGTGTCTAATCAGGCCTTGAGTTGTTTTGTCAACTGTGCTCTCCAAGGCCACGAACTGTCTACTTCCAAACATCACTCTGCTGTTTGTGACAGTCTGCTCTTATCACTGTGTGTAATGCATTCACTGCCAATGCTCAGCTAAAAACAACAATTGTAAAAAGGTCCAATCTGAAAAAGAAGTAGGGTTTTGTTTTCTTCTCTTTGCTGTGGTATGTGTAAGAACACATTGGAAGGAATTTGCAAACCTCAGTGGGAAACATAAATTCTTTTTGTTTTCAAGATGTTGCTGTGAAGGAATTTGCGGAATTTGTCAAAAAAAGGCAAACATTAGGGCCGAGAAAGAAAAACGCAAGAGTGTCAGACGAGGGCAGAAAAACACTTGAAGACTGGAGAGCTGAGGAGAATGAGAAGCAGTGATGGAGACGAGTGACTTTATTCAATTAAGTTAAAGAAAAGCACACGGCTCCTGGTTAGGAATTTACCCATAATACTATAAGACATGGATGTATAGACAGTCAGAGGTGGAAGAAGTACTTCAAATCTGTACTTAAATAAAAGTACTCTTACTTTAAAACATTACTGAAGCAGAAGTAAAAGTATTTGTTCAAATTATTATTTGGGTAATAATAATAAGCATGTAAAAAGTGCCTACTGCTACTACCACTAATGCTACTCCTATTATTACTATTACTACTACTGCTACTGCTACTAATAATAACATTACTAGTAGTACAATTACTACTTCTGTTGTTTCTACTTCTACTGCCTCTGCTAATAGTACTATTCTTACAATAAGATTAATACTACCTCCTTGCCATCAAGTTAAAAATACATACTGCTAATAAACTACTACTACTTCAAGTTCTACTACTACTATTACTGCTGCTATAACTACTACTACTACTACAACTACTACTACTACTTATACTACTACCACTGCTGCTACTAATACTGACACTACTACTTCTAATCTTACAAGTACCATTACTACCGCTAAATCTACTATTACTATCCACCACTGCTACTATTAGGTCTGCTAATCTTACTGTTGCTACTATTACTACTTCTTTGCAATCATTGCAAATTGCTGCTACTAATAATAATACTACTGCTACTACTGCTGCTGCTGCTGCTACTTCTACTACTACTACTACTACTAAAATTACCAAAGTAAAAATAAGATTTTAAAAATGTACTCAGTTACATATTTCTAACAAAATGTACTTGTATTAAACTAATTTCTACAGACCTAGTTACTGTCCTCCTCTTGACACAGTAGATTCCATGGATCTACCAGGTAATCCTTAGGCTACCCTTTACAATCCTTGTTTATTTTCTCTTTCTGAACTTGTACTACTGGCCACATAAGCGTCTATTGTTCCTTAACAGCAGCAGCGGCGATGGAGAGAGTGTCGCTGCAAGAATCCAGGATCAGCACTCAGGAGGATTGGCACCTTTAATGGTGAAAATCGCTGGATAAACACTCTTAAGATTTCTAGGAGTTTTCTTCAAACTTGCCATCCAAGCTAAAATTTCTAGGTCATGCTCTGAGGGGGAAAAACAAGGCTATGAAAGAGAGCTCCACTGACACTGGGCCCACTGATCAGCTGATTAGTCCCAGCCAAATCAGAGCAAAAGACATTGTTGCGGGCTGTTTTTGCAAAGCATTGTGGGTTATTGATCTTTCTGCTTACTTGTTTGCCCCTGTTGGGTGGATTGTAATGGATCACAGAGTAAATCTAAAGGATGCTATGTGATTAATGGGATGGAGATAAAAAGTAAAGGCTCCGGGCTCTTTTTGGCTCAATACCAAACTTTTGAATTGCCACGAAACTCTTAAAGATTGTGGTCCCCTGGAGAGAAACAGTAAGCAAGTTAGAAAGCCAGCATTACAAAGTGTAAGTACATTGTATAAGAGCAATCACAAACCATGCTGAAAATATCATAATTATACATTAAAGCAACATCAACCTTCTTAAGCATAGGCTAACTCCGGATCATAGTGCACTGTCTACAACACCTATGGTTGTTTTGACCACTATGGCTGTACTGATGTTTAACAGCTGTAAGTAAGCAGAATAAAGCATTAAGCAGAAACATAAAGACATAGACTACTTTTTTTTTTTTTTTTTTCTGTAAAGATGCCTCTGCTAGACTTGTTTTACAAACTATTTGTTCTACAGTTCACACAACAGAACAAGTTTTTTTCATTTGTTATTTACAAATGTGGCATTTACTTCAGCCACAAAGGCTCACAAACCAGTGTACTCTATGTCAGTCCAGAGCACAGATAAATGGACAGGGTTGTATCAGAAAGGGCATCCAGCGTAAAACGTATGACAAGTCAATATGCATATCCCTGCTCACTAGGAGACGAAAAGCTTAAAAGAAAGAAGACTTTACCAACTTTGTATTTATAGTAGCCTATGTGCTGAGTGTTAACTTGGAGTGGCCATGTAATATATGTTACAGTTAGTTTAGAGTGTATAGTGTTATAAACTAAGTTCAAGTATGAAGAGAAGAATGATGAACGAATACGTGACAGTAAGTCAATTTGTCACTTCCCTCAGCTTACACTGTGTAGTTTCTCAGCTTTCAGCTTTGCTTTTTTTTTATGCTTTCTTAACAGATTTGCTAACATTCTTTTCAGATGTAAATTGGATGTTGTGACTATTTTTGTCTCCAGGTCACTCCCAGCAGCCAGCAAGTATTTTACTAAATGAATGCAATTTTGTTTAAATTATGGTTATGTGATATTACAATGATTGCCTTTAAATTTTAACCCAACCATGCATTTAATGATTAGGAGGTCTATTTCCCACATATTAACTAATTACATACTGCATATTTTCAGGATAGATATAGACTTTTTAACAGTTATCCCAGTGTATTGGAAGTCTTTATACTTGTTGCATATGAGATATTGTGACTGTTCTTGTTAATCATGTTGGTAGTGCCCTGTAAATGAACCACAGCTGCCTCCACTCACACGTCTCCATCTGTTGCCCTTGGAGCGAGCAGTTAACGTTTTGTTAATTTCATGCAAACTAGTTTACCCCGACTATATATGTGCTATGAAACAGGAACGTTACAATAGAAATAGTGTG
Source organism: Bostrychus sinensis (assembly GCA_020698575.1). Classification (NCBI taxonomy): domain Eukaryota; kingdom Metazoa; phylum Chordata; class Actinopteri; order Gobiiformes; family Eleotridae; genus Bostrychus; species Bostrychus sinensis. The sequence goes on from CM036255.1 coordinate 12,657,218, forward strand.
TTTATGGTCAAATATGATATATGATATATTCAGATTGTGTTGCTGAAACACTTGTGGCTTATCGTCTGTTATAATCATAAACAGTAAATACAGAGGACAGATGAAGTGGGTCAGACAAACAAGCTTCTGCAGGCTTGGCACCATGAAGCTAGTTTTTATTAATTCCTTCTAAAAACAACCATTTTAATCAAAACACATGTAACCAATCAAGTGCCACATTACTAGTGGCTGTAACACTATTAACACACTTTAGGCTTGAACTGCTGATGCATCTGAAGCATTTTAAAAGGCAGGTCTCTATTTGGTTCCAAGCAAACTACATAGTACTTTTTTTCTGCATAAATATAATGAACTGTACACAGTAGTTTGAAGTATGCATTTGTATGTATTTTTTGTTCACTTTTTCTGTGTGATGTTCATTTTGCAACACAAATAACACTTTACAATAACTCACACTATAAGGCATTAGATAAGTACGTAAGAAGTAAGATTAGTAACCAGTTAACTAATTATGTGCAAAGCAATACTTCAATATGAACAAATGCCATTAAGTTGTAAACATTGTTATTAATGTTTAATAATAAGCTTTTTTTTTTTTGACATTTGAAGATCACAAACCAGAGGAGACCTTTGCCGTATAGATGCTGCTCGACTGTGGAGCAGTCTGCCTCTGAGTATCAGAATAGCCCAGTCTCTAAATATTTTTAAATCTTATTAAAAACCCATTTGTTTGCACTGGCATTTACCACATGCTGAGCTGGACCTGAACTTTGATTGCTGTTTTTATGCTTTATAACTGTTTTTATTTCCTTTGCATTGTCTTACACTTTTATTGTTTTAACCTGCTTCTAAGTCGTATTTGACTTATTTTACAATTTTATTATATTCAAGTACTGCACAAGCCTGTAAAGCACTTTGGGCAGAGATGGTTGTTTTAAAATGTGGGTTCAAATAAATTTGATCTTGCTCATGTAAATCAATGCAAAAACATCAGTGTTAATTCAGTTTCTATAAACTCTTTATTTAAAATATTGTTAATTACATATTAATTAATACATTACTACTGCTTAATGTTGCTGTATTATTCTCAAGTGTTACCCAAATATCCAGCTGCTGTACTTGCATCATGTGCTAATAGCCAAAGATATTGTTGATATTTGGTGGTTAAGTTCATTAAAGTACATGAATTAGCTCAGTTGGTAGGGGCCACGCTTCTGTCAGTCTGTCCCAGGGCAGCTGTGGCTACAGAAGTAGCTCACCACCACAGAGTGTGACTGAGGAATAACTAATGTATCAAATTGTAAAGAGACTTTGAGTGTCTAGAAATATTATTATTATTGTTGTTGTTGTTGTTGTTGTTGTTGTTGTTGTTGTTGTATTGAGTAATAGTATTTTTATTTACCAAGGTGGCAAAGTGGGTAGTTCAGCACCATCAGATTTAAGTTCAATTCCAGGATTGGATACTTGGTGTTCTCCATGTTCTCTGTATGTCCCTCTCCCATAAGTTTGTCTTGTCTCCTTAGCTTCTCCTGTGTCCTGGTTCCACCTGCCATTTTGTTCACCAGCTGCCTGCCTTTCTGCCTTTTTTTCAGGTACCCAGTGTTCATTCTTAACCCTGAAAACAAGCTTACCTGTCGTGTTCTGCATCACTCACAGTGAAACTGTGAAACCGTGAAACCACGTCATGCTTTATTGGTCATTCCTATCACCAGCTACTGACTGTCAGCTACCGACATGTCTTCACCCTTCACAAGTTCATGTGGCTTCACAAGTTCAACTGAAGCTGAACATTGAGTTGCAGCACGCTCTATTGAGCCACTGTTATACTTCATAACTTTGTTCTACTTGAGCTGTACATCCTAAAAAACATTCTTCAAAACCATTGTGCAACAGGCTGAAGCTAAAAACAAACAAAAATAACTATATACAATTTATCAGCCAATCAATACTTCCAATGAAAATGAAGAAAATGTTGAAATATGCAGGGAAAAGTATAGAGAATAGTGGAAAAGCCCTTTGGCAAGAGATCACCAGAGGTCCAACGCTCCATCTGTGAGAGGGGAGCTGCCTGAGGATAGTGCCTTCCTTTTCTGTAGTCTTTGAAATAACCCTATACATCATGCACTGATAGAAATCCCTTTTGGATATTTTTACAGTACATTATGCTTGCTCTATCTCTCTATGTGGCCTAACTGTGCCATATATACTGTAAAGTGAGATATGGATAAGCGGAAAGGCCAGCGGTGACTTCGTGTAAATGTCACTATATCAAACAGTCAATTATAGCAGTTACAGCTGAGCAGCAGCTGACTGTGTGATCGTGTTTCTATGCAGGTCACTCTCATATACACACTCACACATACACAAAAATGAGTTCCCGCATTACAAGGGCGTTTGATTTTCAATGAGAAAGAATTTAAATTATGTAGTTTCTTCTCTCTGCCCACTGCTTCCTTCCACACACACAAAAATGTAGCACAACAAAAACAGTAAGGATGTAGTGGTTTTAGGGACAAAGCTAAAACCACAAAGTTTCCAGTCCTAAAAGTGACAAAGAACATGACAGTCCCTCAACATCTAAGATAAAAAGAACAGAATGTGCTCATACCTGGGCAACAAAATACATTTATTAACTCAGAAATGTATTGAATGTAGTCATAAATACTTCAGATAGCACCGGTCGACGACCCTTTATGTCATGTTATGAGATCAAGTACAAACAGAACAAGGTAAAGGCCAAAACATTCTTTCATTGTGTGGATTTTATTGATCCATTGTATCAGTATAACATTCCACTGAACTGTATTGAAAGCTTCAGGACAGTAAGGCACACTTTAGTATGCAACTCCCTGAAAGGCTTTTGTCTTCACTGCTGTGTGTACAATATAGCGGTGCTTCTGTAGCTATGTAAATAATGAGGTCATACACAACTTACAGTTCTATTTAGCAGATACCCAATTTTTTAACCATCCACTTTTAAAGCCTAAGGTAAAATGGTATTGTCCCTGAGAATTCCAATCTCTGCTTTATTTGCCTCTTCCTTCAAACGCCAGTGGGGCAACCTGTCAGGAACAGTGGGCCACTTGCCAGCAGATCTTGAACCAGAATTATGGTCAGGAGTACCAAGCTGGAGGCCTGTTTTGGGTAAGGGTTGATGGGAAAAAGCCCACCCAAACACAGGAAGAACATGAAAAACTCCACACAGAATGGTTGCATCTTGTCTGGTAATCAAACCCAAGCGTCCATTCTAACCCCTTTGCCTAACCCCTCAAAGCATGCTCTATACTAGCTATTCCCAAAGTCAAGAGAGTCGTGGCCCTCTTAAATTACCAAAACTCCCATGAGGACCCCCAGCTATACAGCTTCCCTCTATTCAAAATATTATGTCATCCATATATTTCAATAAAAACATTACAAAAACAAAACACTGTTGGTTAAAATAGTTTTAAAGTACTATTTTTAAACAAATATATAACTGTAATTTATTTCAAATTTATTTTTTATGTACCTAATATAGACAACCTCTGGGGGCCTCTCTGCAGTACCTCCGGGGACCCCTAACTTTGGAAACCACTGTACCATTCCATTACCATACACTGCAGTGGGTGGAAACATGGCTAAAATATAACATGGTTGACCTTGTCCACCTTTTATTACAGAACTAAAGCTAATTCAGTATCAGTGTTATTGACCAGAAGCTGTTAATCTGATACTAATAACAAAGTTACATTAAATACAAATTTTCCCCAAAAAATACAGTGTTGGGTTTGGAGCTGTACAAGTACAGTGGGGCAAAAAAGTATTTAGTCAGCCACCAATTGTGCAAGTTCTCCCACTTAAAAAGATGAGAGAGACCTGTAATTTTCATCATAGGTATACCTCAACTATGAGAGACAAAATGAGAAAAAAAAATCCAGAAAATCACATTGTCTGATTTTTAAAGAATTTATTTGCAAATTATGGTCGAAAATAAGTATTTGGTCACCTACAAACAAGCAAGATTTGTGTCTCTCACAGAGCTGTAACTTCTTCTGTAAGAGGCTCCTCTGTCCTCCACTCGTTACCTGTATTAATGGCACCTGTTTGAACTGGTTATCTATATAAAAGACACCTGTCCACAACCTCAAACAGTCCCACTCCAAACTCCACTATGGCCAAGACCAAAGAGCTGTCAAAGGACACCAGAAACAAAATTGTAGACCTGCACCAGGCTGGGAAGACTGAATCTGCAATAGGTAGGCAGCTTGGTGTGAAGAAATCAACTGTGGGAGCAATTATTAGGAAATGGAAGACATAAAAGACCACTGATAATCTCCCTCCATCTGGGGCTCCCTGCAAGATCTCCCCCCGTGGGGTCAAAATGATCACAAGAACGGTGAGTAAAAATCCCAGAACCACACGGGGGGAACAAGTGAATGACCTGCAGAGAGCTGGGACCAAAGTAACAAAGGCTACCATCAATAACACACTACGCCGCCAGGGACTCAAATCATGCAGTGCCAGACGTGTCCCCCTGCTAAAGCCAGTACATGTGCAGGCCCGTCTGAAGTTTGTGAGAGGATCCAGAAGAGGATTGGGAGAATGTCATATGGTCAGATGAAACCAAAATAGAACTTTTTGGTAAAAACTCTACTTGTCGTATTTGGAGGAGAAAGAATGCTGAGTTGCATCCAAAGAACACCATACCTACTGTAAAGCATGGGGGTAAGAACATCATGCTTTGGGGCTGTTTTTCAGCAAAGGGACCAGGACGACTGATCCGTGTAAAGGAAAGAATGAATGGGGCCATGTATCGTCAGATTTTGAGTGAAAACCTCCTTCCATCAGCAAGGGCATTGATGATGAAACGTGGCTGGGTCTTTCAGCAGGACAATGATCCCAAACACACTGCCCGAGTAACGAAGGAGTGGCTTTGTAAGAAGCATTTCAAGGTCCTGGAGTGGCCTAGGCAGTCTCCAGATCTCAACCCCATAGAAAATCTTTGGAGGGAGTTGAAAGTCCGTGTTGCCCAGCGACAGCCCCAAAACATCACTGCTCTATAGGAGATCTGCATGGAGGAATGGGCCAAAATACCAGCAACAGTTTGTGAAAACCTTGTGAAGACTTACAGAAAACATTTGACCTCTGTCATTGCCAACAAAGGGTATATAACAAAGTATTGAGATGAACTTTTGTTATTGACCAAATACTTATTTTCCACCATAATTTGCAAATAAATTCTTTAAAAATCAAACAATGTGATTTTCTGGATTTTTTTTTTTTTTTCTCATTTTGTCTCTCATAGTTGAGGTATACCTCTGATGAAAATTACAGGACTCTCATCAACTTGCACAATTGGTGGCTGACTAAATACGTTTTTGCCCCACTGTAAGTCTGTAAGTACTGTGACAGTAAAAAGACAGTAAACAAGGTTAGTATTACTATAGTAGTAGGAACGTACTGGTAACAGTTCAATAAAGTTGCACTGATGATGCTGTATGTTAAATTTTGATTGCTTAAAAGCACATTTTGCATTGTCTGTTCTCTACTACCTTGCGATTATCTGGTTTCTTTCATTTCATCTGTGACCTTGAGGTGTTAGTGGTAGAACATATTCAGTAAGTGTAAGATTTCAGCCACTGATGAATCTGTAACCCTAGATGATGAAATGTTGTTTATGCTTTGCAGTGGTCTGTACACAAATAAAATTAAGAAGGAAAAGCAGTTAAATCAACATGTTTGGCAAACAAGCCTAATCAAATCCCATAATATTGATAGAGATCACAAAATAATGCAAGCAAAACATCAGTATCTTTTCTCCAAACCACATTAACATAGTGAGTCTTCTAGTATCAGTGCCTCATGACGCGTGGTGTCCCTCAGGGTAGACATTCCTAGAACAATAATGTGGTATGAAAGAAAGTTCATGCAAACAAGCAGCGTTTGTTTCCAAGTCTCAATGAGCAACCGGTCCCAACAAGTGCCTTTGGGATAGTTACTGTACTGTGGCAGTTTCTTTTCAACCAAACACAAGGTAAATAGTTCAAAAGACAACCGAGTCAGATGATGTGTGCAGTGGACAAATATTTGCAGGGGATGCTAGCAGCTATAAAGTGTAACACCAGGCCTCTGTGACTTAACTTTTGGAGGTTTGGCAGTGAAAATAAATGCTTGTGGTTGACCTTCTGACTCTTCTGGCCCCTTGACGTCTTTATGATGGTGGGGAATTAGTCAAGCACAGTGCCATAAGGTGTGAGTATGATAATGTTTATATGTTTGTGTAAAAAAAAAAGCATGTGGTGGTACGTCAGCTGCCGCTTAGCCCAAAAACCACAGAGATAAACAAGTTGTACGCTGATGCAAAACAAAAGCTCAATGGTTGAGTTCTGAAGGCAGGCTAATACTTCCGCTATAAGTAAGAACTGGTGTTGCACTTGTACTTATCCCTGACATAATCTGCTAAATACTATATATACACGGATACTCAAGCACTTGCTATAATGCCTCAGACTATTCCCAGAAAGGATAACGCTGGCACTACTTACCCACTTACCTTTCTTCTTTTGAGGAAAAAGTGTTAAATAACTTAATAGCATGTTGTAGTAACAATAGTGCATTGTAAATGCTTTATTATTGAAGATTTTAGTTCAGGAAGATGGCAGGCTTTGGCCAGTCATATACTTGCATATGTTTAGTTCTGCTATAGTGCTCTGTTTCTGGGAAGGGACGCTTTACCTAGAAGCAATCAGGATTTTCATGAGATTTATGAGTTTACAAAATCTATTTTGTCAAGCTAAAGTTTATCCATTCAAGTCCTCATGGCTGGTGGTTTGATCTATGGTGTGGCAGTAGTGTGGCAGGTTTTAGGTTTGCTCTGATTAGCTAAAACAAATCACCGTAGGCTGTCATGAACTGATGCTTGATCCAGTCACCACCAGATATTGTACTGGAAGATCCTCCTCTTTGCAGACACTTTCAATTGGAACTCTCTCACATTGTTCAGTGAAAAAGAAATCCTGCAGGAAAAGAGACTCTCCCTGTGCCTACAACACATCCATCCTCAGTAAACAGAGAAGCAAATGGGAAGCAAAGTGAAACACTGATAAGTTTTGGCAATGCATTCATGCAATGTTTAATGAGGCAGAGATAATTATGGGATGGATGATCTGATGCTGAACTCGGAACCAGATAATAGCTCTAAACTTCAGTTTGATACACAGTTTGATATTATTAGTGTGGATAGTTTTAGCAATCAACCTGTATTTAAAATATGCTTCTCTTTGACATAGTCAAAATGACATCTATGAAGAATGCACAGTCTACATCACTGCACGCTCAACTTTAAAATGTGGTGCACTGCATTTGTCACTGTCAGTCAGTACGTCAACATGCATGCCTGCTCTATCAGGACATTTAATTGTGCTACAGTGTTTGGTCGGATCGACATACACAGAAGACAGCCAAACTATTGAGTCCATCACACTCCACTCAGTTTAATGCTGCATTCCTCATCTGATTGATTTTGGGGAGTTACAAGCATTCAGCCTCTGGAATAAAAGGAGAGGTCATGGTAAAAGCTTAAATTTGTTTGCAGAATTGACAGTAATAAATAGTTCATCAACAACTACATAATTGAGTTAGTCTATAAATACCAATGTTTTCAAGCTAAGGGGAAATAAACAATTTTCATTTGAAAAAACAAACTCAAGGCTGGCTTGTGGCATAGGCGAAATAGGCAGCTGCCTAGGGTGCAGAAGGACTGGGGTGCCAGCCATTGCCCCAGGCAGAATGCTGCCACATGCAGTCAGTGATGTAAGCTGCTGGCATGAGCCTGGTCAGTCACAGTAAATGACAAGAAATGATGGACAGCAGGAAGAGCTTTTAGTCCATAAATGTGTGCTACACTTCTTGATCTTCAGATCCATTTTTTGTTTGATGACTACTGACCTGATACTTGCAGAGGTAAGTTCAGATGTTCTGACAAATGTTTTTGTAGCTGCTAATATTTTTCAGAGCCTCTGCCTGTTGTAATGAGCCTGAAGGCTCATAGACTGTGTGTAACACATCTGTATGTGTTGAAACAAGAGCGGAGCAAAGCTGCATCAGGCTGAGGTTCCACTTGGACATCACTTAAAGAGGATTTGGACACAAATAATAAGTAGCCTGTGTAAAACTTGTGATGGGTCAGATATTTATTTTATGCATGTTTTGTTATAAAACAGGTATACAAAATGAATGAATATCCCACTCAAGTTGCCCGTGTTGAACTTACACAAGTATAACAAACTTAGTAAATGGATTCAAACTTGGGCCCACCTTCAGTTGATATAACTCGGATTTGACTCAAACCAGTCTTTAGTGACTTGTAATTAGACTCTAGACACTAAGGGCTCAAGAGTGACTGACTGATATTAGTTGAATGTCTTTTTCACACATACTAATGCCATACATAATTTACAACCATTGTTTTATGTCTGTAAATAGGACAAATTAATAATTATAATACCTGATCGGTTTACATAAAAAAAAAAATCAGTCTACCAAAGATATTATTCTAATTATTTTTTTCTTCAGTCAAGTGGAGAATGCACTCGAACAAACTGTTCTACCCAAACGTCTCTTTTTCCTCACTGATCTCTAGTCCAGCATCACACACGACCATTATTCACATCGTATTTCAATCAGCTGCCTTCAATGGCTAGGTAAAAGGCAGGAGAGAGCAGCGCTGAGAGCTCTTCAATGTGATATAAGCACAAAGTGGGTCAGCTGCAAAAAGAGGCTCGTGCACGGCTATGGAAACCCTCACAGTCTCCATGGCGACCACAGTGTTGACACAGCTATTACCTCCTCATCTCTGCAAATATTCCATGATAAGAAAGTGGCTGTATTGTATGAGGGACGCATGAAAAAAGTGCAGTGAAAAGCGTGGCTAATTCACATTTACTGCCTCCCTACAACCGTGCATTTCATATTTTTTGAGATCAAGTCGCCCCAAATTATTTCTGTCTGGATTTCTGTCTGCAGTGATGCCACAAATTCCACTTTAGGAGCTCCACACTAACACGAGCTCCAAAATGGACCAGAGAGTGGGTACTTTGAAACCTTGAGCTTCCGGTGATGGATACTTTATGATACTCAAGAGAACTGTTAGCTTATAGAGCACATATAAAGGTAAAAATGATAGTACAGCCAATGGGAACTGATCCACCTGCGAGTATGTGATAGCAACTTGGATTTTTAGTTGGACGTCATAGAGTAGTTTTGAATGATTTGTCCTGCAACCTCCTGATTCACTACCAAGAACGCCATAACAATGGGGTAGATTTGAAGTATTTATTATTGGAGGATGGACAGGATAAGATGAAGGGAGGATGAGGGATACATGGGTGGAGGGGGGTTGTGTATTAAGTAGCTGGGTGAGGATGCAGAGAGAACACTTTAATGGGGAACAGTGCAACTTTTAACTTATTATTTTATTTTAACTATTAAACAGCTTTGGTGTCAGTTTGATTGCTTAAGAAGATGCAGGGTGACTAAAGCCCCTACCCTTCCTATAGGCAAATTAAGCAGCTGCATAGGACCCCACAGACATTAGAGGGCCCCCATGTTTATTTGTTATTTTCTGATTTGATTCATTTGTTAACTCTATTTGATTATGGTTATAATATTCTGCTTTTTTAGAGGGTCTGAAAGTGGGGGCCAGTGCAGTCCATATATAATAATGTTTTACTTCCAGTTTTCCTGGCCCCCCTTTGCTAAGTTTCCAAATTTAAAAAAATGTCTCAAAGCATTTATCTCTATAGAAATGGTCAGCCAGTGTTTTGTAGAAGTTAAAATGTTATATAGTCAAATTTAAATGGTCTCAAAAATGACTTAGAGGCCCCAAACCTATCCTGCTTAGGGCCCCCAAAAGTTCAGGACCAGCATTGGCACCTGCCTCTGTATCTTGGCAAAAAAACCAGCCTGGCGGGCAGAGTAAACCTTTGCACAGGTACAAGGAGGAGAAAACGAGTTTTGAAGAGAAAAATGTGACAAAGACAGCTAAGCAACACGCAAAGTTGCATTGTTCCAGGCTTCCAGGTCTCATTACTTTTACCATAGAGTTACATTATGAACTGTAAAAAATGAAGAAAAAAAAAAAAGGTTGAGAAGATAAAACGTTGTTATTATTATTATTATTATTATTATTATTATTATTATTATTATTATTATTATTATTATTATTATTATTTATTTATTTTATTTTTATCACTGCCTATTATTTCTGTTTCATTTTATAGTTTCTTGTGTTCTTGTTTTGTTTCTGAATCAGAATAAATAAAACCAAGTTTTATGGCGATTTACATTATACCATTAAGTCTTTGTTGGGCACTTGCATAAGAAAAGTTCTAAGGAGTTAAAGAAAGATAGTGTTTAAAAAGCTTTCTTTAGCAAAATAGGCAGAAAAAGAGAACTTTTCAGCACATTAGCATGGTGAATAACTTCTACTACTTCCACTGAATGTATAATCATTTTGGGGAAACGTAGCAAAAATGTCCAAAAAGCTTTAGACGAGTGTAGCAATAACAATGAGGCAGTATTAGCTCAAGTGCAGAACGCAACTGAAGATTGCTCTTTAATGGGAGCTGGTAGTCAGAAAGACTACAATTACTATGCAATTCTGTGGGTCCTTAAAAAAACTGCAGCCATTTAACTCTTTCTCTCAACAGTGATAATAGATAATTGGATTGGCCTTTAACAAAACACAACTGCACGGTGTACGAGACTAATAGAATAGTGGAGAAAAAAAATCATAATTAGTTTAAAATGTCAGTAAGAATCAGTTAACATGTAATAAACAAATCATACCAAAAAAGTACATTTATAACTAAAACCAGAGGCTGAAGACATGTGAGTACTCAAGTAAAAGTACTGTTATGTCTAAATAATTAAAGGCTTGGATGCAGAGGGGCATAAGTGTGATTTTACAGATATTACAGGAGAGACAAGATTATTTATTACATTTTTTAAAATTGGCAAAAAAAAAAAAAAAAGTGAGATACACCTTTTTAACTCTAACATTTTCTCAATAAACGTATGGAATAAACATACAAAAGCTGGGCGCAAGTAAACCAATGGAGACAGAATGTAGATTTTTATCTTTGAATACACACAGCAACTTTCACAAGGCGCTTACGTCGCCTCCAAGACCTTGTAATATTACTTATAGTGTAACTTTTCTATTTTTTTATCTTTGCAAGTCTGAGCGCTGCCGACCCACTGTCATGGAAGTCTCGAGTCTCGCAAGAAAGTGGCACATCACAGTTACCAAAACAACAAGCTAGAGATGGCTTTATTTCTCAATTTTTGTTTGTTTTGCCAAATTTCAAAAACAACTTTGTAAGGATACATGGGGAGAAAATGGAAGTACAGCTGTTAAATGGAAGGAAAAACTGTTGAATGTAAAGCTTGTAACTTGAATGTTAAAAACAAGTACACTACTTTTTTTTTCTTTACAACAACTAGGGATCTATACTACAAAGTACTATTACCACTACTAGTAACACTACTACTCCTACCACTATTACTGCTGCTGCTACAAGGCCCAACTACTTCTACAACAATGACTACCACTACTACCACTTCTGCTGTTACTACAAAGTACTATTAAAACTACTACCACTACTGCTACTATTGCCCATGTCACCACCAAGATACTTAGCCACAAAAGACAACTTCAGAGATTCTAAAAATACATAAGTAAAAGTAACATTTTACTCAAGTATGTATAACATGCATAAACAATGTTGATACTGCTTCAAAGATTGACTGTGCATGCATATCATTTAATTGATCTGCACCAGTGCTATCTCACCCTGGTGTCACACATAAACACTAAAATCACAGATGCACGCGTTCTGGATTAACATGTCATTTTTCCCTTCATTAGCACAGACACGGACAACATGGGCGCTCAGTGACGTCCTCCTCCTCCTCTGGTGTGACGAAGCGTGAGTGGGACGAGTGTGTGTGGTGATATGCAGGTCAGTGGTCACAGACGAGGCTGGATCTGGTCCGACTTGATTGAAACTGGCGGTTAATTCCAGAGCTTCCCACTGAGATTAGAGAAGAGAGGGTGTAAAGCTTACTGGGGAGGGAGGAACCAAATGAACTGGCAATAGCCTTTCTCTGGGTGGGGGGATACAGAGAGAGTTGGGATAGGATAGATGGTTTGTTTGAATTTAAAATTAAGAGTCATTTTATATTTGAAGCTGAAGTTATTACTAATATTGGACTGGCAAAGGCTTACAGATACATGCAAATACACCAGAATACCCAAAAAAGAAACTCATAGGTTTAGTACACACAGAAAATATTTAGCAGTTATTTGATTTAATTGCTGCATTATTGATATACTGCACTATTTATTCATCTACCACTTACTTCCACTGGAGGTCACAGGTGGCCTCCCCATGACTATGGGCCTTGGGGCGGGATAATTAATGGACAGCGGTCATTTAGTTGCAGGGCCAACACTTGAAGACATCACTGGCAGCTAACCATTCACTGTCACATTCATTCTCTATAGGCAAATTTAGAGTCACCATTTTAGCTTTGCATGCATGTCTTGGAACGGTGGGAGAAAGCTGGAGGGCATACTTCTACTAATGCTACTACTACTGTACTACAACATGTTACTGCTTTACCAAAAGTCAGTCTAACTATGTCTACAGAATATTATTTTTGCCATTTATAATCTTTTTTAATTATGCTGATTTGATTTGAAAATGCTGTCAAGTTGTGTTTTAATTGAACCCACCAGCTTACACATATATCATTGTATGTAAGTGTAAGCCAATAACTGAAGACATGTTGTTATAGATGTGTAGATATAAAGGAATGCAAGATCAAACATAAAAGCTAGAGTAGAACAATTGGTGATTCAAAAGCTTTTATTACTGATTGTTTTTGCAATGATAAAAAAAAAAAAAAAAAAAAAAAAAAAAGAAATACTAAAAACTTTATAGGTTTCATCTCTGCTGAGTGAATGCTGCAAATTTAGGGCAGTAAAATAGAGTGGTATTCAGCTATTGAAGCTTATATTATAATGCTAAAATTGACCACTTTTTTGCTGTTCAACAAAGCCACTGCAGAATGGAAAGAAAGTGGCAGTGAAGCGCACAGTGGTTGTATAAAAGTGTGTGTATTGTGTTTATGTTGCATTGTCCATTTATTCTCAACTATCATCCCTGCACAGACTGGATCAATATGGGCTATTATGTCCTTGTGAAAATACAGCACCTATATGAGTGCCAACATTGTGTTTGTGTCTTCATGTATTGCTTATGTTATGAGGACATACTTCTGATATGTAGCCAGAGAGTGAAAAAAAACAAAAACAAAACAAACTAGAATGTTCCAATTCAGGAGCTTTTATTTAGAAAACTTTATTCATATTGCATTAACCTGTTGTCAAGGAAGTTATGATTTGCCAGGGTTGGTTTGTTGGTTGGTTTGTCAGTCTGGCAGTATAACTCAACAAGTAATGGTTAGATTGTAATGAATGTTTCCAGAAATGTCAGTAATGGGCCAAGGAAGAAATTTTGTGATGAATTCTGCACCATGATATATTAGTTTAAGTGTATTCTATGCCTTTGGGGACTCCACTGAGCATTGTGAAATTACACTTAAACTGTGCTGTCCAGTTTTCTCCTGAGCATCTTTACCATTGCAAGATAGGGGCAAGTTGAAACATCACAATTATGTATGCAAGGGCAGTTTATCTACCATATACTATGAGGTAGATAAGAAATTATTATTATTATTTGAAGATTATTTTGCTAAGGATTAAGCAGTCAATGATTGTTATTGTCCTTGATATTACAATTAAATGAAACTGATGCAACTTGGTGTAATTCTTGCATTGGTCCATTGTTGACAGCATCATTATATGTAAATATGCATGCATCATTTAATTACTTGAACTCATCTACCTCTCAGTTTAAAGTTGGGATTCTTTTTTAGTAACAGATTTTTTTTGTATATTGGTTCAACTTTATGCATATCCCATAATCGCATGGAAATGCATAGACATATCCATGTCTATTTGTACATATGCTCCCACTACATGCATATATTCATAGGTAAAGAGTACATGCCATATGGTGAGTCCCCTACGGGTACATGTTTGCACAGGTGTTCACATACTGTGTGTGCGTATGATATAAAGTTAAACTAATGAAGTTTACTTAATACCGATGTCCTGATAGTCCAGTGGGTTTGGAATGTGATAATCCATTATCAGTTTAAGTATACCAGTATTTGGACTTTAAACACACATTCTATATCATCTACTGTAGTATCACTCAAGCACCTGGTATGCACTCTCGAAGTAGATATTTTTTAATTCAAAGCAATTATTTTGAATTCCCCCCAATTTGCCCAGTTTCATAACCCGAATCACCAGATGGTCTGTTGCACAAATTTGGGTGAGCTTCGAGAGAAAGCCTTTGCAATGGAATGTACATTCTCATTTTTTTCACCCCCTGAACCACCTGCCAGTAATACTACTATCACAATATTTGTTTTTTGTTTTTTCCGGTCAGAGCAATGTCATGTTTACCTTGTCCTGCAAGCTGGATACCTGTAAGATTAGTAAGTTCATATACTCACCAAAATCCATCTTGTCAGGCTAAAGCTTATCTGTTTGCAGTTTAAACTGGTGGTGGTTAATTCCAATGGTGTGTTGGTTGGGAGTGGTTAACAACACACTGAAAAACGCACAACTGCTATATATAAACGACAAATATATTCCTATAATTACATGTACTTATAGTACATGAATACATGTAAAGCTGTGTATTGCCATTTTAATTTCTAGAATAATAAATATAATTTGTATATTGTGCAGCTCTCCAAACAATGTCACCAATCATGTGACCAAACCAACCAGAAGCTGAAAAGGGATAGCACTTTGGGTAGTTCCTTTCACACCCCGTATGACAATATGGAGCAATATTGTGACAGCTTTTTGATACGGAGGGCCGCTCCTGGCTGTTGTCTAATGATCTGATATACCACATGGCCCATGGCAATGTCACTCCTGACATCAAGGTTGCGCTTTTCACAGAAGGATGGGGACTTGCAAACACAGTCGTTCCAACGCAAAACAACAATGCTTACCACCAAACTCCTGCTTGTGTCACTTTGAGTGATTTTTTTTTAATGTTCTATTATATTGAACAAAGAAAAAAGCAGCACAACAGTCAGACATCAACTTGTAGACCTTCTCTACACAGTTACGCTGCATGGTCTCCAAACAGGTGATCCAGCAGAGGCTGCCACACCACCACAAAAAAAAAAAAAAAAAAACACCCAGATGCTCCATGTGGTAAAACTATATTGTTGTTTTATACCATGGTATAACATAGGGGACCTTACCCTGAATCCACAGGAACAACATGCATCACCTTGCAATTTGTAAAAGTTGACGCAATAAAGTCAGCTGCCCACTGGACAGTGCCCCTCTGTAGACAAACATACAATGACAATAGGTCCTAACTTCTTTTGTACACAGGGAGGAGAATTTTGGACAGTGATTTTTTTTTTTTTTTTGTAAAACTGTGGAGTAAGTGTAAATCTGTAAAATTCTATACTGACTGTCCCAGAGTCTGTTGTAAAGATTTTCCTGGCAAGTCTAAAGGCATTTGACCATGCTTCTGCTCTAAGCTTCACTGCCATTTTTATATGCCAGGCGTATAGGGCTGGCCCGCTTTTACCAGCCTTCCCATCACCCTCCCTTATCCACACTGAAAAATTCATGCATCTTCCCAAGCAAAGAGCAAGAATGATTAAACATTCAGATTCCAGCTCTGAAAATGGAGGCTGAAGTGCTGTCTCCTCTTTTCTCATGTGAGCGTGCATGTGTGGGTAGGCCTGGGTATGGCATCCTTGTATTCTGCTTTTCTGTTTTTAGATCGCCAATTTCCTACCTCACCAAATTGAAACAGGATGACACAAAAAAGCTAAGACGGTGCAGGAGACCTGAGTTGTAAAGATGTTCAGGACTTGGGACAGGGGAGCTGTGTTGAGAAAGAGCCGAGTAGACAGAGTGAGACACGTAAAGGGTGAAAACACATTACGTACTGCCACTGTCTCAGAGGGGACAGGCAGTGACACATGGACACACACAACACTGTCATATACTGCTGCCATACACACTTATGCAAATCAGAACTACATATAATAAAATGTACTTGATTGGCTTAGCTATATAACAAAACAAAACAAAACAAAAAAACCCTGAAAAAGTCTTGGGAAGATTTTATGATTTTATGTTTTTTGTTTTTTTTATATGTAAATAAACTAGAACTACTTATTTAAAGCTATTTTAATACACTGTTTAACTTAAGCCAACATCTTCACTGAATGTTATGGAAAAGGCAGGATCAGCATGACACAATTTGTTAGTGGTAAGCCCCCAAAAATGCCCTGTGTATTGTCCACGATGCAGTGCCCAGAATTAAGAATTTTGCAGCGCTTTTTATGGATTCTTTGGGCAATTTTGGACAATGGAAACTTATGCAAACTATGCTATTATGATACTTCCTATGTGTGAGTAGTCTAGACTTTATAGATCAAGCATGGGACAACAAGCTTCAAAGACTTTGAGATGCAACAGTGGAATTACTGTGACACTTTGATACTGCACTGTATACTTCAGTACACTATAATTCGTTAATGGTTCATATACCTAGATTTTGGTAAACATTTTCACACACAATTGGGTAGTGTTGTGCCTTAAAGTAAGAAAAGAAAGAACACAGTTATACCTAAATGGGAGAAATAACAATAACGTACAAAACAAAAGCGACCTAATCCTTTAGAGCACCCTGAAGGGGAATGGTTTTATTGGAACAAACTTAGGTGATTCAGGTCTGATGATGATTTTCCTAAGAAACCAGGGATCAGTTCTTTTTTAGTGAAATTAAGTGCTAATGCTTCATGCTAGAAAGAGAAGCTGTTCTCCACTGGCAGTGCCTTATTTTTCTGTATAGACAGCTGCAGATACAGACACAGTTCATTTAAAGATTTCAGGAGAGCTTTAAATGCCTCTTTCCAAAATGCAAACTGTGTCCTTTCTGTAAATGTGCACAATTGAAAATGCAGTTTTGACTTAATGCCTATTTGTTTAATAATGTGTTTTCTATAATGAAGAATTAACAGAATAAGTGGGTGTTGACTGTTGACATAATGAATTTACCACTTAATCTCTCAAACATACAAATCTATTGAAATGTAAATATGTTTGCTTAATGCCTTTCTATACATTTTGCTGCTGATGTTTTGGTATGTGGTTGTTATTAAAAAGCCAGCGCTGGCCTTTGGATCACCCTGAGTAAGAGCAGAGAGCTGAAGCATGAAAAGCTCATGTGTTTGTGAGCTGGAGGATTTGATGTGACATGAGAGAATTGGGTAATCTATTAGCGGCCTTGTGCTCTTTATCGGCACAGTATTAAATGTTGACGTCACTAGAGCTGCAGAATAGTCTCAGATTACCGGGAATTAAGATTAGCCCAGCGAGTTTAATCTCATACAGGTGTAAGACACTGGATAAATATTTGCGGGAATGTGTGTCCACAATGAGTGACATGCCAGCGGGATGATGTCACTTACAGCAGTCAGTGGTGCTACATGAATTCAGTCAGCTACAAGACAAATACAAGTCTGTGACATAATCTACCCAAGCCCTGGCAAGATAGCATACTCGTACACAATGGTACTAAGTAATTGATTTGGTCCAGCGTGAAGCTTAGCTATTTGGGGTCAAAGGTCAACCAGAAGATACATTCTGACTTTTATAGGCCAGGATTTGTAGTTTTTCCACTGCTCTTTCATAATATTACACCATGATCCATAAACTATATGTTGGAAAAAAGTGAATATGATGTACATGGATGAGTTGTCCAGTCAACTAAATAAATGTAAAACTGTATATGTGTACTAATTTGCCAGACCAAAGGGGACAACAAAATCTGTTTCCCAGAATTCTATTTTTCTGGGCAAAAGTTAAGTGCCTGTTGCAAACCTAAATATCTGGGTTACTTCATTAAAGATTAGCTCTGTGAAAATAATGATACATATATATTTCCAAAAGTATTAGCTCACCTGCCTTTACACACTTTTTACACACACTTTACATTAGACATCTATGTGTCTGATGCTCTCGTCTAACATCAGACACTGATTTTGGACGAGAAGGCCTGACTCTCAGTCTTTGCTCTAATTCATCCCAAGTTAAGTTCTTCCACACCAAACTCGCTCATCCATGTCTTTATGGACCGTACTTTGTGCAATGATGCGCAGTCATGTTGGAAGAGGAAGTGGCATCCCCAAACTGTTCCCACAAAGTTGGGAACATGGAATTGTCCAAAATCTCTTGGTATCCTGAAGCATTCAGAGTTCCTTTCACCGGAACTAAGCGGCCAAGCCCAACTCCTAAAAACAACCCAACACCATAATCTGAATTCAGTTATTTGGAGGGTGAGTGAATACTTTTGTAAATATAGTGTATATTGGCAATGTTGCATGCTATATGCCCAAGCTAACATTCTGGTCAGAAGGTTAGAAACATAAGGTATCAAAATCTGTTGCCATATTGTATAAAACAAGAGCCTTTATAACTAAAAATGGTTTGTATATGATATATTGCTCTTTGGTTATGCCCTACTTGTCATATTGTGCAGAGAATTGGGGGAATGCAGGCAAAACAAGTACAGATATGTTAGTTAAATTACAAAAAAAGGCTATTTGAATAATTAATTAAGTGGGGTATTGTGAACCAACTAATAACTTATTTATTCAATTCTAAACTTTAAAATTAAGGAATACTGTATATATTAAAATATTAGAGATCCTTTATAGAGTTAAAAGTCAAACTCTTTCAGTTTGCATACAAGGACTCTTTAAATTAAGAGTAGGTCATCATAATTTAAGAGGTTTATTTATGTTTGAAATTAAAATGTGTTTCAGTTCCAGTTTCCAGTGTGAAATTATGGAAAGTGATGAGTTCAAACAGTGTACTTCCCTGGCAAGTTTTAAAACATGTTTAAAGTATAAAATTATTAATGACTATTGTCTCAGTGATGAGTAAAATTGAGTGACAATGTTCTTGTTTTTGTTGCTTTATAATGTTATGGATGTTTAGTAGGTTCAGAATCTGATTCTGATTCTGATGTTTAGTAGGTTTAATCCTATATACTGTGCATTTCAGGACATAGTGACTTAGCAGCAGTCTAAGCAAAGTTGTCCAGACTTCCCTCTCCACAGACATTTACAGCTCTACCCGGGGAACCCCAAGGCGTCCCAGACCAGCCAAGAGACATCCCTCCGGCATGTCCTAGGTCTTCCCCGGTGCCTCTGCCCAGTGGGAGATGCCCAGAACACCTCCCCAGGGAGGCGTCCAGGAGGCATCCGGAACAGATGCCCGAGCCACCTCAACTGACTCCTCTTGATGTGGAGGAGCAGTGTCTCTACTCCGAGCTCCTCCCGGGTGACAGAGCTCCTCACCCTATCTCTAAGGGAGCACCCTGCGGGTAGTGTAAATATAAAAGAGCTGGTCTGCAGAAACTTTAAGTTGCTTACAATGATGCTTTCAGGATGCTGCTCAAAAGGCCCAGGTCCAGTGGTGCCAGTCTATTATTTTCCAATGCTCATATCAATACTTTTCAGGCACTAATGAGAAATCTGATTTGTCTGTCATCTGAATAACTCTGAGAACAACCTTGTCCTGACGCTGGTGAATTCCAGTTTTAGTGTGTTACCAGTCATCTCTGTGGAAACACTGGTATAAGTGTCTTTTATAATTCTTCTTCTTTCCCCCCTCTCTCTCTCTCTCTCTCTCTCTTTATACAATGTCCAATGTTAGATATGTCTTGTGATGCTTTCTTATATGGACCTTGAGTGTGACATTAAAAATAATAATGATTTTTCTATGAGGCTGCATGGTAGCAGAGTGGTTAATAAGCCTGCCTTCAGCAACAAGGTTTTGGGTTCATGTTTTTCATTTTTGTCACATTTTTGCAGGTTAAGGCAATGAATGAGAGAAAAATTGGCCAAAAATGTGCCTCATCTAGTCCGCCCTTGATAATAAAGTATATCTGACATCTTAAGGTTTTGTTTACAGTTTTACAGATCATTTCCATTAGAATATGCTACAAGGTAATTAAACAGTAAATAGTTGTTCTAAGTAAAATGATTTAAAATTACATAGTCCATTTAAATGATTGATGAATTTAAACTTCTTGCACCATCCCTATGTGGCGATACTGTTTAAGAGGCACAAAGAATAATTAATCATGTTCATGTCAGCGTCAGTGATGAAAAGTTTATGAGCTAAAGCAAAGTTGGCCATCGAACAATCCCCAACCATCATAAAGTAATGAAACGGCAGTCATGCAGAAGATACGGGGGCTCGGCACATGCCATAAACCTACACAATAACACTCTCATAAATCAACCCTGTCCCACAAATCCACCATGAACACCCGCTCCCCTTCACCCACCTTCCCCACCCTCACTGCTGGCTGATAGAGTGGTGACCAGAATCGACCAGTGTGGGGTATGGACAGGCCCGCATTGTTTTGGGCACCCGGCATAACAATAGGCGCTCTGTCAGAGGGGATCATCTGTTTTCTTGGCTAGTTGGCAGGCTAATAGGGCTACTTATGCTCTGCAAATATGGGCCGGTGCCAGGCCAGAAACAAAATGGACAAGTCAACGCACAGACAAGGCTGTGGAGGGGACACTGTTAAGAAGATACTGTAAATCCTGAGTTGAATGAAAAATTAACAGTAAGTAAATAACCGTATCTTAAATAACGTGCAAGAAACTAAATTTGCCAATATGGGTTGTTTAGCTTTGCACCGGGTCACATTATAAACTGTGCATTATTACCTTGCAAACAACAACAGGTACACACTTCGAAGAGGCACTGATAATCAGCTTTGTGTAGTCTCCAATTGCTTGAACATTATTTTATTCATCAATCTTTTACAAGAAGTGGTAGTTGGCATAATTCTCTGTCCAAAAAACTAGGACTGTGTGTGCTACATGAATTGGCAGACAGCACTAATCTGGTAGTGTTACAGTAAACAATTGATGGATAATGGTTAGCCAACAAGAACATTTATACATTTTTCAACTTTCTTATTAAGTAAAATAAAAGTGACAAGTGAAAAGTGATTTTTATACACATTTGTTAAACAGTAGCATACAAGAACTTGCATTTAAAAACACTTCTTAGCCAGTCCATTTACAAGTAAAGGACTCTGCACACTCATATGGCACTGCTACGTCTTAATATATAATATAATATAATTTAATTACTATTCATTCATTCATCTTCTTCTGCTTATTCTGGTTAGGGGTCACGGGTGCTGGAGCCCAGTAACTATGGGCCTTAACATCCTGGACAGAGACATACACAATTAGACAACCATTCACTTTCACATTCATTTGCTAGGGGCAGTTTTAGACTCACTGATTCATCTAAAACAGTTGTTCCTGCCTGGGGGTCCACGAAGGTACTGCAGGGGGGCCCCCAGAGCTTTTCTATATTAAGTACATTAAAAGAAATAGAGTTTGAAAAGTACAGTTATATACTTCTTGAAAAATATTACTTTTAATGAACAGTCAGTGTTTTTTGTAACGTTTTTTTATAGAAATCTATGGAGGAAAAACGTGACACACACACAGTCTTTTGAATATGGTGAAGTTTTACTATTAGGTTGGATTTTCGGAAATTTAAGGGGTTTGCAACATTCTTGACTCTGGGAATGGCTGATCAAACGCATCCACAGACTCCAAGCCAGAGATCCTTGGGCTGACCACTACATGATCTCTTAAGGAAGAGTGAACATGTCCTCCCCCTGTTACCTCCTCCATAGTAACATGGGGAGGACATAATCACTCCTGTAGTGGCTGGCCCGAGGATTGACCCCCTTCCCTTTTACTTTTATTGATTTGGAGTGATGCATTCTCACAAGATGGTAACAGGCCCTGTCAATCCATAAGGTAACTGAAGCCTGGCGTTATATTGTTGAGTGTCTGGCATGTTGTGTCTATTAAAAATGGGTTATACTTGCTTTTATCAGAGAGGCATCGAAAGAATGTTAATGGTAGACTTTGTATTTTAATTTTCAAGGCTCTGAGCTTTCAAATAAAAAGTTAAGCCGTATGTGTGAGACCACTGTGAGACTTGGAAAATCAAACATGATGATTGCTGGCAAGAAAAAGGATAAGGTCACGGTAACCTGGTGATTTAATTTGTTTTTAACACAATCAGATATGACTACCAAATAGTATTAGGCTAACTGGATTCTCAACAGTTATGCCCCAGAATCTGAACTATCCACACATTGTTGTAGTATTCTTTAAGCAGATTCTAAACGTTGCATCGCTCGCATTCATTAGACAAGGGAATAAGGATTAGAGGCTTCATATGGCGACACGCATTAACCTTTTATCGTTAGTGCACTACACAGGCCAGAGAAGAGGATTGAGGGACACGAGCCTAATGAACAGAAGAGCACAGACAGAGAAACTGAGAGAATACGCACACACGCCAAACATTTTCCAGGTCAGCCCAAACGCCGCCGGCCAAACTCGCCGTTCTGCTACTGTTTTTTTCTTCCTCCCTTTTTCCTCCCCCTCCTCTCCTCTCTGTCTCTCTCTGGCCCAGGGGCAAAGTCGAGCTGCAACAGGATTCAGCCGCTGTTCCCACGGAGACCAGAGAGACGGCGCTGCCATGGCAACCAGGCATGGCTTGCTGCTGCTGCTGCTACTGCTGCTCCACCTCTCCTGTTTTCTCTACGATGGCACTTCACCTTCGATACTGCTGCGGCTGTACTCCTCTGAGTCCCCATTGCCATTGCTTCCTTTTACCCTTTCCCCTCCATCTCGCAGCTCATTATTTTGCACTAATTCATTTTTCATGGGCAAACATGTAATTAGTGGTGGTTGTGCCATTATCAAAGAGGTCACCAACAGCACTCGTCATAAAGGCAAGGGCAGCTACTCACTCACATGTGTCAGCCCGAAGCAACAAGGGAAACCTTTACGTCCAATTACTTAGCTCAATTACTCTCAGTGGTGCTGGGTAGGAAGGGGCTGGCAGAGGTTCGAGGCTGCAGCAAATGATGATTGTTCAGAGTGCTTCCAATTGATGTTCTTTTCACCACCCCTTCCAAATAGTAACTGTGTCTCTGAAAGGTTTAATAATTCATTCATTCATTCATTTTCTTCTATTTATTTTTTCCAGTCACAGGTGACTGGAACTTATCCCAGTAACTTTGGGCCTTAGGCAGGGTACAACTTTGGAGAGGGGCCAGCTTGTCGCAGGGCTGACACAGAGACATACACAGACAACCATTCACTCTCACATTCATTCAGGGGGAAATCTGAGTCACCAGTTCACCTGCATGCATGTCTTTGGATAATGGGGAACCCACGGTAACACGGGAAGGACATGCAGACTCCACACGCAGACTCCACCCAGAAAGTTTGTAGGGGGGGCAAGAGCACTAACCACTCTGCCACTGTATTTGTTCTGTATTGTATTAAAGGTCCCCTATTCTGCTAAATTGACTTTTTGAGCTTTTTTGTTTTGTTTTCACTTCAAAAACCTGATTCATCCACAAGTGGTTGAGTAATCCTGTATGCTGAGGCCATCCCATTCTCAAGAGCTGAAAATGCTTGGTCTCACCACTCTACATAGACACTACGGAAGTGCTCCCATGTGTTTCTAAAGCCCATACATCATCTTTGGACTCGATCTGATCATTTCAGCACTCCTTCAACTACTGTCACTATGAAGCTCATTCATCTGTTAGCCTTATGTTGCTAATAGCCATGATAAATAGTCATTTTATTCTCTGTCCAGTTCCCATCATTGCCAGCAGAGGCTGTAAGACACCTAAAAGACACCAAACACCAAAGTCAAAGTGCCAGTTCCCTAAAATAATACATTTTCCATACTTATACATTATTTTAGGTTATAAAACATGGAATACTAACATAAAGGTGTTCAAAACTATTTCAAATAGCCTAAAAAATGCATAATATATGACCTTTAAGTCGTCCAGCTCTGTCCTCTTTCAAACATGTTCTTGTCTATTAATTCTGAACTGTCCCATTCACCCTTTCCTGTTGATTTGTCCCACTGACAAGAGTCAGTTTGCACATTGTCATCTTTTTTTATCTATTTTGCCCATATGATTTTTTTTTCTTCTCTGTATAAACAATGAATGATATTGCACTTGTACTTGAACTGTGATTACGCATTGTGACATTTAATGGTGCTAGTTATCTAGTTTTATTATGACAATGGTGTTTGAAAAAATGCTGTATTATTTTGTATAGATTTGGCTGGAGATCCACATGCTAAATGTCATTTGTTCCCATTTGTCAGGACTGCTGTTTGATTGTTTTTGTGCCCTTTTGGCTTGTCCCACTGTGAAGAGGTGAAATAAATGAAGCATGCTCTCCAAACGCAGTTGCAGTGTCTCGTGGGTTATTCAGCATCCATAAATTCAATTCAACCACACTGCAGAAGTCCACCAGCCACCCATGCATATTTGTGTTCATGAATAGGCTTATAAAAAATTTTATTTTACTATGACTCCCACTAGTACAAAGGGCATTTTATTGCGTTATCAATTATATTTATATACTTTTAAAGCCATTACTGGTGTTTGATATGAATATATTCTGTTTAAGCTGCACGTTGAGCGACCAGAGTTTTTTTTTTTTGCATAAAGGTTTGACATTACTATAGGATAGGAGGTTGGGGCTGGCTGTTACACGGTCTCTCTAGGTGAAGTCTGCATGTCCTCCCTGTTACTGTGGTTTCTCTGGAACTTTGGATATTTCATATGAACTGGTTGCTTGTGTATACAAATGTGCATTCATCATGATATTCAGGAAAATTACTTAAATACATTAGGATTTTTTATTGCAAATCATGCAATCATCACATTGTATTACTGCCTTATACCTTAACAGGCTACATAATTTGATAATATGAACAAAATGTATGACTAACAAGTATATTTACAAAATCCATGAGACAGTACATTCATGGTTGCTTTAAATGTCTCCAGCAATCAAAACAAGGACAGTCCATTAATATGTGCATTAATATAAAGTGGTACAGACTTTAATTTGTCATCTACAATGTGCCCTTTTAGTTAAATTTTGTAAAAACAGAACAATTTCTGAACAAGTTCAGACTAAAGATCAAGCTTTCTACATATTCCCTGACACTCTGTGCAGTATGTTAGTCCTGCTGCCACTTTGCTCTTATCCATCAGCAGTCATTAAGGGCCGTGCTCACAGGACAGAGCAGAGGGCTGAGGTGTGTATGCTGATGAGTGTTGCCATGTTGATGCTCGAGCGTGACACTTGATGTAAGCTTCCTTAATGGAGCTTTGGTGAAATTGTGCACGCAGTGAGAGAGTCTGCACTTATGGATTATTTATACGGCTGTCAGGGACTCTCAGCGTCACAGCCAGCGGGGGGCCTGGGCAGGGACACTGGGCTGTTGCACCAAATGGGAGAAAAAAAAAAAAAGTAAATGTGTGAAGAAGTCCAAACCCAACCCCTGAGCTGGTTTCTGCACCTTGGCTAGCTGTAGCTTACATTAAGTGATATGTGTAGTGACAAGCCTTGTAGACGCGACATGTGGTCTTCACACACTCTCAGGTGTGGTTGAAAAGGTCGACTTTCTCTCTGTCTGATCCAATTCATCAGACCTGGAGCTCTCTGGTTACACTGACACTGTCTGTTTACAAAGCAGGGGTGGTTTCCAAATCTCCAAACTTTCCATGTGTTGTCAAGTATGGCCTACACTTGCAGAATAAATGCATTTTTTCAAAACAACTGTTTTTGCAATGTACAAATAATTAATAATAACCTGAAGCGCTTGGAGAATGCAGAGCACTACCAAGGCATTGGCTCGCAATGGTAAAGATATGGTCCCCAGACAGACCTGGCATTGAAACCAGAAACTGATAGTGATGCTCATTACTCACATTTCCTGAAGATTCCATCAAAATCTGAAAATTGGCCAAGGATGAAAGGGTTAATTATTTTAAGGATGCCCTACCATGATGAGATAGGACCTAAAATTCCAGCCACAAGGGGCCAGTGAAGGAACAGATCAGGCAATAAACATCATTATTTGTGCAATGCCTTTTCCAAACTCACCACCTGTGCATTCTTTTATGAGACAACATAATTTTCATTTAAGTGATGTTGTCCCAGTTACAGAGTGACTTAGTTTGAGTAGATTCTTTACCATTGTGAGATATGGCCAATGCAGTGGCAGATTCTGATTTCCAGAAATTTCTTTTTTTTTATTGTCATAAATCCAGGTTTTATTTCAGATGTAGACAAAGTAACTGAACTTTTCCTTGCCATTCTGGCATCCCATAATCAATACTTTTTATCATGTAAAGCTGAGGACCTAATGAAATCCTGTGCAATCACAGGCCCCTGGGCCGGGCATGTCTGCTGTAGAGTATACAAGTCTCTCTGGTGTGGTATTTTATACACATTGACATGTTTATGGCACTACGTAGTGTACATCTCTAATGGACTCTATAGATTTTTACATACAGTAAACGGTGCCATTATTGACATGGACCTATTGAAGCTATTAGCAGGACAAGAGTGACACATTTAGAGACAGGCTGCAGGCGCCAGTAAAGCCGGTGTATTGAACTGAGTTTCAATAAACTATCTATCTCAAAGACACAATGGAATTTAGCAAATCACACAAAAGAAACAATTTGTAATTGAGTTTTGCAGCTAATATTGTAATCAACTTCTAGGCAATAGAGACATTTGTATAACTCTTATGTTCACTGATCTACACAAAACACATTCAGTCCCATGGTATTGTTCAGTCTGTGTTGTGCAACTGGTTTAATCAAACCGATTCATGCTTTTTCTACTCCTCTGGTGAAATTGACTCCTGCACGATGCATTTACTAAGCTTGAGGAGGCTTAACCTCCTCCAAATAAGGTTATGTTTTTGGTCATGTTGGTTGCGTGGTTTGTCTGTTAGCAAAATAACTCAAAACACAATGTTTGATGGCAAGTTTGGATACAATCTTCTCAAGTCTTCTCTGCTCCAGTTCACTTTTTTGACTATTGTGAGATAGGGTTGATGCAGAGGTCTACACTCTTGAGTGTTTTTCACAATTGTTAGAATGTCATTATCTGAACCAAGCCACCAACTCTTCAGTTTAAGCATTTGCTACTCCTCTTTACACACAGTTTGCAAAGCTCTTACTCTCTCTTTTTCCAAACCCAAACCAAGACTGAAACAAAAAATTGTTTCTCTACTGTTTACTGTAAAAAATACCAGATGCAGTAACAGTAGATGTGCTCATTTATTATAATGAGCTTGACTTAAACTGGTCTTTTGTTCCTGATGATTATTTGTATCATTATTTGTATTAGCCAATCTTATGTGAAAATCCAGAGAACAGTGTTTAGCTTGTTGCTGTACTGAGTGTTATGTCTGCTCTGTACGTGTGTGTGTTTTGACAACAAAGTCAACATTATGGTAAAGTGAGCTTTTGACTCAAAAGTCATGTGATTTGTAAACTTGGCCTCTGCTTCAAAAATGGTGGGTCTCATGTTTCAGGAAATGTGTCTTAGAAATGGTGAAAATCATATACAGTCATGTAAAAGTTTGGACACCCCTCTGAGTTTGCGTAATAATTTACTCTGTCTTCATGAAAAAAGATCACAGAGGTATGCCATTCATTTTCTAGTGACGTCTGAGTTCAACAGTTTTTATTGTAGCAGTATTTATGTGTATAACATTAAATGAAAGTTTGTGAGTGAGATATTTGGTCATAACAAGAAGCACAATGCATGACGACAGATGAACACAGCATTCCAGGAAAAACACTTGTTGTATGCTGTCAAATTTGGTGGAGGTTCCATCATGCTGCGGGCCCGTGTGGCTAGTTCAGGGACTGGGTCCCTTGTTAAAGTTGAGAGTTGAGAATCATCAGATTCTTAAAGACAAAGTTGAAGTTACGCCGGGGTTGGGTTCCAACAAGACAATGACCAAAAACACAGCTTGAAATCCACAAAGGCATTCATGCAGAGAAAGAAGTACAGTATAATGTTATGGAGTGACCATCACAGTCCCCAAACTTGAATATCATTGAAAATCTATGGATTGATTTAAAGAGGGCTGTCCATGCTTGGAAGCCATCAAATCTAACTAAAATGGAGATGTTTTGTAGGAGAAATGGTCAAAAATACCTCCATCCAGAATCCAGACACTTGTCAGAGCCTATAGGAGTCGTCTAGAGCAGGGGTTCACAAACTTTTTGGGGCCAGGGACCCCCTTATAGTGTCCTCCACTCCTGATTGTGACTTGCATGGGGCGTCACAATCATCAGGAGATTAAACGTGGGTCTAGAGGTTGCTATTTTTTGCAAAAGGCTCAACTAAATATTGATCTTATTTTTCTGTTGGGGTACCCAAACTTTTGCACCTGTCGAATTTTATTATGATGCATATTGCATATTTTCTGTTAATCCAATAATCCTAATTTCACTAATGAAATATTGCTGTATGCATAATGTATTATATATATCAAAACAAAGTGGCTAATCCAAATGCCCAACAACTTATAAAGTAAAATAAATATAATCATCAGGCATACCCAAACTTTTACATATGACTGTATAATATAAAATATTTAAAGGATATCTGCAGTTTGTCCATGCACAGGCAAAGATATGAGGTTATCATACAATGAAATTATAGTAATTATAATGGTCAATTAATATTGCCTTTTCATTGTGAACAACAGTACAACTACTGATGAATTTTATGCTGCATTCCCTACACATTTTTCAAGTAAACATGAGAGCCAATGCTTTGTACTGAACTTTATACAACATACAGTACGTTCATGCTAAATGTACCCTACAGATATATTTTATGACTCCACTTGTAAATTAATAAAAGTACTCTAATGTTACCCGTGCTCATCTCTAATTCATTTTCTACTTGAACTAACTTGCATTTCAACTTTAGCCCCATTTTAAAAGCATCTCGAGTGCACACAAAGCAGCCATATAATGCATCCTTTAACCAATGCACTGTATGCCCTCACACATTCATATTCATAAAAGCACAAATGCCAGCACACGCACAGCGGCCCCCTGCTTGGCGGCTAAATAAAAATCTGCCGAGTACACCGGATATGCATCACCGGTTGTCATGGCCACCGAGGAATATTCTTCAAGGTTGCCGTGGAAACAGCTTGGGAAACTCTTGGGTTTGCTGTCATATTATGAGAATGCAACAGGGGGATACAAGCAGACATTTGTGCATCTAATAATCTGAATTAATATCAAATGCTGTGTAAGTTATGAATGGAAATAGCAGTAGTATTTTTGTGTTTGCTTGTGCCAGTGTGTAGGAATGTGTGTTGGTTGTGTGTATGTGTGGTAGTGCCTGCGCTAACATTGCCACATATCAAACAAACCGCCACTCAAAGCGACGTCGAAAAGCCAGATACGGAGAAAAGAGAAAGTAGAGCCCAGTTGCCATGGCGATGCAATCAGGTTTCCGTGGAAGCGCTCATCTCTTACACGCTGTCAACATCCCATCCCATCTCAACCTGCATGATAAACACGTATATATGAGCACATTTGGATGCACAGACAAATCTAAACATAATGTATATGCATGCACTGGATCTCCACTGAGAGTGAACCTGTGGCTCCATAGGGATTTACAGCAGGCAGTGTGGAGAAACTAGATGGATGATTGCTTTTTTTTTTTTTTTTTCTTCTTTTTTTTTTTATTGAATACACACGATGTTTTCCATATTTTTTCCTAATGGTTATAGGTTATCATTATATAGATGTGTTCATTTACATTTATGCAATATACTTTCTCTGTAACTGGGACATCAATTAAATTAAAATTATGTTGTCTCATAAAATTATGCACATGTGGAGAGTTTGGAAGAGGCATTACACAAATAATGATGTTTATTGCCTGATCATAAGAAAAAAGAAAATAGAATTAAGTGCTAATTTTTGGTTTCACTGCCAGAATCAATGCTACCACGCTGCAGAAGTGAGCAATGTCATATTAATATTGATTGTAATTAATGTATATAATTAATTCTATTCTATATATGTATTCTATCACTTTGCTTGTAATCTATGAAAACTGGTCTATTTAGGGGCTGTTTATATGAGAATGGAACTGTCATGATTCATGTTTACACAGAAACACTCTAAATATAAAATATTATGTATCAACTCCATCAGGCCAACAAGGGGCACTGTGCAACCTGCAGACAAAGTCATTACATGCTAGAAGAAGGCAAAGCTTTGCTCACAACTTTGCTGTGTCCTAAAAACACTGCAGACAGTTTTAGTTAATAAATCTATCTGTGCTGCGGCATAGATGTATCAACAAAACAGACATGTTTAAAAATGTATTAGTTACCTTGCAGCCTGGTTCACTTTCTCATCAAAGTATTGTGATCAGTTATTATGTATTCAGAAATGATTTCAAATTTGATGTAGTTGTATAATAGTGTAGAAAACAACATTAAAATTGACTTTAGAAGGCTATCTTTAATGAGGCTTTTTTGGAACATAAGTCAACTTTTGCCAAATGCGTTTTAGTAATATTGTTCCTATTCCTTATAAACAGGAACTGTGGTCCTCTCAACATCTGTCCACACACCCTCTTTAAATTGTTTTAATTTTAATAGCTTATGGTAATGTATTTGTCTACACAAATTACTTTTAATCAGCCTGACCAGACAGGTATGGAACTGCTCCCATTTAAAATCCATTTGCACCCAAATCAATCCAATCCTGGACCAATCATAAATGTATAAAGTGGGGCAAGCTTTATGTAATATGTTTCTGTGATTGGCTGTATGTCTATTCCAGTTACACTCAGAGGTTGCTTATTCTGCCTGTTTGTTTCGTGTCAGTGAAATCTCAAATCGGCTGTGTCCAAACTATTTATTTTATATTATATTTATATTTATATTCCTATTTCTTTTCTTTTATATTATGTTAAACAGATGTCAGATGCCCAAAGACCTGCAAGAGCAGGGCTAAAGAACCACAGACTCCTGGGCCAGTCTATAACACATTATAACTTTTTACAATATCTATGACACTCAGCAGCGGTTCATAAAACACACAGTACAGTACGATACAGTAAGCCTATTTCCAGTACAGTTTTCCTGCTCATCCCTCATTTCCTCATCCTCTCCCTTTCTCCTGCCCTATATTCATATCTAATCTGGCCCAGTCGGACTTCTTGTCTGACTACTGTAATCTTGTCAGGACAGATGGACAGCACACACATCACATTGGTTGATTCGGTGACCCACATTGGTTGCGTTCAAGGATTGTGTCACGTTTCACACCAATAGGTACATCCATCTGTTATTTTGCCTCTCTCTCCTCAGGATACACACACACACACAAACACACACACAAACACACACACACTACACACTGGACCCACCCACTCATGTGACTTTTTTATAGGGACGGGCTGCTGGTAATCAACAGGTCAGGAGAACAGTGGAGTAGCAGGCAAAATGACGTAATGCAAAGGTCAGTAAACAAACACACAGATATCAGCCATAACATTATGACCATTTTATGGCTTTTTTTTTAACCAACCTGGGACACCTCTAGAACAGCACTGCACGTTTTACAACCTTTGAAAACATCATGTGACTAAAAGAAATCCATTAATTACTTTACCACCACTATAAACAAACAGGTGAAGAGACCAGCAGATGGCAGCTGAATGCAGCAGAGTGCATAGCTGTTATAGTCTTTTAAATGTAAACATAAACATAGAAAAAGAGTTGTTTATCTCCTTTAATCCTTAGAGGTCTAAGCCTACTTTGGCAGTTTTCAGTGTTTTTGAATCTATCTTCATATATGACCTTTGGAATTGAGAAATATATGAATTTTATACATAATTTTTATTCAGGACAACATTATCTATTTGAACAGATGGTTATTACTTTTGTTTGATGTTTGCTGTACTATATGAACACCCCACAGCCTAGAATACACCAAAAAGACAAAACTGGAAATAAAAATTTTGACATTTTTTGACATGAGAAAATCAAACATGCTTAACAAAGGTTTCTGAGTGCTTCAAAATTGAAAGCATGCTCATATAAACAACATATAAAAGAATCAGGGATGATAAAGCTAAATGCCTTTAGGAGCCATTTCAACACAGGCGATAATGGTAAAATAGACCTGGAGCATGTCCCAGTTCATTCTAAATTCACTGTATCAATAAAATGTGCATTAATGGCTTTTGTCAGATGTTAAAAGGTTTCATATAGGAGTAATTCTATCACATTTGAAAATTTACAAAGTGCACAGTGCCCTTGATACAGCCTGAAGGGTGGCACATGTGGACAAACTGGGAAACTGCAGGGCAGTCTGCAGCTTGCCACCCCTCGCCTTTCCTCTCCCTCCTTGTACCAGAGACCATGAACATAAAGGTCTGGCAAGTAAATATCCTTTTTTTTGACAGTTTTTTGAGTAACACATCAAAAATACAATCTGAACACAGAAACTTTCTGCAATAA
This sequence comes from Bostrychus sinensis, assembly GCA_020698575.1. Taxonomy (NCBI): domain Eukaryota; kingdom Metazoa; phylum Chordata; class Actinopteri; order Gobiiformes; family Eleotridae; genus Bostrychus; species Bostrychus sinensis. The sequence goes on from CM036255.1 coordinate 12,689,874, forward strand.
AGCGTTAATTTGATGCTTGTCTATATTTAATGTCTTAAAAGGTTGTAAAACTGTAATGGTCAAAATCTCCATGATTACTGGGCCTAACAACGTGAAAAATAAGAACTGACTTAAAGCCTTCTCTGTCAGGGGTAATTGTAACCATCTCTCTAAATTAAACGTTTTTTTTAACTGCAACTCTGCAAAGACATGACGTTGTTCAATCACACTGGCATGATCATAGACCTCTAAGGGTTAATGTTTTGTAAGAGGCCATTTTACAACAAAATTCAAAATTGTTGTGACAAATCAGTGGAAACAGAGTTGTACAATGTGTTTGGATAAGTGAATGAGAGCAGACTGGCTTGTTGATTGGTCAGTGCTTTCTGGAGTGGGTGGAGTTTCATTGAACCAATGGGCTCAAAAACTCAACACCAACGATTACTTAAAGATGCGTAATGAAGCAAAACACAACTCAGCAATGTTTTTGATGAGGGAACAACATTATAACATATTCGAAAGCTAAAAAATAATATAGATTTTTATTACAAAAAAGAACCCGCAATCTTTGCTCAATCACAAAAAGAGGGTCTTGAGTTAGGGATGCTCCCATTGGTTGATTGGTCTACAATCCCTGTCAACACTGAATCAGTAAATCAACTAGATAAAATAGGAGGTAATCTATTTACACAATGTTTAGTATAGTAATGTGCAGTATCTCAAACTCTAATGCTAGACAGTGATTTGGGCCATCATTAGTTCCATATGTCTTATCAGTGAGTGACAATTTAGTTACAGAAGCTAATCTTTCATTATAATGGAACAGGTTGCTAATGGCCACATTTTTATTGTTCCATTACAAATCTCCATAATGTAAATGTCATGGAATCTATAAAATGATGGTGGCAAGGGGTCAGTATTGCTCTATACAGTTGCATGAGATGTTCACAGATTTATTGCTAAAATGTATTGTGATTTTGGTTCTCTTTACTAAGGCACCATAAAGCTTAATACTGAATGATGTATCCCATTGTTATGCAGCAGCCGTAGCCCATAAACCCTGATGATAGACTGTTATTATTTTGGTGTTTCTGAAGGCCACCGTCGCGGTATGATCTCACAGCGGAAGTGAGAGACAGAGGCGCTCTACAGTGCACCTCGGACAGATCCTGAAATTTATTTAGCGGTCACAGACTTCATTAATGAGCACATCTTCGCCTCTCTGCATATTTTACTCACGCCGCAGCAGTCCCTCCATTAATCTGACAGGATACAGCTCCAACACATCCTCACAGCTAATAGACGGAGAAGTTCGAGTGCCAAAAATATTCTGTATGTGATTCTGTAGGATGATGGTTGAGGGGAAGAAGCTACAGGCTGTAAGAGAGAGTGAGGATGGAGGAAAACTAAAATAAACATGACTGAAATAATACTGTGTGACTGAAATGTTAAATGTCAGCCCACAATAGATAATAATAGGAAAACTAAGTACTTTGACATAGAAAGAAAATATGTATTTACTTTTTCCCATGCATATTTTGTACATTCTTGTTTGAATATATTAATAGATAATTATTTAATTTCAAAGCAATATTATTGTTGATGTTACAGTTTTTGACAGCAACTAGCACCCACTTTATTCTACAGCCTGTCAACACATATGGTAGCCCAGTAGGGACAAGTTGTACATGAACACAGTGGGAAATGGCCTTTATTAAGTTTACATTCACATTTTATGAAGAAAATCTGTTTACTTCATAAAGCAAAAGTGATTATCTACATGAAGTTTGTCAACTCTGGACACCTATACAGGAACAGAGACAGGAAGTAATATCTCTTTCAGCTATTGAATTTTAAATGTTTGTTTTTCTGAATTCAAATATAAAAAAAAGTTACCCTGAGACGCCTATATAATGAAAACATACCATGAGTGACAAGCATATTAATTTTTATAAAACTCAATCTACAGTAAATTTGTCATTTTGTCTATTTTTGAAGAACTTGTGCCATGGTAAAATTGGATTCATATTATTTATTTGACAAATGAAATCAATTTGACTTACAGCAGAACTTTAGGCCACATAAACATTCAGTTATTCATAACATTAAATAACAATCCAAAGTCATTTTGTGCACAAGCTGAATATAATGACCGCTGGCCTTGAAATGTTTCTCCACAAAGCATTTCTATTTGAAGGAAAGACTTATTTGCATTTTAAAGATGTCCCCTTTTCTAAGATCTTGAGAAACAGTGGTCTTTGGCCTTTAATTTGTGGTCCACCCCCCTCCTCTGTGAAGACATCTAACCATCAAATGCTCTATCCGGTGCTTCGTGACCGCGTAATAGTGCTGTGGGAGGTGTTAGAAGCCTTTTAGCCACATGTAGTTCAGTCCTTGACCCCGAGGTGACCTTTAGTCCTGTAGTTAAAATGTCCTTCAGAGGAGCTTCCCTTCAGCACCAACAAGCACAACTGGGTTTCTGACTGTACCAGCCTTTCTTTGGATTTTAGCAGGTGCATAAAGTTCTTCTATTTCTATTGATTTGGTGTTACGCTGCAAAATACAGTAGTGCCAATGGGTTGTCTGTTTGAGCAAGACTTAAAAATAGGCATACAATATTTAAAGCTAGTATTATCCATTCACTTTGTACCATATTTGGGGATGGTTAAAATGTCTAAAAGCTTACGCCAACAAACCAAAGTACCCACAGTTACATTTTTTGCATCAGAACCATGAAAGCACATCTAATAGTTCCAAAAACATGCTAGTATTGGTGAAGTAGTGGATATAAAATTATGAATATCGAAAGGAGGGGCAATTTTAGGATTAGAGATTTAAGGGCGCTGACTGCTGAGGTCCTTGACAGCCAAGAAAGGTCACCAAAAGAAGCATTTAACTCTAGATTCCACTTAGGAAAAATGTGATTTCCTATATTAGGCTACCTTTTATAGAGTTGTAGCTGTCTATAGTGTAGGATTATGGGTAGAAACATTAGAAATGTTATGCCAAAATGTATAAAAAATGTTTCTTTCTGAGTTATGTGTGTTGTCAATATTGGATATATTTTTATACTGTGTACTAAAATCACTTTGTCACTGGGTTACATCTTGGGGTGCTAAAACCTACCTTAGCGGTCCAATAGCCCCCCTAAAATTGGTCTAGCTACGCCCACAATTGAAAGAATGTTGTCTCTCATCCATCCATCAATATTCTTCCGCTTTATCTGTGGCTGGGTCGCAGGGGCAAGCAGGGATGCACAGACTTCCCTTTCCAGTTACTTTCTTTTTCTTTCACCTTGCCATCAGTTTAACATTGTCAGACAAAACATAGTAAAATAATGCTTTGGGTTTCAGCCAACAATGTATTAGATATAAAACAATTTTACATTCAGCAACAACATCATTGTCACTAATGAACACCAGTTTTTGTATTAAAACAAAATGGGTCCCCAGTACCTAGGTTCCCCAGAGAAAATTAAGGTTAGGGTTAAGGTTGGAGTTAAGGTTAGGGGCCATCAGGACTTACCAGAATGCGCAAGTTCCTCTTCTCCTGTCCTTATCCTGAACATACACTATATTTCCAAAAGCATTAGCTCACGTGCCTTTACACACATGAATTTAAGTGACATCCCTTTCTTAAACCACAAGGTTTAATATGACATCGAGGGATATAATGTAGGTACTAACGAACATGGGTACTTTAACAAATATGAAGGTATGTTCCCCAGTACCTATGTTGCCCACTACATAGGTATTTAAGAACATATTGTAGGTACCAGGAAACATAGTTGTATTATTTGCATTTTAACGGAAGCATAAGTAACACATGCAGATGCACAACTTTTTATGTAATACTGTTTTTTTCGAAAGGAAATAGGAATGTGTTTCTTCACCATCAGTGCTCAGTTTGTCCACTCTGGGCAATTGTAGGAACAGATCTAAATCATTAAGAACTGAGATAAACTCCCTCAATTAAAGTCTGACTTTATCTTTGTGCTGGTACCATCTTCTCAGTTCAAAACTCTTGGTAGAAGATATAAACTATGGGGCTTTTTTTTTTGTTGTTCTAAAAATGGCATAAAATCCAAGAACATAAGCCTTTCCCTTGAAACTTAATAAAGGAGCTCAGTGTGGCATTAAAATGCAGCAGTAAGACAGGTCAGTCAGGTTCGCTGGAGAAAAACAGTCTTCAAACGCATCACCTGAGCAGAGAGGAGAACAGGGAGGAGACAAGGTAAAGGAGCCTGCTAATGGATGACAGGCCATTAGTCTTAGGGGCTTTAGCGTCCAGTCTGAACCAATCAATCTGGGAGGGCTTGTGTGTCTTCCACTGGTCTGTCACGCATTCCTAATGAGCTAATCCATTTCCCAAACCCAGAACAGGACCCAGTGTTCATGTCAGAGAACTCCACACATGACTGAAGGATTCACCTGCTCCATTGATTAGCGCTGCCCGAGAAAATTAGCAATGCTCAACAAGTGAATTTAAAACCTGTTGACTGGATGTGTCAGGGAATTTACAGAGAATAGCTGGGCTTCACAATTAAATATATTTTATAAAGCTACATGCTACATACACCAGCCTAAATGTTCTCAGCTTTTAAATTGTGTGAAAATTTTAAGAAAGGACTGTATGAATAAATACTATCTTAGTGGTCTATTGCCTCAGAGTAGCACATTGGCCTTTTTAGCATTTCCATAGAACCAATTGGAAGTTTCTTATAGCTGCTTACAGATGACAAACTGAGCTCTGCAGGGGAGAAGCACACTCAATATTGCAGGATCGGACATTTATGACTATACCATACTGCAGCCTTTCCCAAAGTCAAGAGTGTCGCCCCCTTAAAAATAAGACAATCCCATGTGGAACCTCAACAATGAAAACTATATTAAAAAGTTTATGCAATATTTTTCCTTATATACAGTGGGGCAAAAAAGTATTTAGTCAGCCACTAATTGTGCAAGTTCTCCCACTTAAAAAGATGAGAGAGGCCTGTAATTTTCATCAGAGGTATACCTCAACTATGAGAGACAAAATGAGAAAAAAAAAAAAAACAGAAAATCACATTGTCTGATTTTTAAAGAATTTATTTGCAAATTATGGTGGAAAATAAGTATTTGGTCAATTACAAAAGTTCATCTCAATACTTTGTTAAATACCCTTTGTTGGCAATGACAGAGGTCAAACATTTTCTGTAAGTCTTCACAAGGTTTTCACAAACTGTTGCTGGTATTTTGGCCCATTCCTCTATGCAGATCTCCTCTAGAGCAGCGATGTTTTGGGGCTGTCGCTGGGCAACACGGACTTTCAACTCCCTCCAAAGATTTTCTATGGGGTTGAGATCTGGAGACTGGCTAGGCCTCTCCAGGACCTTGAAATGCTTCTTATGAAGCCACTCCTTCGTTACCCGGGCAGTGTGTTTGGGATCATTGTCATGCTGAAAGACCCAGCCACGTTTCATCTTCAATGCCCTTGCTGATGGAAGGAGGTTTTCACTCAAAATCTGACGATACATGGCCCCATTCATTCTTTCCTTTACACGGATCAGTCGTCCTGGTCCCTTTGCTGAAAAACAGCCCCAAAGCATGATGTTCCCACCCCCATGCTTTACAGTAGGTATGGTGTTCTTTGGATGCAACTCAGCATTCTTTCTCCTCCAAACACGACGAGTAGAGTTTTTACCAAAAAGTTCTATTTTTGTTTCATCTGACCATATGACATTCTCCCAATCCTCTTCTGGATCATCCAAATGCTCTCTAGCAAACTTCAGACGGGCTGCACATGTACTGGCTTTAGCAGGGGGACACGTCTGGCACTGCAGGATTTGAGTCCCTGGCGGCGTAGTGTGTTACTGATGGTAGCCTTTGTTACTTTGGTCCCAGCTCTCTGCAGGTCATTCACTAGTTCCCCCCATGTGGTTCTGGGATTTTTGCTCACCGTTCTTGTGATCATTTTGACCCCACGGGGTGAGATCTTGCGGGGAGCCCCAGATCGAGGGAGATTATCAGTGGTCTTTTATGTCTTCCATTTCCTAATAATTGCTCCCACAGTTGATTTCTTCACACCAAGCTGCTTACCTATTGCAGATTCAGTCTTCCCAGCCTGGTGCAGGTCTACAATTTTGTTTGTGGTGTCCTTTGACAGCTCTTTGGTCTTGGCCATAGTGGAGTTTGGAGTGGGACTGTTTGAGGTTGTGGACAGGTGTCTTTTATATAGATAACCAGTTCAAACAGGTGCCATTAATACAGGTAACGAGTGGAGGACAGAGGAGCCTCTTACAGAAGAAGTTACAGCTCTGTGAGAGACAGAAATCTTGCTTGTTTGTAGGTGACCAAATACTTATTTTCCACCATAATTTGCAAATAAATTCTTTAAAAATCAGACAATGTGATTTTCTGGATTTTTTTTTCTCATTTTGTCTCTCATAGTTGAGGTACACCTATGATAAAAATTACAGGCCTCTCTCATCTTTTTAAGTGGGAGAACTTGCACAATTTGTGGCTGACTAAATACTTTTTTTCCCCACTGTATTTCTTTAAAAAAAACATTACAAAAACACAGACTGCTGGGTACAAAATGCTTCAACGTGATATTTTAAAATGAGTAGTTAATTGTAATTCATGTCAAAATCTATTTCTTTTTATGTAATTAATGGAGGCCACCCTGCAGTATCGTTGTGGCCCACCAGGGGGCCCCGGCCCCATTTTGGGAACCACTGCCATACTGTCTTATTTTTATGGTGGGCCTATCTTTCATCATTTGTCAACAGAAATAAAACTGAAGGTCCTATAAACAGCAATCAGTGATGGTCAGCTCATGGCCATCCATGGCAAAAACCAGTGATGCAGCCCTTCAGTAACTTCCAAGGTAAGAATGAGTATCAGTCTATTAAAATTGCAGTTTTACAATATATATTTAGGAGCGTTACCATGGCAACACATTTATAGACAGCATATGGGGCAGATGAGCTCAGGGTCATTTAAGAAATGTTTGTCCTTTTATGAAAAAAAAAAACATGTTTGCCTGTTCTACATGAGGTGCTTTCTTTAGTCTTAAGGGGGCGCTATAATAATGCTTGGGATTGCGAATTGCAGAAAGTGGTTCAAGTGTAAAGATGAGTGAATTACTATCACACAAAGTGGCTATTTGGACAACCTTCTGAAGCATGACCCAAAATGGCAGGGTTGTCATGGCAACACCATTTACCATTGTAGAAGACCTCCGATAACTTGGTCAAAACACCAACATAAACCTGCCTTAGATAGAGATAACACGTCAAGTAAAAATGTCAAACATACCAAAGGACCTAGATATGACTGAGTGTTTACATATTTGTCTGGTATATCATCATAGTTTATCACTGCTGCTCCAACAATACACATCCTACCAGTCAAAACAATGATAAACATAAGCTAAACTAATGTTTTGCACCATTACTCATAAAATTAAGTGTCTTAGACTGATATGAGACAGAAGTGAAGAGTATTAGCCACTGCGGGCCTTCAGAACAGAGACAATGAGATGGTAAATGAAAACTGAGCCAGAGGGCAGCTGTGGCCTTTAGCCTGAACTGTGATGGGTCGGGGAGATTGGACCTGAGATGAGCGGGCCAGGGGAACATGCTATCAGACTGATGGAGTGGCTAACAGGTTTGTCCCTGGTGCTGTTATCAAAAGTATCAGCAGTTGAAGTGGGTCTCAGCAGCTGATGATAAATTTTAGGTAAGAGGAGTCTGAAGAAAAATATCCCTCTGAATAAGATGAGTATTATAAAAGAAGAAGCTTAAGAGTTAAAACAAGCCAGGGCATAACCTCAGGTAAACATCAGAAGAGACTGGAGAACATGACTAAGTAGAAATATTAAACTCTAGCAAAGAAATTGGTGCAGTTTTTTTAGACATCCTGACATGGGCAAGGTTTCGCTAATAATTTCATAATGCATTAACCTGCCAGTTAAGATTATACTTCACAAAAAAGGTCATTAAGGTTTTTAGTTCATGGCCTTTTTGTGGCAAGATCTGTTGGCAAAATTACAGATTTTCCTTTCAAAAGCAAAATTAATTTTACATGCACGATTGCACATGTAAAAAAAAACAACCAAACAACCTTCCAGACTGCATTTACCAGCATGCAATTTGGCATATGGTTTCACGCCAATACCTTTCTTAACACAACCCTCTCCATTTATCTGTGCTTTGAACCGGCACAAAGAGTACAATGGCTTGTGACCTCCCCTGTGGCTGGATTATTGCAAAAATACTATATGTATCTAATTTGTATCTATTTGGAGATGAGGTAAGAGTTAACTGCAAAATGTGTTACTCCAGGGATCACAGTCATCTGAGACTGCATTTCCCAGCATGAATTGGTTTGTAGGCAACAGCTGGGAAGACCTGCTGCAGAAGAGAACATCTGGGCTGCTGTGTTCACACTGTTGCCTATATACTGCTACTATAAATACTCCAATACATAACACTGGGCCACTGTTATATGTATAATTTTGCTTCTGACAATAGACTGAGCATGATATTGATTTTTTTTTTCCAAATGCATTGAAGGTTTGGAAGGATGGGGGGTTGTGTTGCCTGCAAACCGAGACGGAGCAGGGGGGCTAGGATGAATGAGTAATGTGAAGGTAATCACTTTAGTTGAGTTTGATACCCATCCCCCAACCTCATGCACCCTCAAGCGTCAACGAAAAAAAAAAATCATAAACAAAGACATATTGAGGCTTGATTGAAATATGGATTGCAAAAATATGAAAACACAAAATGGAGAATTGTGTTGAGCAGAAAAAAAAAAAAAGGGGGGGGGGGGGGGGTGCGTTCATATTGGGGATGGGGGAGGCGGGCGGCGGTGGTGATGGGATGGTGGGAGACTAGGCTACCTGACGTTTGTTGCCATGGTGACGGTTTCTCTGTCTCCCACACGCAGCGAGATAGAGCTTTAATGTACAATGTGGATTTCTGGCATGTGTGTGTATACACTTAATCGCATTTTATTAGCCAATAAATCAAAATAATAATCTTATTGTTTGCTTGCATTTATAGTACAATAAACCACAGCAATGAATGACATGGTTTCATAGTGCTACAGAGTTTTTTCTGTATGCCACAAACGCTAACAAACAACCAGTAGTATGTCTCGGAATTAGCGTAGCTTCAAAAATCTTGCTAGAGGGAGAGGGGCTGTGCCAGTCACAAGGGACTCATTTTGCAGTCCTGGTATTTGTAGAAAAGAAAAATGCTCATCCACTTGATAGGTTTCCATCTGTTTTTTGAATGCAAATACAAGACAATGGAATAATGTCTTTAACTACTGGGGGGTGAAAAAGAACGCAAAGCCATAAGCAGCCTGCAGCAGGTTGCAGGTCTCTCCAGCCAATCAATTGCAATAAATCAGCGTGCTATCCACCTGTGTCTCTGCCATCGAGCTTTTTCACCCGCTGATGACTGTAATAATGCGGTTAAAAATAGGCCATGAGTGGGTTGGTGTCTTCAACGCCGTGTGAGGCTCGCAACTTCATTGAGCGCAAAGATGCAGCGCCGCTCGTAACGCGCCTCAAGAATGATGACTGAAATGAATGTGTGAGATTTGATGTTTTGTTTTGTTTTTTTTTATGACAGATTTGAGAGTGTACAGTTTTATGTGTAATGTCAGAAATGTGGGATGTGGAGGTGGGGAGCGCTAGACTGAGGCTGATAGCTGAGTGGGGCGTGACCGGCATGGCGAGAGGATCCGACTGTCGCGCCACATCCATGGAGCGGGCGGGGGGAGGGAGAGACGCTGGGGAGTAGGGGCTGATGTGGTGGGCAAGAGTGCCATCTGGTGTCCACATCAAGGCAAAATGTAACAGCCAGCAGTCTAAAAAAGTACAACAATTTTTTAACATTCATAAACCAAATGCACATTAAGGAAGAATAGAACAGCCCTTATAGAAATGTTGATCAGTGTGTGGCATGATGCATTAGCTCCCAGACTGCAGCTTGGGTATTTTTACAGTGTCTTGATGGCTCCTTGTAGGAATAAATTTGTCTGCCAAGTCGTTTCTATTTTGCTGCCATAGAAATCGTGTTTTATGGAAGTACTTAGCTGTTGTGACCCCTGAAGTTAAGGGAGCGGCCAAAAATAACTGCTTGTTCCTTGGTGTAAACAGTTTGAATAAGTGTGTCTGTGAAGACTCTCACTCGTCCAGGGTAAATGCATCGCATTTGAATAAGTGCTCAATTTGAAGGTTATCTCATGCCCTTACAACAAAATGGTCTTATATGTATGTTTGAAATTGTGGAACCAGTTTTTAATGATAATAATAATGGATTAGTCTTATATAGTGCTTTTCTAGACTCTCTAATTTGCTTTACAATTTGGTGCATTATTCATTCACTCCTCAGTGGAAGCATGGCTGCCATTGTGCACCTACAGCCACTCTGGCCACCACAAACACACAGGTAAGGTGGGTGAAGTTTCTTGCCCAAGGACACAATGACAGTATGTAATGCTGGCAGCAGGGCTTGAACTGCCAACCTTTGGGTGAGTGGGCAAGCTCCTCTACCAGCTGTGCTACTGCTGCCCCAAGCTGTTTGAAAGTAAAATGACTTTTCAGTATAAGGCTTTGCTGAAATGGAGTAACAGCAAAAGCCAATGCAGGTAGTCCAGTGTACAGTACAATAAGACACAGAACATGTTTACCATCAGTGGTATGTGTAAGCCAGTGAGACTAGGAGAAGAAGGCGCTCTGATTGTTACTTCTTCTCTTGAAAAAAGTAATAAAATCTTTATTCCTTGCTTTTCAAATAGAGGGAGAGGATCAACAACCACCACCAGAGGGTGCTGTTGGATGCACACTGACTCAATAGTGTCATCTCACATCAGATGTCCATCTCCTAAAGACAGCTCAGTCCATATGTTTACTGACTTTAAGCCCTCAGGTTTAGATCATAAGTAATATAAGTAATCTTTCAAGTCCAGATCCCAAGGACTCTATGTTCAAAGGTTACACACAATACTTTTACTTTTTACTTAAAGGTAAGTACTTTTATCCTTTTAATTAAATAGAAATTTTAATGTGATACTTTTACTTTTCTTGAGTAAATTTTTGCTCCTTTATCTGTACTTTTACTTAAGTAAAGAAATTGAGTACTTCTTCCACCACTGGTCTGTAGTTGCCCTGTTTTTCTCTATATGGCTGTTCTGCATGAGACCACAGATTTAAATATACTGTGTGTAGTGATGTGTACATTTTTAGTTTATAATGGAAAAGTTCAGTATTTTCTGAAAGTGTTGATAGTTCATTTCCTGCAGCACATGAGTGACAGCATACTAGTTTGGAAAAGCAGACAGGAGCAATGACAGCCTATATTAAGGCACTGCCTCTATTTAGCTACGGAAAGTGCACAGACATGGACTATAATTATTTTCTAATTCAGGGGTAAATGCCCTAATCGTTGAGCTGTAAAATTTTTAAATCTCACAACTGTAATAAATAGGACTGGGTACTGTTAAACAATACCTCTGTTAAGTTACAATTCTACCAGTATCAAAAAAAAAAAAAAATAAAATGTTTTATTCGGTACCAGGTTATCAAAAACCAGGTATCGTTTAAGCACTGGTATTGAAAAAATCTGAACAGTAGCCAGCCCTAGCAATGAATCCACTCAACTATTCCTTTAGTGAGACTTAGCAGGTGGAGAGGTGGCCCTATCTTGCAATGGTACAGAAAGCTTTTAAACAGTCCTAAAACATGTACTTTATGAGTGATCTTGCTAATAGATTAACCAACAAACAAACTAACCAACACAGGCAAAAACAAACTTTTTGGCTGTGGTAACATTCAGTTATTGAGTTTTCTATTAAAGTCACAGTAGGTCAGCATGTGGTTGTTCTTCAAATAACATAATAGGGTTTAAACCCAAAATTGTGAGTTCACTGCATGACTTTCAGTTATTTATGGAACTGTCCCATATTTAAAACCTCTAAAAAAACCACACAAAAAACCAAAACAAACAAGCAAACAAACAAACAAAAAACACTAATAGTTCAAGGTACTAATGGTATTGCATATTTTTTTATTTTCCTAAGCAATCCTAAAACTTCATGCACCCAGTACAAGCACTCCAGCATCATTATACCATTAAAAGCTTGTATAACCTTGGAGTGTAAAGTTGCATGTCATGTAATCAGCTCATTTACAAAGAAATAATAGATTTTTTTTTACATATTCACTTTTCAAAATCATTAACAGTTGACATGCCAACAAACCCCTACTAATCTGTAGTTTTGTGCTCTTAAAAGTGTCTAATATCTCTCGGTTCTGTGGAGAGCATAGGACTTCAATACTCCATCTCTGCACAATCTAGAGTAGACCAAAGGCTTTATAGAAACTTAGGTTTTTATTTTTTTTTTTTTTTTGTACTGGGATTTAACACAACATATATGACATGATCATAGCCTGGAAGAACAGTAGAAGGCACTATGGCACAAAATGCACAAAAACTAAAGTGGATCATCTTCTGAAGCCCAGATGCCTTTATGATGATGTTTACATTTATAATTTTTTTATCCAAAACAGAGCTTTTAGCCACCATTATGACTACTATGAGCGTAGCTTGTATGGCTGTTGATATTAACCCAATGACAATTACTGTAATACTGCATTTTTGCAAGGCAGAGGGTCCACCTAACATTTGTTAAAAAACTTCACTTCTATTCTAGACACTTCAAAATCATGTAAAAATAACAAAGAAAAACAGTACATAAAAATATATATATTTTTTTGTCTTCTTGGAGCCAAACCAGACATCAATATGAGTGAGTACAGATGTCATTCACCTTGTGACATTTTTGCATAGGAAGTCATTGGCTCTAATGAGGCAGCTCTTTCTTTTGAATAGCTTGCCTCATATTCCACTTCCATGCTCAATTACAAAAATGTTTTGCATTGAATTGTCGGCATTATTATCTCTTCTAACTAAAAGGGTTAAAAAATGAGTACCTTCTTGTTATGTTTTTTGCCTGCTCTGGATTATTTGTTTTGTTTTAAATGAAATTGTCTGAAAAGGGCAAAATTGTGGAACACCTTTGGTAGCCATCAATTTTTCTTTACCATTGCAAGATAGAGCCAAAGATACTTCAACAACCACAAGTAGACAGTAAAGGAACACATGTTTTGGTGTGGATTGAGTTCATTGTTTGGGTCATGATATTATAAGTGGATTTTTTCCCAGTATGTAAGGGCTTTGTCAACCTATAGATAATAACCTCCTGACAAGAGTCCCTGTTCTAGTCTAGGTCTGAAAACATTATATTTACCATTGCGAGTTAGGGCCAATACCTTTATGAGGGTCTGTCTTCTCCAAAAGTTTCTAAAGGGTCAGGTTGTGACAAAATATAATTTAGTTACCACTTGGTTTAGGGATAGAGCAGCTGTTTCTGAAAACTTCCACCACAGTCAAGTCTTCATAATGGATATCCTCATAGAAGCCTATTTAGAGTATACTGGGTAACTGGGCAGACCAGCTTAAGACAACAGAGAACTTATCTATCTTCAAGGCCACCCTGAGACATGTTTTAATCAAACTGGTTACTTGTAAGTGTATTCACATCCATACACAAATACACTTCACTCATCTTAGCCTAGTGCTAGGTAGATAGTTCCCAGTATGAACACGATCAGCTTGAAGGTTAAACTTTTGATTTCATTTAATTTTGCATATGGTTTGCATAGTAATCAAGAGGCAGGGAAACTCTAAATAAAACTAAGTTGTTACTACTAAAGCTTGTAGTTTTACTGTGTGAAACATTCAGTTGTACTTTTTTTTTTATTTTGCATTTTTGCCTACACTTCATTATTACTTGTTCAGTTATTATTATCTTTTGTTTTCAGAATGACAGTGTTGCTGTTTTTCTTCATTGTCCCAGGTATGCCTATGTTAACCAATTTACTTGCTATTTTACATTTTCTATGAATTGAATTTTGCATTTAATTAACAAATATTGTAACTGTATATTTCAGTTGTTTAGTTGATTTTGTAAACAATGGCAATGTAGTGAATATAGCAGGTGGCATTATTATATGTATTTTTGCATATAGGATTAATAATATGTATGGGACTCCCTGATGATTTTATCTAACTAATGCACTGTTTTGCTCATTACAGCCATGTGCAGTATGGTGAGACAATACATCTTTGTAGAGGAGCCCAAGACCTGGTTTGAAGCTCAGAAATACTGCAGAGAAACATACACAGACCTGGCTACCATCCTGAATGCAGAAGACAATGACTTCATGCTGAGTGCAACAGACAGAAATGATAACTATGCCTGGATAGGTCTATATGATGACATGAGCAAATGGAAGTGGTCATTAGCTAATAAAGACCTAAACAGCACAGATTTCACCTACTGGGCAGCTTCTAACCCTGATTACTTTTACACCGGACATGTTTGTGTTGCAATGGACTACAATGGTGTTTGGAATGACTTCTCATGTTTGATTGGACTAGCTAAAGCTTGCTATGACGGTATGAAGCCTATTTTAAAGTAAAGTTGATAGCATTTCACTGTATTTAAACATGAATCAGAACATTTTGTCTGTCTTCCAGATCAAGGTGGTTACTTAGCTGCAAACGCACCTATGACATGGCTCGAAGCTCAGAGCTATTGCAGAAATGTGCAATACACAGACCTGGTCAGTGTGAGGGACATGGACGAAAATAACCAAATTTATAACAAGATACGATCAGTTTCCTGGATTGGTCTCCATAGATACGCATGGGCAAACTGGTCTGACCACACACCCGTAACCTACTCTAACTGGGATGCAAACATGGATGCTTACTTAAATACATCAGCGAAATTCCACTGTGCCATGATCAACACAAAGACAGGACTGTGGTTCAAAGCTTCCTGTACGCGTCAGTACAACTTCTTCTGCTATGGAGGTCAAGTTAGTCAAGGAGGTCAAGAATGGAATATTGGCACTGGTACTGGTACTTTCATTCCAGGGTACACAAGTAGATTCAAACTAAGATTGAAGTCTGACACCAACCTGAAAAATGCTGCCATTCAGAGTCACATCCTGCAGCAGGTGAGATTAAAAAAAGACTTATGTGACATTGCTTTGGCAAGGAATTGCTGAAGATAGCACAAAATAGTTTTTAAATGGCAACAGTGGCAATATTTAGATTAATCTGAATCAAATTCCTTTCTCCAGTTGTAACAGTTTCTGATCATTTTATCAAAATACTGTAACATTAGTTAGTGTTATATTGCTAACAGAAAAAATTAGTCCCATCTCGCAATGGTAAAGAATCCTGAAAAAAAAAAAAAAATGGATTCAGATGGCGCTCCAGATCCACACCAATTGAATTACTAGTGTGATGAGGCCAAACACTAAATTTAAACCCCTGTCACCAGTGATCACCCCACAACTTCAATTCTTTAGTTAAAAAAGCTATGCATTGTTTACTTGGCATACTGGGCATTCAGATATCAGAGTTACAGCAATAGGTATACAACATAGTTTATGCTCTGCTGATACCCTAATGTATTAAAGCAAAAATCATTAGTCAAAGTTTTTACAATAACTTTGCTGATTATTTCCTCCACAGCTCCATGCCAAACTGGAGAAACATGGGTTGCCAGACTTCAAACTGCGCTGGATTCAAACAGCATTGAGCATTGAGACGGTCCCAGAGAAGAAGAGGAAATGCTGAGGGGTTGCACTGATCCAATGTGTCCATGCCATGCCTGTTCTTTGCAGCAGGCAGGTGTGGTATCCATGCAAACATTACAAAAGATCATTTGATCATATCATATATCATATCATATATATATGTGTGTGTGTGTGTCTGTGTGTGTCTGTGTGTTTTGCAATACCACAGTAATTTGCTTACTTTAAAGAAATACACACACCATACATAAAAATCCATCATAGAATCAATTATCACATATGTTTTTAATAAGAATTATTCTATTATTATCAGAATTGTATATTCATAATAGTATGTTATGGTATGATATTCTCTGTAGTGTATTTTTTTTTGGTTTTGTATACATTGTTGTAACATTAAAGTTCTTTTAAAGAAAGAACACAGTGTGAGAAAATAATGGGCTTGGTTCTAAATTATTATAGCTTTTTATTAAAATGAACACAGAGTAAACTCCCATCCCATCAGCAGAGAAACACACTACAAAAGCAAAATATTACACAGGAGTGACATTTTGTTTATGGTGATGTACTTAAGAACAATTTGTTACACTGAATATTTCTTGTCATTAATGGAAATACCTTCAGACATAAACATTCCCTACAGTGTAATCAATGATGGCATACTAATGCAACTAATACTTCTGTAAGATATAAATTACATTTGAAGCAAAGACAGAAGATGTGTTGCCTTTATAATAATGAAGCAAAGAACAAAATTGCTAGATAAAAGCAGAAGTTGCACTTTTGTTTAGTGCAAAATACACAACTACATTTATAGCCAATCATGAGCATTAAACCCTATTACAACGGTGTTTTCAACCCCAACAACATACCTTCATACTGGTTGCCTGAGCTGCTGCGAAAGGAGTATTTTTTTTTGGGGGGGGGGTGACATTTTATACATGCAAATCATTTATTGTTGTATTTCTGTATTGTGAGTGAATAAGTGTTATTATTTTATTTTACCATCTTATTTTTTTCAGTAATAGGATCCTAAAAGCTCACATGCATACACAAATTAAAATGCAAAAATCCTAATCTACTTTTAAAAGAGAGGAGGGAAGAAACTTTCTGCGAAAACCAGGCAAAGTGGCATCAAGAAGCATCAAGGAGAACTGTAGGAAAGACTACTATGGTAACAAAGGGGATTGACACTTAGGTATCATGTACCATTTATCTTTCAACCAAAGGGAAAAACCCACCAATGTTAGATGCCCAGTGAAATGACAACCAACAGGGCAACTGAAGCAGGTAGCCAGGAAATACAAATAGAGTTCAATCAAATAAAAGACAGATGAAATACAGCAGTGTTTCCATACTGGTGCAGGCAGCAAACATGTAAGTGGTAACAGGGGTGGGCAGAGTGCTCAATGACAGAGAGAGAGTGAGCACACAATTAGGTATAAGAGTTTTTTTCTTTGTTTCTTTCAGCTTATTCCTTTCTTATTTAGGGTTGCCACAGGGCGCAGTCATTTCGCAGGGTTTTTATGCTGGATGCCCTTCATGTTGCAACTAGCCACACACAGTGACTGGAGTAGGCTATGTGGGTGAAGTGTCTTTGCCTGGAATGAGTCTGGTCGCCATAGAATCAATTCGATTTCTAGCGCGGAGCAAAATGGACAGCGGAGTTAGCCAATCAAAAAATGGCAGATATGACGTTAATAAAGCGACAAGAAAGGAAGCAACGTGAAAACTTTTTTTTTTTTTTTTTTTTTTTTTTAATAAAGGCTTCTAGTGCTGCAAGCTGCTGTGGTTTTAATGACTAGATATGTTTTTGGTCATTTAAAATGGAATTTACCGCTGAATGAAAGAAACTTGGCTCCTCAGTGCGCCACCTTGATTGTTGTTGTTGCGGACACTGCTCGCGAAGAACACGTGACTTAAATAAGCAAATCAAAATGCACGGTATGGTTGGGATTTGAATCCAACCACGGCGGACGGCATGGTGACCAGACTGATATTTCTCTGTATAATAATACAGAGACATATCAGTCTGGATTTTCCAGGCAAGAAATGTCTTGCCCAGGAACACAACAGCATTCGCAAATGCTTAACCCACTGCACAACTGACACCCCCCGGAGTAAGGTGAATCCCCTTTTAAAGGCTGTTGGTTACTGCCACTTGTAGGCAGACAGAGGCACTACACCTCAACTGCAGTTGATATTAAACTTTAGTTATATCACCATAAAAGATTCAACTTTTGCATTCTTTTTATTTTATTTTATTTTTTAACAATAATTGATTTGTTTTATTACAAGATAATATACATTTTTGAGGCATTTCATTTTAGTTAAGTTTGTCATCTAGGCAATAAATGTGAAATGTTTAGCTCCACCTTTTGGTAAACACACCACTGCTGCACCCAAAGCTGAGGGATTATGGAAGCAATATGCTGTGGCACACTTGTTTTATTCTTGTTTTAACACCAGTACAAGTGTGCCATACTGACTCAACCCAGTGGACACAAGATCTCACATTACAACTAATTTACTGTGACTTAATGATAATGAGATAAGTGACCTCATTACATGTCACACACTCCATTTCACTTTTTTGAATTGCATGCCTCTGCATCCCTTTTTCCTAGCAAATTATATTCCAGTTTGCATATAAAAGTTTGCATTTTAAACTACTAAAAACTAATGCTGACCAAATCATCAATATTGGCCAAGCCAAACCAAGCCAAAGATCTCTTTCTGCAGGACAGGACTGAAGGCAATGGGATCACTTTAAATATCCAGGTAGGACGTTTTTTGCTTTAGTTCATTATTATTATTATTAGTATTCTAGGCCTAGCTACTATGCCGTTCAGAAAGGGCAGCATTAGTCTTACTGAAGTGTTGCCAGTTAAACACATTAGTTGTAAAATGCTCCTTAAGCTGTTTTCAAAGTAAAACTTTCTTCCTGTCTTTTGTTGCCACTCTCCCAATGTTTTTGACATATCGCTAACATCAAGTTAAAAAAGAGCGATTTTTTAAAAATAAAAAGATAAAATATCTCTGTTTCAGCAAGTTTTAGACATTTTTTAAAAATGTTTAGTTTTTATTTAACTTTTATGCATGTCCCAACTTTATTTGGGGTGGCAGTAGCTCAGTCAGAGCCGCTTGTCCACTAACCAGAAGGTTGGCAGTTCAAACCCCACTCCCACCATTGCATACTGTCGTGTCCTTGGGCAAGACCCACCTTGTCTGCGCACACTGGTGTATGAATGTGAGTGTGAATGGGTGAATGGTTCCTTGATGTAAAGCACTTTGAGTACCCATGAAGGTAGAAAAGCAGTATATAAATGTGACCACTTATCACTTGCAATAGTCTGAATTAAATGCAATAAATGTATGGGTAAGGCATTGTTTTACATTTAATTATTCCATGTTTTACTTGGTGCCATCATACACTGATATGATTTTTGTCCCTTCTTTTGCCCAGGATGGGACTCACACTACTGTTTATCATCAGTATTGCAGGTCAGTCATATAAAAATGTAAATATTAATTAATTAATTATATATTAAATTAATGATATATTAATATTTGCCACATGTACGTTGCAGGGCTTTTCATTACAATCCCATTACAATCTACAACTTTAGTGAAAGAATTTCAAAAGAGGAAAATTTCTCAGTCATTTTTAGATGCTCAATACTATTGCAGAGACAAATACGATGACCTCGCCACACTTGAAAATGAAGAGGACAATAGTAATGTACTGGCAAACCTGAACGCATATGGGCCGTATTTTTGGATAGGGCTGTATGATAACATGAGCAGCTGGACTTGGTCAATGGGTGAAGCAGAGTTTGACAATGGCATACATTTCAACAACTGGGATCAGTTGGAACCTGAGTTAACTATCGTCTCAAAGATCTGTGTGTTTATGACACCACAAGGGTTCTGGTATGATGAACTATGTACGCGGAAACTTCCTGCAGTCTGTTACTATGGTAAGAATATTTTCAGTGTTAATCAGTAATTGTGCACAGTATGTTGTTACTGTAATTTTAATAATGAGTGTGTTACATGCACATGCATCCTGGTTATGAACTTTATCCTGGTTATGGCAGTATTAAGGATGTGATGCTTACACGCACTCATAGAAAGACGGTTTCTGATCCCTGTATACATGGCAAAATCCAGTATAGTATCCCACAATTTTTAATGAGTGAGTTCTGGTGCTTAATTATAGAGCAATTCAATATTAAATTTCATTTATACAGGCCAGTATCAGAACAACAGTCGCCTCAAAGGGCAAACAGTTAATAAAACATAAACACATGGTCAGACATAACACACAATCAACACAAACAACTACAACTACACTAAACTAAACAGACCCGGGACACTCCTGTCCTTAGATCCTCCTTCTCAATAAGGAAAACTCCTAAAAAACCCAGCTGTGGGAAAACAAGAAAAACCTTATGGAGACCATACTGAAGGAGATATCCACTCCCAGAATGGGCAAACAAAATGTGTCTAGGACTGTTAGTCCATTAGCTCATCTATAGGATCATAGTTCTGGTCTGTAAGGATGCAGCAGGTGGGCTTCAGCCAGACAGGTGAGTGGGGATAAGGTAGGGGTCCGGGAATTGCATAGGAGGTGAGGTTAAGGGCCCAGTTGGGGAGTGGAAGAGAGGGAACACTTGTGAATAGCAATGAACTGATTAGAGATATAGAATATTAGATTAACAGTGACCGCGTACTTCTGGTTATGAAAGTAAATTCATTCCCCACCTTCTCCAGTAAGCACTTTTCATACACATAAACCATCATCGGACCTTTGAATACACCAACTGATAATTTGTTAAACTGCTGTTACTATGTTACTATGAAGGAATCAGCTTATTGTTAGCTTCATGTTGCTAATAGCCATAATAGAGTGACCTTTCATTGGTGCAGTGCAGAGGCAACAAAGATTACAACAGCTTTCCATAGTGGCTGTAGTGTAGGAATTGTATAGTCTATACATTGTTAACCATGATGGTGGATCCATTGTTGAGCAAGCTGCTTCAAATTGTTGAATATTGCTAGATTATGAGATTTGCTGTGCCTCTCAAGTTTGCACATGCTCAGTTCTTCAGGATGGATCCGAAACCAAGATACTGTGTATATACGCCACAGTAACCTGGTTTCCAACTGAGTTTTCCAAGAAGAATAACCCAGTTTCTGAAATCAGGATATGACGTTAAATGCACAAAGACAGAATTGTGATATGTAAAAGAATCCAGTCCTTTTCAGGATACACAAGTGCATGTAAACAGACTCAGTGTTTACTTTTTAATTATGTATTTTTTTCTTCAAAGAGCCAGGTCCATCCAAGTACATGTTAGTGAGTATGCCCATGACCTGGGAGCAGGCACAGCTGTACTGTAGATCTAACTACACAGACCTGGCCAGTGTGCAGAACCTGACTGAGAACAACAACATCTCCACACTGCTCACAGACTCCTCCTGGATCGGACTGTACAGACAGGGATGGGGCCTATGGTCCGACAATAGCTCCTTAACTTACAATAACTTCCAGAGCAAGGACTTAGCCTTAACCCAGACCAGCTCTGTACACCTCATCTGTGCCAGGGCGAGCACGTCGACCGGACTGTGGAGCAAAGACTCCTGTGACTCTCTGTACAGTATTCTTTGTCAGGAGTATGTAAATCAGTCAACACATGTCTCAAATACACAGACTAACTCTGGAGGTGCACTTGTGTCAAAAGATACATTTAAGTTAAGGCTGCTGTCTGATACTGACTTGAATGACCCAAGTGTTCAGGGTCAGCTCTTACAGCAGGTAAGCTTGTCTTCATTAATCAATAACTTCTATTTAATATCAAAATATATTAACGATACACTACTGTGTGATCCCTGTGTAGCTGCATACTGACCTGAGTAAGCATGGAGTGACAGAACTCAAACTCCGCTGGACACCAATTGATAGATGGGTGTTTCAAAACAAAACTACAAACAAGGTGGTTAGTTTTTACATTAGCAAGTTTTTAAAATGTGTACTTACTAAATAATAATAATGTTTTTTTTTTTAGGTTGTTGAGGAAGAGCTCCATTGCAGTGTGTTAAAGTTTCCAACAACATTAATTTAAGTGGTAAAATAATCACTACAAAGATGTGTGTTGAGAGATTATTATTTATTTATACTTACATAATTATACATAGAAATGTATTACATAGTGTTCTTAAAATGTATTGTGTAGTATGTCTGATTTGTTCATTGCTATAAATTGTAAGACGCTAAATCTGCATTTTTGTTTTTACTTGTAACTATTTGAACACATAGAAGGGTAGATGTAGAAATACCTTGATGTGACTTAATATTCCACACACATTTATAAGTAATAAAAGCATTATTGTTGCAAATTGTCAACATTTATTTTCAACACATCAAAAAGTGTATCCCACCAAAGGCCCATAGCTGCTGGGATAAGCACTAATACCTAAAATAATATCCTTTTGCATCCTCAAACCAAAAGTTCCTTCCAGTTCCAGGACAGCTACTCTATATATTCAGCCACAAAGCATTATATTTCACAATTCACAATTTTTTTTAATTGACTACCCCCTTGTGGCTGGAGTTGATATTGCAATAGTTCAGAACCTTAAATAATTCCTGGATCTGCACAGTGTTCCAGCTGCACATGAAAATGAATACCCCAGAGACCACCTGCAAATGAAATTTAACAACAACAATACAAAGCATCTTATCTTAATATCACTTGCATACAAAATCAACTTAGTATAGGTATAGGTAAAGTATAGGTCCTTATATAGCAATGATTTATGCCAAGTTTTTTATTGTTTGTAATTAAAACAACCCTGCTTAACCCTCCCTCTGCACTTCAAGTAGGACTAAAATTATCCACCCACCATATTCTGATTATAGAGTGTCACTGGTCTCCATGGTGACCCCATCTTCATCTCTCTATGAGGCATGCCCACATACAGCATGCAATCTGTCCACAACAACAATCACTGGTGTTAAAATTGGCTGTAATTATCATTTTGCATGTAACCCCACAGTAGTTGATTTTTACTTTGTTTGGCATTATAAACTTTGAGGATGTTATGTACATGTAATAAACCCTTCCACAAATGATGTATATAAATAAAAAATAAAATAAAATTTAAAAAAAGCTACATACGCAGCCTGGTACTGAGATTAGCATTCTATCCCATTCATTTTTAGGAGGGATCAAAAAAAAAAAAAAATTAGGATGGATTAAATTATACAAACTATCGTGGTCCGCCATATTTCTGTAACTACTTATACAGTGTACCATTAAAATTAAAAAATGGGAAATGTGTAGCTTTTAGCTTATATGATAATTGCACTGTGAAAAAAAAATTAAAAAATTAAAAAAGCAGCCAAAACTCACAACTTAAGGCAAAAGGATATCCCTCAAGATTTTTTGAGTTCTGGGGCCAACTCAAAATCTCAAGTTTTCGACAACTAATATTTTTTGTTCACTTATTTTGATGTTTATGTCTAAAAACTTTCAATTTTAAGTTTTACTCGCTATCATTATTTTTTTTTTTAACTCATACATCCAACTTATAATCCTTTTTTCAGAAAAAGTTGTTGTAAAAATTGTGAAATTGTTTTGTGAACTTTAGTATATTAAGCTTTTACCAATAATAATACTTTTTTTCTGAACAATAGATAGTAGGCTGGCTGTAGGATGAGTTAAAAAAAATAATGATAATGAGTAAAACTTAACATTAAAAATTGTTAGACATATGACCATTAAATAAAAAAAATAAAAAATAAAAAAACATTTGTTGAAAACTTGAGATTTTGAGTTTTTGATTTGTTCATATAAGGCATTCCTTGGTGGCTAACACTAATTCCTCAATTAAAAATATATTGTTATTGTTTTAACTTCTGGTAAAAGGTAGTAAATGTAAAGTGTTGTAAAGGTTTTAAAAGTGGGTAGCAGTGGGAATAGCAATAGAAATAACCGCTTTTGTTTGTTTTATATTCCAAGTATAATATACAGAAAAATTCAGGGTAGTAAAAAATAATGGTGACTAAATTATAAAAGAAAAACAAATCTGGCACAGGCAAGGTGTCATGTTCAAAACAAGGATTCTGCAACTTTCTGGTAGATCATGACAGTGCTCCATTTCACGTTAGAGACACATCTAAGTGACCTAACGTAGAAAATAGTGAAGTAGCAGTGGCATTAATAGTAGTAATGTAAGTAGTAGAAGTTGCTGTTACAGAGGTAGCAGTAAGCGCTTTCTAAAGTCTGTTTTACTTTTACTCAAGGAACAATTTCCAGCCAGCCTGGGGTGACCAGATTTTTAACACAAAAAATGGGACACATGTTTTGTTTTTTGTTTTTTTCACTAATCACTGTGCATTTGAACTCACCAAGTAACAAAAAAGCTCCCAAAATTCTGAAAATATTCTGTCTCAAGAACATGATGCTAGGATTTAAGTTTTGAATTTTAATGGCAATTTATTAAAAAAAAAAAAAAAAAAAAAATGACATCATGAATATTTTAGTGACAATTTTTTTTAGACAAGTAAGCTTTACATTTGCTATGCTTTACTCTTTGTTTAAATGTGGATAAATGGGACATGGATTGTTAAAAACTGGGACATATTAGTGTTTTTACAGGCACTGTATGTCTTGGGACAAGGGACAAGGAGCCTAAAACTGGGACTGTTCCAGTTAAATAGGGACATCTAGTCATTGTAATCCAGCCACGAGGCGTCACAAGCCATAAAAATGAAGAGGGTTGCATCAGGAAGCACATCTGGCATAAATAAAACAGCCAAATCAATACGCAAATCATGCTAAGTAGAAAGTACATGGTTTTCTCAGGCGACCCCAGAAGCGAAAATGAAGAATGAAGACTCAAGTGACTACTTTTACATCTACTTGAGTACTAATATTTTGTACTAACAATATACTTTACCCTAACTACAGATTTAGAGTACTTTTCCACCTCTCCACCCCATAGTGCACTGCAGACTGCAGCCCATCGACGCAAACCAAAGCACATAAATAAGTATAGGATTTCACTGCCGTATTTCAGAGGTGCTATCAACCGGTGCGGGACCATCTCTGGCAACAGCCTAAATGAGTTCTCGTGTCCCCCTCGGCAAGATGAAGCATCACAGATAAAGCAAGGGCTATGGGCCTGGGCTCTGTGCTTTACACCAGCGCTAAATCAGTTTGTCTGCCGCACTGCACCGCTGCTGGCTAAAGGCTCAATAAGACGCCAGACTGGAAGCCAAGAGAAAGTAATAACATACGTTTTGATGCACTATTAGTTTTGTTTTGTTTTTTTTAAATATATGCTCTTTTTGTAGAAGCATTTACCATGGGGTTTTATCATGATTGTTGGAATGAACTGTTTGTGTGTAGCAGTAAAAGCTGAGTTAATCGATACTTCCAATGCTAACAGTAGATCAAATGAGAGTATGTAATAGAGAAGGTGTTGATGGTATTGGCTGTAGTTCACAGTGAGTTATTCCTAGACTATGCTGTGTTTAATGTTACTGCAAGAGAATGTTTCAGCTCATGAGACGACTGAAATCTTTTCAAAGAGTCCTTTATTGATAAAATCATAAAACGGCAGATGTAGCCTGGACATCCATCCTAATTTTTATCTTATCTTATGGGCACGGAACAAATGAAAAGCTCTTTGGCATTCAGAGGTTGCATACAACAATACAACTGAGGTAATTCTAACTGCATGCACCTGGAGAGCACTTATAGTTAGGGAGTAAATGCTTTAGCCACTCAGTCACAAAGCTTTTATACCTTGCAATGGTAAAGAATCCATTAAAACTAATAATGTCTCCCATTATAGCAGTGGTTCCCAACCTTTTTTTGCCTTGTGTACCCCCCTTATTTGTTTCAAAAAGTGGTCATAGAAAATGTGTGTTTATGAATACATAGACATGTTAAAAAACAATAAATATATTAAAAGATACATAAAAATATAATAAATAATAAAACAATCCTAAAGAAATAGCAATAACCTGACCATCACAATAAATTCATCACAAGAAAATACTAATCATTTGAATAACTTCCCTTTGAAACAAACTATAAAACCTAAAAAATATGTAACAAAATATAAAATAATATTTTCACCTCCTTTCCATCAGAGACACTAGAGCCTGTTTATTTTTAATAGTTTAATATGGAAAGATCACACATTTTTCTATATCAAATGATGAAAGTATTCCAAGTACCCCCTGCAAAATGCCGACGTACCCCTAGTGGTCCCTGAACCCCTGGTTGCGAAACACTGCTTTATAGGTCTCTTGTGGCTGGAGTTAGTACCTTAGGCCTTATCTCGCAATGGTGCAGAATTCTGGAAAGATAACTTAATTCAGACAGTGTTCCAGATCCACAACAAAAAATAATATTTTGAAATACGGTTTTTTAAAGCATGCATTTATTTGAATAATGAATATGATTTATTCCCTAATCTATTAAATACAAAATTCAGTAGAGTGTTACATTATCTTTTATAATCGTAATTATGATCACAATTAAAATAAATAAATGCTTGAAATATTTCACTCTGTGTGTACTTAATAACTTTTTTTCCTGAAATATAATGTGTATATATAATGTGTGCCATATGCTGAAATGTCTCCCCTTTTAACAAGTAGCAGAGCAGTAGCAGAAGCCTGTCTGTTACCATCTTATGGGGTTGAAGCCGGTTATAGATCACTCTGGCTCAGTTGTCATTGGATAAAATCTGTTCCTCAACTTTCTTTGTGTTTAATGATGGTATTTAAATGTCATTTGCAGTAGCAATTATTGTTTCCACTCTCTCCTGTTGAGGCTGACTTTAATTGAATATTGGTTCACTGCACTTGGTCATTAGTGAATCGAGTTAATAAGGTGCAAATTACAAACTAACTTTTGCCCTAAGTCAGTTGGCAGGCATTAGTTTGAGCCGGAGGAATAACAGACTTTTATTCTGCCAAGTCACATTTGACTAGGGCACTAACAACTCTCAGAGGAAAGCACTGATGATGGAGAAGATTAGGCCAAAGCAAAGATAATCAGAGGTAATGGAGCACAGTGTGTTGTCCAGATTAAATGTTAAAGATAAGGAGTGGCCTGGGATGTTAATGGAAGGTGAAAAAGCAATTACATGTGGCAACTTGTGACTCATTATCAACAAATGAACACAGTGTACCATAGCAAAATACTAATAAATGACATCAAATATATGTTTAGAGCTTACCTTAAACATGTTGCTCTGGCATTAGCAGATTATGTGCAGCCCCAGAATTGAAATACCAACTTTCTCTGTATAATCAGCAGTCATTATTTTCTTAAATGTCCCAAATTAGGCAAATTTTTTTGGGATAAACATACTTGGGGGTAGTATTTTATTTCATTCATGAAGATTTTGTTGTTGATTGCTGGAGATTGTAGACCATGGCAAGATATGTCCTATCCTTTGCCAGAGGTCTCTCCAGGTGCTTCTCAACCTCATTTCATTTTTCATACTCGAAAGAAATGACTTACGAAGATGACGAACAAAACACAGACACAAAATTAGCAAATCAAACTCCGCATTAGCCATCTGACAGACACTGAATCAACCTTAATTAGATCTGCTGTATTCAGATAAAAGAACACATCCATAAAAAGAAAAGTTAGATTTCAGAGTGATGTAACAAATATGACATTAGCAAAAGTAAAAAGAAAACATTAATTGCCACCCGGCAGAGGAAATTGGTGCTGATTAGGACTCATCCATCATTTCTGTCTTCCTCACACACTCACAAAGACACAATTCCTCTTTCTTTATGCTGCGTAAAAACCTGAGCGTTCCTTTCAGAAGCCGCTGAGTTCATTATCTAACATTAGCCGCACTGCAATTAAGCTTCATTTTGACTGCACGGTGCACAATCAGATCTGATGAGTGCTACTCGGAGCTGTCACTGCGCTCAGCCCCCACTTCACTTCAAAAAGATCCTCAGTCTACATTTGGTGGAAGTCTTACCATCAACGTCTTTGAATGCAGTGTATGTGGCGCACAACCTGCCTCAGTGTCACCTCTCACTGTTTAAAGTTTGATAAGTAAAAAAAGCAATTTGCATTTAAAAACCAGCGTAGAGGTGCTGAAAAAAAAAAAAAAAAAAAAAAGATGGTAGGATTTCTCAAGTGTGCTAGTAATGCTAGCTTGGTGCCATAAGCTAAGGAGACCACAATATATTTTCAATTAAGGTAGGAAATATTATTTATCACCAAATATCTTAAGTTATGAATAATTGAGATGGTTTTGGCCATAGAGATAAATAAAATACTAGAGTGGACATTCTAATGGTTCTCTGCAGTAACTGACTCCAGAACATATTAGTGCTGTGTAAACAAATAAGGAGCTGCACTTGCTTTCATAATATTCTTTTAATTTATTTTTTTTAGTTTGATAACTTTTTTACATTTTTGCTATTAATCTACTTCCTTCAGCACAGAGACATTTTGGACAATTCTCGGTTTCCAACTTGATATAGTGGCATATTTTAATTTATTATCATTATTCTCTTGGCGCAGTGGTCATCAGTTCGAATAATTTTACAAATACAAACATGCAGTAGATCTGGATAAAAGTACAGACCACTGCAATATTAATAATGTTAATATAATTGTTTGTATATCAGTGAAAAATGCACTGATAGCCCTTATTACAGGTTCAAAAATATCACTGTTTCTCAATTTTCAACATTTATTTTTAGAGTTTATGTCTCTCTTTTTACATTTCTTACAATTAGAATTAGCCTTATCCTACAGTCACAAGATGGCCGCCAGAATTGCCACTGAAGCGGTTGCCATGGCCACTCTAGTGTTCTATGGCAACTGATAGCCAACTGACAACATGTGTAAAACATCAGAGCCTGGTTAGAAAACATTAGCAAGTATATCAAAATATACGTATTTGTTTGAGCAATTAGCATATTTAATTAGCTTATGAGCTCAAAGCTAAATAGTACTAAACTGTTATATTTAGTAGGACAAGTAGTGAGCCACTTTTGGGTTAAGTGCTCACCCACCAACTGGAGGGCCGGCAGTTCAAACTTTTGCATATTGTCATTATTTTCATGGGAAAACACTTCATCCACATTGCCTGCTCCAGATGCAACAGGAAGGGCATCTGGTGTAAAAACCTGCCAAATCTGAATTGCTGTGGCCACTCCTAATGAAACAGGGAGCAGCTGAAAGATTTGACAGCTTCTCTTTGCCAAAAAAAAAGTTACTGTTCATCTGTTAAGACTGAGCATAGTCCCATATACAGGAGAACAACTGCTAGCTCTCCAGTAAACATAAACCTGAAATCTCCAAGGATCTGTGCTGGTGTTGGAGAGGTTGCGCAATTTAAGTTACTTTTTGATATAAGAAATTCACTTTTGAACTTTGTTATTAACGACCATATTTAATTGCAACCATAAGAAGAGGGATTATTCCAACTGTTTTCAATAATTACCTTGAGCTTCATCAGCAGTGGTTTACTGAGCAGTGATCACAGCAGGTCTGCATTTCTCACAGGTCAGTGGGTGTCCTCTCCTTCAGAGACCTCCTCTGGTCTTTCCTCGAGCAGGTGTAGTGCCGTGCTGGGACATGTAATCCAATGGGAGCACCTGCTTTCTTATTCTAGGGCTAACTTTAGAGGTGAAAGTGGGATATGTCTTGATATCTACTCTCATGTTCTTTTACTGTCAGGTAGACAATTTAGATGTCAGGCTCTCAAAAACTGTGTTCTTGCTCTAATTTAGCCAGAGACCAGTTCTAATTTGGCACATTCCCTTGCTGTCTTGGACAGTGGCTTGGTTTTTCATCTCTGTACAGTCATGGTCCAGTAGCCTGCTTTAAGGAATATCCTCACAATATTGTTGTATTTATTTTGCAACTTTGGCTAGAGCAGGTGAAATTCTCAAAAAGTTTCAAATGTTGTTTTTTTGTTTACTTCACTCACTGCATATTCAGCATACCCTCAGCATTTTATGAATATAATTTAAACTAGCTAATGATTTCCCAAATTTTATTCATTTTGCACACACACACACACACACACACACAAACACACACGCACAAATAATACTGACAGCCTTTCTTGCAAGAACTAATTTTTTTTTTAATGCATTACAAATGGATTTCTACTTTTTAAAAACACTTACCAGTCATCCCATTATGATCAATTATTTTTTTTTTAAAAGTCTCCTTTAGCTACTCCCTTCCCTGCATAGGTTGCTACAACAAATTTCTTGATTGCCATATTTAACTTGGCATAGTTAATTATGGTGGATGCCCTTCCCGCTACAACCCTCTCCATTTATCCACACTTGGCACTGGCACATGGAGTACACTGGCTTTGGACCCCTTGTGGCTGGATTTAGTATTTTAGGCGTGGCCCAATTTTCTTTTATTTTCCCCTTGTAAAACCATACATCAGCCTAAGATCAAACATTTTTACTTGCACCAATGTCCTTTAGCTAACCACCAGATAATGTTATTTATTTAACATTTATGGCTAATGCTATTGTTTGCATACAAACCAATAATTCTCAAATGATGGGTCAAGCCCCAAAAGCGTGTGGTGTGGAGATTGGAAAAAAAAAAAGATTTATGTTAGGCCTATTTGTTGTGAAACTAATTTCTAAATAAAGGTCATAAAGGCCATAAAGGTCATAGTAAATGAATTTTAAAAAATCACTTTAAATGGGGATTACAATAAAATGATCTGGGATAAAGTTGGGTCCTACTGTTTCCTTCAGATTTCATATTGGCACTTCTAAACAAGTTTGAATTTCATCTGTCATTGTGGTTTGGAACTGAAGTCATTTCCGCAAATAAATCCTCTTCTCTTCAAAGAAAAAAACAAAACTGAAAGTTAAAAGGTAAAGAGAGAGAGAAAGTTGAAATGTGTTCTTGGTGACAGCCCCAGTTTCATCAAGAAGTGCCTGCTACTGCTCTGCACTGCCATTGTTGTGAATAAATAATGCTTCCAGCTGGAGTCCCAGAGCTCTTACCTTTTTAGAGCCTTGTTACCCAACAGGCAGCTGTACAGAAGCACAAGAACAGCATCATTATAGAAGCACTGACCTCTACTGCTGGACGCCTGCCATCATTGTACAGTATGTAAAGCAGAGTGACCTGGGGTTGCATTGCTCTTATAAGTCAGGTTTGATCTTCTAATAAAAAATCAAATATAGATGTGTGCTTTGGGCTTTGCTCCATTGGAGGACATGCAGGAGCTGCAGGGGCTCTATAGAGAGGCAGCTACACTTATTCACAAGTGGATAATTCACAATTATCCACTTTTAACATTCAGAAGCCATTCACTAGCAAGGACCACGCCACAACAATGACATAGAATTTAAGTGTTTAATGAAAGTGTGTTAGCTGAAGTGTTTTAGGTGATGGCTGGGTTGGAAGAGACTCAGTGTGGGGGTTCCGTCTCAGGCGGTACGCCCAGCCAAATAGGGACCCCCCCAGGTCTAGTTGCTGGAGTGAGGAAGCTGCAAAAGAATACACGAGAGTTATGAAGGGGAAGGGTGGGTGGGGTCAAGAGAGCAGAGACAAACAGTGTTGACTGACTCTAGGTGGGTATAAGAAGGGCTTCTGGGAAAATTAGAGGTGTGGTCAAGGTGGAGTAGAGGTGTGGCTGAGGTGGAGTTGAGGTGAAGGTAGTGGGTGAGATAAGTTGAGGCGTGGCCCTGCTCCCGAACCTAAGTTAACACATTAACTTCATATGTTAGAAGTCACTTGAGTAAAATGCAGTAAATTGGAAGGCAGAGCCTTTAGTTACCAAGCTCCTGTTTTATGGAATCAGCTTCCAGCTCATGTTATAGAAGCAGACACATTCTTTACATTTAAGGTTAGGCTTAAAACATTCAGTTTTGAAAAAGCTTGTGGTCAGGCTAGGAACAGGGTTAACTTCATATTTGAAGCTAGGCTGCTCTAGGAGCTAGAAGCTGGGGGAAGTATGGTGCACTGAGCTTCTGTCCTCTGGTTCTCTCTGTCTCTTTCTGTCACTATCAGTAATATACAATATTAGATAATAAATCTTAAAACAGTTCATTGCTTTTCATAAGTTGTGGGCACTCTTTCAGATGCCTGGCTAGTGTTAAATGTCCCAGTGACAACCTATAGATCCCCCAGACCCCATAACCTCACCCCTCTCATCTGTCTGGATGAAGCACTCTCCACCTGCTGCATCCTTACAGACTTGAACTCCATTAGCAAATGGACTGTGTCCATCAGTTCTAGACACATCTGTACAACCTTTCTGTCCTGGGAGTGAATTTCTCCTTAAAGGGAGTTCTCACTGAGCTTCCGCTTTTTCCCACAGTGTTTTTCTTTTGTTTGTTTTTTTCCCCTTACCAAGAAGTAGGGTTGAAGGACAAGCGAAAAGTCTTGATTTTTGTTTGTTTGCATCGATTCCTGTAAGCTCTTTGAGGCAACTGTTGCAATATTGGGCTATATAAATAACATTTACCAAATTATATTGAATTTAGTTATGCTAATAAGAGCTAATCAGCTATGAGGTCTATTTCTCAATTACATAACAAAAACACAGAACTTCTTACACTTTTTTGCTAACAATCTTTTTTAAAACAATTGGACAACTTGTGTTATATCTTAGACTGTATTCTTATTAACAATGATTCTAGTTACCACCACTCCAAAACTTGCAAAGCATTATGGTCTATTTTGGCCAGCTTGTGATCATCGCTGTCCACTTAATTTTATAATGCATCATTGTGATAAATATTGAGTCCACTGTCCACTACTATTTACTCCCTAGACATTTAGACACACAATGGCATAATAACTGCTGTATGTAGTCCACAATTTAGGGATTTGGGAGTGAATTTGGACATAGCCCTAGATATTCTGCAAAAACACCATGGGCAATGTGAAAAAGGGAATAGTTACTGCCAGTATAGCCCTGCAGATATGAGGTAATGGTGTATATCCTATGCAGTAGAACCATGGTAAGTGCACCTTATTATGATGCATAAAACTTTGACACAAGCGCAGCGTTCCCAGTGGCTTCACCTCTACTGCAGCGCTAATAACAGAAATGCTTAGAGAAGGTTGGCTCATTAAACAGCAACCATGAACAGTCCAGGGACCTCAGAGAGACGGTGATGATGACTATAATGATGATAATGATGATGATGGCGGCATATTATTCTGGATATGAATTCTCATTTTAAAAACAGAAGAATGAGGTATTTGTTCCACAATCTTATGATGAGTGTTGTAAGTGTCCCCATTCGCCCTTTAATGATGGCACAGTGGATGTAATGACAAGCCCCGGAGCCACACTAGACATTGGGGGGAGATGGTGAATGCACATTGGAATGGCTGATGTGTTATAGATTAGAAAATAGGCCTGTGTAGTGAAGAGATTAGAGAATCAGCTTTGTGTTCACTCGCCATGTTGCTTGTCATCAACTGGTGCCAGAGGAAAGAGAAAGAATCAGCAGTACAGGCACATAGAGATAGAGAGTGACAGCGATGGGGATAGCAGAAACCCATTTATCAAAATATGAAATATAATGAGTCTCAAAAAGGGCTTTAAAACTGTATTCTGCATTTATAAATTGTAAAAGACTTAGAATTTATCAAAGAAACATTAACTTTACATTAAAGGGAAAGAAAACATCTGCTTTTGGTGAGGTGCTACTTTCACTTTGCAGAACATGCCTGTCACTTTAAGGCCCTCCTGGCTCCACCCACTTTACTCAGTCAGCTCTGGAAGCCAACATTTTAGTTTATAACAGCAGGCAGCAGTGAAGGATTGCAGGGCTGAGGCCTTCCTCTCACCAAAGCTCTCTACAGACACTACTGCCTCTTGTCCTCTTTCTTTTAATCACACATGGAAAAAGTTGAGAGGATTTGAGTTCAAACCTGAAAAGAGAATCTCTGAATGCTTGTAGTACTGAACCTTGGGGGAGAGAGTGTATGGTAACATAGCTAATTAATGCGGCTATTAGCAACACGCTAACAGATAGATAACAGATTACAGTTTGGTTTGGTGACAGTGCATGTGCTTTAGAACACACAGGAGCACTTCTTAGTGAAAGGAGAGTGGTTTCAACATAGAAGGGTGGAGAGTGTTGCCAGATTGGACTGGTTTCCACGCAGTTTTTTTTTTTTTTACATTTTTGGCTGGAAAAAATAGTATAGGGCTGGTTAATAAATTTGGGCTGCTTTTCACAACATTTGGCGTTTTTTTAGGAACTATTCTGGAGAAAATATCAACAGAATAGTTGTAATTTTATGGCAAACAAAGTAGAAATACACCTTTTTATAAACAGCTGTGTCCTCCCACTTATATATTCAGTTTATTTGTTTCAAAATGAGTGATTTATGTTTGGTTGCTTACATTTAATATTGATATTTCATACGTTTTTTGTGATTTTTATGATGCCCTGACCAGGAAGGCTTAGGCTGTCTGATTGCACTCTTTGTGGGGAATCTGCGTAATTTTTTGGGTGCTGCTGTTAAGTTTTGTGTTCTTTCCTACGTATAACAGTTTTAACATTTAGAGTGGTTGTGATTTGGGCTGTTTTTATTTATTTTATTTTTTGTGTGTGTTGGGTGGGTTTTAAGTTATGTTTGGGCTTGAAACTGTCAGTGAGA
The DNA here is from genome assembly GCA_020698575.1 of Bostrychus sinensis. Taxonomy (NCBI): domain Eukaryota; kingdom Metazoa; phylum Chordata; class Actinopteri; order Gobiiformes; family Eleotridae; genus Bostrychus; species Bostrychus sinensis. Next base: position 12,724,202 of record CM036255.1, read on the forward strand.
TCTGGCAACCCTGATGGTGGAACCAAGTGTTTTCAGTTTTTGAGAAGGGCAGTGCTGCAGCACACAGAATTACCCACTCTAGGTATGTTTTTGAAGAAGAAACTACATTATAACGTGGTAAAAAGCTCAAAAAGTCATTTTAGCAGACCCTAAAAATGTATATCTGAAATGTTTTTTGTGGATGGGAGTTTTTTTGTGGATACTTAATTATGTATCTCAACTATTGTTTTTGCCTTTAAGTTAATTTAATATTGGTAATTGGTAACACTTTATAATATGATCTTTAATATGTATGCCAAATACAAGAGTATGGTCTTCTGGTGTGGTTCTGTGTAAACATTAAAGAGACATATCAATTTCTAACAAACACATTTGCATAACAGTCAATAGGAACGTCATGATCTATGGGAGTTTGCCCGCAGATTAAAGTCATTAATGATGGCTTGTGGCCTTGTTTTTTTTAATATATATAAATGCAATTACAAAATGCCATTGCTATTGATGACTAAAAGGTTTTTTCCTTTTTTGCAGGAAGATGAAATTACATATTATCAGTCAACAGAAAGTGCTGCGTGTCCTTGAAGGTAATTGGTTCAAGAGAAAGCAAATAATTCTGTGGCTTCACAAGAGAAAAATGGAGTCTGTAAACATAAATATTGTCATTATACTGTCCTTATTTGTCCTGAAAATGCTTTTAAATGTTTGCTATATCACTCAGGAAAAAAATAAAATAAAAAATTAATCCACTAAAAGTAAGTAGTTTTATTTATTCAAGATGAGCTGTCAGGGTTATTTTGTTACAGTGCAAGCATATAAAAAATGGGGGAATCATTAGTTATTTTTTATTCATAAAATGCCGAGAGTATGCTGAATATGCAGAGTGAAGTAAGCAGAAAAACAACATTTGAAGTCTTTAGAGAATTTCACCTGCTCTAACCAGGGTTTGGCAAATAAACAGAAGATATTACTTCAAGCAGGCTACTGGACCATAACTGAACTGTGATAAAATAACTTGGTCAAAGTCAGTGTTCGAGACAGAAAAGATAAAATGTGACATTAGAGCTGGGCTCTGGCTAAATTAGAAGAACATGAGTTGTGAAAATTGACATCAGACTTGGGGGACTTGGAGGAACAATAACAGGGTCATAGAACAGAGAATATTAAATACAAAAGATACGTAATATGTAGCATGTGTAATGTAGCTAAATATTTAAACTTTGAAAATCTGAGCTGAATCAAAACACACTTAAATATTTAAACTAATCAAGAATGATGCTTTCAGAGAACAATCACTATGTGTTATTAATTTTTTTTTTTTTTTTTAGGCCTTTTTTGGATTTACTGGATGGTAATCATGGAGGAGAGGACAGGAACAGACATTCAGCAATGATTTCTTCCACAGTTTTTTGTAATTTTGTAATTGTGATGTGACCAGAGAGGCAGAACTTTACACACAAGTTCCAAAACTAAATATTCAGGTCTGAAAACATATCAGAATGTGCCAAAATAATGATTAAAAAATAATGCAGAACATGCAGCATGATAATATAATTTTATAATATAATATTTTGTATATAATTTATTCTCTGGACCGGGAGAGACTCGGTTCACAGCAGTGATCAAGAATCACTGTTTCTACTGAACCTGTCTCTAAAAAGTTTTTTCATATTCTGAATCTTTTGTGTTCAGGTTTACTGATGTTGGTAACAGAGTGCAGTCACCTTTTAGGACCTAACAAAGAAAATCTCAGTTTTGATCTGTGTTTCAAAAGCAGATGACTGTGTTTTATATTTTGCATAACATGTTGTGTAGTTTTCTGATAAAAGTGTAAGGATGAGAATATGTTAAGGGTTGTGCCAGTTTGAGCCGAGTTATTGCTTCCTGGATGTCAAGTTTTAGATCCTTGTGTTTTTATTTTGACTTGGCTAAACAATAACAAAAAAACTATAAAATGCATTACAGAAAATATAAATATAAAACACAACTGTCCTGGTATTTCCAAAATGCAAAAGTCTACCCATTAAACACATGATTATTTAATTGCAGACAAAACTTCCATACAAGCCAAATAAATCAAAATCCATCTAAAATTGATGAATATTCTCAAAGACGTGGTTGCATCACACTCGTAGCCCTGCTCTGAGTGCTGTCAGCCTCACTGCCGCTGTTATTCATCAAAGTCCTTCCTTCCTTCCTTTCATCTCCTGGTTTGGTCTTCTCTGACTCTTCCACATACATGACAGAGCACAGACCAGAACAAATCAAATCACCACCATCCACTGAGATACATGCATACATGCAGATGAATAATGTATTAAAGGGCTGAGATGACAAGTTTTGCAAAAGAAGGATTCCACAGCAGGGTCCTAAAGGGTTTTATTTAATTCCACTAATGTTATTCAGAAGAGCAGAGTGTGTGCTTTCAAGAACCATCCAAGAACGGTGGATTCAAAATACAATTGCATTACTCTTATTAAAATGCATTACTCCCAGGTATTTTAAAATGTTTTATGCGGGCGTATAGACTTTATTTATTCATATTATACACTGAATTGTTCATGAGAAATATAGTGTACATGCTCTATCCACCTTTCAGCAACTGTTGTCTGTGGATGTTACCATTATCTTTGGCTTTGAGTGCATTCTAGCAAACATTAATTTGTATGGAGGGATATTTACGCTCCGACAACAAGGAACTGCATACATGATATGGGAATAGAAACAGAAGTAAAAAACATACAACATTATTTCCTACACACAAATATTACAACCTAACAAAACACTGTGACTCGACACAATTTGCATAATAATTCAATCTTTTGCAATTCAATTCTTTACAAATGTTGAGCTGTGTCACAGACGATAAGTTTCATACTTATTCAATATATTAGGTTTTTAAAAATACAATTATTGTTCTTGATTCTTTCATTTAATTTTTTAGATTGTTCAATAAATGCAGCCCTTTCACTGTAATATTGTGTGCCATCACTTTGGATTTAAATCTGGGTTTTTTAAATATTTCTATCCCTCTCAGGCTGCAGTGACTCACTCTTTTTAAAACCTTTTCTGAATATTTGTAGGTAATGTTTTGTTATTTGCTTTATTCATCATTTGCAGCATACTAAAATCAATTAAATCATTCATTTTCAATACCTTAAATCTGATAAATAATGGGTTTGGTGGATCTCTGTATCGACTGTTACTAATAATTCTCAGAGCTCTTTGCTGTGGTAACCAAGTGATCCCTTTCTTTCTTTCAAAAGTTACAAATAATATGCACAGCTAATTTTTACACCAGATGCCATTCCTGACACTACCCTCTCCGTTTATCTGGGTTTTTGACTCCACGGCTGGGAATACACCCCTGATCTCCTGCACCAAATGTAAAAGATGACCATATCAAGTTTTTCAGATTTGCATGTTTGCACCAGTGGATTCTGATTTGTTGCATGTCTAATCAATTACATTCAGAGGTAGTTTAATCTGTGCCCAACTTGATCTCAGCAAAGATCAGCCTTTCTTTGTAAAGAGTCATTGTTTAGAATAGAAAAAGAGTTTGAAAGGCTGGCCAGGCTGCAATAAAGGCTGTCATAACACATTTGATATATAGATTAATTAAATGACTGGCTTAGCCTTTCACAAGCCTTTTATTCAAATAAGTAATGCTGCAGTCTCTTTTATGTATTACTCACTCTGTCTAGACATAAATTAATTATATTTGATTTGAGAGACTGCATTCCGCCCATTGTATATTGCCAAAATAAAAATTGCGGGTTGGCAGTAAATGTGGTTTATTCTTAAAATAAATACTAATGTTACAAGAGTTCAGATCATTCATATCTTAGCAATGAAAAGCCTTTTACAGAAACACTCACAGAGGCATTGACCCCTATCTTGCAATGGTAAAGATGTAATGCCCAAACTAGAATTTAAACCCAAGATCTTGTAGTTCAGGGGTAAATGCTCTAACTATTGCAAAACTATCCTTTAAAACCTGTAAATTATTTTGAAGAAACAGCAGATTTTGACTCCTCCTTCCACCTCTGCAAGCTAACACATGTCTGATATCTCACCCAGCAGAGCGTTGTTGTTTTTCTTTGATGAATGGGGTTTGCATCTTCAGACCTGGAATGTCTGTGTATGTCCTTGTGGGAGGATAGACTCTCGCACAAATGCTAAGAAAAGAGGTTGACGTCAGTGTGGCAGCCATTGTCCCTGTCTTTCCCTGTCACTCAGCCCCGCTCTCCTTGTGACGCTCCTTGTGAAGGGGACAGTCCTTCTGCAAGATGCCAACACTTCCATCCGAGCCACTTAAGGAAATAAGCTGCTGCCATCTTTCCACTACCCTTTAATGACTGAATGCAAAGACGTTAGGGATTCCAGAGGGGAACTGCCTCAAATGATAAAGTTTGGACAGCACAAGTGTGTCATTCAGAAAGTATACAAGAGTATACAGTGACTCCCTCACAAATCAAGCAAGTGTCTAAAACGAGGGGAACATGAGGACATGGACGGTGGCAATGCAATGATTTTAGGTGAGATAAGATGATGTAAGGTGAAGCTCCACAGCCTTACATCAAAATACAAGAGCTACCTTTAACTTAAGGATTTGCACAAAAACAACAAGTTTTAGGTCTTGGTACAGTCTCCTACATGTGTGGAAGATGCTGACTGACAGTAACACTCCCAGCAACACTGAGTGGAGCATCTGGAGACAATGATGTTTATGCTGAAAATATATTTTTACTTTTACTTTCTAATCTTAGGAAACCATGATTTTAATATATGTTATATAATAGATTAAAATGCCTCAAAACAGCCCCACTTACCCCTGGTTGTACATATCTGTGCATAATTTCGCCTTATTAACCATTTTCCAAGAGAAAATAGACTTGACCCAAAATGGCATTTTTTGACAGCTGTCACTGAAAGTGTTCAAACCTACCTTAAAAATGCCCCCCGAAAGCCTCAAATAGCCACAGAAGTGTATATCTGTGCACATTTTGGCCTTTTTATTCATTATCAAACAGAAAACTTGGCCCAAAATGTCAATTTTCCACAGATTCCTGTCTGTTGTCTGGGACCAAATTTGACCACATTTTGAAAGTGCTCAAAACTGTCTTGTTTTACCTTTGTGATGGGAGGTACCATAGGTACCTTACGTCCTTTTTTTTTTTCTCTTTCTCAAGCACCATTTTTATTATTTACCATTTTATCTAATCCAGGTCTAACTAATGGAAAATGCATTACTATATAAAGACAAAAAGAACCAGGGCTAAAATGGACCTAAACCTGAAGCAAACCATAAATAAACCAGAACTACAGCCAGGAGTAAACAAGGACTAAACTCGTAATGCATAAATGACAATGATAAATGATAAAATAAATTCAGGGCTGACATGGCCTAAATCAGAAGAAAAGCAGTGGTCTTATACTGGGCTTCATTTGAGGGGGAAGAACCAAGAGGGAACATGTTCTTCCATAAGGGACAAGGACCTATTTGACAGGATCCCCAACCTTTTTATGTCTAATTTACATTTTACCAAAATATTTTAAAACTATAAATATTTTTAAAAATATACTTTAACATAATAGAAATTAAACACCAAAATATGCATCCAAATGAAAGCAGTAACAAAATTTGACAATCTGAAGTCTTTATAACAACAAATGTTCCCTGGCTTTTTCTTCCTGCTTGGTGTTGAGGGAACAAGCCCAAAAAAACCCAACCTCTGGCTTTACAATTGATGTACTTGTCATATACTGTACAGCAAATTTAAAAGTCAACAAGCGCAGGACTAAAACAGAGCAAAATCCAGATTAAACCAGCCTGTAAATAATGGTTATTTCACCTCTAAGTACCACGACTAGAAAAAGCCCACATACTGTGGGGGCACCCATTGCACTATTTGAGAAACACTTCTTTCATCTGCTTCTTCTTTGCCCATTATTTTCTATCTCGCTAATAATGTCTCACTGTCACACAAAGAAAACAAAAAAACAAAAATATATTTCCTCTATCCTTGTTGTTTTGAACAGAGTTAAAAAGCGTCCTTCTTTTACTTCAATCCTTTAAAGGAATAAATTACTTGTTTGTTCAAGGATGTTTTTTTCCACCATCACCACTGACCATATCATTTTAACCTTGTCAATCTCACAAAACCATATACTGTAAAGACATCCCAAGTATATTCATGCAAAGATTTTGTCTATATGTCCTTGCACAGCCTTGTTAAATCATTAGTATGGCTGGTTTGCTTTCATGATAGCCTTGAAGTTCAGTACACACAGTAGACAAACTCCCATTTAGTTCAAACACACTGACAAATCAATGGTAAAATCTCATGGTATTAAGATAATACATGTATTTTGTGTACATGGTGCAGTGTTAAGGAACAACAGTCCACTTTGGCCAGCCTTATCCACAAGGTTATAGGTACAACATATTTATGAAAGGGGCAGGTGATGTCAGCAGTTCCCTGGCTGAGTGGTTTTGGATAGCTTTGTAAGCATACACATGTGGAAGTGTATACAGTGTGTGACTTTGAGGCAGTACCCTGGATAAGTTGAATGAGTTCAGTTTGGCAAAGACAGTGTATGCAGCAAATGGGAATGCCTTACACAGTAATACCTATATATTACATATTTTCATGCATTTATGGCTGCTTATATGATAATACAACCATCAAGGGTACAATAGGGAACAAATGACTGTCAGTATATTTAAAAAACCAGTCAGTATCTTGTGTGACCACCATTTGCCTGCGCACAGAGTTGATCAGGTTGTTGGTTGTTGATTATGGCCTGTGGAATGTTGGTCCATTCCTCTTCAATGGCTGTGCGAAGTTGCTGGATATTGGTAGAACCTGGAACACCCTGTCGTATTCGCTGATCCAGAGCATCCCAGACATGCTCAATAGGTGACATGTCAGGTGAATATGCAAGAACTGGGATGTTTTCAGCTTCCAGGAATTGTGTATAGATCCATGCAACATGGGGCTGTGCATTATCAAGCTGCAATATGTGATGATGGTTGTGGATGAATGGCACAACAATGGGCCTCAGGATCTCGTCATGGTGTCTCAAAATGCCATCAATAAAATGCATCTGAGTTTGTTGTTCATAACATACACCTGCCCATACCATAACCCCTCCGCCACCATGGGTCACTCCATTTACAACGCTGACATCAGCAAACTGCTCACCCTCACATGCCATAAACACTGTCTGCCATCTGCCCTGTACAGTGAAAACCAGGATTCATCCGTGAAGAGAACACCTCTCCAAAGTGTCAGACGCCATTTAATGTGAGCATTTTCCCACTCAAGTCGCTTACAGTAGCAAACTGCAGTCAAGTTGAGACCCCGATGAGGATGACGAGCATGCAGATGAACTTCCCTGAGATGGTTTCTGACAGTTTGTGCAAAAATTTTCTGGTTATGCACGATTGTTGCAGCAGCTGTCTGGGTGGCTGGTCTCAGGCAATGTTGCAGGTGATAATGCTGGATATGGAGGCCCATAGCTGGTGTGGTTACAGGTGGTCTGTGGTTCTGAGACCAGTTGAATGTACTGCCAAATTCTCTGAAACGGCTTTGGAGATGGCTTATGGTAGAGAAATGAACATTCACTTCACAGGCAACAGCTCTGGTGGACAGTCAGCAGCCAACTGCACGCTCCCTCAAAACTTGCAACATCTGTGGCATTTTGCTGTGTGATAAAACTGCACATTTTAGAATGGTCTTTTATTGTGACTAGCCTAAGGCACACCTGTGTAATATTCATGCTGTCTGAAGTGCTCACTAACACAGATTTTGACAGATTTGTAAACAATATTTGTGGCCTTTTGTGTACACAGAAAAAGTCTTAGATCTTTGAGTTTAGCTGATTAAAAATGGGAGCAAAAACAAAAGTGTTGCCATAAAATTTTTGTTCAGTGTATTTTGTTAGCCTCATTTAAAGTATGTCCTTTCATTATGTTATTTTGCATTACTTAGCTTGTCTGGCTCACAGAAAAGAGAGCAATTACCAGTAAAGGGGTGAGGAGAATGGCAGCCATAATTCTGTCTTAAGGCTGCTACAGCTCCCTCATTTCCCACAGCTTCACATGGATTAGGGCCACTTCACTTCTAGCCTGAGTGCGTCCCATCAGCTACAGTTACACACATGCGCAAAACTCCACAGGGCAAAGTGTTTCAGGGACACACCAAGCCACCAGGCTAACAGAAACACATCTTATGAGCTCAGGTCTAACAGAGTGGGACTAACAGAAAGTGTGGCTCTTTGGAAATTACATTTATGACAACTTTGTGTTCTGCGGATGTAAACTGGATGTCAAGTTGTAGGCAGGGTTAGTCTAGTTACCAGTTTTCTAAGTCTGAGCCACTAAGAGCTGGCCCATGTTGTGTCTTTAGCACTTGAAGGTCCAGTCTGAGTGCAGTCCGTATCAAGTCTAGTCCAGTAGAACTACTGACAAGGTGAAATGAGTATACTTATGAGTATGCAACACTGAAATGTTGATTGGGAATTCAACTTGAATGGCAACTCACAACAACAAAAACTCACAAACAAAAACTGAAACATGCATACATTAAATAGCGATCAGGAAACCAAAACCAGAAACAGCTCTCGTCTGTCACAGACAAGCACTGAGGTAGGACCTAACTACTTTCTGTAATCTCATTTTCTGCATGCAGATTAGTGTTTGTGTTTCAAATTTGTGTGCATATATCAGTTTTTGTTTGCATGTTTTTAAAATTGTGTGTTTCAGTTTTTGTTTTTGAATTTGTGTGTCTGTCACTTTTTGTTTTTGTGTTTTTGAATTTGTGTTTCAGTTTTTGTTTGTGTTTTTGAATTTGTGCTTCAGTATTTGTGTTTTTGAATGTGTGTTTCCATTTTTCTTTCCATGTTTTTGAAATTGTGTTTGTTTCAGTTTTTGTTTGCATGTTTTTAAATTTGTTTGTGTTTCAGTATTTGTCAGTTTTTGAATTTGTGTGTTTCCATTTTTGTTTGCATGTATTTGAATGTGTTTCAGTGTTTGCTTTTTTATGTTTTTGAATTAGTGTGGGTTTCAGTTTTTGTTTGTGTTTTTTTGAATTTGTTTGTGTTTCAGTATTTGTCAGTGTTTTTGAATGTTTGTGTGTTTCCGTTTTTGTTTGTATGTATTTGAATTTGTGTTTGTTCCTGTTTCTGTTGTGTTTTTGAATTTGTGTGTTTTATTATTTTATTTTTATTTGTGTGCCTGTTTCAGTTTTTGTTTGAGTGTATGTCAGTCTATTTCAATCAAAATTAATGAATTCTTAATTCTTAATGGTTAATTCTTAATGGACAGTGGCTAACACTGTCACCTCACAGCAAAAAGATACTGGGTTTGAATCCTGGACTCCATGTTTTCCATGAGTTTGCATGTTCTCCTAGGTACTCCTGACCTGAATCCTGGCTCAAGTTATGGAAAAGGGTCCCAGAGTGCTACACTGCGGTTGCCTTCTGCTCCTGACAGGTTGCCCCAATAATAAATATACAAACTGGAAAAGAACACTGATATCTGTCAAAGATGTCTATGGCCTAGGGCTGAGTGATTTGGCTAAAAAATAAAATCTTGATTTTTTTTTCATTTCTCCGCTGATTAATGATTTGAATTAATTTTTTCTCTTGTTGGCATAAAAAGCTATTTAAACGTAGGTTTATTATTTTTAAATGAGATTATTGCATAGTATTTTTTATTTTATTTTAGCTATGTTATATATTCTAAATATCCGTACAAAAAAGCATCAGCAGCAAAGTGCATTACTCTAACAGTGACATAAATGTCTTTTAGCTTTAGCTCTCTCTGCTTCTAAAGACCAGGTCAATTATAATATAAACCATTTTACACAATAGACGCCTGTGACAAGATGCTAACTCCAGAGCTTGTGACTAATTTGCATACATAAACTAAGTTTGTAAGTTATTGATGCTGCACGATGCACTGTACTGTTCATTTTGACCAAACTGCTGCCCCATCCAAACGCAGACATTACACAGGTAAATGAACTCCTTACTCTGTAATTGTTGGTGGTTTTAGCATCTGCAGAGACTATTAAAGCTGCTCTGGAGCTAGCAGCAACATTAGTCACAACACAAGAAACAGTGAGGTGCTTGGAGGATGCTAATTTTGCTAAATTCGATTTACAATTTTGCTATTTTTGATATTGTCCAAAATTAAAAACACAAATTAATCGAATTAATTACATTTATCGCCAAGCCCTACTATGACCTAAAAGGGAGTATAAATGCATGTGCAGTATGTCCTAGATGACTACCCTAATGACCAGCAGTAGTAAATCCCATTGTGTACACTACCAATACCTGCACAGCTACACTCAGTAAAGTATTTTAATGTGAAGTTTTATATTAGAAGCAGAGGTCAAGCATCCATCAGCCCTCCTGTCACCTCTCCTCTTTTTCATTCACACTGCATCCCCCTCATCCACATCTGCATGCCATTTCCTCTCACTGCTCCAGAGACATTAACCTCGGAGGAAAGGTTTATCACCGAGCACAATAATAAGTGATGAGTCCAACGGGAAGTGAGAGGCGCGATGGTGCTGGCATGGTGCGGCTACCGAAACAGAGGGCACGGGAGGAGAGTTTGCCCATTTGAACCTGAATCTAGTGATAAATCTGCCATTGGCCGAGTGTTGAGATATCACTGTTGTCATCCAAATAGTCATAATAACCTTGAGCCAAAGACAGTACAGAGTGAACTGGGGAGAAAGAGTGAGAGTGGGACCTCATCCCATCCACCAACAGCTCTTGTTAAAATCAAACTCTTTGCCGTTTAGAATTTTAATGGTGTATCGATCTATCTAATCTACCGTCCACTCTTGTCCCTGTGTGGGCATCCGGCACGGCCAACAACAGCCCCGGAGACCACTGTGTACATGTTTTATGGAACATGTATCAGACCACAATCCTTATTATGCATCAGGAATAATATCTAGCATTACAAGCACAAGAGCTCGGGTCAGTGTTTTATAGGTCGTAAAGTGTACCCTTAAAGATGTCCTTGTCTGTCCAATTTTTCAGGTACATTTAACCAAAATATTTATATATAAATATTATAATGCAAGCTACAAGAGGTACTTATTGTGCTGGTTTAAAGCCCATACAAATGGAGAGGGTAGTGTCAGGAAGGACATCCAAATTTTTGTTACAGTGAGGACACTCTCTCTCTCCCTGAGTTGAAACAATGACATGTGCAACATCTGTGATATCAAGCTTTATGAACGACTTCACACACAACATTTCTCTGGTTACAGCCCACAGCATGCATGCATTTATGAGCATTCTTCTGTTTTATTTATCTGGCTGTTCTGTGTATTTGTGGCTCTGCCTATACAAATGCAAGTTTTATGACAACCAACCAAAAGAGTAATTAACAACTCAGAAAAAGAGATCATAGACTTGAAAAAGTAATAGAGAGGGCTGGGTCAACTATAGGATGGATGCTATACTGAACAACATGGACCATCCCCTGAATTCAGCTTTTGAACAACAGAGAGCAAACAGTGGACGTCTGAGATCAGTGAGCTGCAGGACAGAACGTCACAATAACTCCTTCTTCCTGACTGCCATAAGACTGTACAATCAGTCAGTTTATGGCAGATGAAGATTTTTGAATCAACTGAATCAACAAATTTGAAGATCTGAATAAGATCTAAAGTCATTTTGAATTGAATTTGAATTTGAATATTAGCTATTTGTGGTCATAATGTTATGTGTTATGACCACTTCCCAAAAGCTGGGACACACCAACCCAATGCCTGACCGCCGTCAGAAGAGGCAGGGCGACTCTGTTGCCTCATGTTTCCTTTGGTTGACACAAAACGTGGCTACAGACATAATGAAGCAACTACTGAGCACCGTGTAGTATCTGTGCATGTGCAAGACATAATAACTATTTACAATAGCAGTCACTAAACTCTGCAGTTAATGGCCTTCTGTAAATAAACCTCTGCAACACTGAAGTGGTTCATTTATCTATGAATAATAATCTTATGTGCTTATCCCACTAATGAATAAAACAGACTGGATTTGCAGCTGTCCCCCTCAGAAGGAGGACATTATATATTTGCGTGTACACCACTGCACTACTGTTATGTCTTTGGACATCTTCTGATAGGTACTGACTACTGGTTTTAGAGATGTTCTGACCCAGTCGTCAATATGGCTCTTGTTAAACAGGCCCATTTTTCTAACACACTACATACTGAGGAAAAAATGCCCACTAGATGCCTTATATATTGCACTTAGTAACAAGTGACATGAAGAATAGATTGTTCACTTCACCTATCAGTGGTCATAATGTTATGCCTGATCGGTGTACAAGACCGTGTTTTCTGTATCATTAATGCATCATTTCATGTTTGCTTTATATATGAACTGCTGGAAAGCCTGCTATATCTGTCAACACAAAGCCTGTGAAGAGCGGTGAAAATCTGTGAACAGCTTCCATGGCTCTACAGGTCAAAGACTCTCAAGGACTCCTCTGATGAACATGTAATAAAACATTTGCCACCATATAACTCTGAGTGTTACTTGGAGTCTTTTTTCAAGGTAACCTATGCCATAACATGAAGGGTGGCAATTACAGCTATGACCATATTACTGTATGTAGGTGTAAAATAACTCATTTTTTATGTATTTAGATATATAGCTTTAAAATCACATTATAAAAATCTTTCGGTTGATAATTTTTTTTGTTAAGGAGTTGTCACAGCAAACCAGTTGCACTGTGTCAATATTCACATTATGGTTGATACCTTAAAGATCAAAAATAATATTGTACCTTTGAAGCTACATTACCCATATGAGGGCTACAACATTTTTGTTGCTTAAATGTATTAAAAGTAATGCATTTACCATCAGAGCTTGACACTTGCTTTTTTGCCCATTGGCCATCGTGGCTAGTTTTTGTTAAAATTTATTAGCTAAATAAGTGTTTTTACTTGCCACAGTTTAGTTTGTAAAGTTTTTGTGTATATTTTACAATATACAATAAGCTTAAATATATGTAAAATTTGGTTTTATGAATGAACAGAGATTTATCAAATAATATTAGAAAACAGGTTTACCAAGGCCGAATAAACGGTATCTCTGTGCATGTGATATCACATGTTTTAAAACATTTTGTTTAAATTATTATTATTATTCTTTCTTTAATCTTGATAAATGACTACAGACTAAATGGTGTGTACTCGAGCAGGGCGACATAATTCCAGTCCTAAGCTTATGTTAAGATATAGGTATGAAACTCAACCAGCCAAAGTGGTTCGTAGGAGTATTTGTGTTAGGCTTAGAGCCCAAACTGAATTTATGGGTGCATTTGGCCGGGTGGTATTCATCAAATGAATACCAAATAAGCTATTTACCTATGTTAATTTTTTCTCAGTGCAGGGTTGACAAGTTGTGTAAATCAGCCAGCCATTAGAAGCATTCCTAACTCTAAACCCCCAGCACTATATAGCATACTGATGTTTTTATACACTAGCTTTATCTATGACTTTGTTTACTTACACGTGTAATGATAAAAGGCTGAAGTTGCATCCAATAAAATGTACATAGGCTATTATTATCTATCAAAATCATAAAAGCTATGTGTTCACTTGTATTAAATTACAAGCCTGCATTTTGTCACTTGTATTTCTGTCACACTCTCTGGTGCGCGTGTGAATCTGCAGGTGTTTGTGTGTAACCGCGTGTGCGCAGGGGGAGAGACAGGCATTTGCTGTGGGCACGTTGCATCTGCAGCACTTGCGCACTGGCTCCACGCTCCTCTGACTTTCCGCGTAGTAAAGAAGAGAAGAGAAGACCCCTCTCTCCTCTCTTCTCCACGCTCCGGTACGTCTCTCCTCCTCAGTAGCTTCTCCTCTCCCTCACCCCCTCCTCCTCTTTTTATTTGGCAGTGCTGCAGTCCCGGTACAACAAGTCCTCCTCCATGGCTGTTCCTTCCTGCGGGTAAACGGGATACTGTCCATGGGCCGCGCACGATGTGAAGCCCCGCTACCACAGGCACCAGGATGGCGAAACGAGGCTTGTGCGCGGTGCTTCTGCTGTTCCCGCTCGGCGTCCTGGCGCTGTCTGTCCGAGCAGGTGAGTTTTTTTGGGGGAGGAGGGGGAGAAGAGGCATTAGCCAACAGACAGGAGTTAAGAGTTGAGACGAGTGGTGGTGATGTGTTGCATGTGGTGCATTACAAAGGAGAGGGTCCCAGTGGAGAGACTCCTGCCACAGATGTGTTCATAAACATTAACAGCACTATTAGCGTCAGATGTAGCGAAAACATAGCACACTGTTGGCTAATTAAAACGGTAACACATCTGTCAGCTTACAGACAATAGGCAATACAAGCTAGTAGCACGTTTGGAGAAAATATCAATAAAAAGTTGATCGTTTCGAGGGCATAAAATCCGTTGAAGTCAAACTTTTTATAGGCATTGTGGAAAAAAATAGTAACATTTTTAGAATTCTGCACCAACCCACTTCAAAAAAAGTTGGGATGTTGTGTAGAATGTAAATAAAAGAGCCTGCATTGGTTTGCAAAATTTAGAAAAGTGTATTTTGTTCACATTAAACAAGAGCCTATATCAAGTGTGAAAACTGAAATAATTTATAGGCCATTTAAGAAATGTAAAATATATATTTTTTAAATATATTTTTAATTTGATGGCAGCAGCAGATCTCAAAAAAGTTAGGACCGGGACATCAAATGCCGGAAAAAGTTTTCATAAATGGTAATGAAATAGCCAGATCTTTTCAACACTTAATATATTCTTTATGTTGTATTGTGAATTTAATATAGCCTAGTTTGATGAGATTTGTAAACTATTGCATTCTGTTTTTATTTACATTTTACATATTTGATCAGCCTTTTCAGACATGTACATTTTATGGAGTATTATAAGTATTGTGTTTTTTGAGCATTTTTCAGTATGCACGAAATGATTAAATTGTTTGTTTTTACTTTTTACTTTCATATTATCCACATTAAATTCTACAATTTAATTATTGGAAAACAGTTTTTAAGCATTTCACTCTTAGTGTATTAAATAGACATTTCTTTCTCTGCCTATTGTGACTGTTAGATTTACAACTTGAACTTTAAGGACAGCACTTGCCCATCTGCTATGAAGGAGTAAAGTGTTATGACCATGGCCTGTAGCAGGATTTTAATGAGCGATCTGCTCATGATGTTGGATATATGGTAGAATCTCATCTATTTTTGATTATATTGCATATTTTTAACCTGCGATACTGCGCCGGAGGCTTCTTTTACACTGTGTGCTCACTTATGTAACAGTATACAACACGTTACATGATTTGTTATGTAAATTCAATAAAAAATTGAATTTGAATTTCTAAATGCTTTTTGAACATCTATAGACCTCATAACAGGACAGACCATTCATAGACATGGCTGCTGCAATGAATGGAGCCTGCGGATTGGGGGTTGTATGAGTCACAAAGAAAAAACATAGACAGCATTTAGTGTTGTGCAGTGTCTCTGGGCTGTATACAGTTTGACAGGCAGGGGGTGTGAAAAAATGGATTGTAAGGGCAAGTACTGTAAATGTAGTTGATTAGATCTCATATGCACTGTTATTACAACTGTACGTAAACAAACTTTATGTATGAGTTGATATATGAGACTCCATGATTGTGTTGTAAGACGGCGTTCTCATCCTAAATATGACTTGTATCAAATGTAACCAAATATTCCTGATTTTAAAAGTAATTGCTGTGTAAAAGTAGACCAATGCATGTTTGTGGTCGGCAGGAGTTTAGGAGATAGATTCCACAAACCGGAAGCTGGCGGTTCAAATCCCAGCTACCAGCATTTCATACTGCTATTGTGTCCTTGGGCAAGACATTTTGCCCACCTTGCTTCGAGCGTCTGTGACTCTGGTCTATCAATGTGTTACTGATCAAAAATTATAAACCAAATAATACAATTTATTTATATTGCACTTAATACAAAGAAGAAATCTCTAAGTGCTACAATATAAAATAGACATTAAACAATCATAATAGACAATCAAAAGCAGTCCAGGCTGAAATGAGAACAGCATCTCTATGAATGAACATCAACCATATTGATTGTTTCAATAATTCCCTACAGTCCCATATAAGTCAATATCATCAAATATGAACTCAGTCTAATTGGCTTTTTAGTGTGCGCCTGAAGGAAAAAAGGATTTTTTTTTTACACATTATGTGTCTGTTACAAGGCCTTGATCAAGTTGTCTGAAGCTTGAAATCGACAAATCTGGAAAGTGTATGTAAAGAATCCATTCTGACACCATTATAGTGTAGCCTCATGTGAGCTAAACCTACTGCAGGCCGATATAATGGAAAACTACTTTAATCCCTATCATAAAATCTCAGTTACATGGCGCTCCTGTAACAAACGGCCAGATGACAGATCGCACTGTGAACCGCACAAATCCTGGCGAGGAGATCATGTGATTTATCTCCAGCTCTAGAGATGAGACATTTCACCTCCCCATTTGTGGATGAACTCGATTTCAACAGGGACTTTTGTAATTGTGTGGCTAGATCTCAACATCTTGGCTGTGAATTGCTTGAGAATGTATGCTATTGTATTGTTTGAATATCTGTGTGTGGCTGTTTGAAGATAAACAATGAGGGAAGCACAGAGGGAGCTATAGACACACACACACACAGCTGCACACACCGAACCTAAAACGCTTTTTATTGTCTCAAGGATTTTAACAGTCTGGTTTGAGTTTTTGGACATGGCTGATTGAATTAGAATTGAGCAGTTTTCGGCCGGTAATGCAATCATTTGAGTTTAAACAAGTCAGAAGCCCACTGCTCAATATTTGTAGTGGTATGTGATCTAATACACAGAAGTGTTCCAGAGTGCAGCTTTTTATGATGTGGTAGACAAACGGCGATAAAAGATTGAGTTTTGTAGTCTCCCAACATCACAGAGCAGGAGCTAATGTTTTTATCTTAGCATTTGGAGTTAGTTTGTCTGTTTGCTATTCCAAAGCCGACACGTTAACCACGGTTGAATATTAGCATTCCATCCTTGCACATTTAGAGTTTGAACATTATTAATTAACACTAAAGGCAAGTGGAGTTATTTTACAAAGGGATTTAGCGTTTTGTCCTTGTAGATAGTTGAAAGAAAACACACAATTAAATTAAGGTTTCATTTGTTAATTAATTAACAATATGAGTGTGTGTAATACTTAATTGTCACATATTGTTTAAAAATAATGCATGTTTTGTTTCCATTGTCTGCACAGAAGCTTGTTAGTTTACAGTTCCCCTTGCTTCTTTCAAAGCTAAGTGATTTTCCTTGGTTTAGATAAACAGTGTGGTGGTGCTGGTAGTTATTGGTGTGTTTTTGACTGTTACTTTGTAAACAACAAAGCATTGCTCTGATTGGATACATTCTCAAAGGTGGTTACTTGCGTTAAAGAGTGAAGTACATTTTTTATTAATTTTTCCTGTTGACTTATCAAAACATCCATATAAAAGTTGAAAGGCTTAACAGAGGCTAATCATCTCACGACCATAACAAAAATAATCTGAAACTTGGAAAAAAGCAACGTTTGACACTTCAGTTTTTTCAACATTTTTGATACATTTTTTTGATCAAATTAAAATAACTGTAAACTCTTTATATACAGATTTCAATGGGGAAATTTACTTCTGGAACTAGAGGAGGGTGGTGGGAACTGTTGACCTCCCTTCTGCATTTAAGTTCCCAGATGCCAGCTACATTAAACTGTATTTGCATCAAAATTGCATCAATCATGAACGTGTACAAGTAATACAGAATAACTCATCTAAGGACTTAGTTTCTTAATGTATTGGTAGATTACATTTCATTTTGGCTTTCCCCTTCTGGGTGTCGCCATATCAAATCAGACGCCAACCATAGCGCAGTGATTTGCACATTCATTTAGCAAAGATTCTAAGCTGGATGCCCTTCCTGTTTCTTGTTGAGTACATAAACAGAAGTCTAGCATTATCTAAAATAAAGCTAACATAATGTAACTTGTCACAGTTCTAACTGACTCTGTTTATTTATATACTGTATGTAACTATTGCTAAAGTTAAATTATTGATAAATTAATGTTTGACCTTATATTAACATGCTTTACAATTATCCTTCATGCATGATGGGTAAGGTGATGGTCGGGGGTGTACATATACATTAAACTATAGTTGATTCCACAAAGTAATTTAGCCCAGACCATGGTGTGATAGGTCAAGGTTTATGTTTCTGCTACGAGTCAAGCTCATGGTGAATCAGAGTTGGCCAAGGATCCTATACAGTTATACAGTTAGTACAGTGGTTACCAACCTTTTTGGTCTTGCGTACCCCGTTGGGCTTTTTGTCATTGAGTACCCACTCACTCATAAAAAAGTCTTCCAAAAAAAAATAAAAATAAAAAAATAAAAATAAATACCTTTTAAACTCCAGTTACAAAAAATAATCTGCCTGTTATATGCCTGTAAAATATTATATTATTATAATGTAGAATACAACATAAATGTAAAGTCGAGTTACATTTACATATTTTACTATATAATTTATGTTCAAAATAAACTTAAAAACGAAACTATAATCTTAAACTTAATCTATTTAAATTCAATTAAATAGCATCACTTTGGAACAAGCTGTTAATCCCAATAAAATATATATAACAAAATATAATAAAATTATATTCTTTAACAGTTCCACCTACTTTTCACCAGATCTAAACCAGGTCTAAACCAGGCCTAAACCAGGACTAAACCAGGACTAAACCAGGACTAAATCAGGTCTAAACCAGGACTAAACCAGGGCTAAATCAGGACTAAACCAGGACTAAACCAGGACTAAACCAGGGCTAAACCAGGACTAAATCAAGTCTAAACCAGGACTAAATCAGGTCTAAACCAGGACTAAACCAGGACTAAACCAGGTCTAAACCAGGACTAAACCAGGTCTAAACAAGGTCTCAACAAGTACTAAACCAGGTCTCAGCAAAAAATAAACCAGGACTAAACCCGGTCTAAACCAGGACTTAACCAGGACTAAACAAAAAATAAACCAGGACTAAACAAGGAGGACTAAACTAGAAATAAACCTCAGTTGATGGAGTTTGTAAATAAATTAAAAAAATAATTCCAAGTACTCCCTGGAAAGAGCTCACGTACCCCCAAGGATCCCTCTACCCCTGATTGGGAAACACTGAATTAGTGCAGTTTTCCTTCACATCCACTTACACAAATGAAAGTAGAAGACAATTACAGCATATTAACATCACAGTTATAGCTTCTGTAGGATCAATTTCCAAAACTTCTATCAAGCTTTTCTCTTATTACAGTGTGGGATGTTACTGTAAAATACTCTCAGGAGTCTAAGTTTAATGAGAAGTGCGTGGGCGAGGGAGAGAAAAGAAGGGGGGAAGATGTATGTGCAAGTTGGAAAGAGCAAGACAGAGACAGATGAGAAGAAGAGTGCTTTTCTAGGCGGCACCGAGAGACCTGCGTGCGTGTAATTAGGCCTGGTCTTAATGAAAGAAGCAGTGTATTGTGGGAGGGGAAGACAAGCAGAGAAAACGGGAGGGCAAAGGGGTTGAGGGTCTGCATAGTAACGTGATACAAGGTGTTTTAATCTCCTCCTCATGTGTTTGTGTTTGTTTGTGTGTGTGTTAGAGACCCTGCTGTCGGCGCCGCTCAATGTGACCATCAGGGAGCTAGAGGTGAACTCGGCCGTGGTCACGTGGGAGATCCTGGAGGGGGACCCCGTCATTGGATTTGCCATTACCCAACAGGTACAGCACTAATTTATTGTCAAAGATGTTGCAGTTTTTATGCACGTACTACATTTCCAGGGAGAGTTACTGTGTCTATTGTAAGACATAGACAGACAATGATGGTCCAGGGAGTCAGTTGTTAACTATATATCTAAGTATAATGCTATATTACAGTGGCGTAAGGAGGTAATGTGGGGCCCCAGTGCAGGTTTTCTGAATGGACCCTGAAGTTATGAAGCACACGTGATACTTTTAGTCATAAAAAGTGGACTGTAATATTAAATTATTTTATTTATTAATAATAAAGTTGACTAATACTTTCCTTTAAAATATTCAAATGTCACTGCCAAAAAAAGTTAATAAGTAAACTTTGTAAATTGTGAAGGAATTACTACCATAAACATTTTAAATCTTTTTTAATCATAAAAAAGCTTGTTCTTAAATGGAATAATTCTTGCTGTGTAATTGATAGCCCATAATGAAAATAATCCACTAAAATTTACTATAATTAACGATTCTCAATGGGCCCTCCTCCTGTCCTGGACCCCCTGATGTTACGCCCCTGCTATATTATTAGTACAATATTCTGGCCTCAAGCTGCAATTACAGTGTTTAAATAACTAATTTTATCACTTCTTTTTTAAGAGTAGGGCTGTGCCATTAACCAAATTTTAATTGTGATTATGATTTTGGTTCCCAATGATTACAAAATAAAAAAAAGATTAATTAAATTGGACTCTGAATGACGTGCAGGCTTTTTACGTCCATATTTAGGGACTTTACAGAGCTGTCAAAGCTAGATGCACACTTTTCTTTGTCCAGAAGGTCTATGAATCAATTAACACAAACAAATAATAAAACTACTCTTCCTCTGCAAGTTATTATTTTTGCAGTACATTAATAATTGTTTAAAATAACTGTGACTCCAATTATGACCTAAACAATTGTGATAAAGATTTTTTCCATAATCAAGCAGCAAAACTTAATAGGGGTTTCTATATCAAAATCTTACAAGATAACATCAAAATAACAACCTAATTTTGTTTCATTTATTGTAATATTAAAGGATTGTAGCAAAACAAAAACTCATAATAATGGTATTGATTTGCTTGTGCTATTAGAAGAAAAAAAACTTTACAATGATCCTTGCAGTAAAAAACAAAACAAAACACCTCCCATGTTTTTGCAACAGAATGTTCAGGCGCCTGAACCAAATATATTCAAGATATGACTTGACCGAGGTTGACAGTTGGTATTGCACTGCGTTGCCTCTGTACAACTAGAGAGAACTAGAGAGAATAAGTATACTGTCTCTGAAACAAATCTGGATTTTCTTTGGCCCCCTTCCCTGTCATTATTTATTTACGGTTTATTTGATACGGACAGATACAATAAACATAGATTATCTTGTTAAAGTGAATGCCAGTATCACAGTGTTTATAGCCAAGGCTAAATCGTAACACCTGTCCCTAGAAGGACTTTTGCCAGATACAATAAATACACTAAATGGATAATAAAAATAACAGTGAATACAAAAACAAGTCCATGAAACAAAATAAGCGCAGCATCTATATGTATGTATGGCTACACACATAATGGCAAAAGTGTTACAACATTTTTGTTTATTTTGTTTTACAATATTATTACATATCCAATAGGGATGCACATTTGGTTAATTTTCTTTAACTGAATAATTGATAGTTTTAACAAATGATTATTGATTAAATGTTAACCACCAGCTTGGCATAATCTTTCATTACATTTTATAAAAAACAGCTCTTTTTTTAAATTCAAAGTTTTTGTAAACAAAGACCTGTTATAGGCTGTAAATTTTAGGAAACAGTTGCTTCATTTTATGCTTAATTTGCCCTAACTCTCCAATGGTACTGTACCTTTACTGTACTGTACAGCAGAACATTTAATTGTTGGTATTTCTTTCAATCGATTATGACCATAACACTGATTAATTGATTAACCGATTACTAAACTGAATGAAATAGTAAGCCAAAAATGGTCACCAGACAACATGTTTTCAGAAATGTTTAGGGTCTTTCTGGAGAGACTCACTTCAATAATTGAGAAAGTTCACCTCCAGCTAATGTCACTAGCTACTTGTGACAGATTGGTGTGTTTGTGTAAAAGTAGTTTCAGTTGGTCCATTTATTTCAACTTGCTGTTGCAAAATATTCTGTTCAGTTCAGTTTCAACCTGTAAATGGTAAAACACATACATTTTTTTCTATGGATTTAATGATTTAAATACAAATACTATCCAAAAAGTGATAACTTTTGAACACATGTATTAAAACCCCATTCCAACCATACTGTGTACAGTATATCCTTGAAAAGCATAACTACAAACAGTTCACCTTATTTTGTATAGCACTGCAAAACCAAGTCTGTCAAACTGTGGATCTAATTAGAGTTTCTTTCAAATAATGAATAAAATATATGAAGATCAATTTGCTTAGTAACTCAATATGCAATAGAGAGTGAGGCTGGACATTTAAAATATCTTGCAGACTTTGGGGTCTTGATCGCTTTAGGCTTCTTTGGGGCAAAATGTGGACCTAGAAAAATATGATCATTAGCTAGTAATCTGGCTTCTGTGTCTCTTTATAATTAGTTTAATATTTTGACACAACTCAAAAGTAGTTTTACACTAGCTGCACCGATACAGAACTTTGTGTTTTGTTTTTTGTGCTAGCTTTGGTCAGAGGTGTACAGTATGCTTGGTGCATGCATTTTAAGCAGGCTTAGAAACTTCTTGCTTTAATTGTGTGGTAAATAACGGCACCCCTGAGGGAACTCTTGGGCACCAATTGACCTGAGGCAGCAGTCCAGGCCGGATAACAATGTAGATTTCAGTGGACCGTTCACTATACTGCCACCAAATTACTCTGCTTCCTTTAGCATAATTACAGTGCACTTAAAACAGGAGGCTTTTTTATACTTTTTCAGAAACACTTAACCAAAAGTCTTGTTTTAATTTGGCCCATAGAAGGCAGTTTGCTGAGTTTTTACAGGAGAGGACATAAGGGTAAAAAAATCTCTTTGCCACCAGAAATTTGCATCTCTTTTAACTAAGTGAACAGTCTTTTACAGTATGTTATTACTGATATGAAGCAAGGTCAAGCACCATGTAAATCAGTAAAGCAGTCATGACTAATGCCTGAAAACAGCTGAATAAAAAAAGTGCTTGTTTTATGAGCGCCAGTGCAACCCTGACCTGTGACTTCTGTGCAAAGATGCTGCCAAAAAGAGAAGAAAATTTCTCCTCACGGAACAATAAAGTCTGACATTAAGACCGTCGGCTCACTTCCCGTGTCTTTTCTTCTCTGTTGTGGCTGCAGAAGAAGGATGTGCGGATGCTGCGCTTCATTCAGGAGGTGAACACCACCACGCGCTCCTGCGCCCTGTGGGACCTGGACGAGGACACCGAGTATATAGTCCACGTGCAGAGCATCAGTATGGGAGGCAGCAGCCCGCCCAGTGACCCAGTCCTCTTTAGAACACCCAAAGAGTCTGAGAAGCTGGCGTCACAGAGTCCAGGTAAGGGCCTACAAAACATAAACACTGTACATTAATGAAAATCCCATAGAGCCTTCCACATACATACAGTACCATTCATGCCCACCACAGCATCAAAGCCGGTGTACCTGGTGTAGCTGAAATAGCAGCCACTCACTAATGTTCCTGACCCACTCACTGACAGTACACACATATTGAATTTGGTTGCCATTTGCCATGCTTTTTTTTTTTTTTTTTTTTTTTTGTTTTAGTTTTTTGCAGAAATTGCACATTTATGCTAGAACACACTCACAGCTATGGTGTATACAGGGTTTATATAGTCATGAAAAACCTGGAAAACTTAGGGAATTTTTAAAAGGCATTTTCCGGGCCCTGGAAAAGTTTTGGAATTTTATATTTTGGTATGAAGTTTTGGAAAAGTTTTGGAAAATTTAAACAGTGAGAGTAACATTCAGCCACTACTATTTTTTGTTTGTTTGTTTGGTTTTGGTAATACTTTAAAACAGGACAGATGATTACTTTATATCTTTATTAGTTTAAAAAAAAAATATTCTGAACCAACTTAACCAAGCATAATTATCTTTTATTCATAGGTGTTTAGGCTATGAGTAAAATTTGTGGAATAATATATTTCTGTGTAAGGAGCCAAGTGACTAATTTAACAAATGAAACTGCAACAATAGTGTTTCTAATGTACCATTTTGGCTATTTTGTATAATATTTATTAATGTGTAAGTTATTTTAGGGTCTTGGAAATTTAGTCAAAAGTTTTGGAAAAGTCATGGAAAATTCTTGGTAAAAAAAGTGTATGAACCCTGTGTATACAAACAGTAACATCAATACGTATATATAAAAATTGAAGAAAAATTGTATTAATTCTGAACTACAAATCTTAAATGTATTATCTGAAAATTAAATCTTAAATTATGCTAATTCACATTTAGCATCCGCCATCCATCTTGACCCTCTACAATGAGATGGATTCTTTGATACCTGTTCATTTTTTACATCAGACCTATATTTAATTCCCCTGGCATTTTATTTTAGTAAATTCTGGTATCAAAAACGTATAGAATAGTAACATTGGAAAATGTTGTCTTTTTCTTTTTGTCTTTCAGATATGGTTTAGACCCTAAGAGAGTTTGCAGTTCTCTTGATGTGGTTTAAACAACACTTTTTTGAAGTATTCAGACAGACTATAGCTAAATTGGAGGCTGGTATGTTTATCATTTCCAGGTTGTGTTTCATTAGTCAAAGAACTTCATTCGCCAATCAGTGCTGTTTATCATATTTGTCTGTATGTATATTACCTGGTTCTGTTTTTCTATACCCAGTGATTGCTCTGCCTGAGCATAACTATAAAAGACATTTTCAGATACAATGTTACTGAGGAAAGGGTTGCCAGTGGTATAATAATATAACATCAGACATGAAGCTTTCTACCTGGCACTCTCTGGCCGAGACACTTCTGTAGGTCATAAAAAATTCAGAGGGATCAGGGCTGTGTGAGCTCTTGATTTTGCAGACAGAGTGAGGCCGGTATGCGGACAGACAGGCAGACAGGCAGACAGCAGTTAGGAGTGAAGCAGTGGGCCAGCGGATAATAATAGTGTCAAGGCTGATTAATACCTGCTTAAAGAGGGGAGGAGAGTTGTAATGGCAAGGCAATTTAATCAGACAGGTAACGAATGCTCCCATAAAACAACCATATAGGAAACTTCCATCAAAGTTGCAAAGATTCTGTTTCACAACTTGAACACTATATACCCATAGCATATGCAAATGAAGATTGTTAATTACCAGTGGTTCTCAATCTGTGGTACAATTACCGCTGGTTGTACTCTGGTTTTCTCTAGTGGTACTTTTGTGGCCTGACTTTTGGCCTAAACATTGTTATAGTTTAGCTTTAGTCCTGATTTTACACTGGGCTATCCCCAACCTTAGTATTAAATGTAGTATAGACACTAAGTTTAAAGTGATATTTATGTAGTAGTCTATACTAGAGGGGCCTACTGCAGTACATTGGATGTTATTTAAAGCAGAACTATGCAACTTTGTATGTTTCTTTGCTGTTTTGGTTGCATTTTTCTCTACAGATCTCTGCATCTAAGAAATAAAGCTATTGTTGGCTTGTTTTTATGGCTAACTTGGATGTATTAGTTTCTCACAGGACCTGAGGCACCAGGTCAGTGCTCCCATTCTTGCAAAGCAGGTTTTTTTCTGCCAAGATACGCTAAGGGGATGTACAGGGGGCTTTATTCACCCTTCAACAGTTTCTTTAGCCACCACACTAACTCCAAAACGGTTTAAAAGCTGGCTTTTTTAGAAGTTTTTCCTCACTGAGAAGGAGGGTCTAAGGACAGGGGATGTCCTGGGAATGTTTAGTTTAGTGTAGTTCTGGTTTATGTTTGGTTGTGTGTTTATGTTTGGTTGTGTGTTTATGTTTGGTTGTGTGTTTATGTTTGGTTGTGTGTTTATGTTTGATTGTGTGTTTATGTTTGATTGTGTGTTTATGTTTGGTTGTGTGTTTATGTTTGATTGTGTGTTTATGTTTGATTGTGTGTTTATGTTTGATTGTGTGTTTATGTTTGGTTGTGTGTTTATGTTTGGTTGTGTGTTTATGTTTGGTTGTGTGTTTATGTTTGGTTGTGTGTCTGTGAAGACTCTCACTCGTCCAGGGTAATTGCATTGCAACAAGAAGTTAAGAAAACAGTCATCTGGATTGGATTTTTAAAGTTGAAGACATTTCACCACTTATCCAAGAGGCTTTCTCAATTCTGAAATTGAACTGGTAAGAGAGCTGGTTTATATTCTCCTAGGAAGGGGGAGTTTTGACCTGAAACTAAATTCTATTGGTCAAGATGACCATTAATAGCCTGAGTGGTTTTGGGTCATTTGGAGTCCTTTGTCCTCAGCTGGAGTGAGAGTGGTTAACCCTCCCCAGCCTGGGCAGCTCCTACAGGTGTTAATGACCTGATGACCTAATGACCTAATGAATGAGTGAAACTGGTTTGTTTTGTTTGGGTTTCAGGAGACTGTTGTAGACAGAAGGAAGGTTGTATCTGAGCCCACCATTTCTGTTTAAAGAAGGTTTATCTTCTTTTTTTTTTTTTGACAAAGATCCTTTGTCAAAAAAAAAAAACTCCTCGCTCAAACCATCTTTTCTCTCTGGCTAAGATTTGGACCTCACTGTCCTCAAAGGAGTGGTTTGTGGCCTTCAGGTGGAGGTGTACTGCAGATTCTGGTCCACTGGAGTTGTTTACTCCATCCACTGCAGTGAGAACTGTAGAATAGAATTTAGTTTCAGGTCAAAACTCCTCCTTCCTAGGAGAATATAAACCAGCTCTCTTACGAGTTCAATTTCAGAATTGAGAAAGCCTCTTGGATAAGAGGTGAAACATCTTCAACTTTGAAAATCCAATCCAGATGACTGCTTTTTTACTTTTTGTCGCAATGTTTGGTTGTGTGTTTATTACTCTTTTTTTTTTTTTTTTATTTGAATGGGACAGCGTGTATTAATGAACGGCTAGTGCCGTAAATACATCGGATTATAGCTCAGAGCTCATTTCCATTCGTAGTACCCACTCACACTCACATTCACACTGGCTTCCTGGTGTTCCCCAGCGGTCTCCCATCCAGGTACTGACCAGGCCCTACCCTGCTTAGCTTCTGAGGTCTGACGGGATTTGGCATCCACAAGGCGGGCATCCGGCATTAGGGCTGGGACTTTAATACGTTAATCATGATTTATTAATTACAGAGAATTAACACGTTTAAAAAATGCACGCAATTAATCACACTTGTCTATGACAACATGGAACTTTTCTCAGTGACCTAGTTTCTGGCGCACAGTAACCAGGGCTGGACATCCACACGACCAAAACACCAAATCGGAGTGGATTTCAGCTGTGAACAGTTGGATAATGTGCCTACAGACTGCACCACAAGTAGCTGCGGAGTCAAGATCGGCCGCCTCCGTGCAACCAGCGTCACTTTTCTTTCACTTTCAAACGCACTGCTTCAAGTCGCCGCTCATCGTCTCTCTGATCGTTCTCACAGCTGAGTGACGCACACAGGAGACAGCAGTCCGTTTGGTTCAGACGCGAAGGACAGAAGGGACAGGTCCACGAGGAGGTCACAGGCAGAGCACAGGAGGAGAGACGAGAGAGAGGCATGCGTGTGTTACTACGTGAATGGGAGGTGGAGGTCGATGCACAAACGCTGATTACTGCCCTGTTTGTGTTAGTTTGAAATCAAGTTAAAATATGCCAGAACATACAAATAAGCTCCTACATTTTATTTCTGACATATAAATAATGCTATTTGATAAAAATTAGATTAATTAATTACAAAGCCTGTAATTAATTAGATACATTTTTTTAATTGAGTCCCACCACTAGTGTTTATGTTTGATTGTGTGTTTATGTGTGATTGTGTGTTTATGTTTGGTTATGTGTTTATGTGTGATTGTGTGTTTATGTTTAGTTATGTGACTAACTGTTTGTGAAGCCCTATGAGGCGACTGCTGTTGTGGTATTGGGTTATATTAATAAAAGTGAATCTAATTGAATTAATTCATGTAAAAAAGTTGCAGAGTGGTACTCATTTTGATGATTTCAAAATTCACTGGTATAGACCTTTTCTCATTTCACCAACAACACTGGTGTGTGCATTTGAGTGATGTAAGTTAAGCAGAAAGCATTAGGCAGTAGCTTTTGCGTCACCCACAAAAATGTACAAGTAGTGCATTAACAAGCAAATGGCAGCTGACCGGCTTCATGCATGCCTGGTTTGTGTACATTGTAACAGGTTATTGGTTTTATTTATTTTGACCACTACATAAGCTAAGGGCTACATAGTCATCATAGTCACTATGTTAAGCTGGACAACTAGTTACAAAACCATTGCAAATGAATGAGAAAGACGGCTACTTGTGTAATCCAAATATATTTACAATATATAGTTTTACATCATTCATGGAAGGGTCTATTAGAGTGTCAGTGTTATTGAAGTGTTAAACAAGTCCAGTTGTTTGGATGTATTGCTAAACTAATTTGGTGGTGATATGTCTTCATTAGCTGTCATCGCCGTGCCATTTTCACACACCATTTTTAATCAGTGTTTCCAGGACTGTAACTTTCCCTCCATTGATGTAGTTTGTAAGCTTGTGTGGTACCCGACTCGGGCTATGACTCATTCTGTTCAATAGCCCTAAAGGTTTCTTCAGAAAGCCAAGCCATCCCCATCCTGTCACAAAATCCCAGCTCTTAAATTTACTTCAGCCTATTTCATTTTCTCTTCTGTTACATTCTGTATAGGATGCCCACAAATTACACATATTTTTGACAGATATTGGCTCCAACTGTGGTCAAAGAGCTTTGGCCCAGCCTCAGGCAGGTCACATACAATTTGGTCGGCCTGTCTCCAGCGGACAGGAAGACAGTGTATCACAAACTGGATATGCAAGTGACATCAATCCTTGCTCTTAAACCGTGAACAGCGCTGATGTGTTTGGCTCATTTTTTTTTGCCATCATACTCAGCAAGTCTTTGAATTTCGCTTGTATTTCAACTGTAATGTTTATGTAAGAAAATCAACTGTACAACAACAAACTGTAAATAGACCCACACACATTTTAAACATTGTATTTCAACAAAGTATTTAATATTTAAAAAATGACACATTTTAGTTCAGAAAATCACATTGAGATAAGATACTTGTCACATGAAAACGATCCATGTTGCTTCTGCCTGCTACTTTAAACTCGGGTTGTGCAGTATAGTTGTCTACTGTTCCCAAGCTCCAGATTATAGAGCTATTTCACAAAAAATGGACTGTTCCTTTAAACATCCACTGCTTCAAACCAGCCATCCATAGATCACAACACAGTAATATTGATGGATTGTACAAAATAATAATGTCATT
The DNA here is from genome assembly GCA_020698575.1 of Bostrychus sinensis. Lineage (NCBI taxonomy): Eukaryota > Metazoa > Chordata > Actinopteri > Gobiiformes > Eleotridae > Bostrychus > Bostrychus sinensis. The sequence continues at coordinate 12,753,475 of CM036255.1, forward strand.
CCAATAAAAAAAGGAGGTGTGTGGTCTTGGCCTTTAAGCAATTTCTGCAAGAACATTAGCCAATGCAGAAGCCAATAATATGCCAACAGAAGGTTATACAAGCCTGCTTTACAATGCATCTTGAGTGATTGCAGTTGGCCAGGCTTTATGCAATGTGTGAACATGCAATGCATCCCAAATGTGTCCTATCAACAGCCCAGGGTTTTAAAAAAGGAGAGGGGTGCTTCGATTAGTAATACTAGAAGAGGACTGACAAAATAATTCAATTCTCTACTGGCTTTATATTGATCTGAAAAGCCCTTATCACTGTGTTGTTGATAAGTATTTAGCTTTTTTCATGTCCCTCTAAAGCTGCAGCTCCTGGCGTCGGACATGATAAAACTGCTGGAAGTGTTGCTGCAGTCGCTCCAGATAAGGTTAGCCTCTGCACTGAAGGAAGACAATGGGAGCTAGAAGCCCTCACACAGAGATTTTGTATGGCTAAATCGATTAGGGAGTAAATATTCTCTGCCTAGACAGTAAGGGGCACAAACGGAGGGGCCTATAAATGTCTTGATGAAATGTGTCTATGCCTATTTGATATTGCACTCTGCATTCTGATGACTCCATGAGTATGTCAGCAAGAAGCTAAGAATGATCCATTGTTCCCACTCTAATTCAATGACTGAAAATAAGCTTTACCACATGGCATATGGTTTATATAAAAAAGAATAATGATCAGTTTTTACTATTGCAGTCATACAATGCATAGATTTTTTTGACAACCTATTACAACAATAGCTAGGTGGGTGAAATATATTAGACAATTCCAAAGGAGTCTAGTGGCTATGCCTTGAAGGTTTATGACTGTTCTATGGCAAAATTGAGATTCTATAAGAAGTTTAGTGTTCACATTGTTATGGCTGCTAAATATATATAAAATTTAGTGCTGGGAATCGATAAAAAAAAATAAGGAAATCTGGCAAATCTGAAAAAAATGTATCGCGATTAATCGCATTATGACTTTACGTACAACCACAAAATTGTAAATTTAGAAAGTTTATTTTGAATTAACCTTTTCATACTTTACTGTAAACTTGTGCAATGCAAACAAAACTTTCAAAGAAAATAAATTAATAGTCTTTTTGAGACCTGTAACCTGTCTTCATTGACAAAGCTTGCCTATGTAGCGAACATATATAAAAATATATACACTGAACTAAGACAAAGGTTAAGCGTAATAACTCCGCATTGGTACCAGTTAGCCTTGCGCTAACGTGCAGATTAAAACACCTAAACTAATGTCTTAAGAGGGAAGGATTGACCAGGATTGACTGACAGGATTGTAATAGATAAAAATCACCAAACTCAACTTAATTTAGATTAAGTATAATGTTTATTTACACAATAAGGCAGAATAGTGTACTAAGGCACAGGTAAATATTGAAGGGAATGTAATTTTGAACAGAACCGTTATGCAGAATTACTGGATAAATTAATGATGAATTGCAGTGGAGTAAGTTATAAGTTGACTTATTAAATTATTGGAAATTTAGGAATCAGGGAATAGACTCTGAGACTATAAGCGCCAAGTCTGTCACATCCACAACACTGGTCTACCGTACTTCAGAGCAGGAGGGGAAGGGCGGTGTCGACAGCCAGCATCCGGGTTCAGCCAGGGGCTCGGATGTTGATCCTTCCTCTATCCGCGGGGTGTAGCAGGGCTGGTGTTCCTGGCTCCAAACAGCGGTTCGTGGTGTGTCCTCCAAGCTCAACAGCCAGTCGCCAGGTGTCGGTTATGTTGAACAGCGAGCGTGATGCCGCTCAGGGAGAGTTTAGCTGTTGTCAGCATAAGGCAGCGTCAAAGTCTCAGAGTATGGCAAATGTCCCTTTGAATGCCATATGAAAAATTCACTAAAAATCCTTTCACAGCGATTCAAAGTATAACTTCTTAAAATAGCTGCTTTGGTCAAGGCAGTGATTGTTAAAGATGGCGGATGTTGCACGGCGCGAGGCACAGACCGACACTGATCAAAACTGCGCAAGTCTGGCTCATCTCGAACGCGACTGATGGATGGAAACGGAAATGTGTTGTCTTCTACGCTCGCGCGGTGCATTTCTGCCCGGCTGGAAGACCCGTGGCATTTTGCTGCCTCTGTCAGTGTCGTCGTAATATTTTTGTTGTGATCAAATTAATCGATGCGTCAATTGAAATTAACATGATTAAATCAATAAATTAACGAGATAATTTTCCCAGCCCTAATAAAATTTCCATTAAAGGGCCTCTATTATGCTTTTGTATGTCTTTTAAATTAATTTAGGACACATCTAGATCAGCATCTTATGTTTTGTTGGTCAGAAAATGCAATAATTACTGAAAAAAAACTTATGTGAAGAAATTCATCATGAGAAACGCTCAGATTAGGTCCCTGTCACTTTAAGAGCCCTCCCTCCCCACTGCCCTGCCTGCTGTCATGCCCCTTCAGCACTTCGAAGCCTGTGGAGTTCACATGATTTGTTTGGTTGTTGCGGGGGAGGTGTGAGCTGTAGCAGTGCTCCCTGAACAGGGAGGGGGGAAGAGGCACAGTGAGAGACTGGTAAAATGAGCCATTTTGGCCTCTCACAAACTCAGTGTAAGAGAATAGGGCATTACTCAAACATGCATGAATGAATCAAAAACACTATTCCAGGTTTTTGATGAGGACACAGCATAATTACTTGGTAGAAAGCTCAGAAAAGTCGATTTTGCATAATATAGGCCCTTTAAACAAAATTTGCTTGAAGAAATTGCATGATTTTGTTTGACCACTTAGATATTCTTAAAGAGCTAAGACTTGTAACAGTAACAGTATGTGTTAATATCCACAGGGTGTAGTAGAACTGATATGAATTTCTTACATACTAACCTGAAACTAAGGTCTGTCACTGAGTTAAATGTATTAGACCAGCCTTTCCCAAACTCAGGAACATCATGGCCCCCTTAAAAAGTCAGACAATCCTCCACTGACCCCCAACAATGAAATTTCACTATATTCAAAAGTCTATGCTAAGTCATGTTCCCCATAGATTTCTATAAAAACATTACAAAAAACACAAGACTGTTGGGTAAAAATTGCTTAATTAAGTAATATTTTTAAATAAATACTTCATTGTAATTCATTTTAAATTCAAATTATTGTTATATACTTGTAGACAACCTCTGCAGTACCTCACCAGGGGGCCTCAGACCCCACTTTGGGAACCACTATATTAGACATGATGAGTCTAGTGGAAGCCATGCTTGAAGTTATTGACCTTCAAGGCCATAGCATTTTGTGGTCATAATGTTATGGCTGTTCGATGAAAATTAAAATTAGTTGCCATACTATGCTGTATGTAATTGTTACTTTGTTTTGGAGAAACTGGATTATAAAGTTTAACCACTAAGACTTTATGATAGTAATAAATTGTCATCCACATGGCTTGTTGGCTACTACAGATCTTGTTCATTTTAACTATTGCACTCCCTTTTATAAGGCATGATGCATTAAGTTGCTAAGGTTTTACAGTGGTACTACTTATATAGAATCAAACTGGAGGCCCATATTACATTTGGTGGTCAGAATGTTAAGACAATATAGACCAGTGGTTCCCAACATTTTTGGTCTGGTGTACTCCCCAGGACATTAGTTTGGGTTTGGACCTGCCATAGTCCTGGTTTAGACCTGGCATAGTTCTGGTAGTCTAAGCCGAGTTCTGCTTAAGACCTGTTTAGTCCTGGTTTGACCTGGTTTAGACCTAATTTATTCCTGGTTTAGTCCTGTTTTTTCATGGTTTAGTTCTGTTTTAGACATGGTTTAGACCTCACTTTAGATACGGTTTAGTCCTGGTTTAGACCTAGTTTGTTCCTGGTTTAGTCCTGGTTTTAGATCTGGTTTAGTCCTGGTTAAACCCTGTTTTTTGTGGTTTAGTTCTGGTTTTAGCTCTGGTTTTAGTCCTTGTTTAGTCCCTGTTGTGTCTTTTTTTAGTATTGCATTTTTCTGTTAATCTCTGTTTTAGTCTTCAGTCCCGGGTTAGTCCAGACTTAGGTTCATTTTAGTCTTTGACAGCAAAACATGTCCTGAAAAGGTCCTGTAAATAATTCCAAGTACCCCTTGCAATGTGCTCACATACCCCTAGGGGTCCCCGTACCCCTAGTTGCGAAACACTGGCATAGACTACTGTATGGTATAGACATTGTCCTTGAAGAAGTTTAACAGCTAAGTATTCTTAAGCCACTTTTCTCTATATAGTGCAGGACAAAAAGTATCTCTAGCCATTTTGTCCACTGTGAAGTATAGAGGCACGATGCAGACATTACAGAAGTGATCCGCTGGCTGTTGAAACCTTTAACCCTGTGATTGGTGTGATGCTGCGGTGCCAGAGAGCTGTCAGTGAGTGATGGGGATCTAGCTGCCCGTGTCTCCTGAGCACCGCTCTCACTTAGCCGTAATTACAGGCCGGCCAGAGTCTGCCCCTGTCTGATGGTGTGTTGTGTGTGCCCCTGCAGGTGAAGAGGAGTTCGCTCACGCCGCACAGCTCCGGGCCGGGGAACTCATCATCATCGTGGTGGTGCTCGTCATGTGGGCAGGTATTCCTCCTCAACAAAGCACATTTATCACTGGACACAGTATAACAAGCAGAGTGTACGGGGGCAGAGCTTGAGCCCGAGGTCCCATTAGGAGGCATGCACACACTCTAGTGGTGGAGTCATTTCTCAATGCCCTGCAGTGGTTTGGGATGAGCCTAATTTGACCAGGATTTCAGACAGTGGATGGTAGAGTATTACAACAGTTTGGAAAAAGAATGCCATGAAGTGCAGCATGATACTGTATGTAGTTATCTAAAATTAGAAGACCATTTTATTTCTTACTGAGTCGAGACCAAAAACCAAGGTAGTCCAAGACCAGGCTGGAACCAAACCCTGTGAACTAACACTGAATAAAGTGGAAAAGTAAAACAGTGGTTTAAATACAGATATGATTATTTTAATGCAACAGACTCTACAAGCAAACAGAAAGAGATAATTTTCAGGGTTCCCATAATGCGGAAAACTAATTACTCCAAAATTATGAAGAATATAACTTTATCATAATGTTTAGAAATAAAAGTCTTAGACCACTACATCTGAGACAAGACCAAGTAAGATTCAGTTTGAGACCAAAACTGAGTAAACCTGCAGCCGAGACCAGGGCAAGATCAAGACCATAAAAAAAAATGGTCTCTAGATGTTACAGCAGATTTTGACTGAATATTATAATATTATGCATAAGCTATCAAACTTTGAACTGTGTAGAGATAACGCCACATTATACAGGAGAATATAATTGCATATGCATTTGCACACCTCTTCTCCACTACACCTCAACTATACTTTACCAAATTCTTCCTTATATCTCACAAGCACATATTTTTCTCTCAGCTTCATAACACGGAAAGATGGTTCCTAATCAGTTCTCCTAGACCCAGCATTATCTGCAGGATCTAGTTGCTCTGCATTATCTATCGAGCATTTCTTCACGGACAAACTTGTGTTTATGATACTCTACTTCACACTTATGAGTTGCATTTATTGCTAATGAACTGTCAGTGAATTGTATGTGACATAAATTATAAATTCAAATTCTTTATTAACTCAAAATTCTATAAATCCTTTTGAAAGTAAAGCCTGAATGTTGCTGTGTCTAGTCTGTCACAGTAGACATGTAAGGGTGAATAGTAAACTCAAAAGTCAGAAGTTCATTCAAGCATGTAAGACAGGCCCATTATGAACCATGAAACAAGATGGCCAGCGGCATACATCAGTATTTTTTATGCTTTGTTGCATTAATTTCCTAAACTACTTGAAATCTGCTCAAAATTATCAAACAATAAATCATTTTCTGGATTTCAACTTTTGCCAGTTTAATTATATGAATTTTATAAAATGTATTACAAAAACAAAACAAAACACAAAACCGTAATTATTTTCCAAATAATAAATAGTAGAGGGATGGATCTTTGGTGGTGATTAGAGCCTTGGCTGTGTCAAAGATGAGCAGCAAAATTGATTTTACTGCATTAGTATTTTTTGTGTAGTGGCAGATGCTTTCTTTCCGAATCTTGGTATCAATAAATGTCCCCATTGACTTCCATTAAAAGCATTTTTTTTTTTTTAAATCCCACGGGCATTGCAGTATAAAAATAATAATTCTGCAATGTCAGCATTTCATTTTGAAAAAAGGTAGTGATATTAGATTTTTTCACAATATTTTATTGGATTCAATAATTTTCTCATTGTAGGAAGAGGCATGAAATTCTTGTATTTTTTCCATACAACATAATGGTTGAGACTTGGCTTCCATCACAAAACAAATTTTGTATCTCACTGCCATTACAGGCAAAAATCACTCAATCTGAAATGTCAGCATTTCAATTAGAAGAAACATTTTGAAATCAGACATTTTTACTGTTTTTCATCAGATTCAACCTCTTTCCTATTGTAGGCAGATGCATAAAATCCGTGTATTGTCATATTATATTATAGAGCCATGTGATATACATTTTTTGTATAAAGAATCAGACTCAGATGGCAGTAAAACACTTGCATATATGTAACCTTTAACTTGCCAAATGTATCATACATAAATAGTTCTTTGACGATGCAGTAAACATATGGGATAGCTGCATACTAAACCCCCGCTGTGCACAACTCACAGCCATATGGTATGAAGACTGTCAAAAGTCAACTGAAGATTACTGGGAATAGTGTTTTCTTTTGCCTCTTTAGCACAGTTTCCCAGATACAGACATGCAAATCTACCATCCTCCTAACCCACTTACAAAGCCTAATGAGATACAAATATGGCCTGAATACTGTATATAGCATACACATACTATAATAGCGCCTACATATCCCATGCCAATTACCCAGGCGGAGATGGGGCAAAGAGAACAGTTCAAATAAAAGTTGCAGTGGAAGTAAAAAGACCGAGTTTGTTTGGAACTAGAAAAAAAAAATGATGGAAAGAAAACCTGGTGTGAAGGAGTTGAATTGAGTTCTTGAGCTTTTAATTGAGCCTGTGGGGCATGCTGAGGGGAAATCACAGCCAGAAATCCCATCATGCCCTTTGGTATCTCTGTGATCACATGACACAAACAGAAACGCTGTGCTGAGGCGTGTTTGGACAGATTTTGCCACTTCTCTCTGCACTCGCCCCATACATCATCAGTTATTCTCTTTTTTTACATAGCCAACTTTCTGTCTCTTGCAGCATCTCCTCCAGCTGTTGTCACACAGATATCTCAGCATCTCATATTTTTATTTGCCTTTAATTCCCAGCTCACATCACTCTGCCATCAGATAAGTGGAAAAGCAATGCCCGATGTAGGCTTCATACAGACTAATGCTTCTCAATGGTAAATGCATAATGTTTGATTCTTTGCACTGCATTCTCAAAACAATAACACAGACTCCATGTGCTGCCATTTAATTAGAACAATATATTTATCTTCACAACAGTTTATTCCCTTATTTGAACTAGGGCTATATTGCAGATCAGTTGTTCCAAATCAGCAATATTGGCAACTGCAATATCTGTATTGTATCCAGACTCAAAACTTTATACCAGCTTTTGTCTAAATTAAGCCCTAATTTAGATAATTTTGTACTGGTTTATGTCTGGTTTCTTTTTCTCAAATCTAATATTGCAAGTCAAATTATTATTGTAACATTCATAATAGTCTTCTCCTTCTTCTTTTCTTTCCCCACAGCAAATCATCTGCCTCTTAGCATGCAGTCAGTGATATGCATATTAATTTGGCATAGGTGTGGTGGATGCCCTTCACTGATGCACCCCTCTCTGTTTATCCAGGCTTGGGACCTGCTCAAAAAAAAAACAGTTTTCAGTGTATCATGGTCGTACAAAGTAAAACATTCATGTTTAGTGGTTGAGTTAAAATGTCCTCAAAAATGTATAGAAGAGTTAAAGAAAGAAGGTACCATCTAACCCTCTATGTGCTGTGTCCCAGGGGTGATTGCCCTGTTCTGCCGTCAGTATGACATCATCAAAGACAATGAGCCCAACAACAACAAGGACAAAGCCAAGAACTCCTCAGAGTGCAGTACTCCGGAGCACCCACAGGGGGGGCTATTGCGGAGCAACGTCTGAAACCAGCCCCGCATCGCCTTCTGCAATAACCAACTCTTCCAACCTCAGGAAAGGTAAGGAGCGCGACCACTATGATTTGCCTATTACGAAGACAATTTACTTTTTATTCCACACAGTCCTATTTTACTGTTTAGATCCCATGTTTTATTCAGAAGCTTGCTTTAGCATTAATGAAAGTACAGAGAATCTAAAATTTGACAGTGATATTTTTGTTCAATAACATGAAGAAGCATGGCAGCAAAGGAGTTGAGATTAACCTTTTTTTCTTGGTGTATGGATTCAGAAAATAGTTTTGTTTACATTGGAGAGCAGTATGTCAATAGAAAGATGAAATAACATACAATATACTGACTTGCTGTGTTTCTTAGTGCTAGGGCAAAAATAAAATTAGCTTTTATTGTAAAATGCCATAACTGCCTGTGTCCCACTTCGGAGGCTAAACAGCTTCTTACATTACTAAACAATTAAGAATACTGGATATTAGATTATCAAGCCCTGACATTTTTACAACTGGTGCTTTGACTGAGCAGCATTTCAAGGTTCAATCTCAGTGCAGCGAGCTGTTTGCTGAACCTCATATTCACTAGGGTCTCCTCAGCTCACGAAATTCTTTTTGGCAATTTTCTATTAACTACTTGGGAGAGGAGAATCTAAACTTCTAAAGTGTCCATGGTGGTTTGCCAATCTCTCACATAGTTCCATCTTCCTTGTCCGTAGGTGCAGCCATAAAGATCATGCTGTTACCTTTATTGCTAAGAATATATGCTGTAGTGTAGAATAAACTATACCCCATGCTGTCTCAGTATATTGCTAACATTACTTTTATTTCTTTTTCCAGATCCTGAGACCAACAGAAAGCCATCACCAAACCACCATTGTACTGAAGAAGTGCTACACCATCGCAGGAACTATGCTCGACACGATGACGAACTCTTTTAAAAAGCAGACTTCAGCAACGTACTCCGAAAGTGAACCGTCAAGGACAAATTCACTTTGCTGCGACCAAAACTGGACTGTATCCTACTTTTAAGTGAACAGATGAGACTGACACAACATATATCTTGAAATAGCTGTTTTGAACGTCAACAGTGGGACGCCATTTCCTCGGGACAAGGTCAAACATGGCGGTTATCCATCACCACTGGCACTGACGGAGAGGATCATCACACATCAACGGCTGAGTGATTTTTTTTGTCAGGTTTGTATCACAAGATGAAAAAAATCTAGGTTGGCAGACAACAATAGTCCGGTCCTCTTTTGTCTTGGTATGACTCAGTGCCCGACCAAGGACTTTCCTTTCGTTCTGTCTTTAATATACTTCTTTGAGTAGCAGCTCACCCTTCACTTGTCTGTCTGTCTCTCTGTCTTTCTGATAAGCACATAGCTGTCTGGTGCTCCTCTTTTTGTGATGGCTTGAAATTATGAGTAGGTATGTTATTCTGTTATAGGGTGGAAATACATGTTACATTCACCACTGCCCTTCACAGTTACAGTGTTTCATTATTTTAATACATTCAAATAAGTCAAATTTTACCAGTTTAAATATTGTCAAAATAACTTTCCCTAAGCTGCCAGAGGTTCAGAATGTATGTACTGTGGATGTAAAATATTTTCCATATATTATGCTGGTTTAAGGCATGGTCTCAGCCAGGCAGACCCAATATGGTCATCCCCCTGCCCCCTAATTGTAACTGACCAATTATAATCATTTATGCCATCTTTAATTTCCCAAACATGTGTTTTCATTCACATAAATACCACTGGACTTTTACAGTAGCTCATAAATGTCACATAAACAGCAGATGTTACCAGTTTTTGCTGTAAAAACAAAGCCACAGCAAAGGACAACAATTCATATCTACCCCGTTCCCCTCCTAATGAAGTAGATCTGGAACCCCTTCCATTCCAACATATTTTTACATTTTTCAAATTATGCTGGTTCAAAGGTAGTTTATTTTTAGCATGTCAGTACTGCCCTGTTTTCTGATTGGTCGTGTATCTATTCAGTTGCATTCAAAGGTAGCTTAGTCTGTGTTTGTATTACTCCCTGGAAACAAGCTTGAATCAACAAAGACTAATTGTTTGTATAGAATAGAAAAAAAAATAAGAGGGATGGCTAAGTTGTCTCATCTTTGTGCAAGATATTTGTCTCTCCTTATACCAACCGTCTTAATGACATGACCGCAACATCATCTAAAAGTCAACTCCAATATTGAACTTTTGAATGACTGGCATGTCTGACAAATGCTAAACCCAAGCTCAGACAGAGTGCATTGTTCATATCTGCATATTCAGCACCATATGCTGTGTGTGGGCTGCTGCAGGATGTGCAGGGAATAAGGATGGAAGCTCTTAATGAAGTGAAGTCACTGGGAAAAGTTTGGCTCTGTTTCCAGGCTGTTTTTCATCAGCAGGATGCAGACTGTAGATGATGCACCCAGCTGTGTGGATGCAGTATTAGAATATGTAAACCATTTCTTTCTGTAGGCGCGTAGAAACTGCAGTCATTCTCATCATATTGATTGGAATGCAATGATATCTAAGCAGATGTTGTCACAGAACAGTGGACTTCAGATGAGATCGCCCAAACTGTTGAATTATGTAGAAGCCGAACAAAGTAGGTCCAGCACCCAGCAGTCAGTGTATGTTAAACCTATTCACATTGGGTTTATTGAATAATTTACAAAGCCATGTCTATATTTGGTACTTGGGTCAAGCTGTTAATTTGGGTTTATTTATGGATGACTAGACATATCAAAGGTTAAGTGCAGTGCATGGCCTGAGAGAAATGAGTTTGTCACTTTATATAAGCAGTGATTATGATTATATTATGACCTTGAATTTAATTTAGCCTCATTATCTTTTCGCCAACTAGTGAAATTTTGTAAGATTAATGACTTCTGTTGTACCAAATTAATATCAGAAGCTTTATGCATAAGTGTAAGAAATCCACAATCTCCTACCATGTAGTGATTCACATATTGATTTGGCATAGATTTTATACTGAATGCAACCCTCTATTTATCCATTATTTAAAAAAAAAAACAAAAAAAAAAAAACAAATAAACCCAGAATACTGATATTAGTAGTGCTGTTTTCACCAACAAATGATAGACCAGTATCATCAGTATTTATGCCCCTTCACTCATTTAATCAGCAGTTTTATGTGGTGCACCAAAAGGCATCTTCAGAGGAGATGAAGGCTCATTATCTTCTTTTGGGGCTTCCTATTCAATTATGATGTGTTATTTAAATAATTGCAAATATATTGGGCCTCAGCCTCTGGATACTCAGCGGATGAGTTCACTAAAAAGTCACACAAAACACTGTAAAGCTGAAGTCAGCAGAGTTGCAGTCATATTAGAGATAATGAGTGAACGTCTGAACGCCTCGCTGGTTGAGATGACTGCAAATCAGCACACACGCAGAACACATACAAAGTGGGATTTAAATATTGCTCACAAATTGAAGTAGTGCTGTGTGCTGGAGAGAGAGAGTCATTACTTCCTCATCTCAGTTATCTTCTCCTGCAAAGCCTTCTTCTCATGGCCATTTTTCAGGCTCTTTTTCATCAGCGCCTATCCATCCCACTCTTATCATCCAGTTTCATCAGCTTTTATTACACTATTTATAACTATTGAGCTTGTTCTTATACACTATGGCAGTGTTTGGTCTATATCCCATCTTGTCTTATGATGCTGAAGACATCCCTCAGGTGTTGAATCTCATACTACATTTATAAATGGCAGTAATAGAAAATAACTTGTTATATTTAGACCAGAAAAACATGTATTGTGAAACCTAATTATCTCTATTTCTGAGAATACATGGAAAATTGCTTTCTACTATTCTTATTTTAGTTCAGCTGATGTTCATGCCAAAACTTTTGTCAATTATGTTATGGTCTGTTATTTTTGTAACATTTCTTTGTGTATTTTTCATACACTCTTTACTAGCCCTGCTGGTAATTCATAATTGAATGTACAATTTTACATTTGTCTGTATACATAATCAGTCTGACTCTCAATGAAATTCAATAGACATATAACCAATTATGGAGGCAGTACTGTCGTACAGAAAACTGAAAAGCATACAATTGATCTGAGAGACAAACAATTACATAAACCCACTCCATTTAAAATTAACAGTTAGGGTTGGTTAAGAAGGATTGAATTAGGTGGAAATAAGTGTGAATAGGAAAGATTCCAGACCCACTTCACTGAATGAATGCAGCTGTGGTGGCACAGTGGCTTAGTGGCCACTTCTAGCGCCTCACAGCTAGAAGGTCCCGGGTCCAGTTTCCAGACTGTGTGGGAGCTTTCTGTGAGGAGTTTGCATGTTCTCCCTGTGTCTGGATGGGTTTCCCCCATCAACCTCAAAACATGCACAATATGCTAATCCTCCAGGTGGATACTCCTGCCGAGGATCCTGGCTCAAGATTTCGAGCAGCTGCCCACTGCTCCTGACAGGTTGCTCCAGCGGCATTGAAGTATGAGTCAAATGCAGAGAACAAATTTCCCTACAGGAACAATAAAGTCAATTTAATATATAATAATCTATATAATCTTTCAAAAATCAAATATCAGCTCTTGCTATAGTTGGGAATGTTTGGCCTGTTAAGTCCAATGCATCTTTTGATAGTTAACACAATGGTCCTACTGTTATAATATTTCTATTCTGGCCTTGGCAGAAGAGAATGGTGACATGCATAATTTTCTCATTTTAATCACTGTCTTGCAAACTCTTACTTTGTCGTCCATTTTTAAAATCCTTATCTGCCTTTCTCAGTCCTCCTTTATCTCCATCCTCTCTCTTTTCAATCATACTTACATTTAGACTTCCCCTCTTTCTCTCCATTGGGTTCTTATATAACAAAGTGCCCCCAGCTTCCCTATACCATGGACCTCATTATGGCTATATCCACGGCACTGTGTCCACACTGAGATTTTCTGTTCACATAATCTGGGCTGGATGGACTCTTTACCTACGAGACCACATAGACAAGAGAAAGAATCAATGGAAAAGAAATGAGAGATAGGATCAATAATGAAAAAGATGCAATTTTCACTGGATTAATAAGCACATGTTTGGGAGCCACTAAATTGGAAAACATTTATGGAGACAATATTTCAGTCCCCGATCGAATAATGTGGGGATTTGGAGTTTTATATTTGTGGTAATTGGTTAGATGACTCATACTGCTGTTTGTTGCAATGGTAAATGATGGACAAATACAGCCAGGAACTTTTGTGGTTAGTAATTCAAGGTCATGAACAAATTGTGAAGTTTAATTTCCAACAAAATCTCCATTGGATGTTATCAATTCACTGCCATTTCCAGTTGATCTTAGTTGGCCAATTTCTGATGGTCCATTTTTATCCCTTACAGAACCAAAGCTCCTTTATTTTTACATTTTATTTTATCTTACACATGTATTTTACCTTACACACAGTGGCATAATTTGAGGGGCCCCAGTACAGGTTTTCAAAATGGGCCCCAAAATTATGATGCTCATTCAGTACCTTGGGTTTATGCATTAAGGCTCTAATTTAATAAACATAGCTGTCAACTGTTTTAACAGGAGTTTGGAGCAAAAGATATGTATATACAGGATATTGGTCTTCCTATAGTAATGAGTTGACATTAAATAGGAGTTAAAGTCAAGTTAAAGATAAAAGTCTGTTTTGTAACAGACTTATGTGTTGGCTGTTGGTAATATTTGAAATTCAGACTTGCTCAAAGATGCTCAAGGGCCCCCTAAACATCCTGGGCCTTAGGGTTGCACTGGCTGCACTGCCTGATGTTACGCCCCACATGTATTTTACAATTTGATGTAATTAGACCCAGTGTACTTTGAGATGTCCTCCAACCTGCTTCATCCTCAGAGCTGCACAGAACCATAGTGGTTATACCTCCAGCCACAAGAGGGTTAGTAAAGGAAAATGTTAAAATTTGGATTTGGAGTGGATTCTTTACCATTATAAGATATAGTTGTGGCTCAATGAATAGAGCATTTACTTCTAAACTAGAAGATTATCTGAGCCCAGATCTCAGCACTATGTTAGAGATTGCGAGATTGAGCTAATGCCTTAGTGGAGGTAGTGGCTCTATAACAGAGGATTGCACAGCATTTATTATATTTGCCATTACTTGGATAGAGAGTGTATGAAAAGAAATAACGATGGAAAATTATATACATACAGTGCATAAAAAACATTGCCTGGCACACTGTTTAAAGAAATCTGTAAGAAAATGAGCATCTGTTATGAGAGAAATTTCTTTTATGTGAGGAGAATGCGTAATTAGGTATTTTATGGCTAAAAGTTGGAGGAAATGAAGGAAAAACAAATACCTGTGATTTTGAAACACTATCAAAGTGCGGGGAGTGACTGAAGTAGAGCATTGTGGGTATAGTCGGTGCAGGCTGGAGGAACAGGTGTGTGCTCCAAAGTGGTAATGAAGCTTTTGAAGGGGAGCGTGGCTGGAAGCAGCTCGGTGTGCACAGATGGCCCAGGTGATAGCTGTGAAACACTACAGTCAGCACATCCACAATTTTTTTTTTTTTTAAACCGGCCCACATCCATCCAGCTGGCTCTTAAGACTTTACTATTATGAGCAAAGGAAAGGAAGCAAACTAGAATGAGGCTATATGCACAGATGTTCAAGGCAGTAAAACGACTTTTATAAGGCGGCATAAGAATGGACTTCCTGTGCTGCATTCTCCTTGAAATGCAATTTAAGGCAGACTGGTAATGTCTTATATGTGACATAGCGTTCAATCCATTTGGACCAAAGTTTTCAAGCGACAGTAGCTTTTGTGAGTTCATTTAGAGAAATATCAGTGGAAGTTTTCTTTCACAATGGCTCATAAATGTCACATAAACAACAGCGGATATTGCCAGTCACTGCCATTTGCTGTAAAAAGCAGAGCCAAAGCAAAGGACGCTGGCTTATATCAGTCATTCCAACAAATGTTTTTTTTAGTTTCAGACATCTTTCTTGGTTTGCTTGGCCTGCCAGACACATTCTTAGTGAACCTATTTCTACCTAAATCAATGTTATCTGACCTGAAAAAAGTGGCAGGTTTTAAGCAATGTTGACTAGTTGTATGTTTTTATCATTTAAGAGTCTTTTGTGTGTCCACTTAACTCTGATATGCCTATCCATTTACCTTCTGAGGCAGTCTCATATGTGTCTGTGACCACACTAATTCTACTAAACTAAAAAATATGTGGGATAATAATAATGTGATAGCTGGCCAGGCCATTTCTAAGTCACTTTAATGTAACTAACCCCCCCAAAATTTCCCATTCAAACTTGTTTGCATCTGATTCACAACTGTTTCCCTAAAATGTGATTGACTACGCAATTCTTTGTTTACCTGGGTGTAATGTTTTTTAAAATATATTGGTGAGTGCCCAATGCGTTGATAATTCTTCAAAATTATAATAAAAAAACATCTCTGTTAATTAGTAGGAAGACATTTTATAAAAAAAAAAATATTGTAAATGCTAATTCTCCTGGATTTTTCAGTGAAACTCATTAAAAATTAAATCCACAATATTCTGCAATATTTCAAAAAATATATATTAAAGACTGATTAATTTTACTATATATATTAATGTTCAAAATAAAAACATAAAAAATTAAAAATGTATAACAAATTTAAAACAAACAAATTTAAAATAATTGTAATAATTCCCCATTGACTCTATTAACCCTAAAAAAAACATAACAAAATATAATATTCCAATATTTTCTTTAACAGCTTTACCTCCTTTTCATCACTTGAACTTGTCTTTCATAAGTTTCAGTACATTAGTATAAAAAGATGGGTTTTTTTTTTGGAAATATGTTTTTAAATAATTCCAAGTAACTCCTTGCAAAGTCCTCACATACCCCTAGATGTCCCTATACCCCTGGTTGGGAAACACTGTGTTAACAGTATGTCTCAAGAATGTCTCAAATTATAACCCTATAAGCCCTCATTCCTTTGCCAAACCCATTCAATTTCATAGAGAAATGAAATGGGTTTTAAACCTCTCCCAAAACAAAACTATTCTAATGGTCAATCATATACAGTACATGTCTTAAAATTGTCTTCATGCAAAATGCTTTCTTTCTCCGATTGGTTGTATAAGATTGTATTTAATCAGTTTTTTTCTCCCTTCAATTTCTCTGGTATCGACAGGGACCAGACTAATTTCTTGTATATTTGAGTAAGAATTGCTGCCAAGTCTATATGTCCCTATAAATAATGCATGTAGCGTAAACAACTCAAAATCATTACTCAGACTTTGTCAATCACAGTGCCATTTTTACTTTATGACTGTATTAATATTGCATGAAATGATCCAAACCAGCTTTAGCCACACGTAGCACATCCTCAAATCAAACCAGCCGGCCACGCACCAGCTCTCATGCCCCAAAATCGAGCCAGTGTGTGGGGAAAGGGGACATAAGGCTGGTCCTGTATGCAGACAGAATGGGGAGACAGGGGGGGGCGGGGGGCTGCAGCGGGGTCCATTCACCAGCTGCTCAAAGTGAACACTCGATGTGCCGTGCGTGGATAGGATAGGACACCACAGTGAGGCGCAGAGACATTAGGACAGACAGAGGGAGGGACAGACCGGGGCCGGTGAGTCAGAGCAGCACTGGGAGTCATAACTGGAGTGACAGACAGACATTATTATACACTCACTGGACGTCATAGTGTCAAAATGTTCAACTTCAGGTTTTTTTATAGCCACATGAGAGGACATTAGGATCTAGGATCTAGATTTGACCTGCACAATCTGAGAAAAGGTCTCAACTTTTTTGAATACTGTGATTTGACATATCGTCCTCTTAGAATCATAGGCTTCTATTTGAGTTCTGAGTAGTTTTGAGATATTTAGGTTTAAAGATTTGACCATAAAAATAGCAAAACTGAAACTGAAAAACATTGCTTTAATATATGGGAGTTAAAGAGAGAGTAAATATACAGTTACTTTTGTGAACTGGTCTTTTACAGCTAGAACTTTCTAATTCCGAGAACCCAAAATTCAGTTGGAAAGGTTCTATCTTACAAAACACACAAAAATCAATAAGTTTCATTTTAGCAGTAAACTTATTTTTATAATTTAACTGTTTTTAAGACTGCATCACACATTTGAAAGTAAAATGTAGTACACTGTGACAATATTTAGACTTGTTGGCATGTAACCAATAGCTCTATATTTTAATGTTTAACAAATTATACTTTTATACTTTTCTTTAAAAATAGAGTACACTTTTTTATATTTTCAGCTCTCATTCTCCAGACCGATAAAACTAACTAGCCTTTATTGGTGTCTGTTCTAAAGTTAAATTAACCTTTCCAAAACAAGGTTTGATTTGTTTTTGTTTTTTTTTTGTTTTTTTTAAATGGATAAAACTGTGAAAAACGAGTAGATAAGGTATCCAGGAACAAAAATGTCAGATAGAACCCTATAATTCTAAGGGGACAATTTGTAAACTTCCCATTAATATAGCAAAAATAAATACATAGCTTTAACAAATATATAACTTCCAATAATCAAAGTTACATCAGGATTAATCAAGAACGTAAGAGTTTGTCTTTTAGATGCCCAAAAGTTGATTTTGAAGCCTCTGATTAGAGAAATACGTTGAACAAACATAAAAATGTGTATTTGCAATATATCGCGCAGCGCCAATCAACTCATTATAGAAATGAACAAGCATGCAGTAATTTACAATACAAAATTTACAAAACAATTTAATTTATTACATTTTGGTATAGGTTTTACTACAGATGCCCTTCTTGACACAACCCCTTGGCTCTAAAATATGCAAATTTAGGTCTCAAATGCAAACAAATCTGACCTCACACAACAAAATGAACTATTTTCATGTCATCATGTATTACCTACAAAGTCATGTTGATTTGAATGCATGGAAAGTAAAGACTGAATCCTTTTTTAATACACATTACACACAGCTCACCATCAAGTCTCAATGTAAACGTTTCAGGCATGTCACCATATTGTGAAGACATGCTTGCCAGATCTCACTCCATCCATCTTTTACATTCTGAGGCATACTTTGATCTGCAGAAATGTTACGTCATATTTTGTGATGACCTAAAAATGTTAAAAGTGTAGCAACTTTTTATTTAAGGCTAAATGTGGACTTCTTATCTTCTTATCAATGCTTTTATAGCTTAACTTAATTTTAGATAAATAAAGGCTCCAAATCTTATGTTTTATTTGGCACTGGACAAAAGTGCATTCCTAAAATGATTTCTGACATCTCTAAAGTAATATTAAATATGACAAATTAAATAATGCCTAATGCCCTAAATCCCTAATCTTGAACTACACATATTCATTTACTCACGGTGCTGCTGTTTGTCTGAATGAACGCTATCACCAATAACCACCCTATACGTTATAATTAATGCTATGGGACAGTTACTTAAGGATTATGTGTGTTCTTTATGTGGACTCAATAACCAAGAAGCATGGATTTACTGAATAATGGAGTCAGTGTTTTTCTGTACAATCATCAAGTCTGTGTTGAACCATTTTGATGTTCAATGGGATAAAACCTGTTCATGAGGGCTAGCATGACTCTGCTATTGATCTCTCACTCTATATACTATTTCTATGGAAATATAAATGTCTACTTATGTATTACCACTGAAAAGAAATAAAATATTTTCAATGCAAAATGAGTTCTTGAGAATTGTTATTATGGTAATTCATAAGAGGATGGGGTCTTGAGGGAAAGTTTATAAAAATGACTGTAAAAACCTCAGATCAAATATAAACAATGTGACATAAAATATGATGCAACCATAAGATTTAACTATCTTAATGTTTACACTAATAAATCACAAAAGCCCAGTATTAGCCAAAATGCCATTAGGCCATTGAAATTGTCATATCCTACCTTGGTTCTAATAAATCAAGTCTTGTTCTGCCCCAGCAACAGTCCACTGCTGTAATTTAAAAATAAACTTTCTTTCAGTTCTTGCTTTAGACCGGTGGTTCTCAACTGTGACCTATTTTATTTTAGTTTTTTTCACAACCAAAATAATGTTTCTAAGTTATGTTACATTCTCTTTCAGTAACTTTTCTGTGACCCACTTTTGGACCCTCCCTGACCCACCAGTTGAGGAGCACTACTTTGTGTTGATGTTATGGTTCTCTTATAAAAAAACTTGGGACTTTGCAGATTTGTACTAGTTAATATACTGTATGTGGTTTGGCATAGGTTTTACACCAGATGCCCTTTCTAACGCCACCCTTCATCAGGGCTTGAGACTGTAATGAACTAAAAGTACTTAGTTACTTTACTTCAGTGCATTTTTCATGTATCTGTACTTTTACTTCACTACATTTTAGATCAAGTATCTGTACTTTTTACTCCACTACATTATGATTTGGTTTGAAGTAAAACGTATTTTGAGTTTTGGTTTAAAATCATGTGTTTTTGCTGTGCCCTCATTGTAGACACACAGTACTTCAATATAAAAGATGCAGTAAATTAGTACTCCTTTAAAAACATCAGAATAATAAAGACGATAACAGATTCAGTCTCTTCTGTTATACTAGTTTGTTGTTGTCATCAGTAATCAGTGTTTTTCTGCAAAATCATTCTAAGTACTTTTATACTTTTACTTAACTACAGGGTTTCTGCAGTGTTCAACAAGTTTAATTTAAGACTTTTTAAGATCCTTGTTCAAGAAAATTAAGACCTATTTTATATGCACACAGTGGAGAAAAATGAACAAAAAAGATCAAATTCACATTTTTTTTTTATTGAAACAGTTTATTTGCAACTGTTTGAGACAGTGAGTGCCACAAAGTATTTTCGTCTTGGTAAGAAAAGATGAGCTTTCACATCGGCAACAGTAATACGCCTTTGAGTGTGCATTTTAGAATATTATAGTGAACACAGATAGTTGCATCAAATTTAAGCAACATATTTAAGACCTGTTTGAGTGTATTTAAGACCTAAAACTCCACATTTCTGCAAATTTAAGACATTTTTAGACTTTTTAAGACCCTGCAGAAACCCTGTAAGTAGAAATTTTAAGGTGATTTCCTCGCATATGCCCATCAGAGTAACATAAGTGTGAGTTTCAAACAGTGCAGTGTCCAAAAACACACACCTGCACATACATACAAACTGTCCAGCCTGAGTGGTTTGTATGGGTGAATACTAATGCAGGGCGTGTGGGTGGCAGAAGTTGACTCCTAACATATGGCCTGTGACAAGGTTGGATTGCAATGGATGTGTCCCGGGCCTTCAAATCCAAGGCTGCTTTATGAGGCGGGATCATCAATATAGCACAAGCCCCATACACAACAAGCAAGCGCAACACCCTGGGCATTCTGTGGAACCAAAATCATAAATTAGACCAGGGCTCCGGAGAGCGTCCAACCGCAGGTGTGAGAGGGACACACACACACACACATCCACGCAGGCTAATGGTGTTGTGTCAAATAAATGGTGGGATCTGCTCTGTAATGAATGGGGTAAATAGTGCTGGCTGATAATGACTCAGTGCGATGCCAGAGGAGCCCGATGGCAGTATAATGATGTTACCACTCCGTCTGCGATAGGATTGTCACAGCTAAGACAAGGGTGGCACAAATACAAACATACATTTCCAATCATTCAGTATATACTGTATATGTAACATGTGGCTCGAGTTTTATACGGTTGTAAGTAGTATGTGGATTGGTGGAGCATGGAACTTTAAATATAGCACAATTACTAGACACTGGAAATGAATGTGATCCCAAAAAGAGTTAAATTTAGGCCATAACAGAATTTGTGGCGGCGACATGGACCCAGTTTCCAAGTTAGTAAGTCATTTTTCTTTGTTGTGTTTCTGCGCTTTGAACTTGGAAAGTCAGAATATTCACTTGGCACTCTTTCCATACTGTATTTTTATTATTTATTACTCTATTTTATTACTGCTTTGTCTTTCAGGCCGACCTGTCACCCTTTAGGGTTTTAAATGTATTTTTGCTCGCATTTTGGCATTTCTTATGCTAGGGTGATGATATTTGAAGTTGTTCATGAATGAATGAATTTTAGAATTTCAGCATCATAACAAAAAAATAAATAAATAAAAATCAACTCTCTGGGCAAAATATCGACTCACATTAAAATCACTTATTTTCACTCTACAGCCATTGCAGTACAGAAATGTTAAATCATGTTAACTCCTCTGTAACTCTGTCAGTAGGATGCTAAAAAATACACAAACAAAATCACCACCAAATCCACCTTTTTCTCATTGCATTGTGGGAATTAATTCCCTCATATTTCCAATTAGATAACAGTGACTGTAGACCAGCCTTTTTAAGCCTTTAAGAGGAAGAATGTGTGTTTCAAGGTCTTTTTCTGTGTGAATTTTTTTTTTTTTTTTTTTTTTTTTTTTTTAATTACACAAAAATAAAGATGTATCAAAATCTGTGTTAGGTCAGTGACCCATCCAAGGCTGGTAACTCCTGCACACACATACTTTATTAAATAGTAAATAATTCATGTTTTATTTACAAATATGTTGGAATTATGTGAACAAACTGGCTTTTAGAGGGTTAAAAATATAAAAATGTTATGTATGATGAGGACAGGGGTAAGTGATCAAAAAACAACAAAAAAAGTTTTTTCATCATGTTTTATATTTTTAAATGTGACCCAGTGACCTAAAAGGGCCTCATGACGTAGAATGTGATTTTTTTATAAGAGGAGTCTGAGGGTTAAACCAATATTTGTCACCTTTCAAATAGCACTGCACATTTTACAACCCTTAAAAACATTATCTGACTCCAAGACAACGTTTTCAAGAAATACTTTACTGGTGTCTTAAAGAAACAGGTGAGGAGACCTTGAACAGAAACAGAGGGAAAAAAATGCCTTTTTGTATGATGCCATTTTACTACATAATGGAAAACAATTGTGAGAAGTCAGTGGAAACAGAGCTGCACACTGTTTTTGGATAAATGAATGAGAGGAGACTGGATGTAGCGATCTTAATGATTGGTCAGTGCTTCCTGGAGTAGGCGGAGGTTTGTGGAAGAGGCGGGGGTTTGTGGAACAGAGCACTCTGAGGCCTCAGAAAGGCAGCGCCAAATAATATACATGATTATTTAGATGTGCTTGAATGAAACAAAACACAACTCCAGCTATGTTTTTGTTGAGGGAACAACTTTATAACATGGTATAAATCTAAAAAACAGTATTTTTTTGTATAATACAGCCCCTTTGAGCTAATAAAATTTAAAAGTCAGTTTTTTATAATCCATGTTAGTGACACCTAATGGTAAATTTGCACAAATGGCAGATTGCACATTTTATAGGCAAACAGAAAGCTACACAATATGTATATGAAAAATAATAAAACATACTGTGAATTATAGGTGCGTATTAAGTGACATCATCAGATTTTTCTTTCTTTTTTTTCTAACTTGAGCATTGTTTTTTTTTTTTTTTTTTAGGTGTCCCAGGATGACATGAATGCAGCAGTAGCCTAAGACCGCATTTAAACACAAACAACATACACAGGTCTGGACCATAGCTCACTGTGGACCCAATATAAGTGTTTGATAAATATCTGTGTTGATGAGAAGTGATCACTATAAACAAGTCAGTAAGAGATATAGAGAACATGACTTAATATGGACTGAAAAGGATTTGTTTGCAATTAAAACGTGATGGAAAATCAAATTCTCTGCCCAGGGAGAATAATCTTTTCCAAAACAGGAAGTTCTTGAGAAGTAGCTGACATTGCTAACCCCAGATCCTAATGACTAATGGCCCTTTTCATTTCTGTGTCAAAAGGGACCAGAAACAAGTTCTTTCATGCTGAGAGTAATGCCATTATCAATCTTATCTGATTATATCTGCATGCACATCAATTCATTACAAACCTACACATAATGTTATACGGCACTGGAGGACATGGTAATTTATACATTTAAGAAAGTCTGATGTATTTCTTTTAAACTTTTCACTTTCAAACTTATCTTAGTCCATAACCTTTTGATCAATACCTTTTGCTCTCACTCCTGTAAGAGCCAGTTGAACAATGCTAAATTAATGCCACTATTTTACCATCCAACTGCCTCAATTCATTACACATGGCAGGCCACATTATGCACCAAACTTATAAATGCATTAAGAATGCCATTGATTACACAGTTGCAAATTAATCTTCTGCGAAGCCAATGCTTTGCTTAAATGTTTGTTGGATGCTGAACCAGTGCTTGCCTCAGCCATACAATAACAGAACACAGTGCTGTTTGTGTGTGTGACATAACCACGGTCCAGCTGCTTTGACCGCTACAAGCTCTGTTTACCCATGAGGTTTGGCTGTTGAGGGAAAGCCAGAATTTTGTGTCCAGGTCACTGGCTGCCTGCACACTTGGTGCCCTTTAGTGAACACTTATTACGTTTGTGTCCTTTTGCTAGATTTGGAGGTTTTTGTGTGTATCCTGCTACATATCAAATTATTAAACTGAAGTTTAGAGGTTACCTTGGACTTCTAACAAAGTTCAGTGTTAGACATATGCAATTCCACACATTTCTCTGAGCCTCTGAAAATATACTCTATTTCCAAAAGTATTAGCTCACCTGCCTTTACACACATATGAACTTAAGTGACATCCCATTCTTATTCCACAGGGTTTAATATGACGTCAGCCCAGCGTTTGCATCTATAACAGCTTCAGCTCTTCTGGGAAGGCTTCCCCAAGGTTTAGAAGTGTTTATGGGAATTTTTGACCATTCTTCCAGAAGCCCATTTGTGAGGTCAGACACTGACGTTGGGTGAGAAGGCCTGGCGCACAGTCTTCGCTCTAATTCATCACAAAAATGTTCTATCAGGTTGAGGTCAGGACTCTGTGCAGCCCAGTCAAGTTTTTCCACACCAGACTCGCTCATCCATGTCTTCATGGACTGTGCTTTGTGCACTGGTGCAGTCGTATTAGAACAGGAAGAGGTCATCCCTAAACTTTTCCACAAAGCTTTCCACAAAGCTGCATGCCTAGATGCTTGATTTTACACCTGATTGGAACACCTGAATTCAGTTATCTGGGTGGGTGAGTGAATATTTTGGGAAATATAGTGTATATTGAGGAGTAGTTTAGTGCGACTAGCCAATGGAAAGATGCTGGCATGTGATTGGCCATTCCCTTATGGTACACACTGAACCTTTTTCATGTGCTTGTTTCTGTTAGGGGTCATGGTGGCTGGAGCCTCGTCCAGCAACTATGGGCCTTGGGTGGGGTACACCCTGGACAATGGCCAGTTAGTCACAGGGCTGACACAGAGACATACACTGACACTCTCTCACATTCATTCAATAGGAGCGATTTATCACTCACCATTCTTTAACAATGAGTTATCTGGCTATTCTGTTTCTGTTTTTATCACAGCTAACTCTAGGCTACATAACAAAGCGATTGTCACATATTCCTTATTTCTAAAAGTTTCAAGAGCCCGCCAAGTCAAGGCTGGATTGCACTTTACCAACTAACAATGAAAATTCAAGTTGAAGTGGAACTGCCAAACATAAATTGCTTTTAAATCTTTCCCCTGTTCTAAAATACTTGACCCCATGTGGCCAGAGCTTTACAGGATACCTTTAGCCTTCATTGCTATTTCCGTCGGCCTACACTTCTGCGCCTCAGTGCAGCGCAGCAGAGGCCTGGCTGTGTGTCTGTGTGTGTTTGTGTGTGTTTGTGTGTGTCTATCCGCTCATGCCTTAACCAAACTCAGAGAAAGAGTACTGCAGCTCCCCTTTGAGGAAAGACGTTTAAATAATGCAGGTGGTTAAGTAAGCTTGTCGGGACGAATTGTAAGAAAAAAAAAAAAAAAAAAAAAAAAAAAAGATCTTTGCTTCACTGAGCTGGAGCCTGTTAGCGAGGGGAAGAGACGCGTGACTTTCAGGTCTCCAGAGTCCTGTTCACACATAACGGGTCGCAGTACAGAACGTGGCATGGAACGTGTGCGAGTCCGGACCAGGATGGTGGGGAGGGGGTATGCGCAGCCGTGACGAAGCGACGCCAGACGGGCTTAAGCCACGGTCTCACCGCCCTCCTGCCTCAACCATTACATCCGCTCACTGGTGCATTATAGATCCACCTTAAGACACAACAACGCTCTTTGTTTTAATTTGCTTTTTATCCATCAAATGTCTCACAGAGGTAATAAAGTGGAATTTACTGACCTCCACTGTCACCTTGAATTTAGGAGGACAGCAGAAAGTGGAGTGACTTATTAGACATCTTATAACATCATCTTCTGACAAAGGAGAGTACAAATGAGTGTCCCTCAGAGCAGGGGATGTGAGGAGAATTAGATAGGGTTCAGTCTGGGATGGGAGACAGCTCTACTTTAATGTGTGCCCTGTACTTTGAGGGATAGTGCAAGGCTGCCCCCTGCTGCTCCTTACCACAAACTGTAACCTGCTTTTATTATGATGGCCATCAAACCCATTCTAATTCACAACTAAGTACTGTTTGGTGGGAATTTCATGTAATAATGGTTGTGTTTGTTTATTAATGTAATTCAGTGCACTGCAGATACTTGTACTTCTATCTAAAGCAGAAATCAGTGGTGGTTTCTAGATACTAGACACAATTTACATTTTGGAGGAAAAATTACTTTTAATGGAGCATTATTTAGAATAAATTTTGACGCCATAGTTTTAGTAGCAGCAGCAGTAGTAGTAGTTCAAATAGTTAAATAATTGTGGTCTCTGTTGGTCCTTCAACTGTATATAGAACTGTAACCTATAGAAACTACTACTATTCAGTCAGCAGAGTTCACTAGAAATGATTATGACCTTGGGATAAAGCCCTTGGGATAAAGGGTGAACCACCTTCTAAAAAACAAACCTTATTTAACTTTTTAATAAAATAATCGTTGTTCTTGTACTAATAGTAGTAGTATTCCTAGTAGTAATATTAGTAATTTCTTTCTGTCCAATTGCAAAACAAACCAACAACAACAAAAAAAACAACTTTCTACTTGTGAAGTAAACTTTAAATTGAATACTATTTACTGTTACTTATGTAATATTAAATGAGACATTTATAACCTCTGCCAAGGAGGTTATTTTTGATGACATTTTCAGGAAAGGCCCAGAATGGGCAATGGGACAAATGGCTAGTTTTTGGTGTGGAACCTTTGTTAGTGGTCACATGGGTCCTATCCTGGCTCCATTGTCCTGTCTATAGCCAGGACAACGGCCAGTCAATGACACTTCGAATCACGCATTATGTATTTTAATATGGGCAATAGATTAATGTTTTTGAACAGTGGGAGAAAACTGAAGTTAAAATGTACAAAGCTAGTTTTTATAAAGCCCCTAGTAGTGCATCACTTGCCAAACTAATGTTGCTATTAAATGTTAGAGATATCTCCATTATTATTAACATTAAATGCTTCATGCATTGTGTCATGGACTCCTCAAAACATCAAATTGTTATATGTTTCTTCACAGTGCAAGTTAGCCGGTTGAGCAAGTCCAATCTCCACCAGGCCTTTTTCTTGGGCCTTTTATTGTCTTCCCTATTGTCTGTGATGTACGAGTGGAAATGTCTTGTAACACTACGACATCAATTTCCCCAAGGCGCTGTATAAAGCTGTGTTACAAGTCAAGTTCATTTCAGGTCTGTTCATGGAGACGGGCCTTAATGCAAAGAAATATCATATTCTTATTATTGTCAAAGCTGTTTTCTAATCACTCAAAATGAAATTACTACACTTTATCAATAAGTATTTTCTTGTCTCCGTCTATATAAGGTTTTATCTACATATATCAATAAGAATTTTTTTTACTAGTGGTCTGTCAATATCAAGTGTTCTATTAATACATCTTGTAATAGTATTGTAAGAACCAGTCCACTTGAATTATTTTTAGGTCAACCTAATCCACTTTGACGCATGTGTCCTATCCATAAATTATTCACATAGAACTGTTAAATTAGAAAAAGTTAAAAATAAGTAATCTTTTGATATGTTGCATATCACAATCAAGAGACTTTTTCAATCTTGTTTTGATTGTGAACACTTTGGCAACTGAGAATCTTTATGCTGTATAATAAAAAAACATACATTTTGTGCAATGGGTCAGTGAAGTATTCAGATGAGCTGGCAGGGCTGCTTTGCACAAGGACCGCCGCAGTTTTATTGTATATAAATCAGTGGTTCTCAAACTTTTCACACCAAGTATTACCTCAGAAAATATTTGGCTTTCAAAGTACCAGCATTAATGGATTAAAAAGAGCATACATCTTAACTGTCCCAGGTCTAAACCAAGGGATAAAAAGGGGATTACCAAAAAAATTAACAAAAAAAACATGGACTATACCAGGACTAACCCCCGTCTAAACCAGATTTGCAGAACAGAAAACATACTAATTTTATATCATCAATAATTTTAATTCTGTACATTGCTGGTGTACTATAGTGTACATGGAAATGACCATTACATGATCCAAGCAGCCTTTAACATACAGTATCATACAGTATATAGGCTTCATTCAAAAGGATAATCTGTCACACTGCATTAAACGCCTATAAACAGACTATCTGAAACGAGCCATGAGTACAAATATTTAATATAAACACAATTATTAGCATCTGTAGTTGGCATGACATCCAAGCAATCATTCATACTTTTTTTGCTAAACCGATTGTCTGCTGTTATTAAGGCCTGTCTGTACTGTAACTGCCTAAATTAAACCCTACTTTTGTTTTCATCCATATAAAAATAATTATACAACTAAAAATAATTATATAAAACTATACATTATAACTAAACATACAGAAAACACTGATTATGAAAATGAGAAATAAGGTTAAGCAAAGTAAACAAAAAAAATGAACGCTGACAGTATAGACCTATGTGGTAGTAACAGTAAGTTAGTATTATTGCTTTGGTGTGCGTGGCAGCAGCCTGTGCTAATTCTGAATGTCCGTATATATAGAGTGCAACAAGAATGGAAGAGGTCAAGCGCTACATAGCACACGTTCCCTTATGGGCTTACTGTAGCCTTTTTAAACACAGTGATGCTTGCTGATTGGTCGTCTCCTCTTCGGGTTCTTGTGCTTTATTGGTGCAGTGGTCAGAAGGCAAAGATGTCATCTCCAAATGACGGGCTGATACAGTTGTGGT
Organism: Bostrychus sinensis; assembly: GCA_020698575.1. NCBI lineage: Eukaryota > Metazoa > Chordata > Actinopteri > Gobiiformes > Eleotridae > Bostrychus > Bostrychus sinensis. The sequence goes on from CM036255.1 coordinate 12,781,807, forward strand.
TGTTGGCATTAGTGTTGTTGTCCCAGTCGGGTTCAGCGAGCCAGTCCTGGGGCATCACCCCAATGTCCAGGACCTGGGGGTTAGTACGTGACACTGCCAGTCTGCGGAGACAACAAACAAAACAACTCAACACTATAGCTTTATATATTTATCATTTAAACTGGATGAGAGATGATTGCACGCAGAACTGAACAATTTGCAATGTGTAGGTAAAATGTAATGCACAAAATTCCAAGCGATTGCTTCTCTTCAACTGTAATTCCTGATAGCTGCTTGGTTTCTGGCACACTTTTTCAGACATTTTGGCTTTTTGGTTGTGTTTACCAACCCAACACATGTAAAAAGACAGAGCCACTAATTCATTACAGTGTTGTAGCCAATTAGCATCAAAGGGCTAAGCATGTTTCCATTTTTTTGACGGATGGGTCACAATATGGCTCTATGGAATTAATGTATAATAATTAATTATCAATTGTTATGGTTGATATACTGTACCAGACTTAGTACTGTCAGTGACACTAAAAGGTATATGCAGTACTGGGGGTTTTAACTGACTTATCAAATTATAGATTTTTTCCCCTTCTAATTTTTGGTTTAATATTGCGCCAAGGATACCAAAGTGTTTGTGTTTTCCTTGTTGATGGTTGGGCACTGGTAGCATCTACAAACATAGCTAACATATTATATATTATTATTATTAGCATCAGTGGCTAACTGAGATGTTGTCAAATTACAATGTAAAATATCAACAGCTGATTAACAATCACATCACACGGACTCTCTGGGTGGAGTCTGCATGTCCTCCCCGTGTTAACATGGGTTCTCTCCGGGTTCTCCGGCTTCCTCCCACCGTCCAAAGACATGCATGTGTTGGTTAATTGGTGACTCTAAATTGACCCTAGTGAATGAATGTGAGCGTGAATGATTGTCTATCTGTGTTTGTCTCTGTGTCAGCCCTGCGACAAGCTGGACCCTGTCCAGGGTGTACCCCGCCTACGGCCCAAAGTTACTGGCACAGGCTCCAGTCACCCGTGACCCCTAACGGGAATAAGCGGTAGAAAATGAATGAATGAATGGTTAACAATCAGCTACAATATCATTCCACTGTATGTGTCACTGCTACTAAAGTTCTGTAAAACATAGTATGAGGTTGATACTACAACATTAATGCATTTCTATTTATATGGAGCAAATTACTGTACTTTTGGATTAACGTATTGATGTCTGTTTGATTAAATAGATTATTATTTGTCCTTAATTACACCACTAGGCTATAAAACAATATATAGAAAAAGAAAGACATGGATCAAACAGGAACAAAAATGAAACCCAATACTCTTTAATGACAAGTAAAGGTCTTGAACTTTTTTACTCTAATCTCACTCAATCCCCTCTGGCATGTCCGTTTATACCATATCTAGATCCCAGATCTACTTTGGCCTTTACTGTGTTGAACCACTAACAACTTCTCCTCACATGCCATAAATGTGTTCAAAGTCAGATTGAAGGTCAGTGGAATTATTGAGAAGTCTGGGACACTGGAAATAGGAGTAAGAATGAGGTGATCTGTAATAAAGTTAGCCACTTATTTGACACACTGCCCTACTTTTACACATCAGGACAAAGGCCTCAGTGTGAAGGGAAGGAGCATTATTTCCACTGCTTTAGAGAGGTTCACAAAAGACAAATAGACACAGGAATGGTTATCAGGGAAGAAGATAAAAGCAATTTTTGGTGATGATTAAATGGGAGAGGACATAACATTTTTCACTCTGACTGAAATTCAATACGCTGAATAAGCTTTCTTTCTCAGAACCCAGTTGGCAATTATTCTATCTGGGAACCAATAAAGAATACAGAAAGCTATTTCACACTATTGAACCCAGCCACGAGTAACACAGGTGACCTGTACAATAGTATTATTGGGTTTGGCAGGGATGGAATGAGCTGGATTAAGGTTAGTAATTAGGACTACCACACTAGGGGTTGGAACAATAGCGCTCAGCTTTACCTGCACATGAACCATAGCTATCCAGAGCACGGCTGGAGACAAAACACATAATATATAGGGCAGTTTAAAGCTCACATAGCAGCCATTTTGTTGATTTCAGCATTATTTTTCCATCTATCACAAAATATAAGAGTTTGCAAATCTGCAGTCTACATATTACAGAATCATCAAGGTCAAGACAACTCTAGCACATAGTTTTACTAAAGCCAGTATCTGGGGGTAAAAAAGAATCAACAGGGAATAATTTAATATATTCAAACTCAAACTCTTTTCTTACCTAGAGAAGGCTTCATCCAAGCCATCCTCAATCTCCTTTAAAAAAGAAAGAAAAGAAAATCAACATTGTTAAACATTTCAGACAATGCTTTTTATTACAAACTTCTATTAAGACCATGGCAAGAACATATTTATACTTCATTTATAATGTTTGTTTAATACTGATGCTTTCAATCTGGTAAGTTATTACCACAGCTAAGGGTAATACAAGGTCAAGTTTGTTGGTGTCGGTTTGTTTGTTTGCTTACCAAGACATCTCAAAAAGTAACAGTTGGATTTTGATAAATGTGCCAAGGAACAAATTATTAGTGTTACAGACTCACACCAAAAAATATTAGGAATATTTGAAAGGACTATTGCCAAAAGCCCAAAGATCTTATCGCACAATTTGCTCTTTTATTGATGTTTTTTGGCTAGAGTTATGAGGGCATTGTAGCTTGATGAGCTACAAGATAAGTTAAATTTACTTTAATTTCATTATAATTTATTTTTTAGTGCCATCCAGCATCTGCTAGGACTCTAGTATTTGCTATTATGAAAATACTTGTAAGATTTGAGCGGGAAAAAGGAACTGTCACAAACGTCTGTTCATGGAAACAGAAGAGACCACACTTACCCACTCTGGGTTGTTATTGCTCTCCTGGGGCCTGTGGTTATCAAGCTGATCCTCTTCTTCATTCCCATTGGTCTCTAGAGCATTTCCACTGTCATCAAAGTCCAACAGGTTGTCTGTTGCAACATCTTGAAAAGTGACATAAGAATGAATCCAGTGTGATGGCAATAAACCAAAGCTTCTTTGAACCCAAACACAGCTTGATTTACCTGTTCCTTTCAGACTGCCCAGGCTGTTGGATCTCTCTGAATGGGAGCTATTACTGGATTCCCCAGCAGAACCAGACTTGGCTCGCTTCCCTTTCTCTATAGACAGAAAAGGTATACAGAAAAATGATGCACACAGCAGACATGAGGTATGGATTTAAAATTAGGACTGAAAACAAAACAAACTGCCTCTTGCTGATAAAATTGGTATGACTCATTCCTAGTAATGACTACAAAGTGTGGGGTCTGGGTTAATTTGTAAAGAGATGTAGGTTGTCATAAAAAGCCAAAGAACAAAAAGGAACATTATTACATCCACCAAGAGGGTTATGTGTTTTCAGTTTTTGGTTTGTTTGTATGTACTTTACATATTGTCTATTAACAAGATAAACAGTAATGGTCAGATTTAATAAAAAAAAAAAAAACAATAAAAAAAAAATCATGAAAAGGTCAGTGATGTTCCACGGACAAAATTATTATTTGTGTGCATCCAAAACACTGTACCATTTGTGAGAAAGGGCCAAAGATACTAACTCCAGCCACAAGGGGTCAGTAAAGGAACAAATCACCAGTTGTAGTGGATTAATGCCAGACAATTATGAGATAGAAATGTTTGTACGGTCACTCAGACAAAAGACAAAAGTAACATGATCAAAGTTATTACGGTTAATTGCACTTAAGCTTTTCAAATTTCCATCACACACAGTTTCCATTTCACTACAACATTTCAGCTTTATACAGCATTAGTGCCTACCTTCTTTAGCCACTTGCCAGAGTTCAAAAGCTACTGTGAAGGCTTGTGCTACTGTCAGAGCGACCGCCTGAGCCTGGAGGACAGAAAAAAAACACAAAGAACAACTCAAAAAGCTTGTCAACCGGCTACTGACACTCCTTCAGAGGATCATCTACAAGGCGCTAAGGATAAAATGTCAGGGCAGCACTGAAAGACAACGCTCTGAAGTTTGACATTTCATGAACTGTTTCAGGTTCAGAAAATAAAAGTCGAGAACAGTAACAAAAAAAAATACAAGTTGGTGTTTGACAGTTACTGGCTGCTGCACAAGGATGACCTTTGAAATTCTGTAACATGCATTTGTCCAAGAAGCCTTCACGAATATTCAATAGATTATGAATGCACACCTCTGTTTTCATTGAAAAATCTGTGCAATGTGCTTTTCACTGATAGTTTAGGTGAAAAACACTGGCACATTCTCCAAACTATGGCTACACTTAACCCTCCTGCACCCCTAACTTTGTAGTCACACTATTCACCTTAAGGCACAAAAAATGCAATAAAGAAAAATTATCTAATTGTCAATAATTAAAATTTTTTTATGGTTACAATGATTAACTTCAGTCCTCACCATACATGGCAAAAAAAAAAAATCATTCTGTTTATGAAATTTAACCCCTTAAATTCCAGTTTTTGTGATTAAAAGTTGATTTCAAATTATGGCAAAAATCACAAAAAAACTTTTCTGTAAATGCAAATTAGATTTTTTTTGTCATGGATTATCAGAGCTTGGGAGTGTCAAAAATTGGCATCATAGCTGATTTTATTAGATTTTAAAATTTTGTGTAGTGGCAGATAAAACATTTTTAGTCACACCTTTCGCCCTAAGGCCCAAAAAAATGCACTGCCATAGAAAAATTATCTAATATTGGATAATTGTTTTTTTCCTGGTTACAATGATTAACTTCAGTCCTCACCATACAACACTAAACTAAAACTAAAAATTCCAATCCCTCACTATCATGAATCCATGAAATAGTTGATAAAAATGTGAAATTATATTGCACTGACAATGTATTATAAAAATGTCATTTGAATGGGAGTCAATGGCCCAAAAAAAGTGTCTTAGGGGTAAAGGTCTGACTATTTTTACACACCTTTTTAAGAGGATTTAAAAAAAAAAAAAAAAAGAAATCTGAAAACATCCTAAAATATACACCTGAGGCAAAATCTATGCCATTTGAATCAACAAAAACATAAAAAAATGTCTTAGGGGATGCCACTGATGCCGAGCACCCTACACTACCTTGCTGCAAAATGTATGACTTTCGGGAAAAAATTTATGGTCATGTTATCCCAGAGGACGAGGAGGAATAAGTAGGTAAGATGAGAAGAAAAATGTCCTTCTGGATGTCAACGCAAAGCAATACAACAAGCAGAAAAAAGGTTGGCTTCTAGAGTTTCCTGGAGGAAGGAAGGATGAGAAGGTTACGCCGGGGCAGAGCTGTCAGACATGAAGGTAAATGATGACACTAGAAAGATGCATGCTTACAAATCAAATGCACTGGCTCAGATATATGAGATATACAGAATGTGATAATTATTTGAAGTAACTTTTAATCCATTTGATAAAAAAATCTGCTGAACTTACCACTTTCCTCTTGGAGCAGAGGTAGGCGTGACACTCCAGCGTCCCATTGAGGTTGTTTTGGGCTATGTAAGCAAACACTTTGTCGTGCAGCTTGTCCACAGTGCAGTAGGATATTCTGTCGGTCAAAGGTCACAGGTCAAACACACAATGCACTAAGTAGCCAAGCTCAGGGGAAGTGAGCCATGTGCCAGGGTCACGACCTCAGCTAGTTAGCTTAGCGTGTAGTGTAGATTTACCACGCACCTGTATATTGAGACATTCTCCAGGAGTTTGTTGGTGGCGCTGTCGTACAAAGCTATTCCTTGAGGGGAAATTTTGAGGGAAACTTTTTGAGGCTTCTTTCCACTGGCTTTGGCCTGTCACACACCATTGAAGGAAAGGTTACTTAATGGTTCATTTGATTATGTATTCCTAGCCTGAACTAAAAGGAAAATGTTTTTAATTCTCGGCAAACACCAGAATCAGCCGAAGCCCACCTACTGGTCATTTCCAGGAAAGAGGTAGCAGGTTTAATTTTAACCCAAATGACTCAGCTAGTATAACAGGGAGATAGGTCAGTAATGACTGGACATTGTGGACACTGTGTTTGTGCTTGTCATGTTGACGTTTCGCTGCCAAATCAAACAATGCTGTCACTGAGCAGCTTGTTTATACAGTGGTTTATGATGAAAAGAGGACACACATGCAAAACAGGGCAAAGTACAGAACTGTGGGACATAGTGGCATAGTGGCAAGAGAGCATTTTTACAATGTTCATTTTTTTGTGTTATCTTTATATTCAAAAAGAAAATGCTACATTGAAATAAAAAGGAAGTTGGTTTGAAATAGTTTTATTTTAAATTCTAAAACTAAACTAAAAAATAATATTAATCTTAATATTAAAAAAATTGAGGTGCAGGAGCTATAGAGACAAATAGGTAAGACTTATTGTCTGTTTCCTTCTGCACTCTTTTAGTACTCCACCTACAATGACAGGCGAATTGTTGTCTCTAAGGGGCTAGGCACAGACTGGAACCTAGACTAGTTACTTTGGGATAGAGGTGGAGAACACATATATATTGGATATATTTGTTGATTTTTTTTTACCTTTTAGGCTTTATTAGACAGAACAGAAGAGAAGTGACAGGAAATCATGGGGATCCATGATGCCGAGCTGAGCTATACTCAACTGGGCTCTACTGTGGACAATGGAATAAATAATGAAATACAAGTCATTTTAAGTCTTGGAATTTTCCAAGACAGAGGCCACACTCAAAAGTAATAAAGGTGAGGTAAACCCTGGACAGTAGCCACAGTGCTGACACTCAGTGTTCACACAGACATACTTACTGAACCCTTCACTTCCAATACATTAAAATTCAAAAGACGCTCCAAATGTAAGTCTTAGGACTTATAAGTAATAGATAAAATAATCAGATATTATCATAACGGGATTTTTAGGGAAAAAGGTATTTGCCTTATAGTGTGTAGCCAGCAGCCAGTAGTTCTTTGGGACCCAGTTAGGACTTCGTTGATTTAAAATGCACCATTACATCATTCAAAAGTTTGCGAGAGTAAAAGCCTTCCTTGTTTAAATGCATGGCCAAAAAGCAAAATTATCTTTTTGTTTTAGGTAAAAGCCTTTCTTGTGTAAATATCCTCTAAATTGCCCATAGAAATGAATGTGACTGGTTGTCTGTGGATCACTCTGAGCCTTGCAAATGAAATTGCAAGAGTTATGGGTGTTTACATTTGTGTATTTCTATGATGATTTTTTTCTGTATTATTCTGTCAACTGTTTGTAAGGAGTCAAAGTTTCCATCCCATTGTGATACACTGTTATGAGAGTAATACAAGTCAGTGAGAAGCTCCTCTCACCGTGGCAACAATCCTCTTGACAGCCGCTGCTGATAGCTCCTGACCCTTGGGCTGGTCCACTAGAGTCATGCCGAGGTGTCGAAGGTTAAAGGTCATACCTTCTAAAATGGTCTCCCGTGTGTCCGTCCAGTTCTCTGGAAGCTCTACAAACATAAGCAAAATTTTGAGGAAAAGTGGGTCAATACAGCATTCCACAGGAAGCTGGCAATAAACAGACTTGTTGTTGTACATGTAATTTATAAACTTCAAAACATTAAATATTTGTTGGTGTCAGCCTCACATATCCCAGCAAATCAATATAAACTGCACAGGTTGTGAGAACTTTTCAAACATTCAGAGAAGAGAAAATGTAAACAGCCTCTGTTGAACTTCAAATTGCACCATTTCAAGTGCTCTTTCCCTGAAAAAGAAATCAAAACAGGCTATCTGGGTCAGAGGTACTTCAATGTAAAGTCAATATTTCAGATTCCAAAACAGCTTTTAGGACTCCAATAACGCTGCAATAACACTGGCAGAGAGAAACCATCAAACTAGTAGTAGAGGAGTAATGTGGTTTTCATCAAATTATCACCAGGTTTAATCACTTTTTTCAAAACAGAATTAGGGTCCACTTTTAGGCATGTTACAGATCCATGTTTAACTGATGAAAGCAGAAGTTATTTTGGTTTAATGCAGTTAATACTGCAATAACAATGACCTGAGATATTGTTCACAATGGCATGTTGAAAGTTGGTTAAAACATGGTACCACAAATGCTTATCTGGCTACACTATTACTATGCCAATGATTTTGACATACACTATGTATTAATTTATTAATTCAGAGATGGAAGTACTCAAACTTAGTACTCAAGTAAAACTACTACCACTACTACCACATACCCGAACCTAGAATTAAACCTGGGACCTTCTGGTTTCAAAAGAGCAGTGCTACCAATCTTCAAAATCATCAAAATACCACTTATTTAGACAAGTCCCTCTTCTTCTACTTAAGTAAAAGTATTTCTCTTTCTACCTCTGGCACCTCTAGCAGTTACAAGCTTTTTAGACACATTATCCAAAACAATTTAAACTATGTAATCATTGAAAGCAATTATAAGGATAACCTAGTAACATGCACACCCAGCAAACAACACAGCTCTGTTAAACAAGACCAGATGCTACATTCCTGTGATTCATGTTTTGAAGACGACTAAATGGCAGAGTGTGTGCTAAAGTATGAGTACTACAATTGTAAGGACAGAGGCTACTTGAGGGTTTTTATCAGGCTGGCCCTGACCTCTAGCTTGTGTTTACACAGAGGAAAACGCAGGGAGGGGTTTATGAAACGCAGAAATACTCGGAAATATACCCTCCAAGCGTTTAGTCCTCTGGGACAGAGCGCATACCTCACACTCATGCAGACACATGTTTGCTCACACGTGCACATGCTACAAATGAGGACCTGCTATTTGTCATGTCAGGAGCTTTTCAAAGTGAACTCACAGATTTTTGGGCGGTTATTAAATGCTGCCAAAACATATCTCTGGATTTGTAGTCACCTTGTACCAGGCACGGTGAAAAGGAATAAAACGTGAGGAGAGGCCAAAGGTCATCATACATGACACGTGAAGGGAAAAAGCTGTGTGTATGTGTGAACTGAGACTAAGTGTAACCAGGTGAGCCAACTGTAAATACTGCCAAGCACAGCATTGGGAGATCTATTACTGGGAATAAAAGGGAGGGCAGCCAAGGTGAGGGGTCTCGGATGACACAGACAGAATGCATCAGGAAATCTGGCCTGCAATCCTAAAAGACATGGGATCACTGAAAAACATGCCATTTATGAGAATCTGCAAGATATATTTTTTCCGGTTAAGACTATATTTATCCAAGCAATACACAAATAGCTTTTTTCCTTTTATTTAAGAATTTAAGAAAAAACTGTGTAATCACCACCTTTAAGCACACTGAATTAAGAAACATCTGTAAAGGAATGGAATATTAAAAGACTGTTAAGAATTCTGATAGATGTGAATGTTTGACGTGTATGAGATGTATCGACCAATCATATTGCAAAATAAGGCAAGTAGGAATGCTCTTATTGGTTGGTTGGTCTACATTGCTTGACAAAAGTAAAACCATAACAAAAACAAAGAAAGTGGGTAGTCCAGCACTGGAAACATCTGCTTACACAGCAAAACAACACAAATATAATTAAGCAGAGTCATTGTAGAGCCGCCTAGATGTTATGGGTTTGAGTCCAGACTCCAACAATTTACCGGAATGCGTTCTCTCCCACAATTTAATAATAATCAGATGTTGTTACGCATTGACCTATTGTGAATATGGCATTTCAGGAGTGCCGTGTTGTCACTTGTCAATATGCAAAATCCAAGGCAAGACAATTCTACTACAACACTAAATTCTTGGCTACCATTTTTGATAGTATATTTTTAAATTGCAGTAAAGCAACATTTGAGCTTTAGAACTGAACAATAACATGGCTTGAAGTTTCAACACTGACAGATGACTCTAGATTTCACACATAACAAAAGTCTTTGTTGAACACTGCGACTAGGCACACATCTGCTGAAACAAGCCCTCACATCCTGGCTGATTTATGCTCCTAGACCAAACACTGCATCACCGCGGATACCACAAACTCTGCTACTACAACTTCACTAAATGACTGTGGCCAAATACCATTTACACCAAACTTTTCTCACTACTTTGGACTTTTTTTCCAACTCCACTGAGCTGCACAACTCAGGATGGACAGTTCAAGGGATTTATTGGAGGTGACGTCAGGGTTTCTAGTGATGCACAGAAGCATAAACAAACAAGAGATAGTGGAGGTTTTGCAGAGGATGTGGAAAGTTAAACAAACATTACAGAGGGTTTCAGTGCTGTGTTCTTGTATAGTACACTGTGAGTCACAAACAGGAGCAAAGGCTAATCCCACGTACTGTTTGAAAGCACAACTAACCCAAATTACTACTACAGGAGGTTCCTAATGTTCATATAGCCTCTGCAGCTTTTCCATTTGGCATGCTAGTTGGATTAACCTTTGATACATCAGGCTGGAGACCACAAGTAATAAACTAGCCACAGGGGGTCATAACAAGCCAGAGTACTTTTTGTGCCTGGATAAATAAAGAAGTTTGTGCCAAGAAGGGCATCTGGAGTAAAACCTACCGACCAATCGACCAATGTCGATCGCAGCATGCCTCCCTATGAAACATTACTTGACCAAAAAGACTCATTGATTAACCATAAAATTAATGCTAATGGTTGGTCAGTCAACTAGTTCTAGCATATTTACAAAAATATACCCGAAGCGTTCATCTTCAGTACAAGGTGTGCAACTGTCGTCTTATACGCCACACTCTTGCCTTGTTACGTCTCCATTTGGAAAAGGGCATTGCTATAGACAAGCACCCTGGCTGGTCCTTGACACTGGCAATGTTCCACTGCGGGTTGTCTGGGGCGACCAGCACAAGGCTACTACCGGACAGAAAGGGGAGAGAGAAGGACCTTGCTGTTTGCCATTTAAAAAAAAAAAAACAAAAAAAAAAAAAACCCAGCAGTCTCTATTGGGATGGATGAATGAATCCTGTCAAGTGGCTATAGCTCTCAGCAGAGCTCTCCATTCTGGTTACAGTATGCACAAAATTGTAATAATAATAATAATGTAATAATGTGCCAATGCTGATGAGGTGTAGCAACCTGGGATTCTTGGCACAGAGTACAAACCTAAAAAAAAAAAAGTTAGGACACTGTGTAAAATGTAAATACAAATCAAACTAAGACATTTTATAAGAAATAATGTCTCATTTTGAATTTGATAGCAGCAACACATCTCAAGAAACTTGGGACAGAGCAACAAAATGGGTTATGTTGCTGCCACCAAATTCAAAATTAGCTACTTTTCAGGATTTGGTTGAATATCTCAGTTTTAACACCTGATATTGTCTATGGTCGATATGTAATAAAATATAGGTTTATGAAATTTGCAAAACACGGCATTATGGTTTTACTTAGATTTGGGACTCTTTTTGGAACATTTGGGTTGTAGGATTTGTTTTAATCTGTTATTGATGGTATAGGTCATTGCTAGTTAGATAGGACATGCACCAAAAATCTGGAAACCCCAAGTCAAAGTGGGTCAGTACAAGGAACATTAATTTGACTAATTACCCATGTAAATAACCCATAACAGTAAATGCCCTAAGTATAGCCAGTTCTGTTTGCTCTTTGATTTGACATTTACAGGAAATGTCAAATCACTCATCTGAACAACAGTGTGCACCTCTTTGGCATAGTTTTTCCCATAGTTGTACTTTTTAGGTAATGTTCTCAGTTACAAGCAGTAGGGGGGGACTTTTTTTTACAGTAAAGTAGACTGTAATTTCTAATGACCCTTTGGAATTTAAACAGAGCAGCTTGAACTTGAGCCACGGGGCTGTGCACTGAGTGACCCACAGCATTCCTCCATTGTCTGCTTGGTTACAGGCTGGGAGCTTTTAGGCCTTAAGCTCCTCGTCATTCCTCCCAGAACTTTATGTGCGGGATCAAGTGAGATTTACTTTGCAAAGTGGCCCTTGAGTTCCGACAATGAGCGTCAGAGTGGCCTCAGGAGTTAGAGAGCACGGACTCCTGTCCCACTCAAGACACAAAGTAGCTTTTTTTTTTTTTTTTTTTAAACCTTCTACTTTTTGAATTTTTTTTTTAATTCTGGGGTCGCCACAGCACACCATCTGCCGCTTGGTGTGCAGTGATTTGCATATTTAATTTGGCATTAGGTCTTAAGCCAGATGCCCTTCTTGACACAAACCACTCCATTTATCCAGGCTTGGGACTGACACAAAGAGTACACTGAATTGGCAGCTCTTGTGGCTGGATTTGACTTAAAAAAAAAAAAGGTGATCATTTCAATCAAACTGCAACACAAACAATATATATATACTGTTGGTTAATAGAATAACACACTGCAGTGTTTACCATAGTAAGCCTACCAAAGTAACCAAAAGTATCAAATAAAGTACTGTACAAAACTAGTACTAATTACAGTTTATCACACTAGTTAAGTTGTCAATCAAAATTAGTTGTTCAAAAATGAAATGAATGAAAGCCTTAAATTTGGATGCAGGGTGGTTCTAGGCAGTGGCCGGGGCTGTCCAGTGCCCCTGTAACTGTGAGCCTGGACCCCTCAATGACATGTCCTAAATGTCTTGTTAAACTTACATATTATAGTGTTAATTTGTTTCAATAATCATTTTGAGTAATATCTTAAGTCAGTAATTCCCAAATTGGGGGCTACCGCATGTGGGGCCCCAGAGGCTGTCTATATTAAGTACATGAAAAAAAATTGAGTTTAAACTGAATTAGAGTCTTTTCAGAAATTTAAGGGGGTCACGACAGTCTTGCCTTTGGGAAAGGCTGTCTTAAGTAATATACAAGTGAAAAATATGTTTAACATTAAGAGCTGTTTACTAACAAAAATAAAAATGATGGCCCCCTGTTAAAACTGGTCTGGAGCCACCACTGTTTGGAGTTAATTTGCAAAATAACTTTACAACCTATTAACATAAACTGTATCTTTATAAAATACTATTATATATAAGGACAACTAGAAACGTGTAAATGTGTGGAATTCACTTGTATAGGAACAAGTTTGGGGGAGACCAAGATCTTTCCATCTTGAGACTAAAGACAGAAGGTGGTCAGGAAGATTCCTGGATAGTTTAAGCAACCTATAACTCTTACTGGCAAGGTGAGCCCAACAACCAGACCCAGCCAGTGTAGGGACGACGGCATGTAACAAAACCTTTATTCAGCCTAGAGTAAGTTTTAAAATTAGTTTTTACCGGAAAACCTCTGAATAGTAGGAAACCGCATTTCAAAACAGAGTAGCGATAAATAACTCAAGTCCCAAAGTGCTCACTGGGAGGAGTGCCTGGTCTGAGTACAACTACAGTAAAGACAAAGAAAACATCCACTTTAGAAACTTAGAAAACCAAAACAATTAGAGAAACTTTGAGAGCTAGTTGCTAATGTTCTTTGAAGAGTAATTTCTCCCTCAGATGGATTAAAGGAAACTTGTAACAACAATAGCGACTGGTCCAGAAGTTTTAGCCAAAAACATAACATGCTTTCCATGTTTTTCTCTTACTTCTGTGTCTGCCCGAGGTCCACGACTGTTTCGCCATGCTCGGACTCCGGATAATGGCTCGTCCAGCCGACCTGAGCGCATCCATGTCGGTGTTTAGGAGTGCGGTGACTCGATAAAGTGAGGTCTTTGAGGCGGAATGTTGTGGAGCTGACTGCTGATGGAGAAGACAGACTTGACTGGTGTGTGGTGCCTTCCCGTGCGCTCAGAAATACCGCTATTTACGAGCTCGGCACACGTGAGCGAGCCCAGCTGAGAGCCACGAGAGTAACGTTTGGGTCACCTGGGAAAATGGAAGCTGTTCTCCAAAAAAATACGTAAAAACAATCCAGAGGAGAGTGCAGATTTGAGAATCGTTTTCTAATTTTTTTTGTGTGTTTTTTTTGTGTGTTTTTTTTTTTGTGTTTTTTTTTTTGCTGTTATAGGCCTATTAGGTTTATATAGTGATTCTGTTTTATCTTGATTATAGTTAAACACCTTTAAGTATTAGTACCCATTACTGTAGCATGTGCATTACTAAGTTTCGGTACTGTTACTGCAAAATACTTACTTAATAATTACTCAAATAGAGGCAAAAGTACTCAACATATTTATTTACTTAAAAACAGTTTTAAGTGTAACGTTTACTTACGAAGTAGAAAGCGCTTACTGCTTCTACCACTACTAATGCTACCTCAACTTATAGTAGTAGTATTAGTACTAATATTAACACTGTCACTACTACTTCTAGTGCTTCCAGTTAAAACTATTACTACTACTGCTGCTTCTAATACTGCCACTACTGCTAGTCCTACTACTACTATTACTACTACTTGTGATACTAGTACTGCACAGAACCGCTACAATTACTATTCCTATTACTACTGCTACTACCCTCCTTGCCATAGCGGTAAAAAAATAAAAAAAATACAAAATTAGAGTAAAGGTATAATCTTTTCCTCAAAACATTAACTTATTGTTAATAAGTTATAAGGAAAAGTATAATAAATGTACCCATAAAGTATCTTTTGTTAAAAGAAAACATACATAAAATATCAAGTTACTCTCCACCTCAGAAGGTGTCAGAAGATAAATGAATGGATTTGACCAGTTCTCTATTAAACATTTAACAAAACACCAGACACAGACTTAACAGCTTGTATTGCCACCAGCAAGACTTTCTTTAATAGGTGATCAAAGTGAAAGGTGAAACAGCCACCATCACTTTAAGTAAAGAAAATAAACCAAGTGGAACAATGATAAACAAAGCACTTTTTACTCTCTTTTTCCTTCTAAAAAAAAAAATGGTTTAAACAACTCAAATACTGAATTCACAATGCCAGAGCGATCCACAAACTACTTTTCCAGGCAGGCAACATGAAAGCACAAACTGGTCAAACGGTTCAGGGGTGACCATTGCCAACACAACATTCACATAATCCTTCCTGCTAGAAAATATATGAAATCAAATGAATATGATGCGAAATATCAAAGAGGTGCCACTCAATAAAAAGTCTAATACAAATAAATAAATGTGCGAACACAATTGGTCTAACCTGCTGATTAATCATGATCAGCCCAGAACCTTGTTAACACGACACCATCCAAATAAGTTCAAATGACAAAAATAACAGCACTCTTTTGCAAACAGTATGCTACCTACATTGATAAAAGGTATAGATGAAAAAATAAACATCAACACTTGGCACTTTAGAACTGAAAAAACAAACAAAAAAAACATTCCTCAGTAGATTAATGTACATTGTTGTAAACAACTAAATGCCAGCTCTCAGGCAATAGAGAAAAAGACACTCAGTTTGGTTGGTGTCTGGCATACCAAGACTGTGTCACTTTAAAATCCTTAAGTAAGTACCTTATCCAGTGATATGTCTTTCCTTTATAATCAAGACATCGGTTTACGGTAAAACAATTCAATATGTCTGATATATAAGGTGACATTTAATTATTTTAGCCTTAATACTGAATTGTTCAGGATACGCGTGGTGGTATATACTGGTACATAGAAAAATGGTCTAATTGTGGAGAAAAGATTGATGCTTTTGGATCCCAGGATTGTAAAGGATGTGGTTTCACTGTCTTACAAAGAGAAATCAGAAGGCACTATACATCTGCAAGTAATGGTAACAGCCTGTTACCTCGACATCATTAAATCCAATGATCAGTATGGCCTAACAGCTTCTAATTTGGTCCAGAGGGAGAGAGAAAAGATGTCTGCAGCAAATAGATGAACAGTAATGTAACATTTTGGCAGTGCCAGGTCCAATCTACCAGTACTGAGGACAAAAACTACACCTGGATTTACTGATTCTGGCCAACATGGGATGAGAAATATATTGATATATTGTATCTGTAGACCACGGCAAATATTGATTTGTTCTAGAGCATAACTGTTCTACCGTCACAGAAATGCCCACTGTAGTATATGAACTAAAACATTACAAAAACAATCACTGGTTTTGTTAATGGTTATATCAAACATGAATAGTTTTACATTCATGTATCTCTCAAGGGGCATTACTTTACAGGCAAGTATTGTTAGAAAATGAAAACATTTCTTCTGTCTTAGAAGCTATAAGCTGACAGCAAATTAGAAAGAAATTATAGCAGAAATTGGTAATAGCAAATTAAAAGCCTGTGTACTAGAAGAAATATGGCTGTTGGAAAAAAGTACACCTAAAAAGACAAAAAGCAAAGACATAATGGCTCTGTAGTAAACATTTGGCCAAGAAATAGTGTATTCCCTTCTCCAGTTTTCACCTTTCAAACTCATAATACCGTATAATGGCTAAATCCCCAAAATCAAAGATGACATATACCTTTTTCAGATATTAGAACCAAAGTTTTCTTATGTCTAGAAGGGCTGTGTGCGTTTTATGTCTGTATGTATGTAGTACAGCATATAAACTCAACTGGTAAACTCAAAATAACCCAATTCAGAAGTCAAAGTTCTACCAAAATAAAGTAACAGACAAGTTCTGTCCGACTGTGTCTATCAGAGTCACTTTTTGAGGGGCTGGTAGACTGAGGCGTTGGGGTCCAGAGAGGAGGGACTATTGTCCATGAATTTTGAGGAGTAGTGTGGGGTGACCGGGCTGAGGCTGGTGCCATCTGCTGAGTAAGACAAGCTGGGCATCACGGCCATCACCTCTGCGATCTTCTGCTTCAGCTCAGCAATCTCCTGCTCCCTCTGGTGGATCTGGCCTAAAAAAAAAGAAAGAAAATGCGCATTTATTTCAGAGGTACAAATGATATAGTAAATTACAAATGGGACAGGACACATATGGCTGTCTCATTTGCCATATAAACTTTTCATTCAGATATTCAAACCTTTAGATTTCAAACATTTCAATTCTGTCTCTAATGTGCATGTCTTTGGCTCTAATGTGCATTAACTAATCAACAGTTTTTTGCTAGTGCTATCATGGATAAAGGTTGCTTCATCCAGCCACAAATGAGTCATAAGTTGGGCGTAAAGGGTCTTGCACAGTCTGTAATGTTATTTCAGGTGACAGTGACATTGCAATATGCAAATAAAACTGAATTACACTGAATTCAAAACTTTCTCCATTGGTCTCTTTATATAATTATTCTCTAAACTACCCTTCTATATCAACATCTAAAAAAACAGTACTGATGGTATAAATATTTACAAAGCCTGTAGTTATATGTAAACAACTGTCTGAATAATTGTTTCTTCTTTCATTATTGCTTTCTTCAGGAAAAAGAGTTTTTTCCTCCACTGAAGTCAAGTGTGTTTGTTTGGCTTTGGGGATGCTACATAAATATTAAATACAAATAAACTGAATTGAGGTTGAGTTTATGCTGCTGTTAAAAGAAGTGGATGTTTGCTCTTGTGCCACTGTTTTATAATGTTGGGCTAGTTACTATTATGTGTACTTTTTATATACTTTTTAATGTACTGTACCTTGTGCTATCTCTAGCTGCCTTTTAGCATCCCCCAGCGCAGAGAAAAGATCCAGTTTGATCCTGGTCTCAGCGCTCAGGCTGTTCTCGAGGTGTTGGGTCTTCTCTTGCATGGCCGACAGAGCAGACATCAACACTTCTGTGTCCTTTTCATTCTCCTTATACTTTCGCAGCTCCTGTGCACAAGAAGAAATAATGAGTTGTACAGAGAGCAGTCATAGGAGAGCAATTCATATAATGACATCAACCACTCCAAGATTTTATTAGAGGAGAAATCATATTTGCACTTCATATAAAAACAACTATCAGAAAAGTGGCACATGGATGAAAAAAGGACTATGGCACTCTCTGGGATAGAATTAGACACATGTTATATCTTTATTAACCTAGATAAAAAGTATCCCAGCTATAACAATGACCACTGAGGTCATGTGAATAACAAAAATTATCTCCTTATCACAGTACCAGTGAGTGAACATTTTGTCCTGAAAGTTGATGTGTTACTTAGAAAAAAATAAAGGCCAAGAGTTAGGATTTAAGTGAGTTTGACAAGGGCCAAATTGTGATGTTTACACGTCCCAAACTGCAGTTCTTGTGAGGTGTTCCCAGTTCCCTCAAAGGAAGGAACAGTTTGTTGCATATTTGGCTGCATATTATACATGGCATTATGCCATCAAATGTCAGACAGGCGATCATAATGTTTTGCTTGATCGGTGTACAGTAACATATGTAATGTAACTTATCGCACCTGGCACTTGCCCTCCAGATCCCGGATCTGCTCCTCCTTTACTTTCATATCTATGCTGAGCTTCTTACACTCAGTCTCCAAATCTCTGATACGGCCACGTAAAGTATCAGTGGACTCCACCCTATTAGAAAAATGAGAAAGTCATGCCCAAAAATATAAAATACAGTTTAGATTTTAACAACACTGCTGGTGGAGACCCATCAAGTTCATATTAAATACCTTGTGGCAGCAGCTAATGCTACGGCCCGAGCTGCAGTGGCCTCTTCCATCTTCTTCCTCTTCCTCTCCTCAGCCAGCTGTTTCTCTGCCAAGCCCCGAGCCTCCTGCTCTGCCTTCAGCCTCTTCTCCAGCTGGGAGATGGTCTGCTTGTCCTTCTGCTTGGCCTGGACAGCACTGTGGAGTCTGAAATGTGACAAGTCAATATTGATGTGCAACTCTACTCAAAGTTTCCCATTTGTACTATTTTGTCTCTTTATCCAATTACCAGTGGATGACATTTACAGTTGAACATTTGCAGGGCAATAACTGTAGGTTTAATAATCACATACAACTTTTAGTCAGTTTGCAATTTGCTTAAAATCCATTGTATTTAATTTCATTTTTGTGATATTCCAACCATCAACTTTCACTCTTTCTAATAAAACATGAATGTGAATTTGTGCAGTCTTTTTTTATCAATATTTTACAATGTAAACTAAATAAAAGGTTGTTATGGGAATACAACATCATACTATTAAAAACACCTAATTTAAATTCCATAATTATTCCTTACTGTAATCCATTGATGCTGTGTACATTTCTTGCTAAACAACATTCAAGGTGACGTTTTTATCATGCAAGTAGTCAGGACAAGACTGTAAGCCCGGTGTCTCTATTTGATAACAGTGTCTGTTTGGTGACTGCTACTACAAGGATAAGAAGGAAGACATATTGATATATTGTATTCAATAGTACACACATTACTGTGTGGTTATGTATTGCAAGTTGTGTACACACTAACACTAAACCTACCTACATATATATACTGTATATAAGTACAAAAGCATTCTTGTTTTCAATGCCCTATTTGAGCTGAAGCACAGGTGAGTACTTTGTGCCTAAACCATATGTACCCACTTGTTCTGGAGGAGCTCGTTGTCCTGGCGGAGCTGACTGAGTTCAGAGCGGAGGCTGCGATCTTGACTGCTCAGAGAGGAAAGCTGACTTCGAAGCTCTGACTCTAGCTGCCTGTTGGCCTGCAGATCTGCTTTCAGGCGCTTCACATCCTGCTCCAGCCTTCAGAAATAAGAAGAAAGTCTTAGGTGTACAATAATGTTTTTGTGTAACAAGTATAAAACAGTTACTGACCATATATATCTCTCTTACCTTACTAAAGCATCCGGTTTGCCCAGTTGGTTGTTGGGGATGCAGTTCTCCACTGGATCCTTCTGACTCTTTCCCGCCCCCTTCTGCTTCTTCTCATTCTTATTAGCTGCGGACCCTTGCGGCACGCTCCCATTTGAAGAACTGTGATTTCGTGGAGATGAGTTGGAGATGCCACCCCCGCCTCCTCCACTGGCATTTTTGTAGTTCTTGCCCGTGCCCCCCATGTCCTCTTTAGAGTGTGTAGTGTTATCTGCAAGTGTGTTTTCTCCTGCCAGGTCGTTATTCAGTCTTTTTGTCCCGACGTAGTTTTCAAAATATTCTGTCTCCTGTAATTTGGAGTCCAGTGTATGTATAATACTGTTGTTATTGATTCCAACTGTGTTTTGTTTTTTGCCTTCACGTTCTTTTGTACTGTCCTTCCCTTTTTCTCTATATTCCAGTTCAGGCAATGGAACTGAAGTGTTCTTCTTTCCAGGAGGTCCTCCGTTTTGTGTAATGACTGTGGGTTCCACTTCTGAGATCCCTTTGTTTATAGCAGCTGAGAAACATCAGGCAAATAGGTTAGAAATATACAAAATGTAGTTACTACATTCTTCATTATATGATTTACTGTACATGATAAAAGTGTTGTTTTCAGTAATAATTTCAAAGGGATGTGGCGTGTAGAATTAGATTTAAGCATCGCTGGTTCTTTTTTAAGTGTTTTATCACCCCACACATGACACTTTTCTCCGCCTAGTCCACACTCTTTGCCTCTTTTCCATAATATCCATTGCTCTTAACCAACTTTTGGGTTAATGGATGAACGTGAACTAAGCTACCGGTGCCACATTATTCTCAAAAATAATGTTATTCACACACACATATTGTGTCTTGCTGTCCCTAACCTTTATTACTCTCCATTCCAGTGCACACCACTACTTCTCTATATTTTCCTTCACCTCACCTTCCAAAACATCTTATATTAAGATTTTGACTACAGAAAATGGAACTTAATGTTTTACTTTATGTCCATTCTGGCTCATAAGTTTAGGAATAAAAATAAAATTTTCTGGGAGAAACATTTTCCAGGTTTTTTCATGCATGTATATCATACCTTCTTCTGCCTCTCTTTCCTGTCTCTGTAGCATCTGTTGCTCTGGCGGTAAGGCCTGCTGTAGTAGCTGCATGTAGAATTCATTCTCTTTTTGCACTTCCTTCTGTTTCCTCAGTCGCATCTTGTAGCTAACATAGCTCTTAAAGCCGAAGCCAAGAGTCACAACTGGGTAGCCGATGCTGCCAAAATAGAAACTAAGCGTTAACTTCTTCTGAATGTCATATGTTTTTTCACAACACTGTAGTGCTAATGCTATAGTAAGAATAAAGATAAATATTAACATAAATTGCAGAATATGCCTATATAAGTAAGCTTACCAATGAGCTGCGAAAGGGCGACATAGGTCTACATGAAAGTTCTTCAGATCTTTAAAACGAATAGCTGCCTCAATGTATACAAACAGGATCCAAAGTGATACAGTAGGTAAACAAACTCCTCTTTCTATGAAATTTACAAAAAGTAAAATGTTATATTTTTTTGTGTGCTAAATATTTGATGGCAAATGTGAAAAACCTGAAACAATTAACTAACCTGTGTGCCAGACATACTGGACCCATACGTAGGTGCTGGCAGCGAAAAACAACCATTGGACAGGGATGAAGAGGAGGCAGATAATGTCTGATGTAAACGCCACACATACAAAGAAGACAGAGAATGCCTGCAGATAGTAATAAAGAAAAAGGACTAATGATTTTTGATTTGCACATGTTGATCTTGAGTGTAAAAAAAAAAAAAAAAAAAAAAAATTCAGAAACTGCATATGGTTTCTTACCAGCCCCTGGTATCTGAAGGAGTCGTAGACACTCCTGATAAACAGCCAGAAAGGCCACAGGTATTCAAACCTGAACTCCAGCACAAAGTCGGCCAGCAGAACGAGCACCCACACTACCAGGAACTTTAAGTACAGAAAAGTACTGGAAAAGACATCAAAAAAGAGGACACACAATACATTAGTACAGAAGAGCAACCCACAGGCAGGCTTCAGGCAGAATTATATAATTATAAAAATACAATACAACAGAGTTGCATATGCTTGCAAAAATACTGACATGTAAAGGAAAAACTGTGAGCATTACAACTGAAAGTGGTCTATTGCCAATAACTACAACTATAGGTGGAAAAGCCTGCGAACAAAGGGGGGTATAGGGTGCAGGGGTGTCATGTCTGGACATGCACACATAAAACACATCTGGTTTTGCAACTTTGTCTACTCATCAATGCAAAGAAAAATAACGTTACACTAGTTTTGAATTTTAATATTCTCCAATAATTAATTACTACCATGCATTCAGATTATTGATTCTGCATTCACTAGTAAAATGTTGACCTGTGCCAGACAAAGCACAGGTGAGAGCCCCGCTGTCAGTGTCATGCAGCCAGACAACAAAACGAGCGCCTCTACCACTGATGCTGTCATCCAAGCTAAAACAAGATTATTCCCACAAGTTGCATTTCATATAACATTGAAGGGCTTCGCGAAATAAAAAAGTGGTTGTAATCAAAATAGCTCGCAAATACGTTTTTTAAGGTCCGATTTATTTAATCTGCAAATTTCAAATTAACTGGCTAGCAAGAAAATCACGCATAAGCTGCCACTTAAATAACAGTAGGCCTGTCTTTGTAACAATATTTACATGCTTATTTAGCTCTTAAAAAAGCCATAAATAAAAGCACGTTGAAATATGGCTGTACCAGAGACAGCGAACACTGGCTTGACATATTCAGAGAGGCGCCATTGTTATACAATAACGTCTCTCCAGCCCCTTTTTGTACCTGCTATATATACCCTCGGTGATTCGGTTCCGTTTTATCGGCCGTCGGAGTTTGCTGCAGTCCGCATTGCGCCGCTTCATCCTCCCCTTGCTGCTTCACTTGTGATATAGGTCCGGTTACTGTGACAGAAAATGTCATTCGTTCATTCTACTATGCACACTTCTTCAATTATCCACCATTGTTGATGTTTTATGCACATGAAACAAAGAAATAAATAAAAACAGTCCACTGTAGGCCCTCCCCCTTTCACGACACATTACGTAGACTCTTACGTCTGTCGTCATCGCGCTGAAAACGTAAGAATCATGGCCGCGCCGTGTGAAGCGAGGCACTTCTTTTGGCTTTAAGTTTTGTCGTTAAAACATCGGTAAGTGCTCTGTTAAAGTCTTGTTATTTTGGGTGGCCGTTTTTTTGACTACATTGTTTTTATTGGATTTTATTTTATCCAGTGTATGCGCAAAGGTACAGGAATAAACTGTGCCACATTTACTAAACCACGTTTGTTTTGGCAGTCTGTGGCCAACACTTTCCCTGAGACTTTGCAAAGTATGTTCTCAGATGATTTGTTTGAATTGGAAACATTTTCATTTCTCAAAAAGCATGTATGAATTAGTAATATAATATATTTTGTATTCTTGCTATATGTTGCATCTTGTGCCATCTATATCAGAGATAAATTAGCATTTTAACATTTAATTGACACTGACCTGTGAAACAACTTAACAAGGGACATACATATCATTGTATCCTGTTCCTGAAATGCTATATGTCTTCAACAGATAATAACCATGGAGCTGCACCCTGAGGAAAAGAAGGTGTTGGAGGAAGAGGAAGGAGGAACTGATAATGATTTGGAAGAAAATTATACTGTAGAAAAAACAGAAAGTATGACAGGTGAAAAGAACCAAGAAGAAGCACCACAGACCGTTGAGGACCAAGGACAAGACCCACAGACTGTTGACCAAAAACCGGACAATGTTCTTAACCTTAATAATGAGGTGGTAAAGATGAGAAAGGAAGTAAAGAGGGTACGAGCTCTGATTATTAGGAAGCTGACACGACAAATATGTGCCCTTAAGAAAAAGAAAGGAAAAGATGCAGAAATTGAAAGAAATCAGAGAAGAGCTGCCAGACTGCTGGAGGAGATTCATGCTATGAAGGCTCTTGTACCTGATGTGGTAGGTCTTTAAAAATTTTTTCACAACCAAAATGTCATATTATAGGTTATCATTCATATTAAACACAATTATAATAGATACATAATGTGTAAGAAAGTAAAGGCATAAGTGAATATATTTAGTCCACAGTTGAAATCTTTCTTAATGTAGTTTTTTTTTTTTTTTTTTTTTTTTTTTTTTTTGTAAATGCCATGTCTTTTTGCCAGGTCACTAAGACAGCCTTGCAGAAGAACCTCAACTTTGAACAAGTGTGTAAAGACCCCAAATCTACTATTTCTGATAGGGCAATAGCACGGATTGCAACTCATCTGCAGTTCAGGAAGAAGATTGAAGCTATCAAAGCTGCCGTGAAAGCCTTCAAAGACGAAAGGTCAAAAGAAGGGAAGCATATTGCAAAGCTGCAGAAAAACGCTGACAAGATCAAGAAAGAGCCACAACACAATGATGCAGAAAAGGAATCAAAAGAAGAAAAACAGGAGGACAAAACTGTGAGACCAATTATAAGTAAAAATAATGATAAAATGGACATTGTGGATGCATGCCATGATAGGTCTTCTTTATCTTCTCCTAAAAGAAAAGTAGAACAAAAAGCTCAAAAGAGGGAAACACCACAGATTGAGAATAGAAATAAAAAACAAAACCCAGTAAAAAGTAGTAAAGTTAAAGACACTGTGAAAACTAAACTATTCGAGTCTGAGGAAAAGACATCGACTTTAAAATTGTCAGAAATACCCCATATTTCAGACGTTGAGGCAGAGAGTGATCTGGAGTTATCTGATGATGATGAAAAAGAATACTTTGACGACAGTACAGAGGAGCGTTTCCATAAGCAGTCCTCAGCTGAATCAGATGAAAGTGACAATGACTTCTTTGTGGGTAAAGTGAACAAATTCAAGAAAAAGAAGAAAATTAAAAATGTAGAAGACGAGAGAGTACAAAAGACCCTTGAAGAGAACCAAAATGACTTGCACAAAACTGACAATGTACAGAGTGAACTAGATGAGCTTGAGTCCAGATTAAAATCTAAAGCCACTTCTCTAAAGTCAGTTTTTTGTTCTTCCCTGGCTGAAAAAAAGCAAGGTAAAGGTGCAGGCAAAGGTGACAGCAAATTTGAAGGCCAAGGCAAACAGAAAGGCAATGTTGGTGGACATAAAGATTTTAGTAAAGAGTCCAAATTTCACAAACAGTTTAAAGGAAAGGTGAAAGATTTCGGTTCAAAGTACAGTAAACTGTGTCCTGGGGACAAGACCTCTGGAAAAGAGGAGAAAGGTTTTACAACTATTGGCAGAGGTAGGGGACAGACTAGAGAGCATGTTTTGAGACAGAAAGATGCAAGAGGAAGAAATATGTTTTCCCATCAAGCACCACAGGCAGCACTGCATCCGTCTTGGGAGGCTAGTAAGAAAAGAAAGGAGCAACAGGGACAAATACTTGCCTTCCAAGGGAAGAAGATTAAATTTGATGATGACTAAAAGATTTTTAGAACATTTATTGTTAAAAGGTCATATTATATTTGACATATTAGTAGCTGTTTCATACTTTACATTTGTGTTAAAGTACGTTTTGTGCTTGATTTTGATAAAATGTACAGTATATGTTTTATCTTCTATTTCTATTCCGATATCTTATTAATGTACATTTGTGTGTAAAATAATGCTGAATAAATAAAACTGTTAAAACAACTGTTTTAAACACGTTTTGCATGCACAAATTCTTGAAACAAAACTAAGTCCACTCCTCTTTAAGAAAATGAGAATAACTTAGTGATAGATTGCTATACTATGTTGGCACATCTGTAAATGATAAATAACACATTGATTAGATAACAGATTAGGTTAACGGGTTTACTGCTTTTTATTAGTTGTTATAAAAAAATACATGATTTCAAAGTGTCCAACAAAACACCGCAATGTAAATTTTGTATGCTTTATTTCATTAAAATGTATGGATTTGTTTTTGTTAAGCCCTGTGTGGGCGTGGCGTAACAAGTGACGCAATGACGTTGGATAAGTTTGTTGCATTGCTAACTCATATCGGCTAACGCGTGGGTACCGTCGCTTCAATGGAAAACAACGCCTCTCAAGAAGAACAAACCCAAGAGCGTGTTAAATGTATTTGCGTTGCGCCCCAATGTACAAATAATAACCTCACAACTAAAAAGTTGGACATACAGTTTCACCGTTTCCCAGTAAAGCGGAAAGATGTTCTTCAGCGTTGGCTAGCTGCACTAAGAACAGTGCCACCCCCATCTAGTTCTCTTGCAGCTGTATGTAGCAGGCACTTTCAGAAGGAAGACTACTTGGAAGAGGAGTATTTTGAGGGAGACGTTGTAAAGCTCCGACGGACTCTAAAGCCAGATGCTGTCCCTTCTATATTTCCATCGCCTTTTTCCAAGGTAATGTACACTCAACCGAGGAAATGGTGATGCTAGCCTAAACTACAGAACGCCCGTGATTGAAAGGCATCCTTACTACGGCACATTCAAGAAAACAACAACATATATAGTCATTGTTTACTTAATGCATATCTTCCTACAGGCAGACACTTCGGAGCAGGAAGCTGGGAAACCTTCACAACAACAAGATGTTGGCCTTATGGCAGATGTTGCGTTGCCAGAAGCTGATAAATGTAAGTCTTTCTATAATCTTTCTATTCTGTAGTGAGCTATTTTAAATATGTTGTTATACTACTTTCAAAGAATTAGATTTCAATGTGGACGTTCCTAACCCAAATGTCTTGATTTTCTGTCATACAAGCGTTTCTTTTTTTTTTCTTCTACAGCACAGTCATCACGGATTGATAAAGCACTCGGCCTCCTGACCCAAAAGTTCATGGAAATGTTGAACTCTTCCTCTGATGGAATTTTGGACATTAACCAGGTTGTCTCTGAGCTAAAGATTTCTAGAAGACGAATCTATGACATCACCAATGTCTTAGAGGGGATCTCTCTCATCAAAAAGAAATCCAAAAACATTGTTGAGTGGGTGTAAGTATTTGAGTGGTTCAAATCCTACCTTTATAACCCTATATTTTAGTATTCCTGCATTTGTTTTTGCCTTAAATTCAGCCACATTCAACTTGTTGTCTTTTTTTATACAGCGGTGGCCACCCAGACCTGACATCAATGAATGATGAACTAAAGACTCTCATTGTTCAGGAAAAAGCACTAGACGCAGTCATCATTTACGCTAAACAACAAATTGAAGAAATGTATGAAAACCTTCTAAGTCGTAGATATCCTTTGCCTGGAACAAAAATCTATGTGTTTAAATGTATACTTTTAAGTCACACAACAGAGGGTTGTACTACTGATGTTGTTTTTCCTTGACTTTCTGAAATACGTTTGCCTATCTGACCTATGAGGATATCCAAAGCATACCTATTTTTAAGGACCAGGCTGTGTTTGTAATTAGAGCTCCCCCTGAAACGAAGCTTGAAGTGGCGCATCCTGCTGAGGTATGAACCGTTAAATAGTACAAAATAGTGTAAATCATTTTGGATGCATAGCTGATTTCTGCGTCTTTTGTGTGATCTTTATTTTCAGGCTTTTCGGATTCATATTAATAGCTCCAATGGTCCTGTGGAAGTCTTGGTGTGCTCTGATACCCTGGACATTTCACAAAGCAAGAACCATAAATCCACTAAGTTTGATGATGGGGACTACTCGTATGTTCCATTGCCAGGCTTTAGTGCTGCATCCCCCAAAGGTGAGTTTTGCCCTCATGGCCAGTTAAGCCTTAAAAAATCTTGTCTTTAGTTACCAAGTGATTATGAAATTATATTTGTTTCCAATTAATTACTACAATAATAACACTCAAAATTAGCATTTATTTTGGCACAGCAATGACTCTTAACATTTTATAGCAATTAAAAGTCCAGCGTACAGCAGCTACAACATAGGTTTCCATTGCAGTGATCAATGTAGCTTCTAAGGGTATGTTTTATTATTTTCTGTGCCTGTGGTCCAATTCAATGATAGAATTGTTCCAGATGATTAGAAAATAATACAATAACTTTTACGCAGGTATGTTTACTTTGTTTATACTGTGTATGAGTCACCCTTTGTGTCCTTTCCCAAGCCAGTGTAGCTCAGTCGGTAGAGCATCTGCATTCAAACCCTGCTGCGCCTTAACATAGTAGAATTGGGCATAGTAGAATTTAATCAATGCCAAAAAAAAAAAAGGAGGCCAACAAGACCCAAAATAGGGCTCTGCAATTAATCTAATGTTAATCGTGATTATGATTTTGGCTTCCAACAATTACAAAATCTATATAATCTAGAAAAAACAATTAATTAAAATGGACTCTGAATGACGCACATGCTTTTTTACGTCCATATGTAGGGTGTTTACAGTGCTGTCAAAGCAAGATGCACACTTGTTTTGTCCAGAAGGTTGTCCAAAGTCTTGTACTAGGCTCTATAAATCAGTTAACACAAGTGGATGATAAAACTACCCTTCCTTATTTAGGTTATTATTTTGGCAGTACATGAATCGTTTTAAATAATCGTGATTCCAATTATGACCTAAATAATTGTGATTATGAATTTTCCATAATCGAACAGCCCTAACATAAAATAACATCTTCATTTAAAAATCTAGTTCTTGTGTTTACCAATATTTGTTCCTTTTTGTTATGCAGTGACTGTCCTGATAAACACTAATGAACAATTCAGTGTATCACAAATATCTTTTAAAATTATTAAAAGTATTCAATTTAATTTATTCATAATTAAGTGTGTGTGTGTGTATATATATATATATATATATATATATATATATATATATATATATATATATATATATATATATATATATATATATACATATACATACACACATACATACACACATACACACTATTGGTAGCAATAAAATTTTATTTATGTGCTTTTGCATTTTTAATTGCAAGATTGTAGTCTAGCCTTTTAGCTTTCTTTGCCATTTAATGCCAATTAATTGATATTATCCAGTTGTTACTAATTTTATCGTTATAAAAGATGTAAGTGTAATTAGAAGTCATGACCAAGTTCCAACAGGAACCTAGTCAAAAATGTATATGTTTAAATTACACCTGGATGCTAATAGAATAACTAAGCGTTTTTTTTGTTTTTTTTTGTTGGCAACTCGGCACAATGTACTGGTCACAGTCTATGATGAGTTACCCTGGGATGTGACGAACAGTTTCTGAAAATACTGGTTTTGGTAAAGTGCTGTACCTTTTGCTGGTGCTTCTTAACAAACACTGGCATCTAATCATTGATGTTCACTTTATATATATTTACTGTGGTACTAATGTATTAGACCATTAAAAGGAAGATTATCAAATGTCAAAAGTGATTAGTGTTGACTTGACACACTGGACCTCAAATGGCCATTGAAAAACCTGCATTGAGCATTTGTTTTTATGAGACCTAAAGAGTTAAAATGCATTTTTGAGTTTGAAATCTCTATCAGTGTAGTTCATGATTCACCTTTTTATGATTTGCATTGCTGCAGTGCCTTTATAAACACAAATTTGTAGGATATTTGCATTTAAATTTCATGTCCTCTTATCTTATGTTTTTTTTTCTAGATAATTCTAATCATAATACCAAAAGCGGTACTATCTCCGATTCACCATCTGAGCCAAAACAGCAAATATTGCAAGTTGTCCCCTCGCCCCCTAAGTCCACTTCGGCCCCTTCACCCTCTGAAGACCAGTTGAACTCTGCTTCCCTAATCCCACCTCTTACTGTCTCTGTAAAAGAAGAATGGACTAATTTGAATCCAGTTTCAAATGAGTCCATGAATGATGATTTTGCTCCTGTAGAAGAACATGACCAGGTGCCCTCAGATGTTGATATGACGGATGTATCATAGTGTCAGAAATGCCCTCACCCCCCTCCACAGACTATAGTCTGAGGTTTTAAATTTTGGGAAATTTGGACTCCTGTTAAGAACCAACTATGAAGAGAGATTCTGCGGGACGTGCAGTGCAATATTATAAAGGTTGTTTTCCCTTAATAGACTGGATGCAATGTTTTTCAAGAAGTATTCTATAAAGGGTTGTAGAGCTTGTTTTATATAATGATCCAAAAAGCAGAAATAAAATGTTGTCCATTGAGTTTAAATTTAAAATGCTGGCACTAGGTGACCACTAGTCCACTGTTGTAGTTGTAGTTTACTGCTATTGCTGCTAATGCTTCCTAGGTTACTTCAATTTGAATCACTGAGGATAACATAAAAGTATGCGTTTTCATACAGATGATAATGTGAGTAATGCTATGTTCTGATTAATTTATTCCTTGTGTCTTGGTCAGTTTGACTGCTAGAAGTTCAAGGTTTTTAAATGACACATCCTATTTGTTGTTATAAAAGGAAGTATTCTGGTGTGCTATATCAAGAGTTCCCTTGTCAGTATATCAGGTCATCTGTGCCATTAAAATATTTCTATAATGTACATTCGCTGAGAAGCCTACTGGTGTGTGAGTTTTGTGCATGTTTTGAGATGGGCATTCTTATCCTACAAATTTGCAGTCCATTCAGAGCAACTTTCAAGTATTGAGTTATCTTTGCCTTCTTGCAGTATATCCACAGACACTAGGAGGCAGTGTGATTCCACAAAAAGTCAAATCTCATAGTAAGGTTGTTTTGAAACTATATTAATAAATGAAGAGATGCCCACTCTACTTTGAAGTGACCTTTTGGAAGTGACATTTAACCATTTTTAACATTTCTCCAAGTTGAAATGCCCCTTAATGTTGCTCCATCTCCTCTTGAACTCCATGACCCCAAGTCTTGGAATACAGTCTGCAAAAAGTGTATTCAAATTTAAGTCATTTGGTAAGTGTAAGAGAAATTACTTTGTATATAATCTTGCTTTTTGAACACCCAGCATCTAATTTTCATATGTGTATGGGTATGAACATGTTGATTCAGAGACTAATTATCTAGTTTACCTATTTTTAACATGCACATGCATGCTATACTATCAAGTGCACACACCATCTTTGTGACAGATTTGCAACATATGTAATTTTCCAGCTGAGTGATTGGCTAATAAGTGCTTATGGAATTGTGAGCCCATATGGCAGTTATTGTCAGATTATGTTTGATCCAAATGAGATCTGCTAACTTAGGGGGAAATATGCCAGATGTTAGATATATTTTCACATATCACATGCTCAAAAAGCAAAGAGCAATAAAACTTGTAACCACTCAACCAACTACTATGTCCCTCCTCTCTTTGTCTGAGCATCTTCAAAAACACATCACTGCCTTCAATATGATGATGTAATCTGCTGAGAGCCTGCTGTACCCTGACCTGAACATAGATGGCAGTGTTGGACCTTGGAACCCAGTTTAAACCCAGTCAACCCAGTTCCCCACAAACAGTAAGTGCACTCTGTGAGTTCACCGACAGTCACTGGATCACTGCTGCTATTGATTCATTTGTTTCTCCTGTTGTTTTTGTCCGCTCTGAGCCAGGAAAGATTTGGAAAAAAAATGCACTGAATATTGAATTGGGTCATATTGAATGAAGGCCTGACGTCAGCCTATACGCCTTGTCTCATGAGGCCCCAAGTTAAACATCAGTCAATATAGCTGTCAATCAACCAATCAATCAATCAATGAAGTTTCATTTTTAGAGTGCTTTTCCTTGTCACCTGCAAAGAAGTGATGTACAGTAGTAGTTGGTTTGGACACTACATGCAGATGGCCCCTAGGCTTTAAAGGGTCAGTGTAGAACTCACTTAAGACTGACCCAGGAGGGCTTTATGAGCGACTTGAGGAGCAAGTGGATCTCAACATATGAGTGAAGTTTGATAGCCAGATGTCCCTATGACACTCATACTTGGTACGCTTGCAATCTTGTTGTTTTGACTACTGTAGTGCACTGAGGAGACAGGGAGCGATCACAAAAAATACGAGCCAGTTTAAAGAGTGAAGTGGGAGAGAGAGAGGAGAGGGAGAGAGGGCGCGTCTACTACTCGAATCTGACTGGCTACTGCCTGGCACACCGCCTTTTTGCGTCGGCCACTTTTCAGCCAATCAGCCACCTTCGTCATATTTTTGGGGTTTATGAATGAAGCGAGTAAGTGAGAGAGGAGTAGTTTGAATTCATCACAGGGTGCACCGAAAGGATAGGTGCAGTGTTTGGTCTGCAACTCCGTGACTCTGTAGAGGCCTTGAGATGTTTGCACAGCGATCAACAGACAGTACAAGCGCAAATTATAGAAACACGTTGGCAAACATTTACCTGTCGCTTGTATCCAGGAGACGTGGCTAAACACTGTTTATGCTTGTACAAACTTGCGCTGACAGATTGCTTTCAGAAAACTGTATTTACTGAAAAAAAGTGATATCAAAATAACTTATGAGCCATGGCTATAATTGTCAGGTCTTGAGTGAGTTACAATGCTTTTATCGGAGTGCTTCTCAGGTCAGAAAGCAGGCATGACTAGGATCATGATGTCACCGTCTACTACAATTGTTGAACTTTCTCTGTTTAAAGGTTGCAAGAGATAAATGGAACATCAATATTTAAGTACAGTATCTGCTATGGGGAGATACATGCCTTTTTGTAAAACTAAAATGGTTCATTTCTATGATGCCCCTTCGTGTTTATACATCACCTCTTGACCCATTGGCCTTTATAGTTTTTGTTGTTAAGCAAAAAGCCTATTTAAATAATCAATGGTTTATTCTGAAAAGTTTGTCTTGCATATTGATTCTCTCAGTTGTGGGCGAAGTACTCAAAATCTGTACTCAAATAAAAGTAATGCTCAAAATATTACTATTGTTGTTATTATTACTATTAGTAAATGTTTTTGCCAATTCTTCTCCAGTATCAAACCCAGACCCTTATGATTGCAAGTCAAGAATGCTATCCACTGTGTCACTGAGAATTTGTTTAACGAGTATCATCCAAAATTTTGACAAGTAAAAGTATAATCTAGGCCTGGTACACTCTGGACAGTAGCCAGTCGCAAGGCTAACAGACATACAGAGACCGACAACCATTCAATCTTGTATTTATTTACTAGGGGCAATTTTGAATCCCTAGTACAGGTAACACATGCATGTCTTTGGGCGGTGGGAGAAGGGTGGAGTACCAGGAGACAACCCACAACACAGGAAGGACATGCAGACTCTACCCAGAGAGTTTGTGTGAGGACTGACCCAGGGATTGATCTCACAACCTCCTTGCTGGGAGGCAAGAAAGTACATTTCTTCAACAGTAAATCACTTAAATAAAAGTGTGTAGTTACTTTTTATCTCTGGATTTTTTTTCATCCAATGTGTTACTAGTTTTGCTTTCTTTATGGCTTTTTCTAGTGTGCAGTGATTTGCATATTGATTTATAGGCTTTACCCCAGGTGCTACTGCTGATGCAACCCTCTCCATTTATTCTGGCTTGGGACTGATGCAAAGAGTATGCTGGCATGTGACCTCTTGTGGCTAGATTTGTTGTTAAGCAATACGGTCTCAAAAACTCAATTTAAAAGGTCAGCGAGTAAGTCTGAAAAATGTAGTTTGCTTTGCATATTGATTTTCTTCATCCAATATAATTGATTAGTTAAAGAATTAAAGTCTAAATAACTTGGGCTTAAGCTGTAGCTGTAATTATCAGTTCTTTGTGGAGTGCTTTTCAGGTCAAAATGCAGACATACCTAGGTTCTTTGACACCACCCTCAACCACTTAAGATTGTTTGAACTTTTTCTAGTTTAAAGTTGCATAACACATAAATGCAAACTCTTTTTTCTTTCTGTAGCCACATAAAGCTTTATTGATTAAAATTTAAGTGCAACCTTCAGATGCGCTTTGAAAACTGGGCCTCAGATGCATTCGCTGTAGGGTGAAAATATAGATGGAATAGCAGACTGCTGCAAACTAGTGTCCTAAGTTAACTCCTTAAGTGGGCCTTGTAGAAAAAATTAGAATTCTGTTAAATAATGCATACATACATTACAGGTTGTCCTTAGATACCATGATACTTTGGACTGGTAGGTCATGCAAGTTGAACATGTGTGGAAAGCACATGGCTGTTGATACACACGTCAACAAGGTCAGCACTAGTCATTTAAGGTAGCGTCCGCATGACTGCTCCTTTTCAAAGACGGAGAACTGCAGGCTTAGAGTGCTCCACCTCTCAGGTCACACACAATTCATCACTCAGCTACACTTTCCAACTTGGGACCTCACCAAAAGCCACTGACCAGTACCAGGGGAGTTGAGAGAAAGAAGAAAGTGGTGGAAAGGACAAGAATGTTGCAGAAAGAAAGCTACAGTATCTTTAGATATGTTTGGATTGTCATTGTTAAAGGTGATGTAGATTGAATTGAAGGTTGGTTGTAGAAAATCTATCCTATAATGAGAAAATGTGGTCAATTACAAGTCTTTTCAAGAAGAGGGAAAAAACAGATGATTGACAGCTGTAACGGCCAATCAAATGACTGTCACACACATCTTAACTGTGCAGCCTCAGTGCCTTTCACATGTCAACTGAATTTCTTCTGACAGTTCTGCTCAGTTTGGCTCATTTTTAATTGCTTGTTTCTCTACCCTTTTAGACAGATAAATAGGATTTCATTGACATATTTTTAATCGTCTCTTTTTTAAAGGACATGTCTCAGAATTAAATCCTTTTTTATTTGGCCTTGTTTTGTAGCATGGAGGGATTTTAGAAAATTGAAAAGACCTGAAAGCATGTATTTTTTATTTTCTATTATTGGTTATGTTTTGTTGTTAGTACACTCAGGTCAGTGATTGTCAAATTGTGGGTGTGGACCCAAAATTGGGTTGCATTTTGTTTCAGTATTAATTTTACTAGAAGCCTCAAATATTGTTCGAACAATACTTTAGAAAAATAACTTTGGTTCTTCAGCTCACAATAAAAGTGATATAATTGGGTCCCATAAGACCAGTTGAAAAACACTGCTTGAGGCCATGTGTGAAGCCAGTTGACCCCTTGGTCACAATTACAGGTGGAAATATGTTAACGTGAATACTCAAATCTGCACTAAATTCATCTGCAAAATGAACAGGACCAGAGAGTGAATGAATGCTGCATACACACCAAGTAACGAGTAATAACAAGTAATAACGGGAAAATTGTGTGGCTTGCCGTTTAAATGTTAAATTAAAATCATTATCACAGAGGCTATTAATCAGTGGATCTCACTGATGCAGACAATTAAAACTATTCTAAGTATAAATGCCATCCAATATAAATGCATATACATGCAAAAACCTATTAGTTAGGACTTGACAGGATATCACAAGTTGCTTGTCAAAGTTTTATGCTTGGTGTACTTTTGCTATAATCAGCTGTGCCACTTGTGTTAAGAGTGTTAAATTTTTTTCTTCATTTGGCCATGTTTTTGTTCTTAGTCTATAAGCTAGATTCTGGTTAATTGCATTTTCAAACATTGCATTACGTTCAAGTTGTTTCTTTACACAAAGGCGGCATTCTCACTTCATAAAAAGCGAAACTATTCTGGCCAGTAATATGTTTTTGTTGTGTTTTTGGTTTGCCATTTTGGCAGTCGGTGCAGGAGCAGAGCAGTTGCCATAGAAAACTGTCAGAATTTATCAGTCCAAATCTAAAAAAAAAAAGCTCAACAAAAAAGTATATTCAGTTTTTTTGTCATTACTTCTTTATAAGTGTAATGTGTGTTGTGTTGGCAAATGTACAGTTCACAGCACTCCCACAGCACTAGACAGATTGTTTTGATTATTGTATAAACCAGGATTTGCATTTTGCATTTATTTGCTTAGCCGTTAAGTGTCCCTTGGAGATCTACCTCAAAACAAGGTGAACCAGCTGTAAGATACTGCAAACCCAACCTAATAATCTTGTTCATGACTTCATTACAATCTTGACTGCAACACCCATTTTACTTCTACAACAAAAAATCTGCATGACTAATTTTGATTAATTACTCGTGTACAGAATTCATTGCCTCATTCATTTTCATATGCACTTGTACTTTAGACCTTGGATTTGCCTGATAACGCTGCCTCTTCACCTCTCTCGACGACACAGAGCAGATATAGAGGAGGATCAATGGACTGCCTGTGTCCGCCACGATCCATATTTCCTGGTCGCTGAATGGACTGAGCGTAAGAGAAAGTGATTTTCCTCTGTCACTTGGGTCTTTAGGGGCTTGTCTATACAAAGGTCTGACCTCATCACAGGAGACTTGGGTTTTAAGTGTGTGCCCTCTGTCAAGTGCGAATATGACTTCTGCCACATACTTTTTCATGTGGGCTAGATCTCTGGAGTGCATACTGTACGAGGCACGGATCCAGATAATGTAACCACACGCACACATGCAGACGAACAGCTGTGTCCCGGCTTTGGCCGACATGCAGTGGTCAGAACGTAATGTCTACTTTGCCTCTTGTACTCTCGGTTTGAGGTTTTTCCCTCCCGTGAACCGGGGCCGCGTGTTCTGTAGTGGTATAATGCCTCAGCTGTTGCAATGACATCCTCGTGACCTGTGGTGAACTCTTTCGCACCACTCCACCCCTCTTCTCCTGTGGCTATTTACTTACTTTAGTTCCACTCGGATACGTCAATATTTGCATAGACACAAACCAGACCATGAACCCCAACCTCTAGGCTCCTAACCCTTTGGCCAATAGAGACAAAGACCGTCAGCTGTCATTTGCATGTAATTTGCATCGGATCCCCCCCGTGACTGTTTGCAATGTCAGGAGGCCAAATTAACCAGTGTTCCGTTTTAGCCAGATTTGCATCTCATTTGCATTGTAGTTGCTTAACGAGGGTTACTTAGCCGAGTGACCCCTGTGGAAGCTCCTTGCCTGTAGATGATGCACATAGCGTGATCGGCTAATTTCATTAAGGGGGGAACAGCCGTTTGACTGAGAGAGCTGCCGTTGGATGTAATCATTAAAACGGACGAGGTTCTGGCAAGCTGTTTGTAATCAGGCGTTTTTTGCATGCATATGGACATTGTGTCATATTTACTGTAAGGATGAAAGATTAGGCGTGGAGGGGATAGTGGGCAGCATCAATCTCACTCAGCATCTCAGAGCGGGTACATTAATCATCCCATCTACGCAAAAATCATCCTCATCAGAGCCGGGGCCGCAGTGTGCACACATGGCTGCGGCGGCAGGATGCAGCGACGGACAGAAGGGGAGTTAGTGGCTGACTGAGCAGAAGTGCCACAGCCAATACTTCTTCATTGATCCCCGGACTTGGGCCCAGCGTTTGACAGTGTTTTGTCCTGTTAATGTGTTCATATGGTGCTGCTTGGCTGAGTAAAAGTCCCAGCACACAGAGCTAAAGCATTTGGGTGGGCCAAAATGTTCCCCCCATTTCCTCTCAGGTTGATTAGTTTCAGCTTTTCTAAAGTGGCTCCTTTCCAAATACTATATGAAAAATTAGCTATTGTTCCAACTGGAGCTATAAGTTAGGTTTTCTCATAAAGTTATGTAAGTACTTCACATACTGTAAGTGACAAACAACAGGAAGCAGGCTAATAATGTTTTATGCCAAGACAACTTAATTCACCTAATCAAAAATGGGTTAAATGTGCAGTGTACAACTTTTTCATTATAGGAGTTTTCTGTCAAAAAAAGAGATCGTCTAGGCTTACCATCAAGGATTGAACACAATAGTGTTGGATGGCAACCTTTTGCCAATTCCATGCTTGTATAAAAAAGGGGTCTACTCCCATTTGAAAAAGGAACACCTTGGCTTGTCGGTACAAGCCTGTCAGTATTGCAGAAAGCTAACAATCTGGGAAATACTACAGAAATGCCAAAGAATTCTGCACTTTAATACAATTTTGTCTGGGCAAATTGGTTTTGCTTTACCTTTTTAATAAAATAAAAAACAGACATGTCACTGTATTGTTTTATGGGGATTACATAAAACATTAGGTTTTTTAGGAGTTTTTCCTCATTGAAAAGGGGAGTCTAAGGACAGAGGATGTCCTAAGGCTGTTAAGTTTACTTTTGTTGTTTATGTTTGATTGTGTCTTTAATGTTTGAGTCTGTGACTGTGTGTGCCTATTTCTTTTATGTGAATGCTGTTGTGTTAATTGGGTATATAAATAACATTGAATTGAATTATTTTAAAACTATTTACTTTCAAGTCATAGTGTTGTATGATATTTTGCTTTGTAATATGTTTCTGACTAACCTGACTTGTGATTAATCAGTGTAATAATATTGATAGATTCCCATTTATTTTGATGCCAGGTCTGAACTTTAAACTGGTCCAAATTTAAAGTAGTTCCTGGTATCCTTCAGGAGGCTTCAACATTAGACTTTTTTGACATCTGTTAGTTATAAAACACTTATTGTAATGCAAATCTTTGGTCAATTGGATTGGGGATTTTAATAATCATACTTCTAGTGCCTGTCAGTGGTAATGCCCTGCCACATCAGGCCGGATTTGAGGCGGTTGCTGTTGACCTTTGCTTTTCCCATCCACTTCCATCCTCTATCCTGTCTCCTGATCCTTTTATTTATGGAGGGCCAGAAAGCTTTATGGGCTGATGGATTCCCTCAGTTATTATGTGGTGGATTTCAATAAAGAGAATCAATTCGGGGTTTGTTTGTGGTATCAGCCCACACTAGACAAAAATACACAGGCATCATCCCCAGCAATATATCATCCACGGAAATTTCATTTCATGTTTGTTTGGCTAGAGAAGATAAAGCTAGGAGTGGAAGAAATCAGGGCCATATTCCACTAGGAATTGTTGCTTAGTACTGATTCTCTATGAGTTTTCAGTTCCACTTGGATTTTATTTGAAAAGAATTCTTCATACTGAAAAGCATACACTGGATTTCCAAGGAGAATTTAATAATTGCATTCATTCAGTCTCTTGCAAATGTATCGTCATAGCAATATTAATATTATAAACATGCTTTTACTGTTCCAGTGTAATGGCTAGTGTGCTAGGAATGTATGCTTTTGGATACTGAAATTCTTAGCCAGAATGAACTTCACAGCTTGGTCAAAATGAGAAACATTAATCACTTTTATGATAACCTTGCCAATTACTATTATCTCTGCCCCAAAAATACTGACATGGCAAGTTCTGTTATTATCACTAGATGCAATCAGATAAGCACAGAACTCCACAAAGGCATCATAATAATTAATTTTCTTTAGTTTCTTTAGTTCCTTTACTGACCCTTTTGGCTAGAGTTGGTATCTCTTTGCCTTTTGGGATTTGAACCTATATTTTCTGCTTTGCTAAATCCAGCCACTGGGGGCCACAAGCCAGTGCACTCTTTGTGCCTGTCCCAAGCACGGAAAAATGGAGGGGCTTGAGTCAGTATGCACTACAGGAGGCAAAATATTTGCGGTGGTGACCTTTAAGAGGGGAAAAAAATAACAAACAAAAAAAAAGCATAAGAAGATTTATATTGGTGACTAACTAATAATACTGGTTTGTTGCTGACAGACGAAACTTTTAATATGTTGCAATAGCAAAGAATCTTGTAAAAATTACTAATTCCAGTTTTCCAGATTCACACCAATTATAGCAATTATAATTCTTTGGCCCATTACTCACTCTCATAAATTGACCACTTTTGGGAGTTATTATGCTAAAAGACAAACAACCCAAACAAAATAATATAAAGTTTTCTTAATTAACCAGCTATACATTTTGTTTAGCATGGACACTTTGCTCTTGTTCTATGTGCATTTTACTTTCCTGTTCAGTGGTTTTATTAGAAAAATGTGACTCTCCATTTCTTTTTTTCTTGCTAATCCCATCTATAGAAAGGAACGAAAATGCCCTTGTTGGCTAAATCTGCAATTATTCCCTGTGTAAGCGGACTAGCCGGCACTCACACTCTCATTACCAGTGTTTAAGTGTTTAGTGCTGGGTGAGGTGCTTAGCCACCGACATGTAGCCGCATGCGTGAGCCCTGTGTTAGGTCTAATGAGGGAGAAGGCCTTGAATGGGTCCGATGCTGTGATGCATTAAAGCTTAATAACCTGTCCTTTTCAGCTCGCTCTTAAGAACATGCACGGCAGCTGATAATTGGAAAGATATTTGCCTCTTTCTCTTGCTCTCTCTTGTCCTAATGGCTGCTCTGTTTTCAGTTCAGCAGGGTCTATTATTTGTCCTTGGGTGATTATTCCTCTTTTTTTTCTCCTCAATTTGTGTTTTGGCTCTTACTTTGTACGGGTGAGGTGAAAGTAGAATGTTTGGTTCAATAGTCGGATGCCTCTCAAACATCTGCCGCTTTTGGCCTCGTCATATTGGCTAATGAATAGAGCTTGTTGAGAAGTCAAGGTGCCATTGAATATTGCTTTAATTACATTGCATTAAAAAGAGAATATTTTAGCATGCACATCTTTCTTCATGAATCTTCAGAATTTATTGTCATTTTTGATTTATCATTCAGTTTATGTAAAACTCATTTATTACTGTGGACTGTATGTAAATCTAAAAAATATGATTTGATTCCCGACCCTAGTGACCCATGAAGGCCACATGCTTACACCTTCCTTCATACACGTTTAACTGAGGACTGCAAAAGCAATAATTCCAGCAATTAATTTATTTGAGTAATTTTAGTCTTAAAATGATTAAAGTGCAGACCTCGGCCAAGGGATAATGGTAAAGATAGAGGGCCCTTCACTCAAATCTGCATGCTCTAGTTCAGGGGTAAATCAGTTGAGCCACCAATTTCTTACAGTAGCAATGAATGAATTAAAATAATGATTTGTTTCTTTCCTGACCCCTTGAGGTTGGAGACCATGGCTAAGGCACTGGCCCAATCTCACAATACTGAGTATGGCGTTGATTCCACACCAAAAAACAAATCATGTTTTTATTAGGGCTGGGAAAATTGTCGCATTAACGCATTGCGTTAATTTATTGATTTAATCACGTTAATTTCAGTTGACGCATCGATTAATTTGATCACAACAAAAATATTACGACAACACTGACAGAGGCAGCAACACGCTGCAGGTCTTCCAGCGGGACAGAAATGCACCGCACGAGCGTAGAACAACTGGCGCGTTCGAAATGAGCCAAACATGCGCAGTTTCGATCAGTGTCTATCTGTGCGCAGTGCACGCCGGTTAGATTTGTGTCCGAATTGCTACCAAGTTCATCGCAGTTCATCAGGAGCAACAGCGGAGGCTGCTTGGCTCAGTGCATGATGGGAAAACACCCACCTGTCAGCGGTGAACGGACAGGGGATTGGATCTGAGTTCAGCGCTGATCAGAAATGAAACGCACGGACACAAACTGTCCGACTTCAGTACAGGCGTATTTCCCCTCCTCTCATTGCGGCCGTGCACTCTCGTTCACAATCCAGGTGAGGCGCAGTTCATCTGGAACGAGCCTAATGCAACAAGTGAACGAGCTAAAGCAACATGAGTGGCCAAAAAGACATATTGCTAAATGGACAATTCTGCTTCAAATCGTCACCAGACAGCAATATAGACAAAACAAAAGTTATGTGCAGTCTATGCAAGGTTGAGTTCAATTACCACTGGAGTAACTCGTCCCTAACATATCATCTCAAAGCTAAGCACCTCAGAGCTTTTTTAGGTAAGTTTTGTGTATTTGTTGGTTGTACCTTATTTAGGCAAGCTTTGTCAATGAAGACAAGTTGCAGGTTTCAAAAGAGAATATTTATTTATTTTCTTTGCAAGTTTTGTTTGCATTGCACAAGTTTACAGTAAAGTATGTGAAGGTTAATTCAACATAAACTTTCTAAATTTACAATTTTGTGTTTGTACGTGAATTCATAGTGCAATATTAACTATGTTAATATTAATAACTGGTAGTTATTAATCGCGATTAATCGCGATTAATTTTTTTCAGATTTGCGATTAATTAGTTAATTTTTTTTTATCGATTCCCGGCCCTAGTTTTTATTTGTTTTTTTTCTGAAGACCAATTTTTTGCTTGCGTCTTTCTAACATAAACCAGTGCCAGCACAAAAAAAAAAAAAACTCTTTGGCAGAGGTTATAAATAGACCATAATGAGCTTTTTGAAAGAATTAAGCAAAGTTCATTGGAATACTTTACTGTCATAATTAGTCATAGGGATTATGCAGTAGAATCCATCATGGAATGACCACACTATGATGTCAGGTGAGAGAAATTTGA
Source organism: Bostrychus sinensis (assembly GCA_020698575.1). Taxonomy (NCBI): domain Eukaryota; kingdom Metazoa; phylum Chordata; class Actinopteri; order Gobiiformes; family Eleotridae; genus Bostrychus; species Bostrychus sinensis. The sequence goes on from CM036255.1 coordinate 12,823,504, forward strand.
GTCATGCGATGCATTCACAAATGTTAAGGAGAGGCTCTCGTTGCCAGGGGAGTCTGCTGATGTGTAAAGCTGTTTAAAGGGTGACACATAGTTAGCTGGTTACTCATGGATGAACATGCCGTTCCTGATGGGAAGCTGGGCTTCACAAGCGAGAGTGGTTGATAGGCAAGTTTTCACAAGTTGTTGGCTATAATTTGCACCGTGCCGTAAAAGTAGTTCACGGAATATGCAGGAAGGAGGTTATTTTATACTGTATTGTTAAACTATTGCAGTTCCTATTCCTTAAAGTACAGTTAATGATTATATGGAGTACTGGGCAAAGGTTTTTGTGAGGTGTGAAAAATCCTGGTATTTAGTGTAAGAGTGCTTTAAGGATGTTTGTTGTGAAAATCTCAGGAAAGGTCAGAAATGGGCCTAGGACATAATTATACATTTTTTAAACCATTGTTTTAAAGGATTCTGTACCATTTTGAGATACAGACTTAACATACTGTCTACTCACTTAAAGAACAAAAGATTAGGTTTAGTAGATTCTTTATTATTGAGAGAAATAAGGGTCTTGCGGTTTAATGGAAAGAGCATTTACTCCTGAACTAGAACATCTTAAAGTGTGAGTTCAGGTCTGGGCACTGTACCTTCACCATTGCGATACAAGACCAGTGCCTTGACAGAGGTCTGTCCTCTTAGAGTGCTTTTGATTTCTGTATTTTTGTACATTTATACACCTTTATTTGTTCATAACCATAGTCATAAGACTCGCTTGCCATTCACAACACAAAATTGTCTTGTTTGACAATTATGGCAGTGGAAATATCCTAGCATAATAAAACATGTACGTTAGGTAGAGAATAGTCTGTATTTGACTACTGGCTCATAAAAGAGATTAGTCCTGAGGTATTCACATGGGCTGTCCGCTGATTCTAATACTTAGAATGGCTTTACAATGGCTTATATAAAGAGACCTGGTTTCGCTATAGCAACCAAATAGTAAAACCTGACTACTGTTATGTAAGCCATCAATCAGGAGAACTGTCCCCTGGGGCCCTGCAGAAGCTTTGTCAAGACTAATGAAATGAAGTCACACTCAATCTGTTTGCAACCACTGTCAGTGACAAATAGTACACTTAGGGATCAGCAGCTTATAGGAACTCTAATGGAATAATATGTTTTATGAATTTTCTGATTTTTATCTGTAGCATGCATGTTTTGACATTAATGACTATGGACTACTGTTTTGAACTGCTCACTGGCATAATTTTCTCCAGAGGCTGTCATCTCCAGCATTGGTACTGGTTAGCATGCAGTGATTCATAAATTGATTTGGCATAATTTTACACTAGATGCCCTTCCTGACTCAGCCCCTCTCAATTTATCCAGGCTTGGGTAATGGTTGGATTTTAGTGACATTTTGAGGAAAGGTCAGAAATGGGCCAATATTTTTTGTGTCAGTAATTACAAAAAAAATAATCTAAATGTGAGTATAAATGTGAGAAAAGAACTCCAGGCACAGGAGGTCAGTAAAGAAAGAGATGATCATTGTTAGATGTGAGAGCATCAAACAGCAGGTGAAATTAGAGCACACCCATAGCTACATTCTTGGTATACACACAGCTTCACCAAGGATCATCAGCCTATTCCCTTGTGTATTAGCTTTGCTAACTTTTACCAAGAAAGCTAGTGTCCAAATCTCTTTGTCCCCTGCATTTGACACACTGTGGGTTAGTTTCAGTCAGTTTCTTTGAGTTTAGCTCAGAGTTTGCCCATATATGTAACGCACTGCGAAGCAGAGAAAAGGTATGAGGCGAGTGAGTGAGAAAAAGAAAGGAGCAGCAATGCAATATATTTTTTAAAACATGAGAAGCATAGAGTTTGTTTCATTCACGGTGGGATGACGTAGGGAGCACGTACATTTTAAGTAGTAAGCTGTAGCTGGTATTTACTGCCTATTTTGAGTTAATTGATTCTATATTTTATTCCATTTAATGTATACTTTTTTCCCCCTTGCCTCATGACAAATACTGACAAAAAATACCTAGAGAAATCCACCGTAATACACTCACCACCAAGAACTGAACATTGCACATAATTTCATGGTCACTGACCTCAGTCACTGGTTTGCTACTGGGCCACCACTTACCTGTCACCACCACTTTGCCTCACATTCAATACAAATGATTTGCAAGATGCATCTTAACCATCCTATTTCTTTCGTGACTGTCATCCACCAAGCACTTATATGGAATGAGCAAATTTCTATCAAACTAAATGGCCATCTTCCAAGCAGCTTCTCAGACTACTCTCGGGCTAAATCGTGCTGACACTGAAAATGAAGCACACGCTGGTGACAACTCAATGACTTGCAAATCATTGTTTCTATACCATATTTATTCCATACCATATCCTGTATGTGTTACCTTCCAATGTTTACGCCTTGAGCGGTGTTCCTAAGACCATTACTGATGAGAGTTAAGGTTAACATTTGTGCCAGTCAGCGCACACTCTCCACCGCTGGCTTCTTGGATGTAGGTCTCCGTGTGTCCATATATGCTGAGGATTACAATAAAGGGCAACTTTATGTGTTGACGCCCTGAGCAGTGTCTGTATGGCTCGCAGTATGTGCCTAATGTGTGGTCACAGTTGGCTGAAGCCTGTCCACGTTGCTGCGTCGCCATGGGGCCGGAGGAGGAGGATGACGACTCTGCTGCGCCTGCCTGTTTAATGCGCTCTGACCCAGAAACTTGCGCTCTGACCTCTTTAGCTTCTACTTATAGGAAGTCTCTTTCTCTCGCCCCTCCTCACCTCGTCCTGCCGTCCCCTCTGCTCTAACCGGCTGTGCTTTTGTGACGTGACATTACACCCTCCGCCGACTCCTGAAAAAACCTGTCTCTTTGAATCACTCCTGGACTTTGTACATATCTTTTTTCATAACACCTTTCCTACAAGTCTGATCTAGTTTCTTATGTGTTTTAATTTTGTCTCATGACCTGCCTTTATCCCAGGACTAGACATTGCATTAGATACTTATGAAGGTTAGCTCCTATTACTCATGTGTCAAACTGTTGAATTAGGCAACCCAATTCAAATATCGTGTGACTCGCTTTTCAATCCTGATGGTTTGGAACCTCAGCCTTAGAGTATATAGTCCCAAAGTAATTTGGATTGTTTTTTTGCATAAAACAAGCCTAATAACCTTATTCTCCACCCCTTCAAATGCTGTTTGAAATGCTGAGAAACTGCATCATGTAATTGTGTTAGCTAACATGCTAGCTAAACTTTTTTATGTACTTAGTCCAATTTAAAATAGCCTGCTGCCACAAGCAACATTTCCTGAGATTTTTACAGTAACAAAATCACATAGTTAAGGTACCATGTCCGCCATCTACATGTGTTGTAAACACAAATATATATATATATATATGTATGTATGTATATGTATATATATATATGTGTATGTATGTATATGTATATATATATGTATATGTATGTATATGTATATATGTATATGTATATATATATATATATATATGTATATATGTATATGTGTATATATATATATATATATATATATATATATATATATATATATGTATATATATATGTATATGTATATATGTATATATATATAAATAATATATATATGTAAATTAGTTACATGGAATTTTCTTATTGTAGCTTCAAAAGTGGCCAAATTAATAATAAACTCACAGAAATAGTACAATTCTCATTTTTGTTAATGTAGTTTATACTAATGCTTTTTATTGTAGATAATGGTTGCAAATTATTGCAATATCTGTTTTTAATTTGCAATTTAATTCACAGCCATTGTTGCCAAGGTAATATGCAAACACTGCAAACTCATCTAACCCCAACTAACCCCATTATACATTGTGAATTCATCCCTACTTGGTACATGAACATATACATGCATGACAGTACAGCATACTGATAAGAAGGTTCTTATCATGTCTCATGCAGATTTGAATTATATAGTGTGCATAGTATAGTAAATGTGACTCTTCACCATCATATCAGTTATTTTAATAATATTGAAAACTGTCAAAAAGTCCGTCTTTTACTTAGAAACTCTTTCCACATGTCCTCAGCTTCACACAGCCACACTCATCTTGCCCTCTTTCACCCCAGCCCATGTTATTATGACTTATATAAGCTGTGTTACTGTTTCTGTTTGACCTCTCGCTGTGGTGACAGTTAGCGCTGTGAGAACGCTGCCCAGTCCTGTTTAATCAGTCTCAAGAAGTGTGTGTGTGTGTGTGTGTCGGTGTGTGTGTGTGTGTGTGTGTAATATAGAAGTGAAAGGCCTGCTCAAGTACTCAAATAGAGCAAACATGACTTAAAAAGTTTAAGTTGAAAAGAAGCACAGCTGCAGGGAATGATGTTTAAGAGAAACAGAAGAGCCATGTCAATTAAAATAAAAGTTGGAGCTCCACGCAACTTTAGAAAATGCCCCAAGTCTATAAAGTTAAATATGAAGAAGTGTTCCAAAAGACTTGCATTTAAACGATTTGCGGGTGTTTGCATATGTTTATGAGCAGACTGTGAGTGCTGTGTGTATAGTGTAAAGTATAGGAAGTGTACATAAGCCCACTCAAGTTATAAACTTGTTTCAGTGTGAGAATACAGAAATCTTAAAGTGGACTTGGCAAATCGACAAATGGAAGGAAAAACCTAAGGGGAGTAAGAAGTTTTAAGGACCTCACTACTTCCATCCACAGGGCAAAAGGTCTTGTTGAATAGCTGAATTAATATGTAAATGAGTCAATCTGCTGCTGTGGTTTTCAATTCTCACACCTGACAACCTATGGGAGTTTTTAGAGCAGCGGTAAATCTCTCTGCCTATACCGTATTTCAGGGAAAGTCTTTGGATGAAGTCTGCACTGCCTCTGAATTTACCCTGTGCATTTGGTACCATTCCAGGCTTTGAATAAAATTACATGTTCCTGCGAATATAATAAAGTGTAGATGAAGGAATTTTCGGAGAAAAGTGTTGCTCAATGTAAGCACGAGGATGTTCATCATATTATCACTGAATTTTTAAATTATCGCATATAGATAGATAGCCAACACTTAAGATGCTTATGCCAAGAAAATATTGCCAAAATTCTTAGAGCGCTAATGAGCCACATTGAGGGTCTGGCTTAGAAGCAACCCCACAGGTCATTGTAGAGTAGTTCCTCTTAAATCTAATCACTTGAAACACTCTAAAAAAGAAGCTTTGAAAAAACATCCTTGTAGGTAGTGGCATGTGGTTAGCAATCACACCGGTCAATTGTACTCAAAAATATTGTTGATTGGGCCAGTTTTCTCAAAATTTTGCTTTACTTTCTAGGAGGCCAAGCTAGATATATAACAGTAAAATGATTTACCTATTTTGATCTTATAATATGAATTACATGCCTATATCTGATAATGGTAAACACAAGTAATTTGTTCCTAAACTGACACCTTGTGGCTGGAATTGATATTTTTGACTCTATCCCACAATGATACAGGATCATGGATCCACACAAAAAATTCATATTTTTTTCTTTGCTCATTTGTGACATTTCTTAAAAATGTCATAAAAATCCAACCATTACCTTTTGAGATGTCTTGTGAACAGACAAACCAACAAACAGACTAATGTTGGTGCCAAACCTTCTTGACTTTTTTGCCATTATAGTGTGAAAACTTAGCTCTCTAAAACTTGTGATTCTGCACCAAAAGCTGTAACTTTACTTAAACTGTTTATCTGTGTTTAAAGCACATGGCAGTGTATGTGTGATTATGTCAACATGTCTTTTGTCTTCACTTCAGACCCCCTGTCTGGCCAATCCTAAATGTCAGCCCCCCCCATGCTTCGTGCTGGAAATGTTATGCAACTTTATCTTGTCTGCTCCACGCTCTCTGGTGTCAACAAAGCCTGCTGGCTGTGGATCTGTCCACGGCAGCCTGTTGTTTTTGTTATTTTCTCTTCTGTCCCTCTTCTCCCTGTGATTACAGACTACATTAGCAAGTTAATTATATGACCTGACATGTACCGCTTCGTAAGATTTGCATAGCGCACCAGAAATGGACATCTTGCATAGCTATGACAAACAAGCTGTAAAGAAGCAGGTTTTAGTGATATAGTCCTACATCAATGAGGTACAATATGGTAGAAAAGTGAGTTTATTTCAATTGTTAAATTCAAAATGTTCAGTCATTATACACACAGAGTGAAATATGTCAAGCATTCATTCATTTATCTTCTTCCGCTTATTATTGTTTGGGGTCTCGGCTGACTGGAGCCTATCCCAAACCTCTGGGCCTTAGGCGGGGTACACCCTGGACAGTGCTCAGGACAGTGGCCAGTTAGTCGCAGGGCTAACAGAGAGATATTCACAGATAGACAAATATTCACTCTCACATTCATTCGGGGTGTACTTCTTGTGCCAGTCCAAAGCCCTCATAATAGGACAGGGTGCATTTGGAAAGGCATCTGGTTTAAACCCTATGCCAAATTATTATGCAAATCACTGCATTCTAAAGGGCAGATGACTCACTCTGTGTGTAGTGAATCAATATAATAATCAGTACAGCCTCACATTGAAATCCTGAAACCAATGGACATTTTCCGTGATATACAACATTTTTGATGTAGGACTGTAGACCTCTGGTTGTTAGTGTGTGACTGAGACTTTGTATGTGTGTGTGAACTGTCCTCATTCTGGTCGAGCTCTCACATGTCCGGGTTGGGGATTGCACTGTCTGCTGCTTTTCGAAAGGCCCAGTTCTCTTAACTCTGTGTGCTGTTTATAGCCGTGTAACCAATGGCCTGGTTGTTGGGTTCTTGTGCACTGAGTTCACCTCTCTCGCTCTGCTTGGATGAGTCACTGCAGGATAATCAGGCCCAGAGCTTTACGAGGATAACTCAGCTCAACAACACAGACACGCTCTAACCACCATCACCACCCCTTCACACAACCAGAGAGAGATAGAGAAGGCTTGATATGGAGGTGCCGCAGGTCATGAAAATCTGATAGAAATATGCATCTGTTTTCTTAAATGGTGGGTTGGCATTTCCCAAAAATGGATTGGATTATGGAATTAAGTAGCAATAAAATTATTCTCCCTCTTCAAAGTATTTTTAAGCGGTAACTAAGTCAAAAGCATGGAGCTATAAAGCATTAATCCCTATCATATGGGGTAATGATATGATAGTTTAATTATCATTAGCCATATTTGAAGTATTTTTATGGAATATTTCAATAATAAATACGTCACTAAAATGATTGCTCCATTGTTTAAAGCTTTATTAGAAACATAATTGTGTAATTACATTTCAGTCCATGGTATAACAAGCATAGACAGAGTTCAGAAAAGAAAATAATTAGCTATTAGGCCCTTTTTGATATTGGATGATGTACAAAAAAAAAAATAATAATAATAATAAAAATGATAGCTTTATTGATTAAAGTTTGACTAGACTAATTAAGTATTATGTTCTTTCTAAGTCTAAGGTAGTAACAAAGTCCAGGACATATTCTGAAGCCAGCCTCCAGAGGTGATTAAGCTTAAAGCTCCTGCATCCATTTTTTTTATTTTTTATATACATGCTATTTTATTTAGTGTCCAGATACTGCATGCAATTACAAGCAAAAAACTTAAAAACACATCTGGAATATTCTCAACTTACTCTATAAACATTAAAATAAAAGTACATGACATAAATAATAATTTTATTAAAGTTATTTTTGGGCCTTTAAGCCCCTTTCACTTTGGTCATCACAGGCGACCCACTTGCCGCCGAGTTGAGCGCTCAGTGAGAAGGGGTCAGTGGAGTGGGAGTTTGTGGGCCCCCACACAGACCAGGAAATGGTGTTAGCAAGTAGCCGTGGAGGCACATTTTTAGAAATGCAATTTAGCCTTGTATACTTTTATCATCTCAGTGAAAGGAATGCTTAGAACCACCACAATTTTCTTATAATCAATCAACTTTCTAATATGACAATAGTAAATATCCTGTTTCTACTGCTTTGTCTGAACAGAGCTTTCAAGCCCTTTGATTGGGCAAGACACCCAGACAAGGCAAGACAGTAGAGTAGTGAAATCAGTGGGAGAGCAGGAATAGACATTTTGGTAAATTGTTGCTGTCCAGACCTGAAACCACAATGGTAAGATAGGCTGTAGTTGCTCTGTATGTGCCACATTCATGCTCTACCAACTGAATTATATGGCAGCAGTTTCATTAAAGTTTTATTTTAAGTATAGTCCAGGGTGTCAGAGTCAACAGGGGGCATTTGAGCTAATAATCCCTGCGTCTTTTTATGGTGTATGACCCAAACTTCCTGGCCTCTTGGAGCACATTGAGTAGTGCTTGGCCAAGATGATATCACCACTAATAAAAATAATGAAAATGTCAAGTTCCCATTAGTGTAACTCCAGTCAGATTTGCTAATTTAACATGTTCTCAATCAGTAATAGTCTTGAATTAAATCCACAAGTATCATAAAACTTTTTACTGAATCTGAACTGAAAGGTGAATGGAATAATCAGGAATTAGATTAAGATAACTTTGGTGCTTAAATTTAATACTGCTCATCTGACTTTATGTATGCATGCATGCCTGTGCATAAATAACCTGCTTGTACGTGTGTATTTGTGTATGTATGACAGCGCCAGTTCCCATGCTGTTTCTGGTAGGTCACTGGGTGCAGTAAGTTGGCACATCAGGGTTTTCCCCAGGTTAGTGCCAAGGCCAGTGCCCAGGATAATTACGGTATTATTGCGTGTGTCTGTGTGTATGTGTTTATTTTACCAGAACATTTTTCCCCTTCCCTCCATTTCCCTCACATTCCCGCTCTGTGCTGCAGCTAAAGCCAGTGGTGCCATCTGTCATTTGTGTGTGTTTCATAAGGGAAGAGTTTATTATGCAAATCAGACAAACAAGGAGGGGCGAGCGGAAGGGCACAGAGGCAGTTGGCGCAATGGAAATGGTTGAGTGTGCGTGTGCTGGTGGTGTTTTGAGTGTCTGCCCGAGAGCTGTGCAAAGTCAGCCATTAATTTGACCTCTTCCTGGCAGTTGCAGTGTGTTGTGGTTTGACACGGTGAGTCTGTGTGTGAACTGGAAAGCAGCTTGCACCACCAGTTCCTTTTACTGGAATTGCACCGAGGAGCTGGAGCTAAAGCCAGCCAAGTGGCATTTGGTGTTCAGGGGTGGGAAGAGCATCGCGTCCAACATGACCCACAGAGATGCAGCTTCAATGATTAAATGTCATGAATTGAAATTGAACTTGCTATTTATTATATGTTGGTCAGTCATTTGCTAACAGTCCAAAAAAAGAAAGGAAAGAAGAAGGTCCTATGTCTCCACAGTTAGAAAAAAATCCAGTAAAATCCAGCCTTGTACTAGTACCAATTTATGGTACTGGACTATCCAAAGATGTCCATGCTATGGTACATTTTAAGCATTTGATGAACATCAACATTTTTCCAGGCTTGGAACTGGCGCAAAAAGTACACTGACATTTGACTTCTTGTAGCTGGATTATTATTGTATTGATTGTATTATTATTACAGTATTGATATTAAACGTCCAATGTAATGCTTTATTGGGCTTTTTGAAAGAGTTTTGGATACGTTTGCAACAGTATTTTATGTTTTATAACTTAAAATAATGAATATGTATGTAAAAAGTCTCTGAAGAAGCTGCTGATTTCAGTTTGCAGAGAATGCTTGGATTGGGTGTCTGCCACCCCCTGCTGGCAATGGTGAGGAAAGGACAGAGCATAAAATGGCAATTTAGTTTGGCTATTAGCAACATGATGGTAACAGAGTTAAATGAGCTTACTGCTTTGTGTGATGGCAATTTAAGTGGTGACCAGAATAAGTCCGGGGATGATATATGGGCTTTAGAAACAAGCAGGAGCACTTCCTGGTTTCACTTGTCTATGTAGAGCCATGCGACCAAGCATTTCCAGAGCGCTAGAAGAGGATGAGCTCAGCAAACAGGATTACTCAAACAAAATACTCTTTCAGGTATTTTTTTGAGGTGTAAACACCATTATAACATGGTAAAAGCTCAGAAAAGTCAACTTTGCATAATAGGGGACCTTTAGCAAGCATCACAACTTAACTTGTCATCATGCAGAGAAGGAAGTTATTCTCTGCAGGGGCCAGATACAATATGAATATTTTTGGCTAATCATTGCACAGTGTATTTTGCAAAAGCATTTACATTTTCAGTTACAGTTGGAAATTGAATGTGAATGGTGGAGTTATCTATCTTGTCTTGCAACTTTCCCAGCCTCAAAGTTTCAGATACCTTAGTTGAACCAAATGTTTTATGCTTTATGGGTCATTCTTATCCCATTGCTTTTACTTGCCCTTTTAGTGAAGTCTGGAGTAAATTTTTCAAAAGCCCTAATGATAAATGCCTATATAAAGTAGCTCTTTTAGGTGTCCCCATTTGGACAGTTGAAACCTTATCACCCCTCTTCTGGAAATTGAAACCGTGTACATTGCTCGAATGAGTAGAAATGACTTGCTGATTACATTAGCAAACATCTGGTACATACAGTCCTGCTTATTATGTTGTTTAGAGCAACAATGAGAAGTCCTCAATAAAACCCACACATTACATTAAGAACAAAAGTAGCATTCAGCACAATTGATTCCATTTCGACGCAGCTGGTCAGTTAATGACATGTGTGAAGCATCTGCTTGCAATCAGAAATGAAAAATACTTGCATTTTGAATAGACCATTAGTTAAATTACAAAGTTCAAGTATAGACAAAATAGTCAGCTGGTCACAGTCAGAGGAGTCATTGAAATTTATGACTTCCACCCCGCAGCACATGCCCTGTTTGTTGCTCCCAGTGGCCCATTGTGGTTTGAGCTCCAGTCATGTCGACCTCACACAACTTCTTACAGTAATAACAACTCACAGTTAGCCACATCCGCCATGATGTTGCACTGAAGCCACTAGCACTCTCTACCTCTCTTTCCCCATTTAGAACTAAGGGGAGATTACACGGGTTAGCAATAACAAACAAGCCAAACAAAGCCAAAATCTAGACATTTATACAGAGTCAAGTTGACAGCTTAGCACCCTTGGCATTCACTAATTAAAAAGAAAACTTGTACGCATGAGTAGAAAGGCTAAAAAAAAATAGAATGTCACAGGTGACAAGCACTGACTGAAAAGGTAGATGAGAATAAAAAGGAATTGTTAGTCTTGGCCTTCACCATCAATAGATTAATTCAAACAAACGTTGCCGCGGATTTGTAGCTCACAACAGAACATCAAGTCACTCAGAGGAAGGCAAAAATTATGAAAGTGAGGGAAAAACATGCAAGGTTAAAATCAGTTGAAAAGATAACTAAATAAAAATGTGTGGTTAAAAAGTAGTACCAGTAATCCCTTCACCTCTTCACACAGAAACTTGGATATGACCTTCATTTTGATTTAAACTTTGGATGTTCAAAGACTTCAAAAACATAGGAGGCAACAGAAGGTTCAGTCTGAATGAATGCTGTGCTATTAAGATGTAATTTATTTTCTCTCTATGCGAGGACAAGTCACTGAAAGGACATGTAATAACCAGAAGGTGGATATAGGGAAATGCAGCACAGAGCAACAAGCCTGAGCAAGATACGAGCAGCTGTGGGGAGTCAGAGTGCTTTAGCCTGTGGTGCAAAGTGTCATCTAACTGACCCAAGCAGTCTCTCGTGGCATGGCCTTTTGACTTTATCGTCTCATGTCAGGGCTTATCAGGTTCACTGTTGTAGAGCACACTGTACTCTACAACTTTACACATATGCATCGTCATGTGAACCTTCTCCTGAAATCTTAAGGAGCGCCTCGTTGTTTGAACACAATCCCAAAAACACAAAGACATATCTTAGGCTACGGTAGTCAAGCTTTCACTCTTTAAATGTGTATTTAATGTCTTTTCAGTTGCATGACCTCAAAATGACCTAAATTACTACATTTCTTTGCTCGTCTGTGAGTGTTGCTCACAATAGATGTAATGTTGTTCTGCTTGTTTATTAATTCCTGGCATCACAGTATACAGATGGACATAGCAGTAGTTTAGACATCATTATTCTGGTGTGTGAGTCCGGTTAGGACTCCCTATTCGGAAAAAGCATGCACCTTAAAACTAAGGCAGTAATTTGATTTCTCTACCTTTATTAAAATGTACTGGTTCTCTATTGCTCTGTGGCATACAAAATGTTTATCATGTCATGTAAAACTTATTTGCCTGTATTAGTTTGATTAAGAGCCTTTAAGCTATAAAGTGGGAAAGAAAAATACTTGAAAAGTGAGAGTGAAAGGAGTGCTTCAAACATAAACATTTTACTGGTCGCACTTCAGTCAAGGAATAAAAACCCTGTAAGCTCTTAACAACAGTTTTTCTTTTATCAAATTTGAAGCTTTAATGTATGTGTATAAGTGGTAGCATATTCATTATGCGCTTAAACCATCTAACACTTCACTTCATATTACTGTAGGTAAACTAAGAAATCCTTTGAATCACACATTCCAGTATACATCCAAATGTGTTAAACAACAATGTTCTGACACAATAACCACAAACGTTGCAAATGGGTGGAAGTCCCTTTCTGATGCCAAAGGTTGAGTAGGTTTTGAGGAAAGAAGTCATTATGTGGTTAAGTGTTTTTGTTTGTTTTCAGGTAGCCATTTAGGTACTTTTCTGGCAGGGATAGTTCAGTATTTGGCAAATGTGGTTGGTTGTGGTTTTGATACTTTTACTTAGCTAACCTATTCATTTATGTGGCTGTATAATGTTAATATCATAATTTATAAATTCTGGACCTAGGAATGTTTGGGAAGATTCTATATTATTGCGAGATGCTGCAAAAGATACCTTTGTGAGATATAATGGCTTTTTTGAGGGTTTAGCGTTACGATAGGGCCAGTTTTCTTGTGCTTGGTTGTAGTGTTTCTGATATTCCGTTTTTTACAACTGAATTGAGAGATTGTATTGAAAAATTGAGATAAGACAGAGATAATGTTTTTGTTTCTGAATTTTGACATTTCCACTGGTGACTGTAACAAATCCTTTGCCCCATGAGCTGAATTGTTTTGTCAGTGGAGTCAGATCCAGTCTTGCTTTCTCACACTGAGAGGCACACTGCACATAAATTAAACAATGGCATCGGACCAGGACATGAACTATGGAAGCTAAAACACCACATCCCTTCACTGTGTGTGCAGAGATCAGGATCAGATAGAGCAGCGAGATGTGACGGTGTTAAATTCAAGTGTTGCTGAAGCGTCCCTGTCAGGGTGGGCGATATTCCCCTCCATCCCACAGGACACACTCTCTCTTCTTCCATTTTTTACCCTCTGCGGGAGGTGAGCCGCTGAAAAGGCCTGTAATTGCGGTAAACATGGAAATGCAATATTCACACCAGGACTGCTCGGCTTCGCTTAATGGACAACTTCTGTCATCTGTCTCGCACGCCTTCATTTTTTGTCTGATCTTTCAGGACTGGTCACTGTGGGGTGCCGAAATGGGCCAGTCATCACCAGCCACTCTTCTTTCACAAAAAAAAGCCAGTCTAATTTAAGATAAGAGCAAGGAAATAGAGGGAAGACGAGAGGATTAAAATGGAAAGTAATTACAGAAATAAAAAAAAAGAGAATCAATAATACGACAATAACATAATCATGTCATTGACAAGCATTACTGCCCGCACAATGGGGCATTTTACATACAAATGAACTGAGAGCAAGAAATACAGAATAGTTTGGGCATATTGCACTGGCTGAAGGGCCCAACAGCAAAAGCACCTTCTGTGTGCTCTATCGGATGGCATGAGATGGAAAGATATTAGCATCTGTTTTGAGGTAATGAAGACTTTCAAATGAGCCAGTAGTAGTAGTAGTAGCAGTAGTAGCAGCAGCAGCAGCAATGGCAATGGTAGCAGCAGTTAGTATGAATAAAACTGGTATCCATAGTAATCATTTTAGTTTTGTTGTTATAAGTGGGTGGTCTATTTATTGATGCTGTTGTTTTTTGTGTTTGTTTCAATGTGTTTCAATATATTGTCATAAATAATGATTTAATGTCATATGATAAATAATAATTCAAAGAAATAATACCAGATCCTTAAAAAATACCACACAATTCCTATACATTCTGAGGTGGAAGAACAGTGCTGGCCTTATCATATTTGTTGCATACTGTTCATTGCTGTGTGTTATGGGAACTGGTTTGCTGCTGACTGGAAGACTTTGCAAAGAGTGGTTAGATTAGCTCAACAAATAACTAATAGCTGCCTTCTGCAGCTAGTGCAGTGCAACCTCTATTATGAAGGATCCATCCTAACCACACAAACGGGCTCAAACATAGAACAATAAGGCTAAAATGGAGCTTCTTATTGAGGACCTATCCCTCTCAGCATATTAACTTTTCACACACCTCCCAGATAGGACACTTCTCAGACTCAAAGTCACAATCAGAAGGCTAATTCTTTTCGGCTTCTTGCAGCTTCATCCCCATTGCCCCGAGTAACAACTGAAGAAAAACGAAAAACAATTTTTGATACCGGTCAGAAATATGCTTGCAGCATTGTGCTTGTACTGAAAGAAATTACAATCTTTTTTTATTCTCATATTTATTATCTGGTACACATCACCTGACTAGAATCAGGTCAATTTAATGGGGAAAGCTAAAAACTCCAAGAAACTTACCTTTTAATGCTTTGTATGTTTTAGTATACTCTTTGTTTTTGGTTTTCATTTTAAAATTGTGTATAATAACACTCCACATGTTTTGCATACATGTTACAATCAGATTAATTTGGGATTTTGGACACTCATTGTTTAATCCACTGAAATAAAAGGCAACAACTATGGAGCATGAAACCATGCCAAAGTTTTTCTTTTAGACAGATTGATTTAGATTAACAGTATTTAATCACTGTACTGAAATATTATTAAAATTCAGTTTGTAATTTGGAGAAGCCGACAAAGGATGAATATGTAATCTGCTTGTGAGTTCTTTGCGTAAACCACTTGAATTACCATCTTTTGATTGTATTTCTTCTATGTACCCATCAGTCTAGCTTCTATTCAATTCTTTATTTTTCTGTTTTTCCCTACATGAAAGTGGGAAACAGCCCTGCCTCCTTTTTTGTTTGCATGCCACATGTCTTTGTATTTTGCTGTGGCTTTTAAGGATGCAAACTCGGGGCTCATCTGTCTTTTTTGCTCATTTTGTAGTTAATAGGGTGTTTGGATTTGCAAGTTCATTTAATTAGCGTGCTTATTTGGGCATAAGTATTTTGTAGAATGCATTAGTTTCACAAGAACAAGTTTCCCATTTTACCTGAATGACGTATGAAGTAATGTCATTGCTAATGTGATTCTGCAGAGATGAGTCACTTTGTACCTTTACGGAAGTCATTTGACTTAAAATCTTTGGAAGAATATTTGCTTTCTGAGTACACGCTACTATCAGAAGTATAACGATTGGTGGTAGTAATACTAGTAGTAACAGAAGTAGTAGTGATAGTAGACATTCTGCTTAAAGGGGCTATTGTTATGCTTTAATTCCTAATTTTGAACTAATCTTAGTTGCCTCGAGAACAGTTTTACCATTAAAAACATTGTCTGACTAAAAGACAACATTTTTAATAAGTACTCAACTGGTGCCATAAAGCAGTGAGCAGCAGAGTGTTGTGGTCTTTTGAACATAGGGGTTCATGGGAGAGATGGAGATTTGTAGAACCAAGCATTTTGAGGCCTCAGAATAGCCATGCCAGAGAATGGAGTGTTACCTAAACATGTAAGAATGAAGCAAAACACAACCTCAATATTTTTACTCCATTAACAATTTTATACATTTACTGCTTCTTGAGTAATACTATTTTGAAGTAACTGCTTTTGCCTACAAAAAAAAAAATATATATATATATTACTCAAGCCTTGGGGGTGCACGGTGGCAGAGCGGTTAGCGTTCTCACCTCCCAGCAAGGAGGTCGTTGGTTCGAGTCCTGGGCTGACCAACACACCATCTCCACACACTGAGTCTGCATGTCCTCCCCGTGTTACTGTGGGTCCTCTCCGGGTACTCCGGCTTCCTCCCACCGTCCAAAGACATGCATGTGGTGAATTGGTAACTCTAAATTGACCCTAGTGAATGAATGTGAGAGTGAATGGTTGTCTGTCTGTGTTCGTCTCTGTGTCAGCCCTGAGACAAGCTGGCCCCTGTCCAGGGTGTACCCCGCCTACGGCCCCATACTCTGCTTTGTGTAGTTTCTACTTTTCATGTAATTCAGTGACCTTAAATGGTAGTTAGCAGGCAAATTTTAATTTAGTTTGCATCAAATGTCATTGGCGGATTAGAATTTCATCATCTAAAATTGGTGCACAAACTTGATTAGTGCTGGAGGATAAGTACAAATGTGCATGACAGGGTCTTAGTTCATAAAAGTTTACCGTCTCCCACTCCAATACTCTAGTCTTGCAGCTTCCTTTGAATTTGTATCCTTTCTTCATGCAATAAAAACAGTTGTGGGTGTTGGAGTCACAATGCATTACCGCCTCACAATACAATAGCCATTTACAGTCACTTTGGTGGAAGCGCTGCCTTCAGACAATGGCGCACAGACAAAGTGAGCACAAGTTAGCATCAACAGAAAAATGCTGTAAGGCCCTCATAATGATATCTGATGCAGACACCAGCGTTCATAAGTCTAAGATGTAGAAGAAGGTATGTGTGTGTGTATGTGCCAAACCCTAATTCCTGATTCCGATCACCGCCCCAGCATTGTCTTGTAGTTACCTCTTGAGAAATAAAGCAGGAAAGATAAAAAAAAAAAAAATGATGGCAGAGAGAGGAATCCTAATTAATTGTGATGAATATGCAGATTGGGTTGAATCCTCTGGATAGCCGGCTCTTTTCACCGCGATCTGCTTCAATATTTAGACAGAGCTTAGGGACAAAGACAAGTCTACGGCGAGAATACAATCAGCTTCAATTTAACTTCACTGCTAGTTTTGAAGACTTGTGTGTGTGTGCATTCTGTTTTTACTAGCCCTATCTCCTCACTCTCTTCACTGCAAAAATTTACATCTTATCAATTCACTCCCCTCTCTTTATTTTGTCCAGCTTATAAACTACAAAGAAGCGCCAAGCTCTCGGTTGACATTTCAGACTAATTTTTTGTCAGTATGTAATGGATTTGGGGTTTAATCTCAATTTTAGAGTACTTCTTATTCAAATTTTCTGCAAGTCTTCGCAGGGGTGTGATCTGACATTGAAGATGCTTAATCAACTGAAAGCACACAGCAGGGACAGGACATTTCAAGCTCAAAGTGGTGGATAGGATAATTTCACGAATGTCCGAGCACATCAGCTCCAGACGTCTTAAGAATTTAATGTCATTTCGGTGGAGCGGTGAATTTAGCCCGTTTGCGAAACTAATGCACTTAATTTATTCTCAACACACTGACTGGATCTCTTCACAAAACCTGATGAACAACTTGTTTTATTGTGCAAACACTTGTCTGTGTCAGTCAAGGACAGCATGTAAACTTGACTGGCCTGTCTTTAGAGGACAAGAGTAAGAAACAAAAACTTGCACAATTAACACTCGCATAGCATAACTAAAGCATTAGATACACAGTTGTTGTTGATGTATTCAGTTGTGATATATCCATGCAGTAATGACATGTTTTGATGTAGGTTCTCATCAACCTAAAAGATTATATTTTAAACTGAGACCCAAACTTCCTCCCAAATCTGAAGTGGAACAAATGGATGTGGAATAAATCATGAATGTATTCTTAGAAGGTATTGCACCTTCTCCTGTTGCAGTTCCACCAGTTGACACTTGAGCTATAGAGGTGGCAAAAAATCCCCTGCAGCCTAGAGAGGATTTTCCCCATAGATCTCAATGGTCTAGTAGCAAAAGTCTGGAAAAAAATAACTCTAAATGCAAAACATCCAAAGTTTATCCATCTGGGCTATCCGTAACAGACTTAAAGGCTGTATCCAAATACCCTCCTTAGTCCTTAACCCCTTAATCATGTTATAGTGTTACAATAGTGTTACACTATTTAGTGCTGGTGAACAGTTTTGGACACTAACACTTTATCTTTCATGCTCCATTAATCACATGACACTGGTATGTGTATATTAAAAATAATAATAATATTGCTAAATTCTGTTAATAATGGACGTTTAGCAATTTCAGTATTTACAGATGAATAATAATTAAATGTGTTATTCAACATGTATTAGCTAAGTAAATAAAACTGACTAAATTGCTAAGGTGAGCTAATATTTTATTTTCTACTTTGAACAACAGTGACAATTGCTCTCCAATACCTTTCATTTTGAGAAGTTTTGATTGCACTCTTCTTATTCATTAGAAATTTGTACACCATTACAGTGGATTATATAGTACACTATATATGAAGATGATTTTGTATACAGCCAATGGCTCTTTATAGCAGCTTTGCTAGTGGCAGGTTGAACAAATCAGTCAGCCTAGAAGCACTGTAACCTAACAGCGAATTGGCCTGCTTGGTTATATGTCTCAAAATCTTGTTTACTGTAGGCTGCAAATAGACCGCCAGAGGCCTTCACATATAACATTAGGAACTTTACCCAATCCTAATGGCTCTGAAATGATTTCCTGTCACAACTACTTTATATCCATAAAGAAATACCTAAGCTTTTCAGTCCCATTTGAAGCTATCCGAGACCAAGTTAACTTAACTTACTTTTACCCACCATATTGGTAAACATGACCAGTTAGAATTGATTTATCACAACACAGAAATGATCAGATCAAGTGTTTATGTGTTTGTAAGGTGCTGATATCTTCTATTGAACTCATTCTGAAAGGTTTTTGCCACCCTCTGAACCTGATCAAATATTCTTTCTGATCCGGCCTGTCTGCTTCTCTTTGAGGCGCTTATTAGTGGAATATATGCTCAGTGTAAACATAGCCACTGTGTTTAGGCTTTTTAGATCTGTCTGTTTCTGCTCACTATTTATTTTGTTAGAAGTTTTCAAGTCCAGAGATGAGACGTGCATCTGTTTTCTCTGCTGAACTTTAAGGTTCACTGCGGGTTCTTGTTCAACTTTCTTCTCTCTGTAGTAAATCTTTCAGCCAGTATTACACATTTAATTTCATTACATCTGCCAACTGAAAGTAACAAGAAGACTGCAACCAAACTTTTACGGCATCTGGGATCCATAAATGAAAAAGTAACACTTCATTTATAAAAATTACAATTAATCACTTTTGTTCCGAGTGTTTATTTTTTATTTAACAGATGCCAGAGGAAAAAAGAATGCATTGAGATAACAATAGGGACATATAAACAGCACATCAGTTCTGTTAGTGGCCAAGTCAGATATTTGCTAATGCATTCAGAGAGCTGCGACTTTTGTGATAAACCTGATACATTTGTCATTTTCTCAGAACTTTCTATGTAAGCCACATATGGGTTGGGATAGTTTTGCATAGTGTGGCTTGCTTTAGAAAACAGTGAAGCCAGAATGTATATAAAATGGAAATGGTGTTTAAAAGTACTAATAAAATTATGCTTTGCTATCAGCTAAAACTTGTGTAGCACTGCGAGATATTAGAAGAATATTTTTGCATGAGATTACACTTTGCACTGCCATAAGTTCTATTATGTTTGTTGCAGTTTAGACCAATGCATTGAATATAACATACAAAATCAGTGCCATAGAAGTGTCTGTTCAATGGACACTGCATTGTTTGAGATGATTTACAATTGAAATACAAATAGGATATATTTTCTTTTATGATACATCTTATAAGCTATACTAAGGAAAATATTACTATTTTGTCTGGTTTTCTACTGGGAAGATTATCTATTGCATATCCCAAACAAATTAAGTACTTTGTTCCACTTTTTAGTAATCATACAGCTTTGTATACTAGCCTGCTACCACCTCCAATTCCAATGCTATACATTTTTTTCTCTGTGAATTTCCACGGGGTTTTATAGGTGGCAAAACAAATAGACCCAGATTAGACTACCTACATCATATTAGGCCATTTAGATCAGGAAACCAACATGCACTGTTGCCCATAAAGTTGGAATAATTGTGTTTTCAATGTTGTGTCCTCCTTTTATCCCTATATGCACACATTACTAATCACCTTTAATCGGGTGCAATAATTACAATGATTATCAGCCGGGCTGATTATCGGAATTTTGACACATATCTGCATTTTTTAAATCCAACAACCGATAAGAGATTAATTTAAAACTGTTTTTTTTTTTTGGCTCTGATGCAGCCGCACCTCTCTCTCTGCTGTCTCTCACTACTCACTGTCTCCAGCATTGTCCCACCCACAGCACCATCTGATTGGTTACATGCAGAGCCACAGCACAGGTAACAGCCAATCAGCAGTGAAAGCTGTGCATGCACACACACGCCGGAGAGGAGAAAAAGTTTTGCCGAATGGAGAAGGTCCAGAAAGCAGATATATGTTTCAAACATGGATGTTTAAAGAGAACTGGATACTGCGTTGGAGGTGGGCCCTGTTCATTTTGACGGATGTTGCTCAGTGGCGCATGATGCCAAAAAAGTTTTGTTTTCAGGGTGTTTTGGCGGGCATAAAAATACCCGGCTCTTCCATCAATTCCACATTGTCTGGCCCATTGAGGAGGTGCACAAGCGTTTCCTTTAACCCCGCCTCCTGGAGTGTGCATACCAGAGACTTCCGCCGGCTGGCAGGAGTTAGCACTGCAGGCTAACTTGAATGGGGATCAATCTATTCAATCATGAGGCTCTTCTAGACTTTAGAAATGTTATTGGACTGAATGGATCAAATTCTGCTAGTAAAACGAGTCATTTTGCGGGGGTTGTTGTGACACTGCAAAAAGATTATCCACTGATTTACAGACATCTATTTCACAATGTAAGCATCACGTGATTTAAACGAAGTGTTGGAGTTTGTATTATATAAAATTTTGACACCAATATTTTCCCTTTTACTGCAATTGAATATCGGCTCCAAATATTGGTTATTGGCCTCCTGGACTTCTAATAATCAGCCGATGATTATTAGAATCTATCTCTAATTACAAGAATCAATTGGTCAAAAAGGTACCAAAATCATTTTCTTCATAAAGTATATGAGAGAGTCTGTTCCCAAGCCCAGACAAATGGACAGGGTTGCATCTAGAAGGGCATTAGGCATAAAACATATGCCAAATTAAATATGCATTTTACTGCAGACTTGGAGACCTGTGCCTTTGTAATGAAAAGGAAAGGTGTGCCTATTTTGGACACTTCATGCCACTTTTGCAAATGGACATTTTCAAAAAACATTCTGTACCAACTCCTATTTATATACATTAACATATACATACACAACTTTAATCTTCTTACCTAAACCCACAGTGTCCAACAAACAATATGGAATCTCATGTGTAAATTGTACGAGGACAATGAATGGAGTGTGGCATTTTTATTTTTTTTCCTTTTGGTTTAAAATAGAAAACCCATTAGTGTGGTTGTAGCTTTAGAAATGCAAATGAGTTGAGTCTTTGAGGTCAGTGGGACCCAGACTCAACCTTTACTCCTTTCATCATCTCCTTCAAACGCTATCTTCTTTATGCTTGCCTTTATCTCGCACTTGAGCTATAGACTGACTTCATCCCGGCCAACGATAAGTAAGGTGTGTGTGCTGGTACACTCACACATAGGCGCGGCGAAGAAGGGTGAGTCATGTTAATGTCTGGGAGCCTTGTTGTGATCTCTGAACCACATTCTGGCCGACAAGAGGCAGCGAAACAGTTGGTCATCTGGTGTGGGCTGAGATATCGCAGGCTGGCTGTTAAACTGGTGTGTGCGAGTGTGCGAGTGAGAGACATGCAGAGCTCCAAACGAGACTACTTTGATTGGCCACCTGTGTACAACAAGCACAGGATGTTATTAGCCAGTATTGAACATTTTTATATACTTAAATATAGGTGCATGTAATAGACCTGGTTTAGGGCTGTGCACTGGCAAGAGCCCTGGCAAAGGTCACGATACAATTCACTGTATATTGGTTCATCACAATACTGTAACAATATGATTTTGGAAAACCTCACTTGTAGCAGAGTGCTTTGCACTCCTGCCTCACAACAAGAAGATTGTGGGATTTGCTTCCTGGGCTTTATCAATCATCATCAACAAATTGGATGTATACTGTAGGTGAATTGCCATAGTGAATGCATGTGAATGTGTCTCCCAGTGCATGCCTTTAAGTGTCAGTCAGTCAACTTTCTGGCCATAGACCAATATAGTGCCCCGCCTCAGGCCCATTATTGCTGGGATAGGTTAGGATAAGGTGGAAATCAAATAAAAATAAAATAATGAATAAATTTAATTTCCATTTCGGGCATTCAGCTCCATCTTATACACCTCCTTGTCTCCCAGGGAATGTGTATGTTTGTTTGCTCTACTATGTAAAAGGCCATTAGCTTCCATGTGCAATATTTACATGAGTGCATTTTTAATATGTTGGTCTCCTCAATGCAAGAATACCCATGAATATAATGTTTGAGGTGGAAAAAACAACTATATTACACCATTTATTAGTGATTCTACCCCTACTGACTGTAGTTGTTTGTGGCGGTAGCTTGGAAAACCTCACCTGCATATACTAGTACACCACTAAATGCACAAACTTTAAGGAAATACACTTTATTTAATAATCACTATAGTGAGTATGTATGTATGTAGTATGAGTAAATAAGCTTGCAGGATTTTAGTGAAATATTAAGACTACAACAAAATATCTGTCAGTTAAAAAGAAAATCCCAAGCCTAATATTTTCATTCATTCATCTTTGTTTCATGTGTGACAAGAGCCTATTCCAGCAACTAGGGGTTTTAGGCATGGTACACACCTGGGCAGTGGCCAGTTATTCTTAGGGCTGACACAGAGACATATACAGTAGGGCTGGGAAAATTATCACGTTAACGCAGTGTGTTAATTTATTGATTTAATCACGTTAATTTCAATTGACGCATAGATTAATTTGATCACAACAAAAATATTACGACGACACTGACAGAGGCCGCAACACGCTGCAGGTCTTCCAGCAGGGCAGAAATGCACCGCGTGAGCGTAGAAGACGACACATTTACGTTTCCATCCATCAGGCGTGTTCAAGATGAGCCAGACTTGCGCAGTTTCGATCAGTGTCGGTCTGTGCGCAGTGCACGCTGGTTAGATTTGTGTCGGAGTTGTTCCTGACTTGCTCTGATGCCACAAGTGCGACAGTCACCGTGAGATCCAAACGAGACCAGCGCCTGAGCCGCTGCAGTTCATCAGGAGCAACTGCGGAGGCTGCACGGCTCAGTGCATGATGGGAAAACGCCCACCTGTCAGCGGTGAACGGACAGGGGACTGGATCTGAGTTTAGTGCTGATCAGAAACGTAACGCACGACACTTCACTACCCTCCTCTCCTTCTTCCCCTGCCTCTTTTTTTTTTTTTTTTTTTTTTTTTATAAATACAGACTAAAGTTACAGTTTTGACATGGATAAACCAACACACGCGAGAAGTGGATTTCGGGCGTGATGGTGCGTGATCTGAGCCACAAACTGTCCGACTTTAGTACAGGTGTATTTCCCCTCCTCTCATTGCGGCCGTGCACTTTCGTTCACAATCCAGGGAGACTGCCGAGCCTAATGCAACAAGTGAACGAGCTAAAGCAACATGAGTGGCCACAAAGACACATTGCTAAATGGACAATTCTGCTTCAAATTGTCACCACACAGCAATATAGACAAAACAAAAGTTATGTGCAGTCTATGCAAGGATGAGTTCAATTACCACTGGAGTAACACAGTTCATAGTATTTACACTGTTGTGAACCACAGCAATTGTTATTAATTGAAGGATTAAACTTATTTTTGTTAAAGTTCTAAAAGCGATTACACATGCTTTTTTCGGTAAGTTTTGTGTATTTGTTGGTTGTACCTTATTTAGGCAAACTGAGTTACAGGTCTCAAAGAGACTGTTAATTTATTTTCTTTGCAAGTTTTGTTTGCATTGCACAAGTTTACAGTAAAGTATGTGAAGGTTAATTCAAAATAAATGTTCTAAATTTACAATTTTGTGTTTGTATGTGAATTCATAATATGATTAATCGCGATTAATCACTGGTATTTATTAATTGCGATTAATCGTGATTAATTTTTTTCAGATTTGCAATTAATTAGTTTTTTTTTAATTTTTTTTAATTTTTTTTATTGATTCCCAGCCCTAATATACAGACGACCATTCACAATCACATTCATTCACTAGGGGCAATTTAGACACAAGTTCCCCTACACATGCATGTCTTTGGACGGTAGGAGGAAGACGCAGAAAACCCATAGTAAGATGTTGAGGACATGCAAACAGCCCAGATTTTTTTTTTATCAATACACTGTAATCTAACAGAATAGTGTAATATATTCCAAAGATTTTCTTAAACCCCTAACCTATTTATAAAAACAAAAAGCAGACAAAAAGTACAGTAAGCACACATCTCTTACTGGATATAAATAGTAGTATTTCCTGGAGAAACTGTATACATTTACATATACATGCCATATGCAAATACATCTCTGTACATAATATTCACTGACATGCCTACATATAATATATACATTATGCACATACAATCATGAATATGTTATGCTTGTGTAGTCCATGGATACATATCTAATAAAAAAGCACTAGGATTGCTTCCACAGTGGGAGTACAAAGTAACAAATGTGATGATCTCCACGATTTACAAGTTACAGCTGCAGAAAACATATTTTTAAAAAGCCAAGTAAGTCACGTAAGTCATACAATTTAATCAAGAAAAGATACAGTATAGAAGAACAATATAAATATTAAATGAACACTGCTCTTCCTCTGATGGAGAATGCATCTTTTTACATACATGTTGCCTATCCACAACTAAATCTACAATATTCTCAATGTTTATGCTACTTGTGGTTTGCTCTCCTGGATGTGGGTCCAATCCCTGAGCTGTTATGATCAAAGACTTGCATGCAATTGCCCATAGTGAATGAATGTGAGAGTAAGTTATTCTGTCAGTGTATGTCTTGTAACTTGTTTAAAGTGTACCCTTCCTCAGGCCCATTGTTGCTGGCATAGGCAGGAATAAGCAGGAGGAAATTAATGCATTTAAGTTTGGTCTCAGGCATTCAGCACAATCTCATCCTCCTCTATGTCTCCCCGGGAAATGTCTATACTATTTGTTGGCTCTGTTATGTAAAAGGCCATTAGCTTTCATGTGCATTATTTACATGGGTGCATTTTCAATTTGTTGGTCTCCACAGTGTGTAATAGTGATTGTTTGATAAGACAAATACAACAATACAGTGGAAATGCTGCAAAGGCTGTGACACAGTATGCTAAGAGAACTACATAATTAATATTTTCTCACTGAGGTATTTTGTACGACAGTTTTAGTGATTCTGCCCATTTTGTCTTTAGACGTTTGTATAGTTGACTTGTGGGAGACGGGATGTGGAGGTTGTTATGGACATCCTCAGGCCAGAGGACAATGGAGAGCAACAAAGAGAATCACATGGACCCTGAGCAGCAGAGGGCTTTTTGAGGTGCAGGGCATTCCCCTCCAGAATCCCCTAAAGCCAACTGCAGCCAAGTGGTGGAGGACCACGGTGGTCCCAAGCAGATCAATTAGAGTCACAGCTCCAGTAAAAGCCCAAGTCAGGCCTGTATCTGGTCAAATGCCTGGCAAAACATCTAATATGTGCAGTTCTATGGCTTCAGGCTTTAGGCCTCCAGGGTCTGAAGAAAAAACATGGAACTTCTACAGCTGTCAAAAGTATGATCCACGACACAGGGCTCCCACAGGTGCAAGAAGTCCTTGAAAGTGCTTACATTTTAATGGTATGTGATTTTTACAATTTCTATTAGAAAGAGAATGTATGTAGATTTTTGTATTTAAAACAATTTAATCATATAATAGTTTGTTGTGATCTTCTACACTTAATTATGCCCTTAATTAACTGATCTTATCAGCACTGAATTAATGGCTGAAATGAAAAAATGAAAATTAAATGTACAATGTAAATATTTGTTGTTGTTAAAAAGGGACAGAAAATATAAATAAATAAAAAAGATTTTTTTCTTCTCTGCTTTTTTTCATTCAAACTTCATGCTGTCATGTAAACATTTCTGCTTTTTTTTTCTCTTTTATACGGAAGCGCATAGTAGTCACCAAAAAAAAAAAAAAAACTATCTCGTAATTACGAGATAGTTTTTCTCGTAATTACGAGATAGTTTTTCTCGTAATTACGAGATAGTTTTTCTCGTAATTACGAGATAGTTTTCTCGTAATTATGAGATAGTTTTCTCGTAATTACGAGATAGTTTTCTCGTAATTACGAGATAAAGATCAACGTACCCTTTAGGACATTGAATGGCGTCCGTCACAGTAACCAGTATGAGACAAAGGTTTTTTAGCAATAGGACGGTAAATACATGGAATGCCCTGCCAGCCTCTGTTGTAACTGCTCTAAGTATGAACAGCTTCAAATCACGACTTGATAAACACTGGAAACACCACCCATGCTACTTTAACTGGGAAGATAACTCCTTTAGTTACCCCGAACCCAGTATGTCGCAAATCACAAACATTATGAAGTATGAAGTTCAGCTCAAGATCTGGTCATAGAGGCCACAGGGCATGCGACCAGAAAGCACCTAAGTAACCTAAGTAAGTAAGTCATCACAGCTTAAGTGGCCAGAGAGTTTTGCCCGAACCTCCAGGGGCCTCAGTAGGCTAATTGCGGTAATTATTCCTGTCAATTAATCAATTATTTTGATATTTTTTTATTTGGGCTTTATAACAATGAAGCTTGGACATTAAATGGCTATCCACTTATCATCCACTATCCACTTAGCATGAGGGAAACTACCAGCTAGCTTACTATAGAAGCGCATAGTAGTCACCCAAAAAAACAACTATCTCGTAATTACGAGAAACTATCTCGTAATTACGAGAAACTATCTCGTAATTACGAGAAAAACTATCTCGTAATTACGAGATAGTTTTTCTCGTAATTACGAGATAGTTTTTTTTTTTTTTTTGGTGACTACTATGCGCTTCCGTACTTTTATATAATGAATGAAAATAAATAAATAAATGGCTGTCGTTAACATGGAAAGCGGCTAATCTAGTGCTCTGTCTACACAGAGAAACAGCACTTATAAGACTATTGAAGATTCATTAAATATAATGTAAAAATCTGACCGTGTATTGTTGGATGAAAGTTTCCCAAACATTTAATGTTGTGGCATGGTACATGCTAAACCAAACTTTACCAGAGTCCCATGAGTTCTAGACATTTTCATACAATGTTTAATATTTTTTTTATTTTATAGAGCACTTAACTTTGCACTAGTAGATCTCTTGTTTAGGTCAGGAGTTTACGTCTGGACACTCTGTTTACCATTGCAAGATAGTGCCAGCGCTTTGGTAAAAGTCTTCGCTCCAAGTGCTTCTAATTTTATATTTAACAACTAGACTCTAAACAGGATGAATGCAACAATGTAATTAGAGAAGCATTTTGTTAAAGCAATTGCACTTTACAGATGATTGAACTGGCGGCAATTTACTTGAGGCTTAAGCAAAGTGTAAATAATGTATAGTACACATGCATGAACCACATACCGTGAAAAAGCATTTTTCTCATTGCAATATATATTAAAATTACTTCTACTTGATGTGCACACATAAAGATAGATAGAAAGCAAAACAACTTTCATTGCACTGGCATGGTACTGTATATTGATGAGTATACGCCGCTTCTCAGTGGTAACAACAGTACACACCTGTGCACTGATATGGCACAAAGAAGGTCGGCCATTTTGAACGACCAAATGTTGTCATACAAAAGTTGACTTTTTTAAACAACTTTGTAATTAGCCACATATTGACGCGCTTAATGTTGCTTTCACAATTTTCCATGAATGCATCTGCCGTTGTGAATTAGAGTGACAAGTAAATGAAACAGGTGACATTGAAGTAATTTTTAGTTGTGCTCAAAAAGCGGTTGTTGTGCGAAGGACTAATGTTGATTGTGTGTGTTTTTTATAGAGCGAGCCTTTCTGTTTTTCAGTCCTTTGATGTAATTATGTCTTTTCCCTTATGCCTCCCAATCTGTTTTTCATCATCATTATGCTTTTCAGTAATGAGCACTCTACTTCTTTTGAATAAAGGAAAACACGCTATTTGGCACAATGGAATATTTAGTAGCGTTATATGTCCTTGGATGGGTTTGCTCTCCTCAGCTTGAAAGCCTGAATACAATTTATTGTGTGTTTGTGCCAGAGAGATGGAGAGAGAGAGACAGAGAGAGAGAGAAAGAGCGATGGTGGAAGAAATGAGGCACAGCAGGGGTTAGGACCTGCGATGGGGTGAGTCTTGTTGTCCTCCCTGAATTATTTAGTACATGAGAGGCTTTATGAGTGATGCTAACCCCAGATACCATGGGAGAAGACACCTATGTTTTTCATAAGTGGCTTTGTATAGGAACATATGCACTGGATCGAGTAGTACTTCTTGACTTTGCTCAGGAGTTCATCCGAAATAATTTTACTACATGTTACCTTATTGTTACCATGTTGTTGCGCATTTTAATCCAATCAATACCCTTGCTATTTCCTATTAGACCTGCATGATATGTCACTATTTTATTGTTATCGCAATATCTCTAGTTGCAATATCTGTTTCATAAACTACTCATATTACAATTATGTTACCTTCTTACATCCAAAAAGGAGCTCAAACAATGTAAGGTTGGCTGGAGCCATCTCAGCAACTATGGGTCTTAGGCAGGGTACATGCTGGAGGGCTGACACAGAGACACATAGTGACAGACAACCTTTCACTCTCTTTGTTCAGCAGGGGCAATTTATATTGCGGTTCTCCTGATGCATGCATGTTTTTAGACAGTGGGAAGAAGGCAGAGTACCTGGAAAGAGTGCTAATAATATTAACAGTCATAATCAAAATAATGGACTAGATTTACATCGTACCTTTGTGGATTCTCAAAGCACTTTACATAAGTCATTCATTCACTTCACAGTCACACACAGGTGGTAGTAAACTGTTGCCGTAACTGCCCTGGACGTGGCAGCCATACCACGCCTATCACCAAACACACAATCACACTAGCATATTCATACACCAGTGCCACAGACACTGGAGGCAAAGTGGGTGAAGTGTCTTGCCCAAGGGCACAACAACAGTATGAAATGGGGAAGTTGTATTTGAACCACCAACCCTCAGGTTATGGGCATTCAGCTTTACCTCCTTAGCTACTGCCACCCAGTAACAGGGAGGACATGCAGACTCTGCCAGCCCAAGGATCAAACCCACAACCTCCTTGCTGAGGCACAGGAGAGCTTTTGTTTGACATTGTACAGCCCTTCTATGCCATAAACTGTATATGCCGTTCTACATTTGAACAGTTTAAACCATTTTAATTGTAAACATGTAAGAAATTTCACATTTGTTAAACAATCATTCTTAACTACACTCCTAACATGGTCATAAGTTTGCCATAGTGTCATTTTCCCCTATTAATTAATGTTAAGATTAATGGTAAGTGAGGTGATCAGCTCTGTCCAGTGAGCAGTCCACAAAGGACGTCCAATCTTGATGCCATTTAAAGTCGCACTTTAAACAGCATAAATCTGAATTAATCATTTTGGCTTGAAGTCTGAACCTAGTCACCGAGGATATGCCTTCAGATCATCAAAAGACCCAGTCATTGACCAAAAGCCTATTTGGCCTCACTTTGCACTCTTTAATCCTGTCATCAGTTTCTGTGAATTTGAGAGAAGGACCAAACAAGCCGAGAGCCACATCAGTGTGTGATCTTTTTCCTGGTAAAGCCGCTTACACTACTGTCAAGTGATTTGGGTTTGTCGTGTTTGTTTTGGAGTGCCCTCAAAAGGATAAACAGTTACAGGAAATCCTTTAATATGGCGATTCTAAAACAAATTTCTTGGGGTTGCGGCATGGATTGTGGTGTTGCGGATGGATTAGTGCAGGGAGTGGAACCTCCTCACAGGTATGGTGTGCTTGTTTTCACATTTCTTCCACAGCGTTGGAAGTCCCTGAACTTGTGAACTCCTCTAACCTGAGACCCCCCGAGGTTCATAAGGCACACATGAACACACAGCATCTCCCCCATAGCCCCACAGGCGTCCTGCAGGTGAGCACCAGAGCTGTGAATGTGTACACTTCCTGCATTCACTGAGCGTTACACTCATTATACTGGCATGACCTACGGCACGGCTACTTTTTCACCTTCAACCAACTCATGCAGCTTTTAGCACTTTGCCAAGATTTTTTTTTTTTTTACTCCCAAATGAAATGTAATGTTTTGCACCTTTTCTTGCTTGAATGTCAAACTGATAAAATATAGTGATGCATAAATATACTAATACATATACACAAATATATGTATTACAAAATCTAAATAGAAAATACATGCATATGTATCCTTGTAAAACTGTATACGATGAAACAATTTATCTTCTTTTCTTTGGCTTTTTTTTCTTGGAGTTGCCCCTTCAAATCATCTATCCCCTCGCATGCAATATTTTGTATTTCAATTTGGCATGGGTTTCAAGCTAGATTCTTTTCCTGATGCAACTCTCTCCATTTATCCAGGCTTAGGACCAGAATTATGAATACACTGGCTGGATTAATATGATAAAACTGTACTGTAACCTTAAAAGATTTTGAAAATTATGTTATTATGTGGAGCAGTCAGAAGCATAAATGTTCGCCATTTTACACAATAGTGAAGTGCACAGATTGGACTTGAACCAGGGATATTCTAGTCCAAGGGTAAACGCTTTATCCATTGAGTCCCCAAACTGTGATATCTGGCAAGAATCCACTGAAACTAGATTTGTTTTTTTTTCTCAAAATAGTATATAATTTTTTAAATCTTGGATCCATATAGTAGTTTGGATAAACACAAAACTAACTACTTCTTCCTTGGCTCATCACTGCCCATTCCTGAACAACTAACCATTACTTTTTGAGTTACTTTGCTGTGTACAATCAATCCAGCAAACCAACTAATGCTGGCAAATGCATAACTTCTTTGACATGGGTAAAAATTACTTTTTTAAATAAATGCAAATGAATGTGGGTTACAAATGTTGCACTTTGACATGATATTTCGACTGCACATTTCCCACAGTAGTCCCCCAAAAAGTTAATATTTATTGGTATTTATTTTGGCATTTATATGCCTCTTATCTGCATCACTATATTTTTTTTCTATCAGACAACATCCCAGGTGTGATAAAGCAGTGTTTAGTGACATCTTGATGCTGTATGAGATGATTGGCTCCTGTTCAATCATAGCTTTTTGAACTTGCTGACACCCTACAGCTGTTGCTAATAAAATTAGTAAGCTTTGTTTGCTGTAAAACATTTACGTCTTTGTTCTTTCAGTGTGACTGTTTATCACAAGAACAAAGAAAATAAAAAAATATATGTATCTGTCTTTTTGCTTCTCATTCTCACACAGCTAAGGATTCTCTATAGCCTAATCAACAGACTGCAGTCTTTAGCTCATCCCACACTGATAAAACTAAAAGCCAAGGGGTTACCAGAGTACAGCTCCAGTTGAAACGGGGCTTTGGTGTCCTCTTGGCCCATGTCTGGATACCAACAGTCTGTTTGATCCACTGAATGTTTGTTGTTGTGTGTTGCACTCCGTTCCAATTACTTTCTGGCTTTGGAAAACTGTCCTGAAAAGGTCAGACAAGAGGGCAAAGTTGTCGTCCTGCTCCATGTAGGTCGACGGAACCAGATTTGACAAGTCGCAGCAACATAATGTAGTTCCTTTAAGGAACACTGTAGGAAACAATAGTAGTCAAAACAAATGAGGGTATGTTCTAGAGTCTAAATTTATACAGTCTACCTGTTACCCATACCCATTTACACTGATCAGGCAAAACATTATGACCACAGGCGGGTGGTCAACATGTTGTGTGTTATGGTGGTCACCCCATACAAACTGAAGCACAGTGTATTTTTCGCACTTTTTCACTATGTCGGAACGGGGTCAGGAGGGACGGGTCAGTTTGTGGGTGTTTCAACTTCCAACCCTTTCCAAAGTGTTCCTGAAAAGCAGTCCAAACTGTTCTAATTCTGGCACTCGATGGGGTCCAGCACAGTTAAGCGTCTGGAATGGTTAGAGGTGGGCTATGCTGCGAGTTGTTTGGACAAGAGAGAACCCTCACTCAAGCAAAAACAACAAGCCAAAGAAGAGAAACAAAAGCGAAAATATTATTTTTAATCAAACGTTCTTGTGCTTGTGATAAACAGTTGTATTTCAAGAGAGGACGAGCTAATGTTGAGGCGACATTTTCTAAAAATAAAGCTACCATGTAATAGCAATAGCTGTTTCCAGTCTAGCGAAGTACTGCTTTTGCTTTGAGAATCTAAATGTTTAATTTTTAGTTTAGACTGGATTAAACATGAGTTAAACTCATGTTGTTATATGTTCAGTCGTTAAAATGTGTTAAGGTGGCACAGATAATTGAATTTAATGCACCAGAAGCTGGCGGTAAACGGGAAGTAGTCTCCTATTTACTGAAGCTAATACAGCTTTAGCTCTAGCCTCACATAGACACACACCAGCATTTACACTTGCCGTTTTATTAAATGTTGCCAATGCCTTTATGTTTTAAAAGTAAGTTTCAAACACATTTTCATCTTATTTATTAACACAACTTTTGTTGCGCTTGTGTGACATCATTGTTTATTTAACAGACGTGGACCCAGATTAATGGAAACACGGGCTACCCGTCCTAAGGTGTCCTGTACTGACAGGTCCCGTACCATTCTCTTTAGTGGAAACGGACCTTTTGAAACCTTTCTATCAGAACCACCATAAACTTCTTCAGCAATTTGGGCTATAGTAGTTGTCTTTAGGAGTGGACCACATGAGCCAGCCCTCCGTCCTCACAAGCATTGCCTGTTCCTTCCTTGGACCTCTTTTGATAGATTTTAGATAGACCTTAAGAGCTGCAGTTTTTGGAGATGCTCTGACCAGTCATTTAGCCATCATGATGTGTCCCTTGTCAAACCTGCTCAAATCCTTATAGCTTGCCCATTTTCCTGCTTCCAACATTAACTAAAAGGTGCCATGATGAAGATAATCTGTTATTCACTTCACCTGCCAGTGGTCATAATGCAATGCCTGATTGATGTAGCATGCATATTTAAATAACTAGCTGGCATTTTTAGCTTTTTATTTTTCAAATGTAATTATACTGCATTTTTTATATATCAGTGTTATTAATCGAAGCTCCAGGCATTTGCAGGTGTATACAAAACATTTTCCGGAGATAGAGCTGATGTCCTGTCTGCCTCTTTATCCCTGCCCACCATTCTGGTCCATGTTGGCATACAAACACTGTTTTTAGAAAGCAAAACATCCCGGGGAATATGACTGGAATATGCAATAATCTCTCTGGGTGGCTGAGTCTCAAATCCCCCGGCTAACGAGTGAGGCTGAGAGAGAGAGCGAGAGAGGAACTCTGTGTTCATTTTGCCAAGGCCAGATGGTGAGGGCAGCTTTGGTGGCGCACGACCTCTCTGCCTGTTAGGCCATGACACACACAAACACACACCATTACCTCAGCTTGTTTGTACAGCGGACCAGAGCCACACTTATTAGATTAAGCTTTTATTTGTTTCAGCGCTGTTATCACTGTTTTTCATCTCAATGTGTTGCTAGGATTAAGAGGCAGTAGCATCAGACTTGTTTGGACAGTTTTTAATCTCTCCATGTTGATGTGTGTTTTTCACACTGTGGGTTGCTGGGCTGTGCAGAGGGCCAGTATATCCCCCTAGAGAACTACTTTGCTAAAACTTCTTTGAGCTGAGGTTACAGAAATGTCCTGGCATTTGGCAAAGTACATTTTGAACAACTATATTCCTATGATTTGCTATTATGCATTTTAAGATTGCATTTTTTACATTGATTTTTTATTAAACACTGTTTAATGACAGCATCTTTTCCTTGTAAGCAGCCATAGCCCATGCTGCAGCTATGACTTTCTCTGCCTTGTTGACAGCTATTTTCAGTGTTAACAAGGGATGTATGAACCACCCAACCAATGGGAGTATCACTAACTAGAAACCCCATTCTTTGAGAGCTTGTAATTGGCCAAAGTAATAGGTCCTTCATAATAAAACCTAGTTAAAGGGTTCTTAACTCGTCTGATTGTGGGAGCCCATTTTATACCGGAATGTTTTGCTGTGAAGTTATTTTTTACTATTATTTTATTGTGATCTTTATGGGACATTCTCATAATTATATGTAATTAAAACAATGTTTACGCTTCAAATAATTTGAACATGAAAACTATAATCAACTTTCCTACATTCCACTTTTGGAAGCAGACCTACCAGTTGGGAATCTCTGGTCTAGATGATATCCTAAGCTCTCATTTTTAAATAAATAGTTTCTTTTAATGTAAAATGATATAATTTGTTCCAAAATATGTTATTTTTGTTATTATAGTGATCTTGCCTCCTTTCAAGGAGATTGTGGGTTCAATCCTGGGGCTGGCCAACACACAATCTCGCTGGGTCCTCCCTGTGTTACTGTGGGTTCTTGGTGACTCTAAATTGCTCCTAATGAATGAATGTGAGAGTGAATGGTTGTCTGTTTGTCTGTGTGTGTCTCTGTGTCAGCCCTGTGACGAGCTGCCCCCTATCCAGGGTGTACCCCGCCTAAGGTCAAAAGTTACTGGGGTATCCTCCAGTCACCCGCGATCCCTAACAGGAATAAGCGGAAGAAGATGAATAAATGAATACATAGTAGAAAGACTTATTTTTATTTTTGTTTTTCAAGCTTACAATTCAGTTTAATGTGTGTAGATTGACTGCAGACTCTGAATTGCCTATAGTGAATGAATGTAAAACAGAAAGGTTGCCTGTCAATGTTTATTTGCCTCAAGAATAGCTGGTAATTGTCTATAATGTACCATCTCCTCAATCCCAGTGTACCTGTGGTTAGCTGCCAGCCTTCCTTGACCCTCAACAGAATAAGCAATATAAAAGTAATCAGCCAATTTTCTATAGGCTTTTGATACCATGTTGGGTGTTTGAAGTATCTCTAGTTACTGTTCTTTTCTGTACAAACTTGCCCAAATCACAAAGCCACAGAACACCCTTCCTTAGACCTTCATTAAAACTTGTGCATGTAACATTTTCAAAGCTCTTTGCTGAAGGTAATGAAGTAAATAACGCTTTGTGTCACTCTGTTTGGATTCGCTGACTTCTTTTGGAGACCAGCTTTTAGAGTTGCACATCTGTGTGAACACAAAGCCTAAATGGAAGGTTCATTTAAGGCTAACAAATAAAGCCACTATGATGGTGAAATCAGTTTTTTTTTTTTTTTTTATTCTGTTGTATGGGTTCAGTGTTCGCTCAAGGGCAGCTAATTTTTTTCTAAGCCTATTTAAATCAGACATCTTTGGTTATCTTTTTGAACCAACGTTGCTATGAATAAATCCAAAATGCCAATGGCCATGTAGCAATATAACCCTATAACCTATTCTTTTCACCTGTGTTAGCCTTTTACAACGTACTGTGACACAAACTTATTGCTGTACAATGCACAAACAACTAATACACACTGAGGTATTTTTTATTCATACAGTGGCAAAAAAGACACAGAGACTATGCTGTGACTCTTGGTGCCTCAATAGGAATGTGCAATAGTTTGTAGGAATGCAGCTTGAGGCGTCAATGCTGCACTCACATGGTATACATTAGATTTGTATGTACTGATGGCAAAAGGCTACTTGTCAACACAACACAGGAGGCCATTGTCGGAACAACTTGTAAATTCTTGTTCTAGAAAGACATTTTATGTTTCAGCACAGAAGAATTCATGAAACTTCTACTGTACTCAAGGGGAAAGTCAACTCGAGGAATGTCAACAAGTTTAAAAGCCTTAGCAATAATAACTAGGGTTGCTTTAGGTGGCCCTACGATATGTAGGTGGTGATACTTTAAATTATCGGGATATTTTTTGAAGAAATACGTGTCATTCATATAGCTAACACTTCACACAGTTTTTCACTCTGGGCAAGTTGGAGTTAACATGGAAAAATCCAGATGATACTATGTATTCCAGAGATCTGGGAGGGCTCCTATTGAATGCTTTTGCAAAGAGGTGGCACTTTCTGCAGAATATTTAAGGTGATTGGATGAAGTATTAACAAGTGTCTCCCTACCATGATTTGTTTTAACTTACATGATGTAGCCAAACAATAAACTGCAAGTTTAGTAAAGAAAACTAAAAACAAAAACACATTAACAAATATTGCCATTTCTGTAAATGTATAGCAGCATCTATGCTAACATCTTTCTATACCAAATTACAGGTAATGCTAGGTGTGCTTATTGTCATTGCCAAACCTAAAACTGCCTACTGCCCACTGCCCACATGCTACACTAGTGGCACACCTTTGGCTTGGGTGCAACCACCAGTGGTTCAGGATTTAAAACGGAGCTTTTGTCTCATTTTTGGAATTTTTTTTAATTTTTTATTTATTTATTTATTTATTTTTTTCACTAAGGTCAATTTGTCAAGCTTTTGAGAAATAATTTTAGAACCTAAAATTTTAATTCTGTTTACTTATGTTTTGGTCATTGAACTATGTTAAGATACTCATGATATATTTCTTTAGTTAAATTAAGGTTAAGCTATACTCTATTGTCCATAAGAAAAATAGTTGTTCTCTGCTTTTGACCCATTCTTTCAATGTGGTAACTTGTCAGGAGCAGTGGGCGACTACAAGATCCTGGTCTTTAGTACCTAGCATGAGGATAAACCTATATTGTGCATGTTTTAGATTGTTGGAGGGAAAAGGCAAAAGCAGAGAGTACCTGGAGAAAACCCAGGACCTTCTTCTAGTAAAGCGACAAGTGCTAAACATTCGGCCCCTGCCAGTTATCAGTTATGATTATTTTTAACAATAAGCAACAAAAAGTGTGTCTTAAAGAACATTTTCTGCGACAAAATAGTCATGTACAGTATTTTACACTACATTATTGACTTGAGTAGTTGATGGATACTTAAACTTTTAATCAGTTCAGTTTTTCATTGCAAAACTACAGCCCTTGTTGAGATGCAGTTGCATAGTGAATAGATTTATGAATAAAGGAATAGATATATTTTTGGTTCCCACATGCAGTCATCTTCTCAAGGGAACCATCACTGTCAGTTGAAGGCAAGATGCAATATTAACCAGACAACACTATTTCATGCTTCGAGACAGAACTGGTTGCCAAGACTGAATGTGATCTACGCTGATCACACTGTCCTCTGGAACTGCTTTCCCATCCTTGAGCCTGTATTCTTTGCTATTCCGACCATCTCCATTGCATCTTTGTCTTTCTTCTGTTGGTGTTTGCAACTTTCATTTCACTTTGATTGCCTATAAGCTGTTGCCAGTTATTTCCTTTAGCATCCTGGTTCAACATTGCTGGCTCAACAAACCCCGTCCGAATTAAACAGATATTATTTGTAATTTCTTGGCTAGTGCGAGACAGTGTTGTGGTGGATATTGTGTGTAAAGTGTGTGTATTATATTTGGAAGGCTCTTATCTCATATCTTTTTTATCCTTGCTGTATTAAATCAACACTTGGCTCGGCTTGCACTAGAGCGCTTTAAAAACACTCTCGCAGTTTCTCTGTTTCTCGCTAATGCAACTTTTAAAACATGGACTTCCTAACCCAGGTTTTTTTTTTTTTTACAGTAGATAAAAGCTCTTTCATCCCATCTGAGGTATCAGGCTCTTTTTTAGTGCAGAACAATGTCCCGGCACTTATGAATCACAGTAGGGTCTATAGGTCGTGTCTGCAATGCATAACCAAGCTTAAAAATAGTCGGGCTCATTGCCATTCTAGACAGAGAGGACTAGGCCCAGGGCGGTGTGCAGACAGAGACATAGAACCAGGGACACGGCCAAGGTCGACTGGGGATATGCAGTCATCAGGAGGGGGATGAACCAGCTCGTGTGACCCCATGGTGACCCCAGGAGTTTTACAGCCAATAGAGGGAAATAAGCCTGTTTATGCAGAGGAGAGGAATCTGATATTAACACAAGCAATTCACTCAAGTGCTTTGTTGTAGAAAGTGTACAATTCTTAAAACATAGTTTGTCTGAGTTCATTTTGAAGGAAAAATTTTTACTTTTTAAATGCTTGAGGAAAATAAAAGTATTAATATATTCTAATTCAGTGACAGAGGTGGGTAGTTTTAGCATTAGTAGCAGTAGTAGTAGCAGCACTAGCAATTTCTAAAACAAACATCTAAATGAGTGAATTTTAGAGGAAAGATGTTTTCTTTACTCAAGTACTTTTTAATGAGTAAAAGTCTTGTTTATACTTTAGTTGCAGGAGTGGGTAGCAGTTACTGTAGTAGTAGCAGAGTAGCAGCGGGACTAGCAGTAGAAGTAATAAAAGCAGTAGCAGTAGTAATATTAGTATTACCAGTAATTGCAGTAGCATGTAGTAGTTTCAGCAATAGTAGTAATAGTAGGATCAGTAGTAGCAGAAATAGTAGCATTAGTACTTTCAAAAGGACTTTTTACTTGAGTAATATTATTTTGAAGTAACACTATGTTTACATGAAAACAGTACTTCTTCTACCTCTGTGTTTATGTCTGAGAGGCATACAAACTTGCACATACTGAACATAAAGTTAGCTACTACTGGTGGCTAATTCTGAATTTGGAAGTGCAGAGTGTCTAAGTGAGATGTAGATGATGAGGCATAAAAATCAATATGGTTTTAAATAAGAATGAATAAAAGTGGAGCACATTTGATTAAAGCTGCTGTCTGTCTGCTGCTGCTGCTGCTGTTCAGAGTTCAGACAGTTCACAGAGTCAGATGTGGTCATAGGCCCAGTTTAATGTCTAGTCATCCTCTTCCATCTGTCCTGATGTATTACAGTGCTTCATAAAGATTTAACTCCTCTGCTTGCAACTACTTATGACTCGATGTAAAAAGGTTAGCACACACTCAAACATTTGCCTTTTGAAGATTCCCAGTAGTCATATGTAGAATACTGTATGAGCTGCATTCCTCTCTGTTGTTGTTCTTGGCTTGACATTGAAATGACTGTAACTTATTAAAACGATAATTCACAGTTCACATTGTTTCTCGTGTATTTTCAATAGTCAGAGTTTTATAATAATGAAAAAATATCGTAATGAATTATGATCCAACCCCTTTGTCACTGGTTTGTGTTTTTTTTTTTTTTTTTTTTTGTCACAATATTCTAATTTGCTGATGCAGTGCTGTTACTTAATGTGTGAATGGTTGTCTGTCAGTATGAGTCTCCATGTGTTGGACGTGTGATTGACTGGTAATCATTCAGGAAAAAAATCACTAGCATGCTAGTAATTTAAATAACTATTTCTGTGGCATATATGACCCTCATAAATGTCATGTTGTCGACCATAGAAAGCTGCCTTACCAACCCCTCTTATATGTCTGTGGCACGTACTGTCAGTCTTTTTATTCATACATTTATAGTTAAAGTTTTGGTGTGAATAAGGTTAACATCATTGGTTTCTTCAGATATTGTGTAAGATGGTCATGAGACTATAACAATTATAATTTTAACACTTAACATACAGTAGTAAGTTAGGGTTAGAACAATCAGAACAATACTTTATGACACCTTCAGATTTTTTTTTTCATTTATTTGAGCAAAAAAATAAAAAAGAACCCAACAACTCAGGCCTTAAACAATGCTCAAAAGGAGTAGGATGAATTATGAACTCCTACCCCCTTTTCAAGATCACAGTTAAATAATAACAACCATTTACATATTTACGAAAAATATAATCAAAATAATATATCATAACCTGTATCAAACATCTGTGAGAACCATACAGATGCATGCACCTACGCACAGCACACCAAAATGTAACATAAAAAAGTGAGTCTCTGAAAGTGTGACAGCTGTAGTGTTATGGGTCAAATCTGACACACCAAGAATACCACCAAGAATCAAGAAAGAAAACCTTGGTGGCATTAATGCTTTTTTTTTTTTTTTTTTTTTTTTTTTCTTCCATGTTCTCTCTAATTATGTTTTACTTTTTGGCTGTTTCCATTCAGGAGTCACCACAGCAAATCATCTGCCTCCTTTGTGATTCACGTTTTTTGTTGGCAGAAGTTTTATGTTGGATGCCCTTTCTGACACAACCCACTCCTTTTAATCCAACTTGAGACTGGCACCAAAAGTCCTTGGATTGTGAACCAGGGTGGTTGCATTTCTGTATTTCAATTATAAGCAAAATTCATTTATCTTTTTTTTTATTATTATTATTTTTTATAGAAAGTAATTTTAACATCTTTCCTTACATAATTCTGTACAGGTCAAGTTTGGCCCACAACACAACAGATTTCGTTATGCTTAATAATATTAAACATTTTTTAAAAATCATACAAGCAATTACCTGATGTCTCGACTATATAAAAACAAATCAATGAATTTGAAAATGTCTACAATAAAAGCAAGCAGTATAGTGATGAACTGAATATGAATACAACAAATTGCCTGTGAGGTAAAAAAATCAATACTGGATTACAATTATTGTTATTTCATAGTCAAATATTAACTGCAAACTGAAAAAGATGTAGGCAGCTCTATAACACATTAAAGCGAAAATGTGCCAGATTTCCACAGTGTAAAGAAACTTTGGAAGCTAGAATTCTGTCATACTGTCAACCTCTCAAGTGCCATTTTTGTATCACCCTATCATGCCTTCTATTTGTGTTCTATTACTCTCAGCAGTAGTTTCCTTTAAATCCCTGAGTGGTGTGATGAGTTCATTTTCACCTGAGATTATAGGCCTATCCCCTGATGGGTCAAATCATAACTAACAGAACTTCTTCTTGGTTACGTTCATGCTACATTAATTTGTTCATAGTGTCTTTAACGAGAAAAGTGTTGGTGCTGAGAATCCCGTTGGTTCAAAGATAAGCTGTGACCTCTCTTAATTGCACTGTGATAGCTCCTGAGGTGACTGTCTAAATGAAACACTTTAGCAATGGGGAAGTCGCAATTGGCAAATTTAGCTCGGTAAAAACAACAGAGAAACAGAGTATGCTAGTTAGGCTTACTTAGATTTACATATCTTTAGTGATCACATATCACAATATTGAGTAGACTTCCTGAGGGTTATTTTGCACTGTTGGAGATAAGCACTAAAGTAATCCATACATGCTGTGGGCAGTCATGCAGTTTGACATTAGCATTAGTGAGCTACTGTCTTGTCTATGTTTTAGTTGTTTGTGAACAGTTTACTAGCTTTCAGCTCATTGGGGAACAGTTTCTTGTAAGATGTGCATCTAGTTTTCCCATTGCATTAGATTTAAAAAGCCAGGGTTAACCATGCTCTCTATATTGTCCAATTAGGACTACTAGGCAATTGTTGTGCAGGGTGTCCATATCTTTTTTTTTTAAGAAGGCCCCATTTGAGAATGTGAAAAGGGCCAGCAATCCCCTCGAATGTGGCATTATATTCATTATATACAGTAACTGCACTGTTTTTTTTATTTTTATTATTATTATAATTTATTATATTTATTATTATAATTTATTTAAATGGCATTGTAACCAAAAATACTGACTAAAATTTAGTCAAATGAAATGTTCAGATCTGGCTTTAGAACAGCTGGTGATGCACAAATGTACAGACAAAGCCACTGAAATGCTACTTCATAGTACTGGCGGGACTACAACAATACATTTTATGATGGAGGCTGAGGGCCATATGAAATCTCACCCTGTGCTACTATTGCCCCCAAGGCCACACTTTGGACATGTCCGGTCTATAGTGTGATGTATAACATACATCCTCTTCAGAACAGCACAATTGTTCTATCTGAGGTTGGCTCTGAAGCAAGACATTAGAAAGACAAGAAATTTCAGCCATAAAAATGGGGCTATTTATTTATTTATGAATTATTCAACTGCTTATGGGGTACAGAGCATGGGAAGCTTGAGACTGTGCTATTGGCACGGTCCTGATTAGGTGTAAGATTATATCACCAAATTTCAATTGTCAATTTTCTTTGACAGTAATATTGTATAGATTTAATACACACAAAGTGAAATATTTTAATCATTTATTCCTTAATGTGAAGTGATTAATTTCAATATTTATGGATTACAATTTATAAATAAATATGTGTACTATATACTTTAAGTATTTTACTCTGTGTACTGAAACAATATACAGTATTTCATTGCATGTGTTTCACTTAAATTGAACTAATGATATAGTTCTAATTTTCTTTAATATTTTAATTCATTGACATGCACCTTGTACATTACCAGTAGTGCAGTCAGTAGAGATTTCTTCTTTTTTTTCTTCCTCTGCTGCTTCTTCTGCTTCTTCTTGATCATCATCATAATAATAATATCATTATTACTATTATCATTATTATTACCAGTCAG
This sequence comes from Bostrychus sinensis, assembly GCA_020698575.1. NCBI lineage: Eukaryota > Metazoa > Chordata > Actinopteri > Gobiiformes > Eleotridae > Bostrychus > Bostrychus sinensis. The sequence continues at coordinate 12,866,077 of CM036255.1, forward strand.
ACGCACATTCTTTTCGCCAATGTTGCAGAATTTTGATGTTGGTCTTGCATTACAACCCTACCGCTATGCATCCAATTGCTCAAACATGAATGACTAATGCCCTCCAGTAAACCTGATTAGGTTTTTCTGCTTCCAGTGCCACATTTATTTATACTAATTACCAGCATGTTGACACAGTCCTGCACCTCCAAAATCCTGCAATGATCTACCTGGCAGCACTCGCAGCTGTACTGTACTTTCAAAGCCGACCCTTTGATTTGATTCTCAGCCACATTGATTGAACATAGCCTCAGGTCTGCGGCTGGCCCCTGCAAAACACATCCCAGTCTATGTTGTTTAATTCAGAGTCCTTATACGGGAATGGAACCAAACTGATCAGGACTTGTTTACACCCGGTGCCCCTGACAAGCTCTGGCCTACTTTTAACAACTTCAGTGCACTTTAAACGCAGTTAAGTGAATGTCTCCATGACTGGCTGGATGTGTGGCTGTGTGTGCACAACAAATTAGCTTTGCATGTATAATGCACAAGCGCTCGGCTATAGATCCTCACTGTACATCATGAGGCTTGGAGGAGGGAGATATACTTAGAAGCGTGCTTTGTGGGACCTGGCTGTACTACTTGTGTGTTGAAAAAACTCGGGCCAAGTCTACATATAGATACATGGACATTTTATTAATTTCCCTAGAGAATTTTATTAAACACATCTCTCCACATGGCACAAGTGTAAGTGCTCTAAGTAGGCTACTTTAAAAAAAAATATATATATATACTTGATAATGAAAGAAGTATTAATAAGTTTGTAAATCATAATTCTATCTGATCAAGTACACAGAAGTATAACTCACATTTATTCTCCATGGACATGCATAAATGCAAATTACTCTACCAGTCCTTTTTTATTTGTCCTGGTTCCAATTCCTTGACCAATTAGCATAGCTACCTTTCTTTTTTTTATTTATTAAAATTAAAAATTGACATATCTGCAACCAAGTAAGAGAAAAACAGATTATTGTAGACCATTCTCTTTTGTATTTATAAAGCTAGTGTTAACTCAGCCACTTTCTCTGTATTATTGGCAGCCATTACTTTATTGTTGATAGGAAGTGTAGACCAATGAATGGAAGCTAGATAATAACACCTGGATAATATATTAATTATCTGTTGTTTTCACTGTGCACTATAGCTGATTAAACATTTTCTTTAACGCGCCTATATTATGCTTATTCAGGCTTTTTGAAATAATTCTGGCCACCTTTGCATTAGTATTTCATGTTTTATAACATGAAAGTATGGAAAACGTCTTCTTATGGGGAGCTGTTACTTTCAATTTGCAGTGAACGCTTAGATTAGGTGTCTGTTGCCCCCTGCTGGCAACGATGGGAAATGGACAGAGCATAACATTGCAATTTAGCATTGCTATTAGCAACATGACGCTAACACACAGATAAATGAGCTTGCTGCTTCATATTGATGTTAGTTTAAGCTGAAATGATCAGAATGAGTCTGGTGACGTTGTATAGGCTTAAGAAAAGCACTTCCTGGTTTCATGTATCTTTGTAGAGTGGTGAGGCCAAGTCTTTTCAGTCTTAAGAAATGGATGGGCCCAGCACACAGCATTACTCAAACGTGGATGAATGAGAAAAAATACTTCAAGGTATGCTTTTGAGGCGCAATCACCACTACAATGTGGTTAAAAGCTAAAGGAAATCAATTTAACATAACAGCGGACCTTTTAAAACAAACTACTATTTTTACTTTACCAAGCATGTTTTGACACAGCTGTTTATTTCCAGACTACATTGTCCTGTGATGATTTGCCTGCACTGTAAAAAAAAAAAGGTTGCAAAAATTCAAGGTAACAGGATCTCTCAAGATTTCTGAGTTTTGGGGTCAACGCAAAATCTCAAGTTTTCAACAACCAATATTTTTTGTTCACTTAATTTCACGTTCATAAAAAAATCAGTGGCCACAAAACTGATTTAATCCTTGTTTAGTCCTAGTTTAGTCTGTACAAAAGAAATTATAAAAACTCAAAAATTCAAGGCAGTCTTTAAAAAAAACAACAACAACAGGATCCCTCAAGATTTTTGGGGCCAACTCAAAATCTCAAGTTTTTCAGCTAATATTTTTTGTTCACCTAATTAAAAAAAAATATATATATAAATATTGTTGAAAATGTGAGGTTCTGAGTTGGATCCAAAACTAAAAAATCTTGTTGCCTTGAGTTTTTGCAACATTTTTTTATTTATTTATTTTTTTACAGTGCAGGACATACTACATGTAAACCAGCCCTTTGATCTGATGTATTGTTTTGATCACTTCTCATCTGATGTGTACACAGACTGGACTGCTAAGAGGATTTTGAGACCACTGAAACAACAACTGAAAGCAGTCTGCCATTAAGAGAAACCTTTAGAAAATGCAAACTATAATATTTTTGAGTTTCTTATATGTAATTGAAAAAGTATTATTAGGAAGCGTCAGAGTAGTTGTAGATAATAGGTGACCTTTAGGTGTTATGTTAATATATAAAGAAATAAAAGCTAAGCTAAGTTGTACTAATCCTTAAACATACATACTAAAACCACCATTATTATCAGTGGCAAAATTATCATAAATAGCTCTGATGCTTACATTTAGAAGTAAATCAGCAGTGCAAGCAATCTTGTTTTTTTATATACAAGGGTTTCTTTCTTGTCTCTGCATTTACAACTCCAGGTTCAAGAAGCAGTATCAACAAATGCAGACTAACAAATGCAGAACAATGGTCGGTTCCAACATGTGCAGAAAGAACTGTGGACCAAGCAGAGAAAATAAGCGAAGACTCGCCTAGAGTCAGTTACAATTTTGGTCAAAACATCCAGCCCCAGGGGCTGACAAGACAGTGTATTTTTTGTGCAGGTCCCAAGCCTGGATAAGTGGAGAGAGTTGAGTCAGGCAGGGCATCTGGTGTAAAACATATGACAGTTTAGTACTGTATGTGAATCACTGCACAATCCACAGAGGAAAAGCTGAAAGGAAAAAAGTTACAATTGTCTGAAAGTAAAAATTGCCCTACTATAGAATTTTTACTATTTTGTTAGTATATTTGACTTCTTTTAATTATAATTCTCATCTAGGTACTTTTAACTTGTCTTTTATTTCTGTGAAGCAGTTTGAATTAGCTTGTGTGTTAATTCTGCAATATAAATACAGGGCCTTGCCTCATTTATTTTACCTCCCAAAATGGGGTGGCCCCAATTGGACAGGCTACAATGTCAAGTGTTGTAAGAAATGTCTTCTTTAAAAAGGTATTTTTGTGGTTTGAAAGACTGCATTTATTTAAGAAAACCCCACACCCTATTAGAAAAAAATATCTCTCTACATTTTGACATTTTGACTATGCATTGGCCTATGATGCGATATGAAAACTGTGCAGCCTTGCAGTGTGACCTCCTTTGGCTCCAAGATCTCCATCACACACAACTTAAAAGTTAAGCAACATAAGAAGAAGCTATCCACTTGATGGCTCTTAAAAGACTGCGTGGTAATAAGCGCATGAACATTTAAGATGTTTTAACAGCATCCGACTTTATCAGCTGTTTTCATAATGATGGCTGCCGCACGTTATAGGAGCACATTTCAATAACTAAACATACATCCTTTATATGTCAAGTACAATCAGTAGGACTAGCATCTGTCACTTTGAGCGTCTTTCTCTATCAGTCAAGCGGCGAATTGATAGACAGACACTCATTTAAGCGCAGATTTAATGTGTAGACTGTTCTGCTTGATTTCTATGGAGCGATGTGGGTGCGCTCCTGACAGCTATGTGCACTAACGGGGGCCTGTAGCCGAGAAGATACCAGCCAAAGATTAGGATGTAATTACACGCCACTTTCCGGCTCCATCTCTGTGCCCGAGAGAGAGAGAGAGAGAGAGAGAGAGAGAGAGAGGGGTGGAAGAAGAAGAAGGAGGGGGGGGGGGGGTAAGGCGGAGATAAGGCCCAGGCCATGCATTCTGTTTGGGGAGGGGGGGTGTATATTGAGCACCCTAATAAGAACAGCTAGCCTGCCCCACTTCCCGTCACACTGCCAATGAACCCAGTATTCCAAAAAAAAACTGTCACCAATCTTACCTCTGAGATTCGGCCCCATTGCGCTTTATGCAGCCCGTCTGTTGCCATGGAAACGTATTCAAACAGCACTGTCCCATACGGCACATGCAATGATGGAGGGGGGCTTTGGAGGGGGGCACACTTATGCCCTAAGCACTGAACATTAGGATAATCCCTCCTCTCATTTAAATGTAAAGTCAGCAAAAGAAAACTCATTCTGGAGAAGTGCTAGAAATGTATGAGTGCGGGTATAGGAGGCAGTTTTTCCATACTTTCATCAAAAAGTGTATTGCTGAGTAAAAAAATCATATGAATTTAAATCAAGGAATTTTGGACCATGCATTTTTTACTTAGAGGTCCAAAAGTAATATACTTACATGTGGTTTAGATATAAATTTACACAAAGTGTGTTAAATACAGCCACAAGGGGTCTCAAGTGAGTCTACTTCCTGTGCTGATCCCAAGCCCAGATAAATGGGGAGGGTTGTAGCAGGTTAGTGAAACCATGATATGGGCCTTTACTTCATATATTCATTAATTTTCTTCTAGTTCCTGGTTTGGTATAGCATATTTGAAATGACCTGGGCATGAGATGAGCAATTACCAAATCGCCGGGCTAACGTTTGGAGACTATTCACTTCTTCCCACCAACTAAAGACATTCATGTGTTAGCTGGATTGGTGACTCTAAATTGCCCCTAGTGAATGAATGCGAGAGTGAATGTCTGTCTATGAATGTCTCTGGATCAGCCATGTGACTAACTGGCTACTGTCCAGGGTGGATGAATGAATGAACTTTGAACAACACAAGAGCATATCACACTGTTATATAGCCTTATGGCACACTGCATGTTTTTTCCAATATTTTACCAACCATACTTACATCTTATACTAAACTTTCTGTGCTCAAAATGCCATATATAAATAATTAATACAATTTCTACAATGTTTTTTCTTCAGCTTGAATCTGAACATAATCAAATAAATGCCTTGCGATCATAACAACAAATCAGTTCTAAAACAGAATCCTATCAAAATAATGAGGAGCCACTTTCTAAGTCAATATTTTAGTCTGTCATGTTTATTATTTGGAAATGCCAAGCCAATATTATGATTCTAACTTATTTGCAATAAACTCCTCATTATCCTGGGATGTCACTGTATCATGTAGACACTATTACTGTTCTGATTGGGTGTTTCCCGAGATACAGGCTGTCATATTTCTTCATGCTTCCCCTAGTCTGGAGTGTGGAAATTTGGTTTTTGTACCGCTCCGTGCACACCTTGGGAATAATTTGCCAAAAAGAAAATGCTTGTAATGCCATCAATATTTTTTTTCCCTATTCCCCCTACTTCAATATTCTGCTTCTTTTTCTCGTCTTTCTTGCTTGCATACTGTGTTTTCCTCTAGTTCCTGTGGTGACATTTTTAGGTCACCCCTCTCATTCACTTTCATCATCTTCACCCTGGCATGTTGCATGCACAGCTGCGGCACATATCGGCGCAGGCTGGAAGCTGGTGGGATGGCGTGGGATGGTGGGATGCAGTGAGGAAAAACCCTCTGGGGAACATCATCTCAGCCCGATGATCTTCCCGGTATTCCTTTATGCTCTTGCTGGCTCTCTTTTGAAGACGGGAATGCCAGTGTTAGTGGGGGAAGAAGACAGCTGTCACAAACACACCTATAGCACAGTTCAGCACCTATACAGCATAGTCATATGTGTTTAGTATGCTGCACTTCTGTCAAAGTTTTATTCAACAAAGAAATAAAAGACATTGCCTACAATTGGCAGAGTTGTACAAATGTATGAGGGACAATGTGGAAGGCCATTTATCAAATGCATAGTAACGTAAGTAAGCAGTGCATAGTAACATTTTAAATTGAGATTCTTTTGACTGGAGTATATATACTTACAGGAGGCTGCACTGCCCAATTTTGTTTCTTTTGTTGTTTGTTGACAAATTAGTCAATCGATTACAAAGCAAAGTCATGAGACACTCAGACCTCATCTGGGCTTTATTACAAAGCACTTTTAACAGAGGAGGAACTAGAGCAGGGCTGTATTTTTTTTTTTACCAATCACATGCTTAGAACAAAGGGGGTTGGTTCCATTCGGATCAGGGACACTCAGTCCAAGCACATGCACACTATATGCACTGGAATAATGGCGGTGGCAAGTCCAAGTGGAAAGATATCAATTCCAGCACTGGCTCCAGCTGCTTACACCACAAAACTGCAGAAAATAAGAAAACAGAGACAGAAAAAAGTGAAACTGAAACCCACAATTCTGACATAAAAAAAACAAACAAAAAACACAAATATTTAAGATAGAATAGAGCCTTTTTTAAGCAAGAACTTTTTTCACAGCGTCATAAATTTGTGTGTTTGTGTGAGTTGTATGTGGGTGAGAATATTGATTTTTATGAACGTATACATTGAGATTACACATTACTAACGTAAACATTCAATTCAATTCAATTCAGATTTATTTGTATAGCCCAATATCACAACAAAAGTCGCCTCAAAGGGCTTCACAAACAGTTGATCAAACATAAACACACAATCAGACTTAACACACAATCAGTACAAACAATAACTACACTAAACTAAACAGACCCAGGACACTCCTGTCCTTAGACCCTCTTTCTCGGTAAGGAAAAACTCCTAAAAAACCCCAGCTAAACATGCTTGAAAACACGAGAAAATAAAATAGCACAAGCCTTAAGGTGTACACTTTAAGGTCAGTTTTGTTTTGCATGATCTCAGGCCTCCAATGGTAAAAATCATATTCTTCCCACTATTCCTTAAATTCTTCCACTGGCTTCCTTGAGAACGCAGGTGTTGGAACAGTTCAGCACCTATACAACCTGCTGTATATCTTTAGTATGCTATGCCACTATCAAAGTTTTTTTCGACAAAGAAATAAAGAGAACCCCCCTTCCCTCCCAATTGGAAGGGTTTTAATCCCGCCTCGGAGAGAAAGGAGAGGAAGAGGAGGGAGGAATAAGGGGAGTTCCACATTTCTCCGGGATCAAAAGCTTTCAGGGGATTTCGGTGCTGGGTTGCTGGTATCTGTGTGTTTATGTGTGGATGGATGTGGGGGGTTGTGGGGAGAGTCCGGTGGGGGATTTGACACAGATGTGAATATAGAAAAACAAAAACAGCATATGCAAACCCTTGGCTTTCACACGTGTGCTTCAGATAATCAGACACATGCACTGTATTGTTAGAGCATCGCCACCATTCTAACCCCTGTATTCCCTTTAAGGTATTACAGAAGGGACACTTATAACTTTGATTTGTGTCAGTTCAAATATATTGTTATAAGCATACATATTAGTTTTTAAATTTTACTAAAAGGATAACTGAATGCTGAATGTGCTTCAGTAAGCCCTTTATAAACAAACAGATGCCCAAAACAGGCCATTGCTATAAATAAAACAAACAAACAAACAAAAAAGAAATTAATGTCCTTTCATATATGTGGTATGTCCACACTCATCTTCCTGTGAGAGTGTATTTTTTGGTATTGTTAAAAAAAAAAAAAAAAAAAAAAAACATTGCAAAAATACCAACTACAACCAAAAAAGTGTATAATACCATAAAACACAACTGAACCAATTTTGTTTTTGGTCTGGAAGAGATGAGATTGTTACATATCTGAAATTACACTTATTAGTTTATACTTCAAAATAATTATTTATTTCTGGTTGATTTACAAAATAATTTTCCGTATGTGTGTTTAGATATAAGTTATTGCTATTTACCCCATCATATATTTATGTGACAACATATGCACATAGTCCCTTTATCATTTACCCCCATAACCAATGTTTACAACAACATTAATAACATACCGTACATACATTTGATTTGACAGATTGGTACATAACAGGATTTATCATGGGCTGCTTAGTCTGCATCTCCACACTGCTACAAGCGCACTGGACTGTTAAGCCTTAGTATGTGTTGTAGTATAATATATGCCATTATGTCTATGTCCATGAGAGTTTTTTTCACATATTAACAAACTATCTGTATGGCTTGAGGCTTCTGACAGATTTGGAGACCTTGTATAATTTACTAAAATGGTAAGCCATGGACATAGACTTCACATAAACTAACACCATTACTATTTTTTTTAACTAGGTATACATGATTAAAGGATATAGTCACAAAAGAACTACTTACATTTTCTTTCTTTCTTTGAATACATTTCATAACAAAATATTTATCAGGAATGCCAAGATAATAAATTAGAAACCTTTATTTTAATGGAAAATGCAAGACCGTATGAGACAAGTTACTATAAGATAAGTTACTATGGTTGTGTAAAAATAAAAATAAGAAAACATAGAACTTGCAACCTAAATTATTGTAGTAGTTTCTTTTGAAAGCCCTCTAGTGGCTTAAATTACATAACATCTTTAATTTCATAGAAAACCGATAAAACAAATCTGGATTATCTCCTTTTAAATCTCCATCAAAACACAACACATTTGCGCCTATTAGCCGCAAACACACATTTTAAGTTCACACATCCATCAGTTCCACACATCAAAACACTGTTTAACTCTGGCCTTATATTTTGACATCATGTTAAAATCATGTGAGTGGATTATCCTGGAGTTTTTTTTTTTTTCCAAATCATACTGAAATCATGGCTGGATTAATTCCATGTGACATCAGCTTGTCTGCAGCTCCTAAGCCATATTTAGTTGACGATCAAATAGCTTAACCTGGCCAGTTAATCCCATCCTAATAGTCTGTTAATCTGTCCCCAATCCAAACTATGAGCGAATCAATGGTTTGTTGTTGTTTTCTTTTTGCCTTTATGTTGTATTTAGACCTTTAAATAAAGTTTCTAAAATTCTTTTGGTTGTAGATCAACTCGTAATGGGACCAACTGCCTCTCCTCTTACCACTGAGCACTTCTTTTATCATCCTCTATCACTACTCTAGTAAGAAAAGTAAGGTCTTTCTGAGCTACTGAGATATATTATGGCTGTACAAGTGCATAAACAGTAATTTATTTGATTATACTCATCACACCATTTGACAAAAATGTTCAACACCATATCAAAAAAGAAAATGCTAACTAACTATCAATTAGAGGAGCCTGAGCGAGAGCTAAAGTCGCATTGTGTTTCTATATTTTGCATGGAAAATATGTTTGCCAACACCTGTTAACATTCAAGAACTGCACTATGACCCAAACTCTTCTAAGTAATTTCGTATGTATCTAAACATGGGATTAGCGACTTAGCATCATCAAGACTGGAGTTTTCATGTTAGCGAGGTTTCCGTTAAGGTTCTTATAGACTTTACAAAAAGCAGACGACAACCCCAATATATATTTTTTCCATTCCACAGATGCTTTTGAAGACCACTTTACTTGATGAAAAAGTATGTCGACCCTCCTGCTGTTGCACTTGTTTGTTTGGCACAGATCAAATGCCATAATCAGATGACCAGTTTGCACTAGACATCTATGGTATAAAGGAGGGGTCGGTTGTGCCCCGGGGATGATGACGGCGCTGATGAGAAGGGTCGATACTGTAACCGTTAAGCTTTACTGACAAAGGGGATTTGAGGAGAGACTGATGGGAAAGATGGGAAAGAGGCCAGCGGACGAGCGGAATTGGGTGAAGTGATTGGTGGGTGGATAGGAGTTGGAGGTTGGACAGTCTCGGGCCAGAAATATCAGTTCTAGTTCCTGGGCTTTTATTAAAAATCATTTATCAACACGTCAGATGTGATGGATATGGGTCAGCTTGATTCATGGTAGATGTATTGGAGAAGGATCCATGTGGGTATTGGAAGTTAGAGAGGTACTCACAGCGTGTACAGTTTTACAATTACTACATTTGCGCTCGAGTAATATTGTGATTTCTGATGTAGTGCTTGTACTATATAGTAGTACTTAAGGCACTAGTGTGTGGGGACCTACCCAGGCTCCAACTGTATCTTCTTTAGGACATCAGTAAATTGCGGTGTTGCTGTCAAGTCACCAGTTTTTTAATGCAAGTCCCGTTCTAGTCCTCCATGTTTCATGTTTGTGAGTCCCTAAAGACTGGTCCGAGTTGAGTCATTAGCAGTAGCAGTAGAGTCGAGTCCAAATGAAAGCAAGGCAAGCCTAAGTCTATGTAGATTTAATAAAATTAGTATAGTTAAAGGTTCTATGAGCAGTATATATATTTTATATTTCATAAAAAATACCCATGTGTGCCATGATATGATGTAAATATGTATTACAAATATTAATTTTACTGATACCAATGGTATAGTTGAGTTAATTTTTATATTTATATATATATTATATTTATCTACTGTTAATCACACAATATTCATGCCATTATTTTGACATGACCCTTCTTTTGGGTATGATGCGTTCCAGCAGTATTTTCCACACTGCCTGTGCATACAGTAATGCACATGTACTAAGATCATATCCATGTTTTAACTTTAAATAACTGCTGCTAAATTCTGAAGGGAGTTTACACATTAAAGGTGTAACTTGCTGTCAACTAAAAGGTGAGATATATCATGTTTTTATTACATATGTGCAAACAGATTGTATAAAAGGTAGTCATGTCTATTTTGATTGACTAGTTGATAATGACTATAAGCAAGAAACTTTTGTGGTTACTTTTATAAACACTGTTTTTCTACATCAACACAGTGTACAACTGCAAAGGATTTGTTAAGGTGAATGTAGTTATTATATATTAACGGTAACCACGTATACACGTGTATTCAATATTGTTGATGAATGACAATGGTCTAAGTGGTTTTATCCACTTCATAGTATGTTTTGGTAGAGTTAATATGGAGACAGTATGTGTTGACAGATTAAGCCATGTGACTTGTAAGGTCACTGTAAAGGAACTGCAGTATTATATTTTCTTTTACTGTTAAATGAACAATTGATGACATCCTTCAACTTTCACATTGTAGTTATACCGCAGCTGAGCAGAATCCTGTTTTCTGATGGGCTGACAAGTTTATTTGGTTTACTTTCTGTTTGGTAATAATCCTTTAATCTGAACTGCAAATATTTAAAAACTCCTTTTGTCATCTGTCATGGTAAAAAGGAAATGTGGAAGCAATTCACCATTGCAAAATGGTCCGAGTTGAATGGTGGCAAAATGGTGAATTTTGGCTTAAAGGTACTGGAAGCAGCATGTGCTCGTACTGATTTGAAAAAGTTATTGCAGTCTAAATCAAAACAGTGGTCTGTGTGTTGCTAGTCTTTCTGCTTTTCTGATTGGTCGATGCAAAGGTTTTAGAAGCAAAACAAAAAATGTAAACATAAACAACTTGGGTATTACGTTCAGTATGTTTTTATTGTGAATAAATCAACTGTACCGTTGTTATTGGTAAAACTAATATTTGATTTTAACATGTTTACATCATATTTTGGAACACAAAAGTATATAAACTGCTCATAGCACCTTTAACCTAAAGCGGAACTCAGTAACTCTGCTTGTTTGCTGTTTTTGGCTCATTTTCCTCTCTGGAGCTCCCCATACATTTTGGAGTAAAGCTCTATCGTAAACACTCTCAAGTCCAATTGACACCTACAAGATCCCTCACTCGGCTTTACTTTTGTTGTCCTCACCGTGTATCCATACATCATTTTTTCCTGTCATTTGCCCACATTGCTATGACGAAAATTGAGAAATGAAGCCATCGCTAGCTTGCTTGCTGGTAGGCTAACCGCAATGCACCGATTTCTTGAGACTTTCATGACACTGGGTTGGTGACGCTCATTGTTATACAAGTGTCGTTTTCAGCCCAGAGAGAGGGTGCTTTATTCACCTACAACAACTCATTTAACCCTCTCATAGACTATTTAAGGTAAAAAAGTTACGGAGTTCCACTTTAAAATTTACCTCTGAGTTTAATGTTAGACCCTGCAATGATAAATTACTGTGTGAATGTATTCTTAAACTTTCTGTGAATCATTTCTTATATTTTATGTGCTTCTTTTTAGTAATGTTTTTCTGTGTGTGATCTGAACAGCAAATAGTGCATCATCCAAGACCAGACATGTCCAAAGTGTGGCCCGGGTGCCATTTGTGGCACGGGTTAAAATTTCATATGGCCCTCAGCTTCTATGACAAAATGTATGACTTATGGCCCATCAGCAGTTTCATGCAGTATTTCCATAGCTTTGTTTGTACATTTATATAAAAAGTCAGAGCAAGTTTTGTATGTTTGGAACTATTAGAAAGATTGAATCAGCCTGAGCTAAAAAAAATATTATCTAGAGAATGTTTTTTATGTTCAGAGATGTTCTTTTGTGGGAATTGGTTGTAGAGATGAGAAATTATAATTATTTGGCTTATGAAAAAAAAAAAAAAAAACTCAGTTTAAACTGTATGCGCGTTCTGTTCCTAGAAAAAAAATCAGGAGAGACTGTCAGATTTTGGACCTTTGCACATCTTCAAAGCTGGCCCTCTCTGAAAAAAGTTTGGACACCCCTGTCCTAGACACTGACTGATAATGGTAACTTAAATATGAAAAAATATATAAAATAATTAATATGAAAAATAGTCTATTTTATTTTATTCATTTTATCTTTTTTATGTATTTGTACGTTTGTGGCTAGACTGTTGATAAATTGCAGCCTCATCACTTTCCCATGTATCACTCCGCTGCACAGGTGTCTTCTATTACCAGCTAATAAGGCTCTTATAGCAAAGCTTTTAGTTAGCTTTTGCTATTACTTCCAGCAGTTTTCAAACCATGGGCTGCCAGTGTTTTCGCTGCGGTCAGAGGAGAATTGGCGGCACATGGCAGAGATACATATGGAAGACAGCTCAAAAACTGACAGCTGACAGGTGAGCAAATGCCATTGGAGACACTATAAAACATTAGGACATACACAGAGATGGTGTACACATGATGCTACACAATTAGCTTGTATCGACTCACATTATGCTAGTAGCTTGTATCCTTTGTTTTTGGGCAGAGGCAGAGTTAAATTAATAATTTAACAGACAAACATCCTAAATTTGGTCTGTATTACCATTGTTTCTTTTTAAAGTCTTTGTTTCATGTTTTGTTACTGAAAAACATCAAAGCATCTTTATTAGACTCACCCCCTCGCTTTAAACAGCATTCTGCATTCTCAGAGTAGAAATTACTACTGCCAGTGATGATAAATTATTGTCTGTTTTGTGTTTCTTTGTTAGCCCAGATGACCCAAGAAATGACTCCCACTTTTTTCTACTGTTGGACTGCCACAATACAGGTTGAGTCAGTACAGGTAAGTCTCCATTGCTAGAGATGTATGAGTTCAAAAAATTTAGTACTTCTTAAATGAGTTTGGCAGCTCTTAGTATCAAGGTTCATTTAAGCATGGTCTTCTTTTAAAAGGTTGAAGTTAAACACAATAAGTCAAAGGAAAAGTAAAATTTTAGATAAAACAAGATGCAAAGACCTGTAAAAAGTTTGTTTGGTTTTGCAACCTCTGGAAATAAGCTGCATTTTAGCCTAGTTTTGGCCCTAGACCTGAGGTGAGGGTGTGAACAGGTTGAATGCTGGTTGGGATGGATCCTTCAAAATTGGCCCTGTGTCTGATATAAATGTCAGACTCATGTTTTGTTTGGGTCTGAACCGATGGCCAGTGGTGCAGTACAGTCGCAAGTGAATTGGGCAGGTTTTAGGTTTGCAGCTATTAACAATACTTGGTAACGACATGGTGATGCAGAAAAATGTAATGTATGCTGCTGTACATTTACAAGAACAGCAAAAAAAATCCTCCAACAACATTTTTATTTTAATATGGTTTTACTATTGTAGCAATTTGTGGCTTGGGTACGTCATACAAGTCGTTGCTATGATAGGTTAAAACATAATAATAATGCACTAGCTTCTGCATTATCCTCCAATTATTGTACTGAAATTGTTCTGTACTTCAAATCTGTTCATTCCTCAAATCCCTGCTTCTTCTATATGAGGACTCTCTAATACTAATTGCAGGCCTGTAATAAATGCATCATGGTTTGAACCAGAATGTATAAGATTGAGTCGTATAAGACTTTAGGATTTTCACATTTATCCAATCACCTTCGGTTATTGTACTGAAAGTTACTTCCCCTTACAAATGTTTTCCGTAAGAGATTTATATAATGTTAGCTCTCTGTGGAGAATGGAGTGCTTTTGCCAGGTTATAAGTTTTGGCCCTTGGAAATCAAAACCCTGTTCTCTCGCCTGACAGATGGGGGAGCTGACCACTTCACCTCATGAAAATGTATTCTAATAATTGCAACTTAGAATGAAGAAATTTGTGAAAGTTGAGTTTAAATGACCTATCTGCACCAAACTGTGCTGTACATACCTTACTTGTACCACTCAGTCCCAAAGCGTTTGGTAAAGTATGTGTTTACTATTTCCCCTAAAAGAAGATTGAATTTTCAAAGTTGTCATTAGACTTGCATAACAGGAGCTTTCAAAACCTCAAATGTTTGGCTTCACACTATCATTTATATGCTGCTGGAGCTCTGTTTTGTTTGCTGAGTTTAAATTAAAGCTCATTTAGATGCAGCACCTCGGTCTGTGTAACATCAGATGAGACATAAAAACCCAGTGTGGCCGAACCCTATAGCAGATGGTCCGGTGCACAGGAGGGAGGAACATGAATTGATAGGATGAGAGCAGAAGATGGGGTGATGAGCGGTGACCTATGGGGGGGCTTTTTAACAGTTCAAGTAAGGTGAATATTTAAACGGACCCCCTCTAGTCTTTGCCAGTGGGCCCAGATGCAGATTTCTCCAGCTTGATTAACAACCTGCCAAGCAAATGCACTTACAATTTGTTACTGAAAGTTGGACTTGTTACTTGTTTCAAATAACACTTTACTGGAGGGGGGTCACAGTATGATTTTTGAGCAGGCAGAAGATGATTTATTGAATGTGGAAAAGTATATCCCCACTGTGCAAAATTGTTCTGTTTTTAATCTTGGTAATAACAGAGTTTTAGCTGTCAAGTAATGAGCATTCGCTGCCTCTAGGCTTCCTCCTATAATTAAAAAAGGTAAAATTGCCTGTCCAGGGAATATAAAACTTGTCATTTGGTAAAGAAGTTTACTGTTTGTATCTAAACACCTGCTTCGTGTATGTGAAAGTAGGCGTTGTTTTGTTTAGGACGCTTTGAGCTAAAAGCCTGAACGGCGTGTTATAATTCTGTGGCATTTACTGTTGAAAAAGAAAGTCGAACGCGCTACCTGCTGTGTGCCCAAACGCTGTTAGGAAAATGGAATGTTGACAAAAGACGCCAAATGAATGCTGCTTTCTGAATCTTCTAAGAGAGAAAAAACCTATTGAATAAATCTTCCCTTGTGCAGCCGCCTGCGATGTTTACTTAACAATTCTTTTCTCAGTTCCCCATCTGATGAAATGGTCAACCCTGGCGATCGATATCCCATGATGCCTCCCATTAAGGCCGTGTATAGTGTGATTGCGGCACATGGGGTGCAGTCGGGGGGCTGGGGGTACACGGCTTGGTCAGGGGAGGGGTGGAGGTTCCCCCATCTGCACCATCTGTGACGGATCCCATGACCCCATTCACCGTGAGCGTCCAATGAGAACGCAGCTCATCTCGACTCACTGGGCTGTGTCCCACTTGTCATAATGATAAGTCACCACAGGATGATCAGGATGCTCATTTCAGGTTAAAGAAACAGTGTGCAACTTTGACCAGAAATGACTGAAAATACATAGCCTCGTAGTTGTCTAAATCTGTAAATGCAATGTTTTAGTTGTTGTGTGACAGAAGAATAAACCAACTTTCACAGTATGCTAAGCTTGACAGACACTTGACTGAACAAACTGCATTATCCCTAGGTTTCTTCTGTCACACTTCAATCCCCATTCTTCACCCCTCAACAACAGTATAGTGACCTTTCCTGCTTTTATTTAATTAAAAAGTCAAACTGGACCATGACCACCTCACAATACTAAGATGGATTTTAGCCTGAATTTTGGTGCTTCTAGTTCTGATTACAGCTTTAAGCCTGTGGTTCCCAATGAGAATATCTGAAAATATTTCATAGAAAAACCACACGGCATCTTAAGATCTTGTTTTTTTGCAATTTATCTTTGTTATTCTAAACTTTAAAAAAAAAAATTTCTGTAGTTTAAGAAAATATTGCCAAAATATTATGGCTGCTTTAGATATCTTACCATATCAACACACTTCTCTACACACCAGATATTTTTAAGACTCATAACAGTCCCATGAGGCTTTGCAAAAGTGGAGATGCAGACATAGACCTATATTAGGTGCAAGTCCTAAAAAGTTACATAGTTAATGAAAGTGTGTCAGTCTTGAAAGTGGAGCATTACTTCTCAAAAGGGGTCATTTTGTAATTAAACTTGATCTATCCTCACATAGCACACTTATTATTTTGCCTTTCAACATTCTAAATGCTCTTTTCTACTTTCAAACTGCAGCTTTTCAAAATCTGTACATTCCCCAAATCTCCCCTTCTCCAATATGAGGACTCTCTAATACAAATTGCAGGCATGTACTAAATGCAGCATGATTTGGACCAGAATGTATAGGATTGGGTCGTATA
Organism: Bostrychus sinensis; assembly: GCA_020698575.1. NCBI lineage: Eukaryota > Metazoa > Chordata > Actinopteri > Gobiiformes > Eleotridae > Bostrychus > Bostrychus sinensis. The sequence continues at coordinate 12,882,762 of CM036255.1, forward strand.
AGACTTTGGGATTTTCTCAATCCTTGTTTTTATATAGATTCCTATATTGCGTTAATATAGGCTAACACTTGGGAAAACGCAGCAGATAATTCTATGCTGATCACTATAGATTGAGCTCCATCCCAGGGGTTAAGGGATGTACAGAGCAAGGTTCTCATCAGCCGTAATGTAATGACCAGCCCTGGATTAGTATAAAAGGTTTGATTGCATCATACGGTCAGAACCAATTGACTTTAAATCTGCTGTGTAGATTTTGTGTGTGTTTTGGCATACATCTGCCCCTTAGTGAATGAGAAGCACATGTTTAAGAGATCGATCAAGGCCTTTTCCTTACCACCAGTCAATATTACTATATGTATGACTCAGGGAAATGGTGTGGGAGTGATTCATTTAGGTGTGACAGATGTGTCTACAATATAGCGATGAGCCCAGCGTGATAAGATTACTCACCTCACTCTGATTTGAGCAGTGGGAGGGGAGGGGGGAATGTGTCACTCAAGAAGTGTGCATGTGTGCGTTAGTACGCGGTGAGCTAATCCCGCCGAAGCAGCTGTGCGTTAGCCTATGGAGCATCTGCTTGAGCCAGCCTGTGTACTTATGGGCCATAATGCTGACCTCAAATTAATAGCAGTCAATAATGATGATTAGGTCTAGATATAATGATGCTTATTGAACGGATCGAGGGCTTTGTGTGCCATTGTGATGCTCGCCGTATCATTTAGCAATTCCCCGTATTTGATCCACGGCTATAGCAACAACTACCGCTTTAAAAATATCCAATCAATGTGACCTCACCTCAGCCATTATCCCTTTAAAATCAATGCACTTAGCTGTAGTTTATCTGAGACCGAGCGGTGCACTGTGTAGGATTTAAGGGCTCTATTTGTAGAAGTTATATGCAGTGCCCACAATTTCTTTTTTTTCAGAATGTAACAGAATTGTAGCATCTGGGATCTTACTATTGAAGTTTAGTTTGACAATCGATAAAACATTTCACAGTGTGATAAGGTATGAAATGGTTCACTTCAAGGACACTTAAAAATGGAAGAATGGCAGCATCTGCTGCATTCACTGCCCAAACCTTCTTTGTTTTAAATGAAGGACAACAGTGAAAAGTATTTCTGAGTTAACTTTGATGTAATTTGACTTAGATTTTTGCAAGCCATTACTGGAACCGATAAATTTCCCTGGGACAATGCCATTTATTTTATAAGCGGTGCATACAATTTTAGATAATCAAATAATCTTACTTCTGTTTATGTGAACTGTCCACTGTACTGGATAGGCTTTTCTAGTATCTCCAAGCAGTAATGTGTAACCACACCAAATTGCAAATGCTGGTCAGTAGCATAATCAACTGTGTATTAATGCAGAAACGCTCAGTAATAGTATGTTTGCCAGGCCAATAGGGGTGCTGTATTCCCCACAACACAATAGCCATTACATAGAAAAAGAAGTGACTTATATTATAGAAGTGAAACAGTGATTGTAGCAGAGCAGGTAGTGCTCTCGCCTCCCAGCGTAGAGATTGTGTGTTCTATTCTCAGGCTGATGGACTCACAAACTCTCTGTGTGGAGTCTGCAGGTCCTCCCTGTGTTATCATGGGTTCTCTCTGGCTTCCATCCCACTGCCCAAAAGACATGCATATGGTGACTCTAAATCGCCCCTTGTGAATGATTGTGAGAGTGAATGGTTGTGTGTCAATGTACTCTGACTGTACCCTGCCTAAGGCCCAAATTTGCTGGAATAGGCTTCAGTACCCATGACCCCTAATGGGAATAAGTGGAAGAAGGTGAATGAATGAACACTGATGAGGTTATGTTTTTCTGCAGTGAGAACACCCTGTAAACAAATGTATGTAGCAGATTTTTTTCCATTTTGGACACTTTACACTCTTGTATAAACACCATCTTGATTACCTGCACTCAACTCCTGAAGCTAAAATTAACCAAGCAGCAAAACATACACTTGCATTATAGTTTCTAGTCATCAGTTCTTTATCATTTAGTGGATGTTGTTTAAAGTTACCTCAAAGTACCAAGTCCCAATACTCTCACTTTCACCATTCTCAATAATTATGATCCAAACAATGAGTGTCTTCTATCTTTGTGTGTTGTGCGTTATCATGTGCATTTCAAACAGCATAGGGAGCAAGTGTACCATTATCTAGCTTTGGGAACTTGGTGTCTTTGAAGTGTTGTGTTTTAGCATATGTGTGTTATGTGTGTGCGCGCAAACATCTGTGAAGCCCTAAAGTAGTATATGTTCTTTTCTGCGTAATTGGATTACTGAATTTCTCAAACGCATTCGCCGAGACCCCCGAGTACTATTTTATGCCTCCTCAGCAACCTCACTGCTCCCTGCTCCATCCTCTGCTCTCATTTTAACTTTCCCCAAGACGTTCACAAAAGACACCCTGTCGATTTTTACACCAAGCACCCAGAACCGCTGACAAGGACTTGTAGCGCCACGCACGACTGTAATTCTACTTCTCTGACCTATTTCTTGACTATAAAATGAGAATCCCCTCCTTCCAGTGTTAACGTCCCACTCGGTCTTATTGCATCAGCGTACTGACCTATGCTGAAATGTGTGCTTCCAATTTTGATATCCTTTAGCTGTGTCAAGGTCAACACTTGTTTTATACAACCTCTTCACATTCCTATTTCCATCTAATTGATCTCCAAGAAGGAAAAAAAAAAAAAACTTCTCTCAAATTGAGGCCTATGTGTGCTGAAGCTTCATGCTCGAGTCTAGGGGCAAGGTAATACCGACGGATAAATCCAAGCGAAATAGGAGGGGGAATGATTTAATAAGCAGGGTGTAATAGAGGAAGGGAGAGAGGGACGGATAGGATGGATGAATGTTTTGATCAGAGCAATAAAGAAAGACCCTTCTCTCTTTGCCCAAGGCTCTTCCTAACTATATATTTGTGTGTGTTGCTCGGGCACTTCTGCTCTAACAATGCGGCGGGATGAGAATGAAGGGAGACAGCCAGGGGAATAGTGTAGAAAACAGAGAGACAGCTCCGGCGGACTTCCATTCAATCAGCGGCGGCGCTGGACCCAGCTCATCTGCTCCCTCTAACAATGGAACGGGTCACTATGAATTAGAGCCATGCACAGATTTTGGAAGATGGAAGCGTTTTCGACAACACACAATACGGACGCGTACATCGATGGGACTAACTTCTCTCTCATTTCCTTCACGTCCCTTCCACCTTATTTCCCAGTTTCCATCTCTGTGTGGGCCTTTTTAACCAGGTCCACCAAACAGGCTAAGCATTGTGCAACGCCCCAGAGACGGACTGTGACATTTAGTGCGCTTGCTTCCATTTCCCCCGTCATTATTGGCTGTCTATTCGGCTGTGCCTCCACGACAATAGGCGCTGTCTCACTCCAAACAGGCTGCTGCCGTTGATGTCCGTTGAGAATAGGACGCGGCTCTTTGTAAGGCCACAAATAGCCCCTGGTTTCCTGATGAGATGTATCGACTGGGCATTTGATTTAGAGCAGGCCAGTAGTTACTGAGGCATGGTGGGAAGTTTGTCACCATGGTCTTGGTTTGTTCTCATTTTAAGCCATTTGGAGCAAGGTTTTCTGTTATTTGTGGCTTTGTGTTTCCAATCAAAGTAGCAATCGTAGGTGTTTTAGTGAGTTGCTAAAGTAACTGAAAAATAAAAGTCAAAGTAAAACACATTTTTTGCTTGAACGCAGTGTATCAATTAAATGGTGCTTGAAAAAAATGACAAAAATAATTGTCAATTGTCTCTAGTCTTTTCTATTTTGCTGAATAAAAACAAAAATGCGATCTGGCAGGATTCATGTTTTTTTGCTAGATAATGAATCTTTAAAATGTTAATAACTACATGGCCCTGAAGCAAATTCCACTAGTGGTTGACAATGTTGACAGGGTCCAGGCAACTTTTAAAAGGCGGGGTTTGGCCCTTTTCTTACCTGCACTATGCTCTAGACAGGGAGCCTCTTGATGAGTGTATGAATGATGCAAAGTAACAAGTCCAGGAGAACCAGGAGCTCCAACCTGTTGTTGACATTTATACTGTGTTAGTGCAGTGCACAGAGTTTGGTATCATATTTTATATAGCTTGCATTTGACAGAGGCACTTGGATCAGAGAGAAAATTTCTTCAGTTCTTCTCAGCACTTAACAGATGACTTCTTTTTAATCTTAATGAGTGTGACAACATGAATGAATTTGGTAATTTTGGCAGAGTTTTATGCCAGATGCCCTTCCTGATGCAACCAGCCACAAACTGTGACTGGAGGTTTTAGGTACCTTGTAGTAGATTCTATTTAATCTATTAATCAATTATCAAAATAATTGGATAGTGAAGTGCAAAAAATGCATGATGACCTGCTGGCCCTGAGGATGATTTTTTCCATCCTAAAAAACAAACATTCTCTTTTATTGTTTCTGTGGCTTTACTGCTTGGTAATAAAACTTCTTTTCTCAACAGATGGCATGTTTCAAAGACTTTGAATACCCCAGATAGCAATTGATCGATTACTAAATTAGTTGACATTTATTTTGATAATTGATTAGTTGTTGCAGTCCCAGTAGATTCAAACCCATCGAATATACTGTATATAAAGCTATAAACCAAAAGATATCAGCCACAGACACCTACTTGCTTCATCAATCCCCCACCACAAAGTAAAAATAACTGGACAATCATGGGGCAATTTCCAGAACTGTGTTGTGAACGAACATATCGCCAGAAAGTCATAAGGTGACTCCCTAGACAACTTCTAAAGAATTAACCTGACTTGCCAGGCTTTCCAGGGGCATGTATACTTTTTAATCACTTACTGGGTGGTTGGATGAACCACCTGCTTATGCTGTTTTTCAATGCAACACTGTGTTGTTTACGTTAGTACTCGGAAAAACAAGTTCCTTATGAGAGTCCAACTCCTGTGGTTATTAGCTAATATTTTTGTTATAATTTGTTGTTTTATTAACAATGTTTAATTCAATTTAATAACATGGGTCAACAAGGTTATTTTGTAAGAACCAATATAGGCAAAAAAACTAGTCATGAGCAAAAACCTTCCTGACTGTATGTTTTAAAAACAACTTTCATGTGCATCCTTTTTTATATTCATATTACACCTCCATTTAGATTTATTATACTTGAATTCATTTGAATTGGCTCATACATTACACAAGGAAAAAAAAGAAAAACAATTTGCAACACAGGCCTGATAGTTACATTTAGCATTGATGTCCTTTTGTGCTTAATTTCTTTTCCATCAAAAGCACAACAAATAAAGCAAAGCTGATTATCATTTCCTTTTCTTGGCCAGCAATTTACAAACCACTTAAACATGGAATTGCTTTTAGCCCAATGTGAACGAGTTGCTGCCCAATTGCTAAAGAGTGTATTTTGAATCTTTGCCGAAACATGGCCAGTTGGTGAGATTGGAACAGTGTTAAAGAGTTTTACGGCTGAATCTTTGTGTTAGCAGTTTTACACGCCTGTAGGGGATCTTAACACTGATAGAAGGTTATGCAGTAGGGGGTCTTAGCTAGAGCCATAACACGAGCCAGAATGAGCATTAACACTGATAATGGAGCTATAGGGAAATACAGGCTGGACTTAATGCTACATGTCTATAGGAGCACATGTGACTACTGCTTAGTGATGACATCCTAATATTTCTGTACAAGCTTTAAAGGGACACTACCTGATTTTTCCTCCTTATAAAGTGCCTGCAGACCCGCAGAATAACTCACATGATGTCATATTAGGTTTATTATTCAGAATTTTATTGAATGAGAACCTTACCAGTAAGCTTTGGCTAATAATATTACACCTGGCTTTGGTCTGCTCATCACTAAAACCTTGATATTGACCAAACATCCTGCTGTTTTAGTATATTTAGTGATGGCCATGTCTATTTAAGATAATACTGGGATGGTAGAGCAAAAGGTGTGAAGTAAGCTCTAAATTTCACTTTGATGTCATGAGGCTTTAGTGTAGTATTTCGCAGTGATATAGGTCCAGTTTTACTTTTTACTTTTTTTTTTTTTTTTTTTTTGTCGCTACAGCAGTCTTTGGCATTTTAATTTGGCCAATTCTTTTACAGCAGATGCCCTTCCTGACACAATGTGCTTGGAACTGGCCTCAAAATGCACTTGTTTGTGATCTTTTGTGGCTAGATTTTGACTGAGATGGATAAAAATGTGTAGTGTGGATAGTCTCTTTTTAATAGAGCCAGAAAAACATAAGCTTTATGCTACATGCCTATAGGACCCCAAGTAACTACTGCTTAGCAATGACATCCTAATATTTCTGTACATGCTTAACCAAATGCCCTGCGAGCATATACTTCAACAACGTAGAGCTGGTACGGTTTTACCTGATTTATAGGCTGTTATATTACTAATTGGGGTCAGGGCACAGGCAGTAAAAGAGGACGGTGGAGAGAGGTAGCTCAGATGGAGGTCAGTTTGTTCTCCCAGCCTTGTTTACCATCTCTCCCTCTCTCCAGCCAGCACTGCTAAATGTACACACAGACTCCTGCCACTGTGTGTGTGTTTACGTGCAGCTCACAGAGGCCTGTTAAGCCGTTAAACACATTGTATATATTTATCCTAGGGGATGAATCCGGGGCATCCAACTGATGAGTCTTGGATTTAGCCCTGATCAGTCTGGCTTTGGGCGAACTGCAATGGGGGGAGGGGGGAGGGGGTTGGGGGGGGTGCTGGGGATGAGTCACTCTTATTCAGCCACTGGCTAGTGGTTAAATGGATATATAAGCATGTAGCCTAACCCTGTTGACACGATGCGGATTTAATCTGCCTATGTGCGCCGGTGTGTGCGTGTGAGAACCACATAGAGAGAGAGTTAATCAAGTAAAATGCAGCCTCATCAGCATGTACGGGAATAACATGATAACAAGCATTCGACCACAAATAAACCTCCCCAACGGCACCGTCCTGGGGAATACAGTAGGTAGAAAGGAAGCTCTAGTTCGCCGTAAAAGGCTTATTTTTAGAAAGGCAGTAACGTTCAAAGGGGACACGGAGGTCAGCAAATTAGATTTTTCCTAATTAAATCTGTCTCTGTTTGACATACAACACCACCTTGGCCTGGAACAAACTGCCTGACCCCTGCAACCCTGTTATTCAGCCATAGTCCCACTGTCAACCCTCATTCATCAGTTCTTCTCGCTCCTCTTTCCCACAGTGCACACTTAGGTGACATTTTACAAAATTTTGTGACATTTTATGACTTAACGGATATGTCGCGGCAAATCTCATCTAACGTTTGAGGATGCAAAATGTCACCGCAGGATCATGTCATGTTTAGGGCTTGGTGTCAAAACCAGACACTGTACACCGGAAGAAGATGTAGATGCTTTGACACTGACCATTGCGTTTTAGAAAATCAAGTTTTATTCCATCAGTGGCTTTGTTTGAGTTTGTTCGACCTGACAAGTGACAGAGTAGATGCACTCCTCCGGGTGGCTGGCTGACACGTAACACACTGCTTACTTGGTGTTATTCTTTAGTAAACTTGAGTCTAAAAACATTTTTCTCAAGCAATATTTAAATATTAGATACTTTAAATCAGTTCTCTTTTAATTTCATGGAAAAGCCAAATGATTGGGCTTATATCCATACATCGCTGTATTTTAAAGGTGTGCTGTTTAGTTGTGAGCATTTTGGTGATCGGTGATGAAAATCCATATTGCACTTTAATGCTTACTCCTTGATTCACACACTACCTGATCTATCAAAATTGGCCATCCACATGTGCAGAGCCAAGCACCATCTGCCATATTGATACAGACTCTTGAACAAGCAGTATTATCAATTTTACATTAAATGATGCTACTTGAAACATTTTTACATTGCTAAAGAATCTAATTAGCACTGGATTGTTGGTTCATTTGTTAGTTAGCCTTAGCATAATTACTCAAAAAATAATGATTGGATTTTGATAAAATTTTTAGGAAATTTGATTCTTTACTATTGTAAAGTACAGTACAGGCTTTGTGTCTCAGTGGATAGCTGGACACAAAGCTGACCTTATCATTAGCTAATTAAACCTCCCTAGCTTAGTATTATGGTAAAACGTTCAGCTACTTTCATATATTTACCAAGTAATAACATGCAGTCACTCTTGCCAATTAGTGTGTTTATTTGTGTTTGTGCTAATTAACATGCTAGCAGATAGACCAAGCAACAGTAGAGCAATGCTAACATCAGTTTATGCAACTGTGTTATGAAATGAGTCTGGATATTACAATTAAGTCAGACAAATTACGACAGTAATGGCCATGTACAACAAAGCTGTTTTGTTCAAATGTATTTCTGTTTCATGGAAAAAGGCTTTCAAGTTCTTTGCAAAATGGCTACTGGAAATTGTATTGACTGACAATATCAATACAAATGCATGCATTATTCACACAATATCCATCAAATTCACTCCCTGTATTACTAAAGATTTTCTATAGGAACAAGTATTATTCCTGGCAGTTCGCTCTTGACTTTAAAAGACGCAGTTGGCAACTCATTAATCAGTCAAGGTCCCATTAAATGCTTGTGAAGAGCTTTTGATTGCACACACTTTATTTTAAAGCCTCCACGTATATAAATGCCCTAAAAGCAAGCAGGATTTGATGTGTACAAATGGGTATAGTGTTATTGACAGTAAGCTGGCTTGATAGGGCAATGTGGCTAGCCTTGTGAAGTAAGGGACTGTTTATATACCAGCAGCATTTCTGGATGATATGGTCAGCACACCTAGTCAGTCATCCTAACACTTTTTATTCTGTTATAGTATTTGTCTGGTCTGTAGAATGGAGTTAAGCAGTAGAACAAATGGCAGGGTAACTACCTCTGAGAGCAACTAGAAGAAAATACAGTACAGTCGGATTTCAGGGGACAACACATGCAAAACTGCTTCAGTACTGATGTAAAAAAAACAAAAAACATACAACCAATCAGAAGATCAAAGCTTTGCACCATTTTATAAAAGCTTATGATTGGCCACATAGGATTGTTTTAGGTGTAAAGAGGCAATGGGTGCTTCAGACCAACCTTGACCTTTCTCCAATCTTTGGCCAAAACCCAATAAATGTTTTACTTATGTAAGAGCCATTAAAAGTACAACAATAACCAATTAGACTGCATCGCATGGAACATAAAACTCTGTCTGGACATTCTTTTCCTCTCCAACAAACTTCTCTCTCCCTCCCTCGTTCCCCTTGAGCTGTCCAAATGTGTTTGTTTGTGTTTGCCTCTCCAGGAAGTTTGAACAAAATGCTGCCATGCCTCCCCTTCCTCCCCCCGCCGCCCGCTCCCTCGTCCCAGCTGTTTCCTCTGTCCTGCCTCTCCATACCTCAGCGGGGCCCCATGCGCCGCCTCCATCCTCATCCATCAGCCCTAATCCCTAACCTGCGTTTGTCAGCAGGGGTCCGGGTCGGTACAGGGCTCCTGCCTACTCCCCACCCTGCCACAACATCCATTCCACAATGCCCCTCATTTCCCTCCCAGCATGCCCTGTGCTCCCCTGCCCTGGCACCCTGGCGCTGTTGTCTGTTGCCTTCTGATTGGCCGACGAGCACTGCATCACAAAGTACCGAGAGAGGGGAAAAACATTCATTTCCCAAAACAGACTGGATTTTAACTACCAACCCACCGGCTGTTGAGACATGCTGAAGTGAATATTTTTTGCTCTTTTGAAGTTTTTATAGCTGCCAAGTCACTCTGGGTTATGTGACCAGCTGTTAGATACATGCAAAACTGTTTACATCTGTCACTGCGTGTGTGTGAATTCCAGGATGTTGGCGAACAACTGTCACCAACTAAAATCAGGAAGCCCAAGTTCTTCCCGAAACTCACTGTGTCACTTCCAGCCGACTCACTGCTTGTGCAAGACTGTGAGGACAAACTATTGTCAGTCCCTCATTCCCAAGGCCAAATACATGGACATTTGGGCCCATCTCATCCTGTACTGATACCAACTGAGCCAGTTGATGGATTGTTTGTTATAGCACTGAATGCCAAACCACTTTTATTATCTTTGTATGCACTGTATAAGACCCTGGCCCATTGTCTTTGCCAAGGCCTAAACTACTAACATTTGGTCACAGTCAGTTGTGTTCTTTACACTGATATACAGTGTAAATTTTATGATACAGTGTAAAACCACTTGTGTTTATTTTTGTATGCATTGGATTAGACCGCAATGCGTTGTCTAGTGACTCACCCCTCAAATTATACACATTCTATGTAGATTGGATATGAAGTAAGGAGAAGGGAAGCTTGGATGATGATTGGGGCCGCAACACAAAAGCACTTATATTAATGTTCTAAAACTGTATGTAGTAGGATGTGTGTATAGTCTAAAGGGTGCATATAAGAAACACTGTGATTTTTGCATGTTTTGCTTTATGTATTAGATAAAGGTAAGATGGGAAAACGACTGTGTTTCTGGACACTCCAAGTCACTTTACAAAAAGGTTCATTATTCATTCACTCCTTAGTCACACTTGGTGGTGGTAGACACAGATGCACTGGGGCAGAGTGACAGAGACGTGGCAGCCATTCTGCGCCTACGGCCTCTCCGACCACCACCAAACAATCACAGGAATGCATTCATACACACAAGGTGGGTGACGTGTCTTGCCCAAGGAAATAACAAGAGTATGAAGTGGGGAGAGCAGGATTTGAACCGCCTTATGGTTATAGAATGACTGCTCGACATCCTGAGCCAGTGTTGCCCCAACACATACACAGATAGACATAAATCCTTGCATTGTAAAGAATAACAAAAAAAAAAAAAAAAAAAAAAAAGTAAAAGGAAAACTCAAAAACTCAAGGCAACAGGATTCCCTCAAGATTTTTTAGTTTTGGGTACAACTCAAAATCTCAAGTTTTCAACAACTAATATCTTTTGTTCACCTAATTTAATGGTCATATATCTAAAAACTTTCAATTGTAAGTGAACAAAAGATATTAGTTGTTGGAAACTTCAGATTTTGAGTTGACCCCAAAATTCAAAAATCTTGAGGGAGCCTGTTGCCTTGAGTTTTTGCAACATCTTTTTTTTTTTTTTTTTTTTTCACAGTATACTGATTCAGAAAATGCCAGGAATAAAAAGTTGTGAGGAAAATGATAGATAAATCATGGCCGCCCTTATTGGGAGTGGTTCATTGGCACATGACACCAAAAAGAGTTTGGGTTTCCGTCACATTGTGCGTCTCATAGAGCAGGCACTCTATGGCTCCAGTACATGCAGACTTGCATTTCAGGTTTTGCTATTGGGTCTGACCCATGGGTGCACAGACTGGATAGCCCAGTGACAAACTTTTTTTTTGACCAGATACCAATACCTTGAGTGTCCACTACAGCAACGGAATGGGGGTGGTTCCTGATCTGGTTTTTCTTTCCATCTATGGGGAAATGTAGACTTCTTAATACTTCTGGTGTGTAATGACTTTAGCACAGTGCCCCCTACTGGCAATCATGCTACAGGGTTTTCACTGGCCCTTTAGGCTATAGTCATTTTAATGGCTTGACTTCCACCACAGCCAATACTGTATTGTGCATGTAGCATGAATGACCGAGACAGGATATTGATAAAGAAGTTTCCACCAATATCACTGAACAAAGGAGAATAGAATAAGCATAAACAAGCTAGTGTCTGCCATTAAGTGCAATGAAGTAGTAATTATCTTAGGCCCACCGCAACTCATGCCTAAAGCTGCTGGGATAGACTGCAGTCTCCCATGACCTTAATTGGATAAGTACAAGGAAAATGAATGTATTAGAGAATGAATAAGTCAAGAGTCAACCTTGCCATTTCCTGTACTTTTACAGAATGCTATACACACTAAAAGGGCAAGGTTTGCATATGGTCACAGCAAGTGGAGTTAGTTTAAAAACATTTTGCTGTTGAGAAGATGTCTATGGATACCATTCAATATACAGTATCTGCATATCTGAAACCTTTTGGGTAAGCTAAGGCCGCCTGATGTCACATAAGGATGTACTGTGATTATTGCAGGAAATTGCCCATCATTATCATAAGTGCACACCGTGAAAGCCTTGCTGTGTTAACAAGTTGAAACTGTGTTAACAAGTGTTACGCTATATTGAAATTCTTAGGCTGCCTAATTTGGATAATAATCAGAACAGGTTGCATTAATAAACAAACAGAGTCCATCATTTGCGGACACTCCAGGCAGCCCCGAAACAAGAAAGCCCGGATGACTACACAGAAAAGAAGGCTGGCTTTATTGTATTCAGGGAAATAATTATGTAAACAGAGCCACTGCCTGGACATGAGCAGAAGAGATTACAGAGAACAGGCCTGAGGATGATTTACACGGTGGAGACTAGCAGACAGCTCCGTCGGCTACCTCAGGTGACCTGCTGGGAGCATGCATACATTCTATCACACAACACAAGCAAACAAGGCTTTTTCAGAGCAGGACACACACTGAGCAAGACACCAAACAGAATACACAAGGAAAAAAGAGACAGCATCATTAATATACGGCACATAAACCTCTAGGACTGCATTCAAAAGCAACATAACACTTTCTCAGATAGGCGCCAGAGCAATAGTCTTCTGTATACAAGGGCAAATAATGTTCCCTCAGGCATGCACAGGTAAAATAGTGTCATCCAAGTGGGACCGGTAAACAGGCACACAGACTATAGCCTCTGGGCCCGAGATCACTGAAGCACAATAACAACAAATAGGTGACAAAATTGAGTTTCTTAAGTCTTATTGTTTGCACAGTCAGAAACACTTAACCAATGTATGTGAGAAGCCAAACAGTCGGATAGTAAAACTTAGTGGAAATGTGGTTTTGAAACCATATTTAGTGAAGAAAATGGTATTTGTGCTATTTGCCGTTTGTATATGATTCCCAAAAGTCCCAAACACTTTGGCTCAGCACTTCATATTCCACATTTTTTTCTTGTATCTGAAAAATATCTTTGGGCTTATAATTTCATCAAGGAGGTTGTTTCTGCCAGTGTTGGTGTGTTGGTTTGTTTATTAAATGGAGAGTTTACCCCTTAAGTTGATCCCCAGTTTCATTTTAGATGTGTGCCCCATCTAAACCTATCTTTGCCATTGCAAGATAGGTTCAATGCCTTGGTGGAGGTCTCTGAGTAGTTTTGTTTTTCTCACATAGATTACATTTATATGAAAAGCATATATTGTATTACATATTATCACTTACTAAACACCCAGTTTGCATTATGTATTCATTCATTTTTAATCAGTGTATTTAAGAGAAAGTTTAGTATAAAACTGTATATGGAAGAAGTGCTGTAAACACTAAATGAGTTTTGCTCTGTTACCATGCTCTTGCTGGTCGCATCAGAGGTTGTAATAAAGTCAACATCATTCATTTCAGCTGAAAACAAGGTTACCATGAAGCACAGAGGGTTAGTGGGAGTGGGAAGGAGGGAGTCTGTTAAATGGTGCCTAATTTTAGGCCCGAGGGCGCACTCACAGCCTAATCTAGTCATAGCTATCACCAAACAGGCCAGAATGTGCTCTGAGTGCTAATCAACACACAACCTAACACGTGCAGACACACTTTGTCATACAACTTCTACACAGTCCTTTTCTTAGCTTGGTCATCATTTTGGCTATTTACACAGTCTGATGTTGTTCTTTCCACAACTCTTCTGTCTGCGTCACATGCTGTTGTTTCTTGGAAAGACTCATGTTTGGATAAAAATATATAATGTTGACAGTTGGTGACCAGTAAGAAAAAATAAAAAGCATTTGCAGTCCTGTTCTTCATCTGAATGTTAGTCAATTGTCAAATCATAAATTCAGTAGATTCAAAACTTATCGGTCCTCCATTTTGTTATCTATTTGTGAATCCCTGTCAAAACCAATATAACCTTTAAGAACCACTAACAGGTAGCAGGCATTGGCGCATTACCATGGCATCTGGCAGTGTTGGTTGCATATATTAAGAGCAAAGAAACGTTTGTCTTTGCTGTTTATGTACTTGAGAAAAACAAAACAAACAAACAAAAAACTTAGCAATGGAAATGACTATCAAAAGGAATTTTCTTGGGAGAGATTTCACTGTTTGCATTACTTAATAAAGGTTTAATAAGTAAAAGCTGCAAGTCCAGAGCAAAACCTAAATTCTGTAAACTCACCATCTAGGCATACTATAGATCTTACCACATACCACAGCACACCTGATTTAAGAATTCAAGGCTGGGTTGAGTCAAATGAGCACTGACACAACTTTTACTCTGTTCATTATGTTATATGTGTTATGTTATATGAGGCTTGTCAGTCTATATAAACGTGTTTGCAGGTCTACAAAGTGTACTGTATTAATATTTCTGGCAGCTGAAATGAAAAGATCAACTTCTCTGTTAGGGGTTGGAGGTGGCTGGAGCCTACCTGGTAACTATGGGCCTTAGATGGTGTACTCACTAGACAGTGGCATGTTGGTTGCACGGCTGACACAGCTTCAGATCAGGTCTTAGGATAGACGTCCACTTTGCAGACCTCTCCTCTAAAACGTCTTCTGACCACATGTAAATCACACTAGGAAGCATTGTGAGTTCACCCTCGTTTTGCCTTTCATTTGGGCTTTCTTGGAGCTTGTGAGCAAAACAAAAACAGGATATCCCATCTCTGAACCCTGATTTGCGCATGTGCATGTGAATAGTCAGTGTGGGTCTGTGTTTGTGTTTCTTGTCTGTGATGTAACGGTAGTTATGCCTGTTTGTTTGGCCTACTTTCCCGCTATCTGCTCTGATCATCTGGCAGAGGGAGGGGGGAATCCCATGGTTCCCTGGGCATGTGTGCGTGTGATGGGTGGGGTGGCGGGGCACACACCTGAGCCTGATGATTAGTTGCGGGCTCCCTCCCCTTAGACACACACACACACTCACTCAGTCCATCCCCTAGGTTAATGACGGTGACATGAAGGATATTTGCTCCCCGCTTCATTCCCTCAGAGATCATTAGGCGCCGTTGTGCGACCTGATTCATCTTCCCCTCTGCAGCACGTGTCCACCGACCCACAGTTCCACCAGATGTATGCCCTGCAGCGACAGTCACACCGCCATCTCTCACCGCCACCGCCGTGTCTGCTCTTCCTGGCAGAAATCCCTCCTCCTCCTCACCTAAACCTCGGCACATGATAAGGGAATCGGGGTCACCATTACAGGGGTGTGCATGGGATTACCGCCTTCCATATCCTCCCCTCCATCTTCCCATTCACCCATCCGTCAATCCATCCATCCCGCCAACCTCTCACCTCAGCCTGCTATCCATCTATAGCACCCCTCGGTGGCTCGCGGCTATTCTCATTACTTGCCAGGGTGCCAGAAAGAGGGGATCATGTCAGCAATGGTCCCTCTTTATCTCCCTTACTGCCTGGTCTCTCCAGGGATTGAGGGAGAGACTAGACGAGTGTGAAAGACTGAGGGACCAGGAGATGATGGGGCTTGGTGGGGTGTAAATGGGGTGAGATGACAGACTGGAATCAAAACGGGGGGTGGATTATGAGGGGGGGGGGGGGGGGGACTTAACAGAAGAGGGGATGAGGATGGGGTGGATGTCGTCATGGTGACAAGTCGCCTTGGAAACAGCCCATTTTTCCAGACAGATAGACAGACATAAAAGGGCTGATTGCTGAGTGTGTGACTGTGAAAGGGGTGTGTGGGTAGGACACACCCACAATACAAAATGTGCTGTAAATTTGGAGCCAGGCACTGTAGTGGGTAGGACAGAGCATATGTGTGGGGAAGGTGAAGAAATTTAAAATTAAACATTACTTGTTACTGAGGCCTGTACAACACACTGTCGGGGAACCAACAATTATGGTTGAATCTTGATTTTCAAGATATAAACTTAGCACCCGTTAAAATTTAGATACAATACAATTTTTCTATGTGGAGTCTGTATGTCCCCCTTGTGTTGCCATGGGTTCCTTCTGGATATTCTGGTTTTCTCTCACCATTCTAAGATGTGTTAGGTGAGTTCCATAATGTGTAATAGTGAGAGTGAATGGTTGTCTGTCAGAGTTTGTCTCTGTGCCTGCCCAGCAACCAGTTTGCCACTGTCCAGGATGTACCCCACCCCAGCCCATAGTTGCCGGGAGAGGCTACAGCCACCTAGAACCATGGGAATCAGCAACAGCAGACAAATTAAATGGATGTTTTGGAAAGACACCATTGTGTTTGTGTATACAGCAATGGAGTGAATTGCAACAACAGTACAGTAAGCCACAACACCTACAAAAATAAGAACAAGCATCCAATTAGATTAGAGTGTGTTATTTTATATTGGTACATAACATGGGCCTCATCACTTCACATAAGTATATCCCTCCACTGCACAGATGGTTTCTATTAGCACATAATTAAGTTTACAGTAACTGTTGCTTTGTAGTAATAGCAGCCTGTAGCTAGTAGCAAAATTGAACAGTTAAAAAAAAAAAAAAAAAACACTATGCTGATTCAAATGGGAGACCTATAAAGTTTTTCCAAGCTTTTTACTGTATTATAGTCCATCTTTTCAGGAACTGAAAACATTTAATTGTTCTGCATAAATATGTGAGAAACACCACCTTAAGGGAGCGTTCCTGCATGTTTTTTAAAGCATACATCGTCACTGGACCTTCGAATTTATATATGGATAATCTAAGCCCTTAAACTGCCAGCACTACAAAGGAGTCAGTTAGCATCTGTTAGCCCCATGTTACTAATAGCCGTGCTAATTAGCCTTATAAAGTCTTTCTCCACTCTCATTGTTCAGTACAAGCACTCGAACATTTTCCTCTTATGTCTGAACTCAAATCCTCCCAACTTTTTTCACATGTCAGCTTAAAGAAGATGATGGCGATCCACACTCTCCTACTTGCATTTCACAATTAGGACAGTCTGCTTCCCCTCTTGTCCTGTCGCCATTTTAACAACAGTTAAGTTCTGTTTACATCCGATGATTAACAAAGGCATTTAAAAAAGCAACTTCTTCCACAAGTCTTTGTACAGCTGGCTTCTGCTGCTGTCCTTGTTCAGAAATAAACACAGAGCTGCTCATAATATGGCATATTCTGGTGTTTTATTAAAAAAAAAAAAACTGCAGGAATCTATGTTTGTTGGATCAGCGGTTCATGGCTTATGTCCCACCCTTCGTTTCTCTGATTAGTTACTCCGCCTGTCATTGTTTCCCTTCAGAAACAAAATGTTGTAGAGGGTGTACCAGACTAACTTCTTTGAATGGAATAGGAAAAGAGTTTGTCTGGCAGGCCAGGCTAGCAGGCAGCTGCACTCTTTCTACTGTAACTACTTTTTACTTCTTTGTTATAACTTTGGTCTTGCTTTTAATGCCAAGACAAGTAAAAATTGTCATGTGAGTCCATGACCATGAACTTCTTCAGCATTCATCCCACTAATTAGCAGCTAGCAAACATACCATATATGTTGTTTCAGAGAAATTGGATAGAACATTTGTTACTAAATTTATAAGCAGTAACCAAATCATTTGCCAATTCAACATACAATATTATAAGTACTCAGAAAATTTACTCTGAAGGACAATCACTTTGGGTTACACTAGCATCATTGCAATTGTTTCACATACATTTCTGAGTGAAGTCTTGATTGAATCTACTTAAAGCTAAGACAGAAATGTAGTGTTTTATGTCACATTCAAGATAATTAAATTAGAAGGAGAAATTAAAATGTTCCATGTTTATTGCAGAACAGGTTTTATGCTGCTTTCTGGCACACTCTCTCTGCACTAACTTTCCTCTGCCAAATATATATGATGGCAGCTTTTTACTCCCTTTGCATGATTGTTTCAAAGAGTCTTTGAAATGTCTGTAAAATGTGTGTGCAACAACCTCTCAGAAAATGTCTACATACCATCTGTACCATCTGTTGCAGCATTTATAAAGCATCCATTTGTTTGCTGCATGACCATCACTACAAAGTAAATGCTTTGTTTGTGTGTTTGAGCGCTGTGATAACGGGCCAACAAATTTGCTCTTGATGAGGCTTTAGATGTCTCTCGTGCTGTTTAACATTTTAGAAACTTACTCCGACCAGGTTCGTGGAACAAGTTCAGATTTTTTTGTTTTGTTCTCCATCCAACCCCTTTGGATTAATTTATTCTCATTAGCATAACAATAACATTTTGGAACAGGGTGAATGCTGCCCTGCGGATCACTTAGATTGGCATGAAGTGATTTCTGTGAGCACGAGAGAATACAAATCAGATCTCTCCCACTCCTCGCTGCTCACTTACCCTCCAGTGTGAGTTTGTTGCATCAACATTTCATAAGGGGCTAAATAAAGAAAAGCATTCCCCTAAAGTCTTGCCTTCATTGTCAGCTTGGTTTAGTGTCACAATACTTCGAATAGCCATCCTGAATCCTAACTAAATCATTTGATAGAGATCTTAAATGGAAACAATAATAATCTAATTTTTCTTATCAGATTTGATAAGAACCTTTTAAAAAACTGATAAAACAATTTGTACTAAAACCAAAGTTTGGGGCTTTCCTTTAAATTTCTAGTATTTAATTTATTATGTGAGTTTTTATCAGGAACAAAATGGTCCAATTCTAAATCCAGCTGCAGAGGGTAGCAAGCCGCTGTACTTTTTGTGCCAGTCCCAAGCCTGTATAAATGCATCAGGAAGGGCATCCAGTGTAAAACATATGCCAAATGAACATACACATAACTGTGGGCTCAGAGGCAAATGATTAATGATTAGTCTTTTTTTTTTAATTAAAACAATATTAGGAAAGGTAGCTATGTTGTTAAGACAGAGGTGTTTTTGACCGTGACAGGGAAAAAGGCTAGTGGAGCTCTAACTGTTTGGATAATGTTTGGTCTGGTGTATGTAGAGCAGTAATGTCCACGTGACCTGAGCACAGTCAAACGGGCTAAATGTGTTCATTAGCATGTGTCATACCCACGGCCCGTGTGTTAAAGTGCTGCTGATGGGTTGCGTAGACAGTTTTCACCTTTCTTCATCTACTGTACACACATCACAACACGTTAAATTTGAGAAACACACGTGTAACTGGAAGTGATAAAGTCCAAGATGTTTCCTCATTCAGAAAGGTTTATATAAGGACAGTCAGCTTAACCATGTGAAGTGGAAGATAATGTGTGTTCTATAGTACAGTATGTGGAAGTACAGTATGTTCTATAATGAACATACTGTACTTGTATTGCAAAAGGCCGAAAAAGCACCACAATACCCTGAACGCAGGATAAACTGTTTTATTCTATAAAATTAATTATGTTATTAATGTTCATTTATGAGTTTTAACATTAGCAGCTCAACCTTGACCTTGAAGTCAGGTTCTGCTTGTAAGAACCTGACTGCACTATGTAAGTGGAAGTAAGTTTGCCAAATCTGGCAACAAAGTGAAAGTGCTTAAGTAGTCATCACTAGGGCTGCACAATATATGGCAAATGTTCAAATCAAAATTCAAATCACAAAGCAAATTTGCATACGACAAATGTGGCACATCAAAAGCATGCTCTTCTTGCTTGTCTGTGCTTGTGTCCTGACCCCTGGCCCCCTGACCCCTCCCTGATCCCGGGCATCTGTGTGGATGAACTGTTCCCCTCCTGTAGGATCTTATGGACAATACAACCATCATCTATTGTCCAGCCTTGTTTGTCCTGGGATTGGATCCGTCCTTAGTTTCTCATTTTCCCTTATTTTCCTGATGGAGGGTCTAAGGACAGGAGATGTTGTCTTGTAGTCTGTTTAACTTTTTATTTGTTTGTCTATTTCTGTAAAGCTCTTTGAGGTTACTGCTGTTGTGATACTGGGCTCTATATGTTGTAAATACAGTTAAATAGTTTGCATTAACTGCTACATGCAAACCTAATAATCATTGATTTCTGGTAAGGCCAAGCTGTCTCATTCTTGCCAGAGCCATCTTGACTTTAAAACCGCTAATAGCACCTCTGCCTCCACCAGGAACATATTACACCTCCATTTTGCCATTGCACACTGAGGATGAGATGAAGCATATGAATGTAAAAAAAAAAAAAGATGAATGAATGTTGGTTCCCTCATCATCACAACCGCATCATTTTTATATTTTAAACACTGTTGCAGGCAGAGGTGTGCAAATGAACTTTAAAAATTTTGCAGCGAGCCATCTGATCAGACTTGCACCAGTCACAATTGATATGTGAATTGATTTAGACAGTAATTTGTTCAGCTCTCACCATACACACTTCAGCTCCAAAACATCAAACTAGTTTAATGAGGTCAAACTTTTAGCTCTCTGCTTGTTGTGCATCATAAATGTCCTCTTATCTATGCTCCAAGAAACGCAAACTGCAGCCTTCAACTCCTCCTCTCGCTAATATATAATGATCTCATTACATTGAACTCAAGCCAGATACTGTAGCTCCCGAAAACCATTCCCTCAAGAATCCCACACTCTCCTGTATAATTCATTGTACAGTAGAAGTAGTGCCATTGAAGTGTACCTCATGACTCATGTTGATAAGAGTGTTAATAATAAACTCTTCCCACACGGGTCTTACAGCATGGCAGATCATCACACTGTAGCACTTGAATAATGCAGATCTCTCATATCCTAATGAACAGTGGCAGCCATTAAGGATATAACCCCGGTTTCAGGTTAACAGCCTGTGAAGTGAAGTGAATCGCACCAATACAGCAGCTCCGCCTCCTGCTCATCTTTGCTGCAGTGCAAATATATAGAACCAGCCTAGGTCTGCTGCAGCATGGAGAGAGAGAAAAAAAAACCACGTGACTATAGATTCTGCCCTTGGGTCACCTCCCCATAAGTTGCTTACAGACACTTCAGAGAGAGTCCCTCAAGTCATACGTCACTGCTCTTCCTTCTCCTTCTGCACAATTTTCCCTTTATTTGACCTTAATAGTATCTGGAAAGCCTCTAAAATTCAAAATGTGAATGCATGTCTTGGTGGGCATGCAGGACATTTGATAACGTGTTTGACCATGGGAGTGTAAGCATATCTTTATCACAGTCTGCATCTTTCTCTATTTTTTTTCCATTTTTTCAGTTTTTTGGTGTGTTGTTGTTTTTACTGCACTGGACTGAGCTGAACTCAAGTGTCCCGGATTCCCTTCTCTCCCTCCCTTCTCCTGCCTCACTCCCCTCCCAGCGTATACCTCGTCTGCCCACGTCACCCCTCGTCTGCCTCTCACTCCCCGCCCGTCTCCCTCACATATGCACCTCCATTTTTCATCTCACATTGCCCTTCTCTCTTCCTGCCTCATCCCCTCCTTTTCCCCCTTAGTCGATATCTACTCAAAGATTTTTCAAACTGAGGTTGTGTGAGGTAATCCTCCATAGTCAAGGGTAGTTTAACTGCATGGTGGTCTGGGTTCCTGCAGTTTGGAGGAGCCGGCAGACGCACTGGTGTGGAGAGGAGGCGCTTATTGCAGAAACATAAATTAGCTTGCAAAGCGATTCATGTTTTTCTGTAAAATAACATGACTATGCAAATTATAGAAATGCAATACTTTGTAAAAACAGAGCCTCTGTCACAGTGTGCAATTATTTTTTTTGCTGCTTTAGAAGGCTATTACATGTCACACTGGACACCTCAAGTTAGCTAGAGCCTATGTCATGCATGTTTGTCACACTGTGCTGTTAGTGAAGCCAAGCAACAAAGGCTGCAATTAAATTTTGGTCAAAAACAAGCAGTGTAAGTGTTTGTCATGAGTGCCATTCAAAAGAGCAATATACCATTTGTAAGAAGAGATCAGCTGCCTTTCAGTGTTGCGTGTAAGAGCATAGGGTACGTAGTCAGGGTAAATTTGTTTACATAGCAAAATGGTATCTGTGCTACGGTACTATGACTGTAGCTGCACATCCTACAACCACTGCTTTCAAAACACAAAAAGCGATGATGTGATTGTGTACATTATACAGTATATTTGAATCAAAATCTTTAATCTTGTAGTTTAGGGGTAAATCCTCTATTCATTGAGTCACAAAACAATAGCCAGTGAAAGTGATCATTTGTTTCTTTACCGCTTGTGGCTGTGACCCCTGTGGCTCGATTTTATAGGTTTGTTTCTCTCTCGCAATAGTGCCTTTTTTTTTTCCATATATGGATCCACACATTGTTCTGAATCAACTCCTCTTTTCCTTAGCCTGTTACTGACCTTTTCTGAAAATTAAATCAAAATCAGACCAAAAAAAAAAAAAAAAAAAAAAACAACAACCTACTCCACATGCGTAATTTGCATCAATGCAATTCAAAGTGAAAAACAGTTCTAATTCCAATCTTACCAAATGTAAGCCCATAGATGTAATGTCTGTCCTTGCATGTGTCTCTCAAAATGTGTAAACTATGTACATAATAACAAAAAATGTTTGAAAAAATGCTGACTCAGCATCACCAAACCCAGTAACTCCACTGCAGTTTACTGTTTACAAGGCTCGTGGTTATTGTGGTCATTATGCAGAACGCACAACATACATCTTAACATTTTTTCCCCCCAGTAACCTGTCTGCCTTGTAACTTTTTTGTTTGCATTACATTTTTATTATATAACCTTATCTCACAATGTTTACCATAACTTTACTTTTATGAATTGTACTGAGCAGCATTTGAGTTAAATAGCTTGAGAGAGTGTAGCCTTGATGAATGTCAGGCCTGGCTACCTGAAGCTAATGCCAATGAGCTGATCAAATTGTAATCATATTTATTAGCTTCTGTTTAGCTGTTGGCACCATTCACATTGGTGTATTATTTAGCTCAAGCATATGCCGCCAGTGTTTACCTCTCCAAACTGGGGACATGTCGACTGCTATATAAAGTCTGCACTGTAAACAAACCCACTGTATGCACATTGTTTTCCTTCCCTCCTCCCTCCTCCCTCCCTCTGCTCTAGCCTTTCTAGCTTAGTCATATAAGTTGACGCGAGGTAAGGAGGGCATTGGAGGTAAGAGCGAGACCGAGCTGTGGAAAGGCCTAGAAAATGGGAGGGAAAAATAGGCAGCAGGGTGAAAGAAATGAAATGAACTGAGTAGGGATAGAAATAGTTTCCAGTGTGCACTTTGCAGAAGCAGTCTGGATCCCCTCCCTCCCTAGAGAATGACCAAGCCTCCCTCCCTGAATGTTTAGTGCTGATAAAACCAGGTCTGAAACAAAAGCACCCAGATAAGCCTTCTGCAAAAATCATCATTGCTTTTCATTTTTTTCCCCCCTTCTTCCTTTAGCTTTGTTTTCCCCGAGTCATTCTGGCTCTCGGGCTCGATAGGGATTAAGTGGCTGGTGCACAGAGTGCAAACACACGTCGCCTTATCTTGCAAGCTCCAAAAATGTGTGTGTGCACGTTTGCAGTTCTGTGTGGCTCTTTATGCATGCCTGACAGTGCCGTACTTGGACTGGTGTTTGAAGTCATTATGAGTCACAGACACTGGGTCAAGGCCTGCTCTGCACACTCAGCACATTTACATTAACAGCCACATCTGCCTGCATATGTATGGATATTTCATTATGCATGTGCCGTCTATTTTCAATTATGTGTGCGAATATCTTGGCCCTCACGTTTGGCTGTATTAACATACTGTAGCTGTTGTATATCTCCAGGGCTTTTGAATACTGGAACTGTCTGGGCTTTATAGTGACAATAACAACATGCAGGTATAATGAGGCAAAAAAGAAGAATGCAGGGTCGTGCAGTGTAAACAACAATGGAAGAGGAGACAACAGGGAGAGGGAAAAGCAATGCAAATGTATAGACTCTAAATCAAAATATATCTGCCTGGATCTCCAAATACATATGAATAGGGCACACTGAGGGAACAGGCCTTCATCTCTCTTCTTTACACCACAACATCACAAAAAAAAACAAGTCTACAACAAAAATAGATGCAAAACCAAGATTGTTTAAACAGAGAATAAAAAAAAAACAGCATCTGAAGATTATCTGAAAGTGTTATATTGAGTATAATTATTATAGAGCAGTGGTTTTGAAATGATGGGTCAGGACCCAAAAGTGGCTCATAGTTTAGTATCAGTTATCACCTTATTTAAAGCATAAATACTGGTTTATTTTAAAAATGTGTTTGAAAGTTGTCAGCATTAAAAAACTACTACTATTACTCTATAATAATTTGATCAAATAATGAACAGGGATAAAACTGTTCCACAACCAGACCAGTTTTTAAACTACTGGCATAGAGACATGGCAGTAGCCTTTTTTAGGGAAGGTAAGGTCAGGTATACTTTAGGGGGGGAGGGGGTTGGTTTCTTGACAAAACAACTGGAAATGCTGATTGACAATTTCTCTGATTGGCTAATATAACCTCAATGTCATTGGCAAGTGACTCACCTAATCACTTAAAACATACTTGCTGTTACAAAGGCTTTCTGTGGGAGTCTTTCTCTCTGTGTCACAGACTGTTTGGCCAATCAGGTTATCAGTTTTTAATGCCATATTGGCCAAAGCAGAGCAACAATCAAATCAATGAAGACCAATTCCATCTGTCACCTGCTCTTATCATTGACCACTTACTGTACAGTGATAAAGAAATCCCCTGTGGCCCAGACAGGACTTTCTCAATATACTCTATTGTGAAACACACCACTGTTTCTAAAGAATGTAACGCTAGTCATAAATATGAAATATAGTGTTCAAGTGGTGTAAAATGTGCTTACTTTATTTAGACAAAGATCAAATGTGTATTATTTTTTTCAGGCAGTGAGAATCACACCACTTTGGAATGACCCCACACCGGTCTGTGAAACCAGAAACGGCTGACAATAGAAGACTGATTTTGGCTACAACAAAGTGCAACTGGGGAAAAAGAGTTTTAAGGCACATTTTAATTTGCAAACGTGATTGTTTCCATAAATAATTTGTAACACGATATTTGAAAATGGGAATTTAAAATGGTTTTGGAGAACGTTAAAACTGGAGATGTCACGCTAAATAATTTATCAGGATCACTTTGGATGTCGCTTCAACAGTAACATGGTTGTACGGAGCATGCGCTCCGGGACACCGAACATGGGAATACACCCAGAATACGAAACCTCTTTTTGTTTAGTCTGTGCAGAAATGAGCATCTTTCCATTGAAAACAAACACCAGGCATCTCTGACCCTAGGGACTTCATTAGAATGTACTGACATCATTTCTAATACTCTGGTGTACAGATTGTTTTGGTTCTACAATGCTCTTTTAAAATGAAAATACAGACATAGCCTGAAATAACCCTCATGTTAAAACTATACTTCTAGCACCTTCTCTAGGGGTGCAATTCAAAACCAATCCTGCACCAAGATTTAGTTCAGCAAATGGATTACTTGTACTAAATATTGTTATGATTCATGATAGGATAGTCTTTTGATCCTATAGTGGTTTATTGGTTGTAAAATCAGAACCAAGTCACTCCTGGAAAAGTTTTCACAGTTTGCAGCCATAGTATTATTGTACAACTTTTCAGTTGCCCAAACGGTTCTTGACTGTGATATTTTTCCTGATCCTAATGGCTGGAGGCTGCTGTTGGTATTGATTTGAAGCTTTACATGACGGGAGATTAATCCCACATTCACAAATAAAAGCTTTGGATATCTGCGAAAACACATCTGCACAAATTGATGGGAACTGTTTACAAATGAATAACACAAAATGATTACGAAGTATCCAGCTCTTTTAAGTCAATATTTATTAGCGGTACCTCTGGCAGCAATTACATCTATAAATCTACCCCAAGCTTACATCTGGACACTTTTTCCCTCTTGGTTGGAAAAATCTTGATAAAAAACAAAATCTGAAAAAAAAAAAAAAAAGCAGAAGCCTAAACGTATTAATTTTAAACTGATATTGAGGCTAATTATTGTACAGAGCATTGCAGTATTCCAAAGGGGTGGAAATGGGAAGTGAGAGGGGGAGTTTGTAGAATGATAGCAATATTTAGCTTTTCTTTTAAAACCTAAATACTGTTTTAGTATAAAACAAGTTAAAATGATTTTAAAATACAGTGCTGGGCAAAAGTCTTGACAATAATAAAAGAAAGGTGTATCAATAACGAAAAAAGCACAAAATTACCAAAAAAGAAGAAACATCTAAACTAGAAGCGCTCAGGCTAATAGAGTGTAGACCTCTGCCAAGGCACTTATCTGCAATGGTAAAGAACCATTGCAGATAAATGCCTTGGCAGAGGTCTACACTGGAGCCCAGAACTGGACTCAAACTTAAAGAGCTTCGTTCAACCCTTATACCTTGCAATGGTAAAGAATTCATTAAACTAATCATGTGTTTTTTAGTGAGTGAAGTTGGAGTCTTTGGTCCTATAATCCTTTGGTAATCTCTAAATGTTAAACAATTCCTTAAAATACTTTTGGATCTAAACAGTGATCTCCACACCAAATCCACACCAAAATTTATAATTTTGTTTTTGGCCCATCACTGGTCTTTCCTGAAAATTTCTGTGACAAAATAAAAATCATGTATTTATTAAAGCACTTTTAGTTAACAGATTTTTTAATTTTTTTTTTTTTTTTTTTTTTTTTGCACAGCACTGTATGTGTCTTGTCTTATGTCTTACACTGAAATTATGTTTTGAGTTTTAGTGAGGACACAGTTTGGAAAAATGTGACCCGACTTGTGGTCATAGCAACTCAATGTGTTTTAAAGCCATTTTTGCATGCCTTTATTACATTTAGTTTGAGATCACGCTGGAAAACCAATTTTCTTTGCAGTGTATTTCCACATATTTTTTTAAAGTATCACAAAATACAAACTACATTTGGATAAAACCTTTTGCAAAATGCTATCTTTAACGTTTTGACAGTTCCCAACGACTGTACAATAAGGCCTGAGGGAAGCAGCTATGATTAGATTACATTTTTTTTAGGTACGATCAGCGCTAACTGTGAGGACTAGGTGAGTGAAGCGGGCTGCTCTGATCTCCCATGGCTTATTGGATTAGGCGCTGGGTGTGTGTGACTTGGAGATATTCACGAACATGCTGTGCAACTTATTGTGAATGTGTCGAGTGTGCTCACCAAGACGCGCATACTATTTTTACTGCAAGTGTAAAAGTGTGAAGCTATGTTGTCAAACCAGAACAGAGACATTAGTGTACTACATGTTTCCAGGCTGTTTTGTTATGTATTTACATCTTACCATAGGTCTTTAAGAGCAGATTATGGAAAATGACTAAATTAATGTTTTTATCAGGGTTGCTTATAGGCCCTGCAGATGTTAGCACAGTGTATAAGGTGTACAAATAGAATTTTAAATCTGATCCATCTGACACCTGTTAGTAGGTGGAGTATATAATAATAATGTGGCAGCCATACCGCAACCTCTCCAACCACTACCAAACACACAATTATTTGCACATTCTTATACCAGTGCCACAGACACCGGAGGCAAAGTGGTCGAAATGCCTTGCCCAAGGTCAAAACAATAGTATGCAATACTGGTAGCGGGGATTGATCCGCCAACTTTTCTTGTTAGTGGCCACCTGGCTCTACTTCAGCAGGTGAACATTTTGTCCTGAAGTTGATGTGTTGGAAGCAAAGAAATATGGACGAATAACAAGGGCCAAACTGTGATAGCTAGACAACAGCATTTCTAAAATCTACAGCTTTTGCACATGGGAGCGAAGGCTGGTCTGTGTGGTCTGATCCAACGAGTTACTGTAGCCCAAATTTGTAAAGAAATAAATGTTGGTTCTGCTAGAAAGGTGTCAATACACAGTGCATTGCAGATTGTTGTGTATACTAGGCAGGTGGTCATAATGTTATGCCTGATCCACATATCTCATTTGCCAGATGGCTAACTGAAGGCTTATACTATATTTTATTTAAAGAATCTTGTCTTAATCTGAGCTTTTTGTGATAAGTGTGAAAGTTGTCTAACACATTCTGTACATTCTTGAACTCAAAGCTCAGTTATCTTTAATTGTTTTCTGTACAGCTAAGTGAACTGAGATGCCCTTGTATGCAACTGAAAAGATTGATTCTTATACCCATAGTCAGGTCATGTTTTGTGGTTGTCATTCATAAGCTTAAATCAAGCAGTTTTTCCATTGTTAATGATGAGAAAAATACAGTGCAGCTGGTGGATATATGGTGACATAGCCAATCAAGCAGCATAGCAAAACAATCACAATATTTATCCATGACCAATAAAGACTAATGTTTTCATTGTAGGCTTTTTCAAAGATTGTGTTCTAGTCGTAAATAATGTGTTGATCTTGCCAGTATCTCATGGCTAAAATACAGATTGCAATGTCACACATCAACCTGCTCCTTTCGAGAGCCTGTGACCATGTACAGTAGCCATGCTATAGAGAAACCCAGTAGGAACAGGTCAGACGGGTAGGCAAGAGTCTAACCCAACAGGTTTAATCTTGATAAAGTGAGGATGTGCATGGGATATAATGCTTTACTTTTCAAAAGTGTATAGTTATGTTACTGCAAATTAAGTTTTTTTTGGTAATACTAGGTGAAGTGGTTACAGTTTCACAAATTAGGGTTAAAAGAAGGTCATGTTGTGTGTTATGTTTTAAAGTGGTACCCTATAAAGTCACAGAACTATGAATATGCATGCATCTGTCAAAATGTGATGCTCTCTGTGCATCAATACAGAACACTATTAATGCATAACAAGAAGAAATAGCTCTGTGGCCAAATGCTGCCCTATTACACTTGGGAACATACTGTTTTTCTTCAGCTCTGCATGTATATAAATGATTAATAAGTCCCAGTGAATATGTTTTCTCCCTGACCTGCTTCTGTCTGCAACGTGCAACATCTGAGGCCATGACCTTTTGCGACCTTTTCGACTGTTACTTTGACCCCAGCGCTTCTGGGTCCACGTCGCGTATGTAGGTGTGCACGGAACTAAAACCTTCTTAGTCGCAATTAACAGCTGCCAACGTTGCTAACAATCCCTCCAAGCAGCACCTAATGAAAACCCTCGCACCTCTTAAGTGTCTCTCCAACCGTGTAACAAGCTCTCTTCATTATCAAACAGACGCTGGCCACATAGCATAGCACTAATTACGTGAAGCTACAGGTTCAGAGGGCACCCGTCACTGTTTTCACTCAATATTGGTCAGTTATAAAAGGAGAAATCTTTATCAGGTTATAAAAAGATTTCATTTAGACTTTTCTTTTTCAGCTGAGCGCATAAATCAAAATGTCAACCTTTAATCTGAAATATCTGGCTCGGCTTATCAGTCAGCCACACAAGGTCTTTTCTGCGTGTGTGTGTCTGTGTGTGCGCCAAGACCCACAAAAGCAGTGTGTTGTTGATCCGCGTCGAAGCTTGGCATTTGATATAAGGCTGAAAAAGAGAGGAGCTCGATGCATTATCAGCCTGAGCCATAGGTGAAGTTAAGACATTCCCCGGCTTCGGAATCAAACTGTAAGGCAGATTACATTATCATATTCCATCAGAACAAACTGCATCGGGCCAGATTATCATGTACTTCATGTGTGAGCGCCGCCATTGTTCGCCACCGTGCTGCGTTCGGGTTTCTCACACTCTTTTTCCGTCCCGTAATGATTTAGAGCGGCCCGGGGTCTCCTGGGGTCGCGGGAAGCCTCTGCCTGGAATCTAAATAAGGACAGTGAGGTAAGGCACCACAGTGTGACAGGACATCAACAGGACGTAGCTCACCGACACTATCCTTCACTTTCTCTCTCTCCAGATATCATATTGTGTTCAGTCTTTGTCCTTAAAGCTGAACTACCTGATTTTACCACCTCCATTCCCAAAAATATCTGTTACCTGCAGTGTTTCCAACCCCACCACTCACCAACAGCAACAGTATACTTACTTTTATGTTTTAATAGAAACAAAATTACAGTATATATTACTTTCCCTCTCTTTTTTCCAGTATGTTTTTCATTTTAGTGTACGTGCATAACAAGTGTGTAACAAGACTGATCTAGCGCTAAAATTTACGCTTTTTCTTAATCCAGCCGGCGGACATTATTAAACAGCCAATTGTAGTGTCTCTTGTTGGAGTGTGCCAGCAGATTAAAGTTCTTAATAATACACCTTATAAAACATTATAAAGCCAACAATGTACTGTTATAAGATAACAGGTTTCTTACAATCCAAAAAAAAAAGCTTTTTAATAATAGAAAGTCATATAATTTTGTTGTTCTATGGGACCTTAATATTAATAATAATAATGTGTCGGTCTTATATAGCTCTTTTCTGTGCAGCTACTCAAAGTCGTTTTACAATTAGGTGCATTATTTATTCAGCCCTCCTGCCCTGCATGAGGCAAAGTCATTTGAGACGTGGCTGCCATTCTGCACCTACAGCCTCTCCAACCACCACCAAACACACAATCACGCTATCCCATTCCTATAGGCAAGGTGGTAGAAGTGCGGTAGAAGAACCCAAGGACACAACGACTAATGGGTTGGAACAGCCAACCTTCTGGTTAAAGGATGACCACTCTACCATATAGTGTTGGCTATGCTGAACAAGGGTCTAAATAATAGGCTAGTACTCTTGATAGAAACAGGGTGTAGTAGAGATATGATGCTTTACTTCTCAATAGTGGATGTTAAAGTTATGTTTAATAATGAAGTTGTTGTACAAAACAACTATGGGTTACATGTGTCAGGATGTTTTGGTTTAAACCAAGACACTACAAGCTCACAGAGCTGCAACTCACACCACACTATCCATCACTTTCCTTCTCCAGATATCACATTGTTCTCAGTCTTTCACACTGACTTCCTCTCTGTTCACCCTTCGTACATTGTTACCTTGACGATCTTTCCGTCCTTTTTCTTGCCAAAGATTTCTATCTTACTGATTACGCAAAGGCCCTTGTGTTAAGCACCCGGTCTTACTCACTGTCATTCTGTTTGATACACTTGTACATACCCTGACATAGTAATCTCATAGACGCTAATCAGATTCACACTAATGCTATTAAACCGCTCTTAAGGGAATATCTCTCATTGCTCTTTGTTTGTCAGGCTGACTCATTGTATTGTTTTGTCGATTTGTCGAGATTAAACGTTCACCTCTAATCTAATTGGAGGTGAAGTTTACTGCAGTATTATCTTATTGAATGCACCCGGTAAACAAAATCCCTTTGAACAATAAGGACTTAGGTTTATACAATAGCTTTCATTTAAATGAAGGGTACAATCTCAAGTGCAATACCTGGTATTTTATCTGTAGCTTTGAAGGCTATCATATGAGACACTATGCACTATTCATGTTGCAAGATTCTCTCTATATCTTCTTTTTGCAGCAGATCCTGGCCTTCCATGCACTTCCATATCACTCTATTCACCTCACTCTTATCTCATTAAAGAGTCACAGATGGCTGGAGCCTATCCCAGCTACTTTGGGTATGCTCTCGACAATGCCATTAAGTCACTGACAGACAACTATGCACTCATATTTATTCACAATGGGCAATTTAGATGCACCAATTTTTCTACACCGTATTTGAACGGTGAGAGGAGGCCAGAGTACCCAAGGAGGTAAGTGAACCCAGGGAGGGGAAATGCAGACTGCACACCTGGGGATCGACACCACACTGTCCCTGCTAAGAGGCAGTAGGACAAACCACTCTACCATTGTACAAAAAAACCTTTTCTGTATTCAAGCTCGGTGTTTTTGTCAAAAGCATCAACTTCTACCACTTGCTACTACGATTCCTGCTATTATTTATCAATTATTTACCAGTATAACTATAGCTAACTCACTTTGTCACCAAGATGAAAGCTAATTTTACTATTTAGAAATTTGAAAGAAAAATAATAATGACGTAAAAGTATGAGGAGATAATGTTTAGCTGATCACCACTTTATACTCGTATCCAAATTTCCAAAAAACACCAAAATTTAATTCATAACACCAAACATCATTAGAGCAATGTTCTGGTTTGTTTGCTGACAATCAAAAGAAAGCAAACTTTATTATTCAAAAACATAGTAACACATATGGCCTCTTTCTATGCCCTTCAGATACAATAATACTCTGTCGCACAAAGAATTATGCAAAGGTGAGACAAAGTCAAGTGTAGCAGGAGAAAGGAGTCAGTGCAGAGGAGGTATACAGTGGTGTTGCACAAAGAACTGACTGGAGTTCACACTGGGTAAAACTATTGTATTGAAGTTAATTTGGGGTCTAGTTTTGATATTACTACAAAGGTTCACTGTATTAATTTTTATGTATTTTGCAAACAACAAATTTAAGTACAAGGACAACCATGATTTTAGACTATTCTTTAGCAGTTACTACGCAACAAATTAGGTTACTTTTCAACATTTCAATAAGACGAATTGATATAAGAGGAACATTTTACACAGGTAGTTGCTATTATAAGTATTGGATGTATTGCTCTGATTGGGCCCTCAAGTGACATTTTTGATTCTGTACTGAAAATCTGAAAATCACTGCATAGCCCAGGAACACTTCCAGAAGTCACTGCCTCGCACAGATTCAAGTTACAACTTTATCATGCAAAGAAGCAGTGGTGATCTGTGGCATAGGCGACATAGGCAGATGATAAGCGTACCAAATGACTGGGTGGGGCCAGCCACTACCCCATGCTGGAACGAGCAGTCAGTGATGTAAGCTGCTGGCATAAGCATGGTCAATCAGAGTAAATAACAAAAAAATTAGACACTAGAGACCCATAAATAGCCCATAAATATGTGCTAAAGTTCTTGAGCTTCAACAAACGACAATCAATTTCATAATCACAGATTACTGAAATAATATGTGCATATATACAATGTGATTGGAAGTGTGTCACCTGTCTGCTATACATACATCGGGGGCATCATTCAGGAAGTGGAACATAGAAGAGCTTATGTTAATGCTTTTGATGCCCCTGTTTCAACTTTATCAGATGTGTTGCGGTCATAAAATTCAAAATGAGCTATTATCTTTTACACAATTGGAACAAATCTAAACACCTGATATGTTACAATCAGGTATGGATTTATGGGATTTGCAAATCAGTGCTGTTTACATTTATTATTGTCATTTCATACTGTTTCAGTACATATTTGGTACTGGGTTTGTTTTCTATAAACACATTTAAAGACAAGGAAATTATTTAACACTATTCTCTACCACTTGCAATATAACAACAGTGTGACTAGAGTAGGAATAAAATGTTCTAAAATGTTGTACACGTTAAGTATACAAAATGCCAAAAGGAACTGGCAAATGTGTGAGTTTGGCAAATCACCTTAAATGGTTGGTATTCTTTGATCTCGGAATATTCATGAGTGTTCTACCTGAGGCTTTGAAGCCACAAACATGGGACTTGGAAAAGAGAAAGTTTTGTTCCGGCTTTTTCATAAGTAATGCCAATTAGCTACAGCTTTCGATTAAACCCATAAATAAGGTTTAGCTCAAATGAAAGTGTTATTCTTTGTAAATAGATGCCAGATAACATTAGAAAAGGTTGGGTATTCTACACTGAATTTAACTGCACTCCAGGTTTTAAAAGCATTAGAGGCTCAACACTATTTATTTCTCAACCACGCTGGTATTTGTTTTTTTTCTAGGCAACAGAATGCCAGTTCTTTTAACTTTGAAGTTAACACAGTGTGAAGTAATTGTTTGTTTAAAGCTTCAAATTGCTTCCAACCCACTGTGTGCACAAAACTTAGGCTGAGGAAAGTTCAAAATATATGTCTTGGTGATGTGTGTTAATAAAAAAGTCAGAGTTGATTTTTTTTGTATAGGTAGGTAGTGGCTAGTCAAAAGCCTAATGGGAGACAGCATTATATAACCACAGAACTGTAACATTACAATAAGCCAAATCAGAAATAAGAGACCACATTTGCTGCTGTATTTGTTGTCTGATTATTGGTGTGGAACATTTACTGCAGTTATGTTATATTTACTCACTCATTGCCAAGAAAATCATGTCATTTTTTTCTAACATGACCATACATGAGGAATGTCCGCTTATATCAAGTGTAAGTCTTTAAAGGTTCCCTCTTATGCTAAATGGACTTTTCTGAGGTTTTAACCATGTTATAATATAAAACATACCTGGTATTTTGTTTCATTCATGCATTTTTTTTTTTTTTTTTTTTTTTGGGGGGAAGGGGGGGGGGGGGGGGCTGTTAGCATCATTTTGCTAATAGACTTGCTAAATAGCCAATTTACGCATTGTCTAATTCACACCATTGCCAGCAGGGGGCAACAAACACCGAATCCAAGTGTTCTCTGCAGTTATAAAACGTGATATACTAATGCAAAGGTGTCCAGAATTATTTCAGAAAGCCTGAAAAAAGCACAATATGGTCCCTTTGGACCTGAATTTAATAATGAGATTTTAAATATTTTACTTCAAATACAGTGTTCATATTTTCAGTTCTATTTTAGTCACACTAACACATTCTTTTGTAACACCATGTAAACATACTTGTGTGTATGTGTTTGAGTAAATTGTTGTCTGGCAGTGGCAGTCATAACAGGAAGAAATGGCCTCCCCACTCTACCCAATGCTTTTTCTTTCAATGTCACCCTAAACAGGAAGTCTGGCCACTGGAAACAGGGGGCAACAACATGTGTGTGTATGTGTCCATGTTGTAAGTCCAGCTTGTCTTATACGTCTGCTTGGCTGCGTGTGTGTAATGCAAAGAGACAGCTCAATCTGCCCCCTCTAATCGCGGGGATACTGCAGCCTTTGGGAAAAGACACATCCTATTTCCTGTGACATGGCCGTAACTTCCTGTCGCTCAGTTTTCATGGACGCCGTCCCATTTGCCCCCTTGATTAGCCACTGTGTGTATGTGTGTGTGTGTGTGTGTGCACAACAGCGGAGATAGAGTTCTGGCACTTGCTGCTAGCTTTTCTCCATCTGAGCTGCTGAGTTGATTACCAAGACAAGGCCGAGATTGTATCAGTGTGCACTCTGATGAGAAATGTGTGCGCGAGTTCACTTTGATCTTAATAAAGCGAAAATGTTCTGACAGTGATGTATGGGGAATATGAGGGAAGACATAGGTATAAGCTTTCTATATGAAAAAACTAGAGTTGGAAGGGCACAGATTTTTTATGTTAAAACTTTGGTACTTTAAAACAGAAAAGAAAATGGTTTCTAATTGTCCACAGAATAAGTTCTTTTTTGATACTGACCACTGCAGACCAGGAACACCTCACAAGACTAGCCATCACCATTTTCCCTATGTCAAACTCCACCAGTCCCTCGACTTGACCGTCCAGGCTGTACCCTGCCTCAGGCCTGTGATTGCTGGGATAAGCTTTACCCATTCATCTCTAACAGAATCAAGTGGAAGAAGAGGAATGAATGTTTTTAACTTTGCTTTGACTCATAGAATAGGCTAGATAAGATAAGTGCCACATAGCTAGTTTAAGAAAGATTATGCTATGTTAAATATTGGAAGAATCTAAGCATAACTTTAAATTTAAAATAGGAAACTGAGGCACTCTGAAGTATTGTCGCTCTAAAATGTTGTCTATGGTCTTGTCTTGTTTAACATTCAGGTTGAATGATTGTGTTATGATAATTATGTAGATTGTATTTTATAACGTTCCTTGCTATACTTGTAAACTGTTTGAATTATACAAATTTGCTGTTCAGCCTGATTTGTTTTTCAATGTATAGCTCTCTTCATTATGAATACCTTTTTGTATGTTTATTGTCTGTGTATATACAGACATACAATAAACATAAATAAATATATGTATGACACATGGTGACCATCACATGACCACTCTACACTTTAAATATTGTACACACCTGTTGTTGTAACTAACCCTGGTGGAGACTGACTGAGTGGAAAAGCGTTGGTTCATTACAATTAAAGATCAACAGCAATACTTCAGAGTGCCTCAGTTTCCTATTTCATTATTTATTGGTATGTGCCTGACTATCCTGAAGAGCACCTGTTTTTTTGCTTTTTTTGCCATGTTTGACGTTAAGAGCCACGCCTTTTGAGCCGGTGCAGCACTCTCCCTCCATTTGCTTTTTCATAACTTTAAATTTGTTGGCCATGCTTCCTCATGGTTGGCTTGTTCTATGAGGTTTTTCTGTGAGATTGATTTCACAGTGAGAGAGAATTTGAACTAAAGGTTGTGGCAGTGACAGGGCACCATTGGAGAGCAGATGGCCCGGTCTCAGACTTCACTCTGTCAGCTGTTTGGGCTGGGACTGGAACATGTGGTGCTCCAATGTGTTCAATTTTTTTTCTCATTCACTCTTGGTGATTTAAATACAGTGTATCATGTGTTGCAGCAAAGTCACGATGGAAAAGTCAAGCCAAATGCTGCTTCTTGCAGGTGCTTCAGAGATTGTCTAGGAAACAGCCTTGTTCAAGGGACTAAGAATTTACAATAATTGGACAACGCAATATTAAAAACACAAGAATAAAACATAAAACCCAGTCAACAAAAAGCTTGTCTACATAAAAGTGTCTTCAGCTGCTTTTTTAAAAGAATCAACAGAGTTGGCCACACAGAAGGAGAGGTGCAGGCATTCAACAATCTAGGGGCTATGGTTTGAAAAGACAGGTCTTATTAAAAGCCTTGCAGCATCATTCTGTACCATACGAAGACTTTTGAGAGCAGACTTGTTAAAGCAAGTAAAAAGTCAGTTGCAATAGTCGAGTAAACAAGAAGAAATAAAGGCATGGCTAATTATCTACAGATCTGTATTTGACAACATTATAGTCAGGACTAGTGCTTATAACAATTAACAAACAAGCTACCCTCTGTGAAATACAGACATAGGGCTGACACTGTAGACTCAGGGCCATGTTATTAGATTTGTGAGTTCACAAATTCACTGAAATGTATATTGTTCTGCTCAGGGCAATTACTTTGCATCCAAACCATGTCCACAATAACTTGACCAATAGTATGGCAGTGTTGTATAAAATAGGGATGTTTTAGGATTGACAACAAAGCTTTTTTTTTCTTTACCGAATTACGATACTTGGTTCATTCTACCAGGTATTCATCTAAGATTGTTTCTTTTTGGCTCGTCCATCCTGGGGTCAGCACAGCAAAACATTTGCCTCCTAGTGTGCAGGTTTTACGCTTAATGCCCTTTCTGATGCAACCCTCTCCATTTACTCAGGTCCAAAAATGACATTGACTTGAGAACTCTTGTGGCTGGATGATTTTTATAAGATACCTGCCACAAATGCTTTTTTTGGAAGTCCTTTCAAATGGTTCAGTGTAGCAGACCATCTCGCAATTCCAGTGCACTATAGCTGGCCATGTGGCATGAAATGGATTTGAACATTTAAATTATGCATATTTTATTTTTTTAAATCCAGTTGTGGAGAATGCCAGACAAACTTTCTACCATCCATGTTGAACCAGTGTTAACTCTACATCCAGGTGTCTGCATCTACACTGTTGACTAAACATAATGGGTGACTGAGAATTCACACAGAAAATTAGTTTTCTGCAGCTTTTTTGTTGGCAAACCTCACTCTTGCCTAAATTATACAGCTTAAGAGCCAGCTTCTTCTGTTGTGAAAAATTGCAATAACAGGCCTCGCTGCACTCATTTTATACAACCTGGTATTTTCCCCCATACGAGTTGGAAAAATGTAATTTAGTCAACAAAATGTATTAGCTATGAACTATGGGTGTTCAGTGTGCTCAAATAGACCAATTTGAAGTTTCAATTCTTTTGTGCATTGTCTTATTTTGCTCAACTAAGGCACCATTTAGGTTTTGAAATGCTTCGACAGCTGCATTTTAGGTTGATCTCTCCCCTGCCCCCCCATGTACACGCCCATCTACCCCCCAGTCCACCCCTCTCACATCCACACCTTGTTATCGGCACGCTTAGCCAAAAAAGCTTGGTTGCCATGGTGACCGGCTTCCTTGATGGAGGCAGAAATGTGTGACTTGGAGGTGCCACAGCCATTTTCACGGCTGGGAGAGACACCATCGTTCACAACTCCATACCATCGAGTGAGTTCTGCCTTCATTAGCACCAGTGCCCTTTTCCGACTGTACGTACATTGTGTCCTATTCATTAGACAGAGAGGACAGGGAACTTAATCAACACGCTTAATAAGCACTTAAGCTATAATGAACACTATCAGAAACCCTTTTACCTTCCGCACACCAAGATTTAAAATTCATATTAGCATTTCTATAGGAAGTGCCACAACTTCCGCCTAACCCTTTAAAGTAGACGGAACCCAACATAGAAGTAGTAATTGGATACGTCAAAATCTGAAAATAATGTAAATAAGAGCAGTCAAGTGCGGAGAGATTAAAAATTCATGGAGTTATCCTTTGGGCGAGCCGAGGACAAGCAGCAAAAGGCATCCATGCAGAAAGCACTGGTGGAGATGTGCAGAGTGGCACAGGGCCAACAACAGCCAACAAGCGGTGAACACAGAGGAGTGGGGAAGTTGGTTGTAGAGAATTGGTGAGAAGACATTTAAAATTCAAATTGAGCTCTTTCGAGTTTAAAGAGTGTAAAGAGGCACACTTAACTGCTTATATTATACATTACACCTTTGTGACACTTCTTATATGCTCATGTAAGTAGCTGCAATTATCAATAGATTTAATCAAAGATCATTTGAAGGTGGGATATTTTTACTTCTTTAAGGACGTATATTGTATCTTTCATAGATGAGTTCTCAAAAATAAATCCTTGTGTTTGTTCACTGTACATTGTTGTGAAAACACAAGCGACCACTATATTCTTTAGAGTTTTGCA
Source organism: Bostrychus sinensis (assembly GCA_020698575.1). Lineage (NCBI taxonomy): Eukaryota > Metazoa > Chordata > Actinopteri > Gobiiformes > Eleotridae > Bostrychus > Bostrychus sinensis. The sequence continues at coordinate 12,921,475 of CM036255.1, forward strand.
TGTCTAGATTTGTTTTTGATGGTTTGTGATACATGTGTTGGAAGAACTGATCAATCTGAAATAAAAATGAATATAAGACTGAATGGCGAATCGGTGTATGTCTCTGTGTAAGCTCTGCGACTAGCTGGTATTTGTTATTTATTGTTGTTTGTTGTTATTATATATTGTTATCTAATCCAGGCACAAGGTTTTTTTTTGTGCAAGTCTCAAGCCCAGATAAATAGGGAAAGTTGTCTGTCGTTTAAAAAAAAAAAAAAGTATTCCAATGTTCTGAGGATTTGCGATAATGGCAAGAACAGAACAAAAATACATCTTTTACCTAATAAAATGCTTTGTTAATATCTATGTCTGCAAGAAAAGAATTAGGTTTTGTAATTTTGCATGTGTCCTCATTTCAGTCATATAATACATGTCATTACTGACCAAATGAAACTGGCCTTGCATTAAATTAATTATGCCATACTGGCTGCATTCCAAAATGTGACAGATGTAGACAGACTGTTGCACAAAGCCTGCCAATTGACTTCACTATATTTAACTATTGTGTATGCTCTCCACCACCAACTGTGACCTCAAGGTGCAATACTGAACTGCTGTCACATTTCACATATTTCTTTCATTATCTATTTGCAAAAGGACTGTGAACTACTTTGCTAAACTTTATTGCTGTCTTGATGTGTTTGGCCCAAATTGTATTATGCCAACACTTATTTTAAATCTACTATACGAATGCTATTGACATACTTGAAATAATTCCCAGTAGAGATTATGTTTTCAACTGTCAATAAATGTCTCTATTTAACTTAAAGCACTCGGAGAACAGAACTATGGAGACATTGACCCTGTCTCGCAACGGTAAAGATATTGTGCCCAGAACCTGGACTTGAACTAGGGATCCTCTAGATCAGGGGTAAATGAGCTACCATCCATTAATGTCAATGAATGCCTTCCCTATCAACACAAATCAATATACTCTTTATTTGGAGTAACAATTGTGGGATACCTGATTTACACTTTACTTACGAATGAGCACTTTGGATTCTCATAAGTTGGTTTGCATGCTAGAATATGAACTCTGCCCATCTTGAGCGAAACCAAGGCTTCATTTTTTCCTCTTTTTTGGACTTGCGGTTTATACGGGGGGCTTACAAAACACCATCTGCACCATCGCCAGCCAAGCCAACACTGTGTATATATGAATAGTCAATGTCAATTAACTTGTTTCTCAAGTGTTCTCACTGGTGGCAAGGCACAGCGAATTCACACTAACTCTCTCCAGGAAGTGTGCATGTGTAGATGCCTGTTCAATGCAGTATCCACGTGGGTACAAGGGGTCTTAATTAAAACGGCTTAATATGTGTATGGATAGAGCTTTTTCATGGGGTAAAAATCAATTTGCAAAGAACATATGGCGCCCCAGACATGACACATGCCCACGTAATGCATCGATATCAACAGTTCCTATGTTTAAAGTGGTAATGACACACCCGGAATTATGCATCGGACAGTTTCAGGAGGGGAGAGATAATGTCGGAATATGATTATTGGTTTTTCCATTTGGGAAGGTGTGTGAGTGAGCGATGATTCCAGGCAGATGGAGGGTGTCGTGGCCCCTTCTGCAGGGTCAACAGGGAGAAGTTAACCAGCACAGATTGTGGCCCCTCCCTCCCCCTTTTCCCTTCTACTCCAAATTAGCTCCAGCGTCTTCCCTCCGCCAAGCGTTTTTGGTGTAAATTTTGCCATTGAGATTCAAGTGCGCCACAGAATTTGTTGCAAGCAATATGGACAAGATGCTACATCAGTGTGTCATCATTGTCTCGCAGTTAATAAAACCAAATAGGTTGGTGGAAAGTCCATAGACCATATTTCTGGAGGCCATGTGGTTCTGCTTTAGCAAATTTCAATATATGATTTTTGTCTTTTTTTTATTTTAGTCTAAAATTGTAGTTGTGATTTGGATATAATAGTCTAGTAATAGGAAATATTTCAAGTCATTAAACAAACATAAAAATTGCCCATGCCACACGTATTAAGCTAAATTTACTTTTTTTTTTATGTTATAGCGTTTTTTCCTTCTCACAAACATACCTGGAGTAGTATTTTGCTTCATTCACGCTTAAGTAATCCTGTATACCGAGCCCGTCCATTTTTCAAGACTGAAAAAGGCTTTTTCTCATGGCCCCACACATGAAATCAGGAAGTGTTTCTGTGCGATTCTAAAGCCCATAGACTTAAGTCACCAGACTTAATTTCAGGGCTTAAATTGCCATCACTGCAAAGCACAAAGCTTCTTGATCTGTCCATTCCCCTCCGTTGCCAGTAGGGTGTGACAGACACCTAACAGCTCTCCAAAAGAAATGTTTTTAAAACATATACATTATATTAAGAATGGCTGTTAAAGTGATGTGCCTTGCTTATTTTGGTCAGTTCCATTAGCAAGCGTTAACTAAAATGAGATTTGAGTGGCCATGTGGCTTCAGACTCTATCTGCTAGTTGAGCAGAATTTGCACTGCAAGCGTGAGCTCTGCGCTCTGTAGCTCCAGCGGCCGACGGCACTGACCCTCGCCCACTGGAAGTGTTTTGTAACGGCAGTGCAGCCCCGCAGAGCTCTGAGCAGCTGGGGGAGGCATGGGGGAATGGCGAAATCTTGCGATAAAAGCCATCGGTAAAGACAGGAATGAGACCAAAACAATCTTTAATCACAAGAGGAAGCACAGAAAACAACGGTTTAACTTGAGATTGCTTTGTTGTTGTTGTCATTTGCATCACTGCACGGACTTTTCCTCCACAACGGAATTTGAAAAAGTTTTGTTTTTAGAGTCAAATTGCATATATAAAACAAATGTGTATATAAAACTTTATTTAATGAAAAATATACATGCATAATGTCTTTAAACAAACTCGTATGCAAAGAAATTGCCTATTATTATAAAAATGTGATACTCCGTGTACAGTTTCGGTTTCTACTTTGAAAATCCGAATGTTGCACTCGTTCAGTATCTGGTTTGGAGAGATCAGATCTGTGTAGATTGACGAGAACTGGGAGCGCCGTCTCAGAAAAATAGAACTGTGGCATATCTCCAACAAAGCGCTGCGCACTCTCAAGCCAGAACCAGTCCCCAATTCTATGATCCAGATAATGCTTCCAGGAAATGGTTCTGACATAGTGCAATATACCAACTTCCAGTAGAAGGCAGGCTCCAATCAGTTAATGCCAGGTAACACACATGTATTTTGGGCCGTTATCGCCATCTTGGGAAGCAAGTGACAGTTTTCCCCGAGCGTATAATAATTGACAAAGACTGTCAATGGTCTCAGCTCTGAAAGCTCCAAAATCTCTCTCAAACAGTCTGTAAACTCTTTTTACTTTTTACTGCAGCACTAGTGCACTGTGTACTGAATAATTTGGACACTGACGCTATTTTTCCGATGCTTTTAATCACGTGATGTTGGCGTATTTGTAGATAAAAAAGTTTCGTAAACTCTACAGAGTATGGGCTTCTGTAATAAAAGGATGCTGTTTGACTAGGCTATTTATAGATATGTTAAAAACATTGTGTTGTATCAATAAATACTTCACACGATCAAAACGCTCTGGATTCATGCAGCTGCTTTAAGATGGAAGCTATAGCTAGTTTGGATGTAAGAAGCATAAAGATACTTTAGCAACTTAAGGATCAGACTCTTGATTTATATTACCTTTTAATGGCCCACAGAATACAGCGTGAACTGTGTAAACAGCTTATTATGAAAGTGTCAACAGTGGATGATCACATAGTTATGTTAGTGCCACTGACCTACAGAGTGAGAGTGAATGGTTTATTTGCAACAGGATCAGAGGAGACTTCTGACCTGAATAACAGAGCATGCATAGCTGTAGTCTTGTTGTCACTTAAGCTCTAATAGTAAAGCTAGAGAATGCAGGATATACGCAATGTTCAATATCGCTTTCTATCAGAGTTGGCATTTGTTTACATTCACTTTACCGTCAATATGGCGGCAGGGGGCATTTTGGTCATGTGCCTGGCAAAGACCGATAGACAAATTGTTGTAAAGTTAAACCCAATGGTGACTTTACAAGTGTGAAAAACATGTTTATAGCCTGGTACAAAAGATGGCTCTGGTCCCTAGAGCAAAGTTTTTATTATGTGACAACTCTGTGTGGGGTGAATTATCGCATAATGTCTTGGTTTATGCTATTTCAAAAGGTAGATTTGTGCACAAATGTAGGTGTGGTCAAATTGCTTGACAGCTGTCAGTAGGCAGGCTGGATGGCAAGGCGCTAGCATGTAGCTTAGCAGCTAATTAGCATTGTCTTAGCATTGTTCTGGCTTTACGCACTCATTAGGGAGGGTCCAGGGAGGGACTAGTTACAGTGAAGCTACTCCTCTGCCCATTTTTGTGATATCCTCCGTAGGAGGAGTTAGAAAATCCAAGATGGGACAGCTCTGAAATTGGCCTTATAGCCAATACAGTGGGAAGGTAGGATAAGCTGCCTCCATATTTCTTGGTTGGTAGTGAAAACGGTCTTATTCACTAGAGAGGAAGTATATTTGAAGCGCAGTGTGCGGCATGGTAAGAAAGCAGCAGTTGTCACAGTGAATAAAACTAAATTTAAAAAAAAAAGCTAAACTAAATGTGGAGCCTTTTCATTACATTTTGATTAAGAATTAGTGCACATACCTGTATGCACCACCAAAACATAGTCATGGCCATATCTCAATCACTGACTTTATATGAAGGTTTTATAGTTGATAGTTGAATTAAATAATTTCAGCAGATGAATGAGGCTTTGGCCTGGACTTCGCTGGCAAAAGTTGCTTCTGCTACAAAGTAATTTTAGTATTGGAAAATGTCATTCTCATTCTTAAGTTTTATTTATTTATTTTTTCTCAAATTAATGAATAATTTTGTTACTTTTTTGTGCTGCATTGAAGGGAACAAAAATTATTTAAGAAGAAAGGGACTCAATAAAAACTGTGTGTAGGAAATGGTAAATTGGTTGCATTAATATACTGAAAGAAAGAGAGATTTTTTTTTTAGAAAAAGCAGCTCTCTTATTGCCTTTACTATACTTTTAATGACTGACTAAAGAATTATTTCAATGCTGGTAAATAGTCTACATTGGTTTACATTGTGTGACAGTTAGACTCAGACTCATAAATGGCTAGCAACAAGACCCCAAAGCCTAATATAGGGTGCACAGATAATTAGCACTCCTGCTTCTCAGCAAAAAAGGTTGTGGGTTTGATCCTTGGAATGCCGCTCTCAGAGAGTGGAGTCTTCATGTCTTCCCCTATTACCACGGTACCAGGTACTCGGGCTTACTCCCACCGTCCAAATACATGCACGTGTTCAGAAACTTCAAGCATCGGAAGTGAGCCATATACAGTAGATATGGTGTATTAAGCCATACAATATTTATATTTTAATACCTAATTTAACATTTTATACTCTGGTAGTTTTATGAACAGTTGAACATGTGTGATGTCTTTACAACTCATTTTCATCTCCTGGGGGTTTGATGGATACAGTTTTATAAAAAGAAGCTGAATCTGAAATAGGCCTTGATGCTAAGAACATGTTGCTGAAGATGTAGTTCTTCACTTTCTTGCATGATATCATGAATATTTGTGGAGCTTACACCAGAGTATAGTGGCCAAACGCCTAGGGCTAGAGTGCTAGAATCCATACAATAATGGACTTAAGACATCCACAGGCCTTATCACTTCAGCCCATATGTTTTAGTGTGTGTGTGTTTACTCTGTTCCACCTACATGTTCCAACCTGAACGGTCCAGGGACTGTGGAAGCCATGCAGAGGATTAGGACGTGGTATTCCCAAATCCCAGACGCATGGCTCCTTCCACCAATCACAGCGGGCGGCGTATGCCTCCTGGTGAGCCGTGCTGGGGAATCCTGGAACAATACTATTCAAGGCCATGCCTAAGGGGAATGGATCTTGGAAGCCACTTTCTCTGATCCCAACCCTAAAAATATTGCTTCTAAAACTCTAGAGCAATGCAAGGAGAAAAAAATATGGAGGTATTTACAAAGGATTGCATTTCAGAACCTAATGTTTACAGCTGAGACTTCTCGCTGTCATGTCAATTTAACGTGCATGCCCACACACAGAACGCCCACAAAGGTGAATATACAAAATAAACTGTAGCACATGGCAACACACTTCAATTATTGCTTCAGTTGCCAATGAGAACTAGTCTCACCACAATCCAGCTCCTTCTCCATTTTCTCTCTTGACTTTCCTTCTTTACCTCCCACTTCCAGCAATTCCTGTTTTTCCTGTTTTTCTCCCCTAGAGGAAACACACACAAACCCAGTAAAGTTCTGACCTGGATTGAGAACCAGCTATTTGACAATAGACTGGCTAAATATTTTCTTCAGATAGCAACACGAAAAAAGCTCCTAATATTGGATGACTATACGTGGGCCATGCTGTTTGATACAATGTAAGGAAATCATCCCAGGTATTTAAGGTATCTACTTCTCAGCTGCCTTGGACATGATGTGGGGTCGACTGGAACAGCTAATTATGAGACACAGTGACAGACAGCCATTCTCTTTGGGTTAAACATGTACCAATTCATCTATTCAAGCTTGTCTTTAAATGGAAAGGAGTTTGCTCTTTCTATAGTACCATGGTAAATACATGCAAACAAACTCAAAAATGGCACTTTTCCACAATATGATATAGTCTCATGTAATTACTGAAGCTTTAAGGCCTCGATACACCAAGGCGACTCCCAGACTGCCACCGAAAAGACGGCGCGACAGCTCGTCTCTTACCGTCTCCTCTCGTTCCCTCCCGTTTCCTCACGTCGGATGACCTTTTTCCCTCTTCATACACTGAAGCGACAACCGACCTAAAGACCATGTCTTGCACATGCGCGTGATATAATTACCCCCCCAAAGCGGCAGATGGCGCTAGCCAGTGAACAAAGATAAACAGAAGTGACACAATGTTTGTGGAGTACATATGCATGTAGCGCGCCTTGGTCTGCCACTGTTCTCAGCTTGTTTGAACATTTGAGAAGTATGATAATGGCTGGTTTGGACATAGTTTTGTGTGGATTAGGTGCCGCTGCTCTGTTACTTGAAGAAGAACAGAGGCCAACAAGGAAAAGAAAGCGCACTGCCACAGCGGTTTTCACCTCTCGTCACTCCGTCACTTCCGCTAAAATACCAGTGAGCTGATTGGCACGGCAGCTGTAGTGCTAGGCCTATCAGAGCACTTCGTGCCAAAGACCAAAGACACCGATTCAACAAGGCTAATCGGCAGAAAACTAGTCAGACGGCCTCTGTCCTGGAGCAATGGGGGCTGATGGCGCATACATATCAAAAAGACGGAAATGAGCGACGTGGAAGAACCGTTAGGACGGCTTCAGATGGGCGATTGTCGCCTTGGTGTATGGAGGCCTTTACATTGGTGCCCTACTTCTGCGTTTTGCCATTTTTATGCTTCTGATGGATTCTTCGGTTCCATTGACTCCCAAATGTTGTTTGTGTTTTGTAAGCCGTTGATTTACTTTGACGTTTATACTATAAACACAACACATACTATAAACAGAATGCAATGGTTCACAAATCTTATATTAAACTGGGACATTTTAGTGCCTGGACTCCCATGCAAATATGCAAAATAAAGGTCAAATTGAATAAAAAAAAAAAAAAAAAAGGGACCAATATAACAGCTTTTATAATTTGAACACAGTTCAAAAAAGCTTGGACATCTCTTTTGGAAAAAAAACATGTGATACTATTAATAACAGACAGCATTTTGCAAGTAATTGGGTTTACTGGCAACATTTCAATAATATGTCTGGGTATAAAAGGGGCATACTAGGTCTGCAGGTCCTCAAGTGACTGCTTTTGAAAGTGTGATTTTGTACAAGAAATCACTGTATGAATCAGGAACACTTCAAAGAAGAAGTCACACTGTATATAAACCTGAAACATCCCTGTCTTCTCTAAGCAAATTAAGTTTGTATTTTTGAAAATTTGATTAATTTGGCCATAGAACAGTTGCCACAGTACATTATATATGAGCAATGGCCCACAGCAGTGTTTCTGGATCGTGTTCACATACAGTATAGCTTGGGCTTTTATGTTATACAAAACTATTATCAAAAAATCAAAAACACTGATTCTTGCACATAGCTCCAGTGTGGCTACAGAACTTTTTTCATATATTTGGCTATACACCTTGTAAGTAGTTTTGGTAGTCTGATTCAGAGTGTCTCAGAACACAAAGGTTAGAGATAGATTGAAAGCTGCACTGTCCAGACGGGTTAGACACTCTCAGACTGAGCAATCCACTGCAGGCTACACATCAACTCCACTCCCTGATATCTGCTGACGGACTTTCTGTTGTTCCGCTGCTTCTGCACTTCGCTGTCAGGAGGTTTTCTCTCCCTTTCCGTGACTACAGAGACAGTCCGTCTTCATCCTCTCAATGAAGCTGCAACACTGACACCCACTTTGACACTATGGGCCTTGTGTAATTTGCCATGGGCCATTGTGCCACAATAGTGAAGTAGGAAAATCTATCTACAAGCGTAAAGATTTGACCGACTTTGACAAAGGCCATGTTGTGATGGCTTGAAGACTGGGTTTAGGGCATCTCCAAAAAACTGCAGCTCTCGGGAGGTTGCCAAATGCAGAAGGAAAACTGTTGAAGTGGGAAGATGGCGAATGTGGGATGTGCTGGACAAACAAATCTGATCCATGGCAGCCCCACTTTGCAAGTTCCAGGGCATGAAGGTCTGCTCCTTCAGAGGTCTGACCAAATCAAGGTTTTGACTCTTTTGACTTTATTTGTTACACTGTTGACAACATAACGGACGGGGAATTTTTCAGACAAGCCTTATAGACTCTCTTGTCGGCTCTCTTGATGTCTTATACAGACAAGGTTTATTTACCATCTGCAGTATACAGGACCCAGAGACAGTTGAACACTCAAAACATTGTCACACTATTGACCATTCAAGTCTGGCTAAGCTTCCAATGTTTTTATAGCAGAAAAGGATTATACAAGTCTAAAAATGGCATAATAAAAAAACTGCTGCATACTATTAGAAAAATGTGCAAAAAGTGAAAAGTGGATATAAGTAAATATGTTGTAGAATTTGCATACCTTTAAGTATAATAATAATAAGCTTAGACATAGATATGGCAAAAGTTAATTTTAATGTGATGACACAAGGCTCTGGACTCACTGGTAAAAATTGTGGCTAAATCAAAACTATGAAGTACCATACTTTGCCAAAGTACTGCTACTAAGTTTAAACCAGGTCTATATTGAAGTAAGACTGACTAATGATCATTAAAACAAAACAAAAAAATGTCTTTTTGGTCATTGCATGATTTGATTTATAACTCCAAACACTTAGACAGTGTCAATTTTGGTCATAAAATTACTGCGATACATTATGTTTGCCAATATCACAATAACCATACATTTGTGATATGCAGTATTGTAGAGCCATGCCACGAGAAACCTGATACAGTATGTCCTTGGTACAGATAAAACTGCAGGTGTCAGGCCATAAACAAGGGGAACACTCATTAAGTTATATAAATACAAATATTGATAAAGAGACACAATATTCTCATTAAGCCTTTTCCTATAGGCTAATCCTTCAGCCACTTGGTTGTCTGATATAAACTTCCATCTCCTGAAAGAATGCTGCCTTGTATGACCCACCAGCCAACATCCATATATTCTTATAAATGCTTGAGGCGCCTAACTTATAAAGGCTGTAAGCTGACAGTGCACCTGTCCAATATGCCACAACAATCATTACTGTACAGTGTTACATTATACCATATGATGATAACATGTCAGATATTCAAATCTTGCTGGAACTGTGAATGAATAAGTCAAAAGGCTAACCTTTCTCACTTGTGTTACAGTGCTTACGACTCTTGTTAAGACTGCAGTATATGTGCTAGCTAGGTGTTTTCCTCTTGATAGACAGGCTGAGTTCACACAGTGACTGGTGATAGTGGAGTGATAGGCAGGGTAGATGAGCCAGAGACTAAAGCCATTACAATAACAACATACTTCCCTGACTGGTCGATACTCGCCAATACCTGATGATAAAAAATTTTAAAAATCCTGGAAACCGCCAGGACAGTGGGGTTACAGTAATGAGGTCACAACCTCATACATATCGTTAGTCTGGCAGCTGCTGTGCGAGATATTTCTTACAATTTACTGGTGTAGGAGTGACCCTGTGTTTGCCCTGCAGCTCGCCTGTGCTCCTGGGGGTTAGGATGAAGTTCGACAGCAGCTTTTTGTGTCGGCTGTTGTTGTCTTTGGCCATGAGAAGGTATAAGCTAAAGCCTGGCTGCTGTTTTATGAGAATCATTGATCGACTTGCGCACATTGATGAGCTGCAGTGAGGCAGCGCTGTGAATGAAGGAGGATATAGTGGTGACCCAGGGGGAATCACAACACACTCCAACCTGATCTCTGGCAAAGCCACTTGGAAGCCGATGCTGTCCGAGCTGATAAATGTACTCTCTCTCCTCGTCTGCATCTCTCCCCTGCTCTGCTCTCTCTGCCTCTGTTTTCTGGGCCTGATGAATGCACAGCCAATCAATAAATCTATTCCCCTGCTGGATACCTGATAAAATTTACAAGGACAAGCTTAATAAATTACTAATGGGGTGGCCAATTAGTTTGTGTGCCTGCCTCTGCAGGACTGTGTGTAGTTGAAATTCCTGCCTGGTCATTTGTATGCACATGTATGTGTGTGTGTGTCCTTAGTCCACTGCTATCTGCTCAGTATTTCATGAAACACTGCCAGGTTTGCGGCTATGCAACCCAGTGATATCCTTCACCCGGGCAGCCTCTCCTTTTGTAAAGTATGTCTGCGTTGTAACCTTGGTTACTGTAGCCATTATTTCTGGTTTATCTTTCTTTTTCATTTTAAGGTTATCTTATATATGTGGCTTTATAGTACATCATATATTTCAGCTATATTCTTATAAGCTGGTAATGTATGCAGCAAAACCTACCCCTTATACAAGGTCGGAGCAGAGTAGTTTGACCACTTTTTACTTCCAGAATTAAAATCAGAATACTTTATTGATCCCTGAGGGGTGATTTCATGATATTAAAGATTTTATTAAGTGTTATGCAGTTTTATTGAAGTGTGGATGAAGGAATATGCAGGACACTCTGTTGTCTCTCTCTTGTACTATATTGATCTCAGACATAAAGGAGTGAGATCAGGCCACAGTGTCTGTTTACTAGATTCAGACACTTGATTGAATAATTTCTTTTCTAGCCCCTTTCACATGTCAAATTGTCTTTATTTTATACAGATATAAAGCACCTGAACTTCCAAAATACTTCAGTTTGACCATGAACATATTACGTTGTGTGGTGCAAACTCCTGATTATTATTATTTTTTTACTTGCACAGATGACCAGTTGTCTTATATACTTCATTTGCATATTAACTAGCTATATCATTTGCAGCACCTGGTTATAGGACTGTATGTAAAGGATGGTCCATGTTGTTTATTATAGTGTCCATTCTGCACTATACATGCTTCTCCCCACTACAGAAAAGACTCAGTGGAGTTTGTTCTGTTGCATTTAGACCATTCATATATAAAACATTCAAATGTCTTTATACCAGCAACTGAACATTGAAAAGCTCCTTTGTTAAACACTAAAGGAGAAACTTTTAACTGTAAATAAGTAGAAGTAAATACAGTAGGCTATACAATAAAGACTAAAATATAGTTAAATTTACTGTGCGGGTGTCATGATATAATGTGTGATGTGAGGAGGATATTATAGCACTTGGCCTGTATTCAACTCTCAGATGAAACAGTGGTAGAAACTGTAAAGTAGTTCACTTTAGACAGTGCAATTTGACATCTTATACATCATGGAGGTCAAGTGCTGGAGTGTGGATTCTGGCTGCTGTAAAAGCAAGTATCATTGGGATTTGGCTACCTCTCAAGTGTACAGTAGATCTGGGTAGAATTTGTACATTTTTATTGCAACAGTTGTCATGACTAACTCCATTTAAGTAATTAATGGTACACAACCCAAATCATTTTTATATGTCCCACTGTTAATCCCACTGGCCAAGGTCAGATTGTTCTGCACAATGCTGAAACATGATACCAAAATGAAAATACAAATTTACATTACACATCTACAGCTGAAATATAAGTTGAATACTCATCAATCAATATCTGCTCTACACTTTGCTCATGTCTTTGGGCAGTTTCTCTATATTCTGTACTACTGGGAGATAGGGAGGTACTTAACCATTGTCAGATATAAAGGCATTGTGGCCCAGTGAGTATTTACCCGTGAACTAGAAGATGCCCAGTTTGAGTCAGGTCTGGACACTATATATCAAACCTTTTCCTTCAGAGGACCAAAACGGAATTTTATTAGTAAATATATATGATTAGATATGATTAATATCCAGAACAGACTTGATAGTAAGCCTTCAAAACAATCCTGTCTTTTCAGTGCACAGAAGAATCAAAGTAGATACCCCTTACAAATGACAAATCAAAACCCATGAAGGGTCCAAGCTTGGCCTGTGGGCCCCACTTTGGGCACCTCTGCTATATACTAAACATTGCAAGATAGGACAAATGTCTTGGTGAGCAAGGTTTTCATGCTCATTGAGTTCTGTCAGTCTATAGCTTATTCCTGTTCCATTGTGATTATGCAGTTTTTCTCAATTACAAAAAACACTACATACTTCCACTTATGGTATAAATGAGTTTTATGGCTTGTCAAAAATCACCCCTCGCATTTTACCCAATTATTTAGTTATTGTGCAAAAATTCTCAGACATATGGAAATCGTTGTATGTGGTTTTAGAAAATGGGTGTTAGATTTCAGCATCTCAAACCAAAACTACTGGCTCCCCCTGGCATCTTTCAGCCACAGCCTTTCTGTTCACCTGCCTGCGGTCTTCCGACGTGACCAACACATGTAATACACCCTGCACATGTGGATTTTGTCAAGACCAGAGCGAAACTGTCTGTACGTCTCACAATTCCTCCATTACCAAGTGTAACATCAATGAATCTTTTGAGGATTGCTATCTTCAAAAGGCACCCCAGCTTTTTTCCCTCTCCCTCAGACAAGACTGTAATTATTCTACATTTGCATGATAAGTGTGTCTGCCTGTGTACGCATTTATGTATGTATGTATGAGTGCTTAAACGCACATTAGCCGCAGCCGGGCACAAGCTCCCGCTCTTTTATCTTTGTGTTAAAGATGGGAAGAGGCCTGTTTAATGTGTAAGCCCGGATCGCTGTCTCTTTGCTCTTCATCTGAGTGTTCATCATTAGCCACTGTCAGGCGGAGAGCTTTGAAGTGGAGTCAGGGGCTCTCTCACCACGGCGAATAGTTATGACACTTGGGTTCAGTGTTTTTAGCATGTTTGTGTGCACGTCTGCTTACATTTCAAGCATTTAGCCGTCAGCCAAGTCCTCCCTTTTTGCACTTAGTTGTGAAATGTTGCGAAACGTATTGCACTCTTCATAATTTAGCGTGCGTATACATTAACAGTGATGGCACATGCAATAATAATAAAAGACAAAAAAAAAAAAAAAAAAAAAGCGAGGCATGTTTACGTTTTTCTGCCCCAGGATTTTTTTTATGAACTTCACACTAAGCTTCTTACATGTGACTTACATTTACACCATCCTCCCACAAACAATAGTATAACTTTGCTGCTTATATTTGTGTGAAAAAGGCAATCTGAACCAATTCACCACTCAACTAGAAGCATTCAGAGAACACAGACCTTTGCCATAGCATTGGTCCTGTCACACAGTGTTAAAGATATATCGTGCCCTGACCTGGATTGGAATCTGGGATCTTCTAGTCCAGGGGTAAATGCTCTATCCTTTGAACAACATAGCCATTATATCTTGCAATGGTAAAGAATTCTTTTTCTTTTCTGACCCTTTCAGTTGGAGTCAGGGCCTTTTTCAACATCCAGAAAAAACATGGCCGATTTTTTTTTCTTCTGGAAATGTCATGAAAAATTGGACCACTACATTTTGGGTCATTTTGCTAACAGACAAATCAACAAAATGACAATAACTAAAACATAACTGTTTTGGTGGAGGCAAATGCTATAGTAACATCAAAGTTGAGTTTAGAGCTTACATTAAACTTAGCTTTGAGTTTAGCGACCCACTTCCACCTCTTTTTTCTTAGAGTTATTTTTTGGGCCGTTTTTCTTTCTAAGCAAACATAGCAAGTGATGTAAAAGCCACTAAGCCCTTTTTTATTGCTAGTGTGAGCCGTATTAGGGTCCCATTTTTATACAATTATTAAATACTATTAGATGTACAGTTTTTTCTCAAATACAAAACAAAACAAAAAAATGCTTACTTTCCCTTAACTTGCATATATACATTAGCAGTGACTTTGCATGCAAGGATAAAAAAATTACTCTTTCAATAAAAAACCTGGCCATGTTTACTCTTTTCCAACAAGCGAATGTCTTGAAACGCACCACGCTTTACTGACTTAAAGCAATGAGATGACACAAAGCTAGTAATAGGAGAAAGCTGGGAGAATTGGGCAAACAAGTGTGTTAAATGGGTGCATGTCCTTTATTCACGGCGCTATGTATAGGTTTGTATAGGTTCAAGCGCAGCTAAATGCATACTTTCAGATGCCATACCGTCACCCAAGGCCTCATTAGCTCCAAAAGAAGTGTGTCTGTGCACCCAGGCATGACACTTGTATGTACTGTATATGGGCACACAGCAGTCAGAACAATCCACACTTGACTGGCCTGGATGTGCAGCTCTGTGGGTAGTCAGGTGTGGCGCCATGTAACACTTTGTGCTTTGGCTTATTAATTATGGATTATATTTAGTTTGTCTTAGTCTTATACAGGCTTTTCGTTTCCATCCCCTTCTTTTAATATGAGATGATGTCTGCGCATGTATGTAATTTTAATGTACACACGAACTCAACTTTAAGTGTGACTGTGGCAAAAACATGTGGTATTTAAGAGCAAGCATAGGGTGGAAGCAGTACCTATAACTTAGGTTAGTGCTCTACCACTATTGTGTGGTTACAGGAGGTTACTGGCTGTTAAAAACACATGTACACATGTACATCATCCCAGAG
Source organism: Bostrychus sinensis (assembly GCA_020698575.1). NCBI lineage: Eukaryota > Metazoa > Chordata > Actinopteri > Gobiiformes > Eleotridae > Bostrychus > Bostrychus sinensis. The sequence goes on from CM036255.1 coordinate 12,936,642, forward strand.
TAACCGAAAACTCACTTCCTTGCGCACACACGCTCACAATAACCAACATAGTAAGACATTACATCAAACTTGGTTAAGAGCTTACTTTAAATGTCACGTGCTGAGTTCATAAATAGTGAATGTGATTGATATCTCTACATTTTATCTTTTTATGAATATTTTTAGGTTTCACTTTGTTTACCTTCTGTTTATTTGTGTTTCTTTCTTTTCTGTTTTATTAAGTAATTATGCAGTGCTGAAATATACTTTCCTAGCAGGACTTTTTTTACTTTAATTTATACATTGTTGATAATTCATGTTGACAAGCCAGCCAAAGACAGTGTGCCCTATTTGGGATCATGCCTCTCTACTATATTTAGATCTAACGGTCTGTTTTTTTTTATCACATGATGTGTTAATATCACATGATATTAGGGGATATTGAATTAAATAAATAGAAACAATGCATGTTGTCAATTTAAAATAAAACTTTCTCCTTGTTTTCTGGTTTATGTTGTGGACCTAACTGTTATAATAAACAGGTTTAACCTCAGTTGTTCACGCGCAAGGACTGATAAGACACATGAGGGCCAAGACATAGCTACAGGATGTAACTCCAGTTCTCTGAGATACTGTAAATCAGTGCAGAGTTGTTAGTTACCACCCTTATGCTCTATTGAAGTTATAGGCTAAGTGACTTTTGTGTCTTAAAATTGGTTGCTTCTCTTAGCCCAAAATTCAAGTTGTCACTGTCATTATGTCAAAATATCCAAACACTCTTTCATATAAATTCTGGTGCACCTTGTTTATACATCTTTCTCTATAGCCTAAGTACAACAGTCCTTCAGTGTCACTGCAGACTCTGTATCTGCTTCTGCTTGGAACCTTGCTCATTGTCAGCTGTATAACTTGTCAGAGGGCTGCATACCATCGCTCTAGCCATAAAAGTTTTCAAGACAGAACTTCACCTCATACTCATCTTCATCACAAACTCTAGCATGTTTTTAATCGCTGTCCTGCAGTAAAAGTCTGATGCGAGTGAGATCTTGTTCCTGATGGTTTTATTGCTCCTGGTTCCCGGCCGAACACCCTTCCCCTTTTCCCAAAAGAGATGATTAATGTTGTACTTAGGAGAAGTGGAGGTAATCAGTTTTTAAATTGCTTGCATGAGGAACCTTGGAACCGGAATGGGTCCAGAGTATGCCACATAACCACAATATACCCACAGGCACTTGTTGCTTGTCATTCAAATCTCCTCTCACTCACTTTTCCTAACTTTCTGAGTCCATAAAAGCTGATGTATATTCTGCTGTTGCACGTTAGCCATGTTTCAAAGTGTTAAAGGGTTAGCTCCAGTATTACTACTTGTGTATATGGATGACTGCTCTTCAAAAACAGTATGGCTACATTTCCAGCTTATATTTAAATAAAAGTAAAACTCAACCAATTCCCCACTTAGCTAGAAGCACAAGAAGACCTTTGGTAAGACAGCTTTATGTCATAATAGTAAGATATACTGCCCATGAGTAAATTCAAAAAGGGAATCTTCTGGTTCAGGGGTAAATGATATATACAGTAAACTCTGAGCAACAACTCCATGTGGCCATGAGTCTTTCTTGCAATGGTACACAGTAGAAGTATTTAAAAAAGATCTCAATCCAGATGATGTTCCAAAACAAAAACTATTTTTAGTCATTTTTTCTTTGGTCCATTACTGACTTTTCCTGAAAATCCTTTCAAAATCCAACTATTACTTTTTGACTTATCTTTCAAAACATACTAACAAACCAACCAACAACAACAAAAACATAATCTGCTTGGCAGAGATAAACATGCTAAAACACATTTCATCAAATGTAAGTTTGGAGTTAAAACTTTAAAATTAGCGAACCATTCCATCCTCCAGTTTAAAATTGAAGTAAATGTTGTTCAATGTGTGTTTCATTTTGCCTTCCATTTCTATATACATGTAGTTTATTTTTGGGAGTTTTGGTGCACATAAAAGCTGATGTACAATACCATGCAAAAGTCATAAACAGGTTTTTAAGAAGGTCTATGAACAAATGGTACTAACAAAAGTACTAATATACAAAAATACACAAAATTGCAAACAACAATACAAACAATAATAAGAAAAAAAACGAAACATGACTAAACACTCAGACAGCATAGACCTCTGCCAAGGTAAGGCATCGGTGGAGATATAGTGCCCAAACCTGGACTCAAATTCAAAAATCTTCTAGTTCAGGGGTAAATGCTCTTTCCATTGAGCCACAAAAGCCTTATATTGCACAATAATAACAAATCTTTTAAAACAAATCAGCTCTTGGAGTGAGTGAAGTTCTCAAAATAGTACAGATGGCTAAACAATGATTTGGGTCCACACCATAATTTATCATTTTGCCCATGGCCCATTCCTTTTACTAAAATTTTTGCAACAAAAATTGACAATAAAATTCTGTATTTATTAAAACACTCTAAATTAACAGCTTTTGTTCCTCCCACGCCTCTCTAAAATTTTTGCACAGAACTATAAATTCTGTCATTGTATTATAGCCCTGTTTGAAAGTGTTAACACTGGCAGCTAAAGAGTTGGCTCCGATATCACTACTTGTGTATGAGGATATGGATGACATTTTCAGTAATTAAACCAACTGGCCTTTTTCCCAGCACGGACACAAAAGAGCAAAGGTGGTGCTACTAGCATTAATGAATGCTGTGTTCCCAGTGTCCCCGTAAGCCATGAAGGTGAGCCTCCATTAAGAACAGTACACCCCTGAAACTGAAGCTCTTACAGAGAAAATTGCTTTTGAAACACTGGGCTTTAATACTGTCTGTCAGCATGAGTGCTAAACATGATATTTACAATAACTCTATAATAACTCTATAATAATAAAAGTAGTTTTTAGATGATAAAGATCTGATGTAATTATACTATAAAGCTTTGGTGCACAATGGGACATTACAGATGGCATAACAAGATGCCTCCATGATTTAAGAATAGAAAGCTTCTATGGTAAACACTCTATAGATTCTATGGTAGCCACAGTTGGTGCTTAGCAGGGGGCTATATTGCAGCCAACAATGTCACAGAGGTCAGAGTCTGTCAATAAAATATGTTGTATGCTCAGTCATTGTCTTTCCTGTAACTTGTTTTATTGTTAACTTCTTAAAACATATACAGTATCTTAAGTAGTCTAAAATATGATGGTGTTATGTTAAGTCTTAGAAAATGTTTTATAAAGTCTTAGAAAAATGTTTGCAAGTGACTCTTCATTAGAATCATTGTGAATGTGGTCTATTGAGCCAAGTAAACCACACAGATGTATCATATTATCACATCATAACAGTTTGTCAAAGCCCAGATTGTCATGGACACTTCAGGTTGTTAAAGAGGATTTACAAGTTACAACATTTTGCTATAGATCTAAAAACTAATACATAGTCCCAAGATAGGCTTTTAAAATATTACATAAAAACAAAAGGCAACTGAATTGCAACTGAAATCTATAGAAATATTGCCACCTCTACATATTCTGTACATTTATGCCTGTGATTTTCAAATTATGTTTAGATGCCAAATTTTTGTGTCGCCACAACAAACCATCTGCCACCTAGCCTGCAGTGATTTCCATATTAATTTGGCATAGATTTTTTTAAGCCAGATGCCATTCCAGACTGACCTCTCTCCATTTATCTGGTCTTGGGATTGGCACAAAGAGGCTTCTGCAGTTCAAGTAGTTTAATAAAAAACTGTGAAAAATAATTTGTTTACTTGTTTTGCATTTATCAGTTGCTGTTTTTATTTTATATATTTGTAGCCCTGATTTTTTTTTTTTCTTTCAGCAAGAGCCAAGGGATGACGTGATACTTGCATGCACTTTGGGTTATAGGTGAAGCACAACTCAACTTGCTGACAACACATTAGTGATACGTGTCAGGGCCGCAATGTGATGCAATGTTAACTCTATCTGGCCTGGATCAGACATATGGGGAGGTCGATGGCTCGTCAGCCCATTCAAACCTCCACCGGATCAATGGGAGCACCTCAGAAATGTCTACTATCAGGTGTACGCTGGAGTGTATAGCACTAATGGCCTGATGTCACAAGTCTGCCCGTCAACTCCGCTGTCCAGGAGGAGAATGATGTGAGAGTGAGCTAAGGCGCGCAAATAGTCAGCAATACATTACGTCAGATCAATAGCGGGGATCCATACAGTCCAAATGAGGCCGCCATCATCATCACCACCACTGCTACCATCACCCCACATAACCAGGACAGGCTTAATAACTGCCTTCATAACAGCAGAGCGGATTAATAAAGCATACCGCAAATGATTAGCCCGATCATTTATCCATCCCATGGCTATTTAAAGCTCCTCATATTAACTATTTGGACAGAAGGTTTCATGTGTTAACGGCCTAATTGAACACACTGCAGTACATTAGAGGAGCATAGGATTTGATTAATGCCATTCGCAGGCAAAGGGATAAATTATTTAAGCAGAACCGTGTCATTCACCTGCATCAGTGGGGAAATGTAAATAGTACTAGTAGCAGTAGTTCTGTTACCAGTGCTTGACATTACCACTAATCTGCCAAATTCAGGTAGTTTTACATCATGTAGTTAAATACATTTAAACTATGTTATGCTTGAGTTTCTGCTGCAAATTAAAAACATATTGTAACTTATCATTGAAAATAAATTATGCAGTTAATGGAGCCTTAATTGGAACATAAAAAGCCCAAATTAAGAGATGAAAAACATAAAATGTAAAGTTTTCTAAAGTAGAAAGTACTTGCTCCTACTACTGGCACTACCGCCATTACTAGTACTGTTACAATACTGCTACCACTGCTATACCACTGTGTTACCACCATTGTGACTGTTACTTTTACTAATACGGTCTAGTGTAATACATATACTTCACATCTGCAGATACGTTTTCTTTCATACTTTAAGTGCATTTGAAAGTACTTTTACTTCTTTTCCTGTCAGTTGAGTACATGTTTGTGCCTTTTATCTGTACTTTTGTTTGAGTAAACATGTACTTACCACATATGCAAATACTTTTACTTTTAGACTTTAAGTACATTTGAAAGTGACTACTTCAATGCTATCTGTACTTTTATTTTACGTAAAGAAGATTTCCTCCACCACTAACCTGCAAGGAGAAGTTCACCTAAGATCCATCTGTACTCATACTAGTTGCTGTAAGCGTATTTTCCACGAAGCCTCTCCTCTCATTAGTTATGTTTTGAACAGATTGCGCCGCGTCCGCTGATCCTTTTGGGAAATCCAGCTCTACGCTCGCGTCCACTCTTCCTCGTGGCTGCGCTGGAGGCTCAGACTGTTAGAGCGGGTGATGACAGAGCGGATTCAGACTCCATAAATAATACAGTGTTACTGGAGGTATCAGCAGATGAATATTGCAAACCCATTCTTATACCTGCCTGCCCCCCTGTCTGTTTGTTTTTGACTGAAGAAGAGACTACCTTTGGCCTGATGCCAGTCATTTTGCAGTATCCTGTGGAAGACTCCCAGTTTGATTTGACAGACCCTGGAGGTGAAGCATAGACATTATAGCAATAGACAGAGTAATCTTGACCCCTGTCTTTCTCAGGAAATGAGGGACAATTTGGACCACCATTTTTTAGACTGAGGCCCAAAGCCAGAAAGTGTTAAGCCCCGGTAATCAAACTTCCATGATTGGTTCTTGTTCCTGTGTCAGTAATGGCAAAATAACTCACTGCTTTAAACTAATAATTCAGTTTAATATACCTTGTTTTCTGGGAGAATTGCCAACTTTTTAAAAGTTGAGTAGTATGGTACGTACATGTCGGGTTGGTATAATCCACAATGATGGAGCATCTGCCAAGTAAACAGTGATGTCAACGAAGTACCAAATGAGTACCATTTTTTTCCTACATTAATAATAAAGTGTATAAGAAGGCAAGAGGTTGATATGGCAAAAGGCACTAGAAAGGTTACATTTAGTTGCATTTAGCGACTTAGTGGTTGGATTTAGTGTAAACCCACACTACTCAAACACTGTACTCTTCCTGCTTTACGTTGTGGAATCCTATCTGTAGTATCAGTTATTGATCAGACCAACCAGCCAAGGGAGCTTTGTTATTCATGTATGCAAGTCCAGTAAAATCCTTTGAGACAAAAGTAGTTTACCACCACAGAGTGTGACTGAGAAGTGAAGGAATAATGCACCAAATTATAAAGCAACTTTGAGTGTCTAGAAAAGTGCTTTATAAGACTAATGCATTATTATTATTATTATTATTATTATTATTATTAGATTATGAAAATGTCTACACTCATGTCATTGTCACTTGGTACCATTCTTGTAATGTGCTTTTTAACACACTTTTAGACCTAAATCATGTTTGATATAAATTGTAGAGTATTTTTGATTTTTAGGTTTACAGATCGAACAAATCAGAGCAGATGAAGACATTCAGTATAGTGTTGTGATTGAAGAAAAAACTGTTCCTATTCCCGTCCTAATAGTGTCAATAACATACACGAAAAAACATCCGTCACATCCGAGCATCAATTACAGTACTTCTCTTCCACAGTGACTGAAACCTGTCTCTCTGAATCCAACTCCTTGGGCCCACCCATCTGACACGCACGGCGGGTGAATTTAGTGCCAGCTGGAGTGCAGAGAGTTGAAGGAGGGGAGAAGTGTGCGTGTGTGTGTGTGTGTGGGGGGGGGGGGGGCAGTTTTGAAGACAGAGAATAAATTATCACCTACAGCAGATTATTATCAGAGAAGGTGTTTGGAAGTGTGGCAGTGTGTTCTCAGAAACATGTGTGGGCTTGTACTTGTACCACTCTTTATTTCTTCTCTCTGCATAATATAGCTGTATATGCTATCAAATAAATCAGCAGAAGTTGAGATGGGAAAGATATAATGCAGTCGTGAATATACTAAAACTGAGCAACATGAGTGTTTGGAAAAGTGTGTTTCTCTCTACAGTTCAAAAGGGTCAGGAGTCTAAAGCAGTTTGTTGGTATTACTCTTCTGCAACAGGTATAGACAATATCATTTAAATTATAAATCTCATTTTGACAGAATGCAACTAATTTAGATAAGATGGATCTGTTACAAAAATGTAGACACAAGTCAAACCCTTACATAGCCATCCGTGCTGCCACCATGTTGTAAATCAGGGATTCCCAAATAGTATGAAGGGACCAAAAAGTAGTTTGCCCAGAGGTTTATTATAGTTTCAATGTTCAGCCTATTTGAAGCCGAAATATAGTTTCATACATTCATTTGTATGTAGGGTCAACATAAGTTATTGTATTTATAAAAGCCTTGTAATAACAGTGACCAGAATTTATAAAGTTATAATTGCTTACACTAATTCATTTTCCTCAAGGTATTTTGTTTACCAATTCTAGTTCAGTAATAAGGTCATAAACTGAAGGAAAAGTTGTCAATAAAAGATGCAATTTTCTCATTAGAAGAAGCAGAAGACATGATAGCCATGTCAGCCTCGTTTTGTAAATGTCTGACTTCACCACCAATGCCTTAATTAGTAATGCCCTTTTTGTGTTAATCTCTATTTTATCCTAATTATAGGTAATTTTACTTCATTAAAAATGGTACTTTCAAAGACAATTTTTTTCTGAGTTGGTACTAGATGTGGAAAGTTTGGGTTTGACTTGTTTTTATGGTTGGACACTAGCCTCTTTAATTTAGTAATGGATTCCAAGTAGTTTTTGTTAAATTGTTTATGTAAATGTATTTTAATTAACACATTTCATGAGCTGGTTCACATATTGCATGCATTTAAATATATTTGAAAATGTGTGAATAGGTTTCATCTAATGGGATTAATTCATTGTTTTATCAACAAACATAAAAAAAACATTGGACGGTGGATGGGGCATATAATATACAGTAGACAGTAGATTTAATTTGGCTTCATTCATTTGGTATTTGGTAAGAACATTTTTAGTCAAAGCATGTTAAAAGTATTGGAAACAGCATGTGCTCGTACTGGTTTGAAAACGGTACTGCAGTCTAAATCTAAACAATGGCCTGTGGGTTGCCAGTCTTCCCACTTTTCTGACTGGACAGTCAGTAATGGAGAGTTCAGAACCAAAACAAAAACAACGTGAACATAAACAACTTAGGCATTATGTTCATTTTTAGTTTTTAGTTTTTTAATTTTTTATTGTGAATACATTTGTTGTATTGTTATCCCTAAAACTAATATTTGATTTAAACATGTTTACCTCATATCTTGGGACACGTGCGTATTTTTTTTTTTAATATAAACAAAATATATTAATGGCTCATAGCACCTTTTGTGTTCTGGCTTAACTAAAAAGTGGACGTGTAATCAGTTTAGATTTATTTCAATGTTTAGACTGTTTACCCAACACATTTTTGGTGACACTTATTTCCTTATACACAGTGTCCAAATCTCTGCTATTATCTGTTATCATCTGCCTTAATAACTTCTATGAATGTATTATAACTAAATATAAGAGAGGTTGGGGAGGTAGATGGCATATAGAGTAAAATGTAGGACACTAGACTTATATGGGCCCCATTCATTTGGGGACATCTGAGGGAGAAAATGTTATGCTTGGGTTTATAGAAAGAAATGTCTTCTGATTGAATTTATTTGGGCATAGCTATCTATGTAGCTTACATTTATTATATAGTACAGGATGCTTATTATAGGTGTATAACAAACAAAGAATCCCTTGTTTTAATAGGTATATTTGTAGAGTTCTTGAAAATTCAGGGGTGTGGACTTAAACTGAAAAGCATGATTCACTTTTTTCATTAATTCAAGTAGAAAGGCATCACACATTCAAAACAGTGATGTCTTGCCTTCAATGGAACATGTCTTTTTATGTCTAAAGAAATCTACTAACTTTGAATTCATAATTGATTTTTATAGATTTACGGATATAGAATTAATACAGTTTGTAGTTATACTGTTTTTAACACCTGAAAGGGTATATTTTATTTGTGCTTTCATTGTTTATATATTGCACCTGTCAATCAAAGCGGTGTTTTTCTTCTTTGATTGTGCCAGCATGTGTCACTACTGCCTCAGCCACTGTGTTCTGTGTGAATGGGAGACGCTCTGTTGTTGTAAAGGTACAGTAAAAAACCAGGCAAGAGAGAGAGTGAAGAGCCTAATCAGCCAATCAGGACGCAGATTAGCAGGATGGGTGGGCTGCAGGGGGGTGAGGTAGTGCTTGTTACTACCAGGAATTCTAACAGGCTTTTTTTTTTTTTTTTTTGGCTAGCAACACGGCGACCAATCACAATCCATAAACAGACCAAAACAACTTTGTACACCAATGACCCCCGTCTGGGTGTGTGTAGAAGAAGAAATAAGACCAGGCGAAAAACTGCTAGCTCCAGGGATTTTTGGCAGTTGTCCAAATTGTATGTATGTATGTGTGCATGTGTGTATGTGTGTGTGTGCGTGTGTGTATGTGTGTGTGTGAGGCTCCAAAGTAGACAGCCAGATAGAGTGCAGACTTCTCTTTTAATTTGACATGGTTCACCGTTTTGGCATGCGTTTGCTGCCTCTCCAAGTGTGTGGCAGGCTGTGTGTGTGTGTGTGTGTGTATATGTTCACAATTTTTGTATTTGTGGCTCCTTACCACCTTACCCTAGACAGGAGAAAAATAATGGCTTGTGGAATCAGTGATTGTTGGTTCTATAAAAAGTGTCTCCCATTGACACCCATTGGGGAAACCTTATCCGAAAGTCAGCATTGTCACATTTTATTGTCGCTTTTTGAATACTTGACATACAGTGCTGTGCAAAAGTTTTAGTGAGGTGTTTAAAAAAAAAAAAAAAAAAAAAAAAAAAAAAAAAAGCATATTTGACTAAAAGTGCTTTAATAAATACTGAATTTTTATTTTTGCTATGAAAATTCCCCCAAAGTCAGTAAGGGGCTAAGGACAAATTGATTAATTTGTGGTGTGTATCCAGACTGTTTTAAAGAGATTCTGTACCATTTGGAGATACAAGCTGATACTAACTTCACTCACTAAAAAAATCAAAAACAAACTATGAAGTGTTGTAGATTCTTTACCAATATGAAGATATTCGAGTTTGAGTCTACATCTGGGTGCTATATCTTTACCACTGCGAGATAGGACCAGTTTCTAGTTTGTAATAGTCTGTAACTGTGTGTAGTTTTTTATATTATAAAGCATTATAAATCATTCAATTATAAAGCATCACACATTTATTCAGAACAAGGCTGTATTTTCTGCAATGGACACACATGGAGAAAACCTTACACAGAAGTCAATATTGTTTTGTTTTATTCTCACTTTTTGAATACTTGACTTAAAGCAATATTTTTCTATAGTTGGCTTCCAGAATGTAAATTGTGTTTGTAACCTATAATAAGACACAAGACATTGGGATAATGTGATCTTTTGTATGCAATCAATCCTTTTGTGAGCAGAGGTCATCAGGTGAAACGCTTGCTAGATCATTTACAATATTCCAGTCTTCACATACATAAACTATAGCAACGATGGCTACTAATAGAAAAAATATTACTTTTAAGTATATAAAAGTATTTTTTCATCCTAGTAAAAGTAGTAGAATAATATTAGTTATAAGCGGTAGCAGTAATAGCAATAATCGCAGTTGTAGAGGTAATAGATTGGATAGTATTACTGTTGTAATAGTAGTGGATTTTTTAATGTGTAAGCAAAAACTTGCTTTCATTAGTACTTTTTACATAAGAACACTTCCAATACTTTGTTTCTCCCTCAACTACAATAGAGAGTTTGTAAAGTAATTTTACTTTAATGAGACATATTATGCAAAATCACCTTTTCTGAGCTTTCTACTATGTCATAATCTTGTTCCCTTATTAAAAACGTATCTCAAAATGCTCGGTTCCATGAGCCTCTGCCTCTCCACAAACCCCTGCCCACTGAAAGAAGCACTGACCAAACAAGCCTTCTACATTAAGTTTGCACTCATTAATTTACCCAAAAACAGTGTACAGCTCTGTTTCCACTGATTCCTCACAGGTCTATCTCTATTTGTAGTGAAATGGCATCATACAAAAAGTTAAAGGAAGTGAAATGCCCTTTTTCTTTGATTATATGTTCAAGTGACTGCAACACTCTGTGCACTTATTTTCTTTTAGTCAGATAATGTTTTTAGGGTTAGGTTGTAAAATGTGCAATGCTGTTCTAGAGACCAAGATTATTTCAAAGATATGAATAAAAGCATAATATATCCCCTTTAAGTTATGACCATTTTGAAGAAGCTGTACTTTTGCTTGAATACAGATTTTGAGTACTTCCACCTTTTGAACCATTCATTAATTACCACTCAGTGCAGTTGGTGGTAGCGCGAGGTTGGAACCTTTTCCAGATACTTTGGGCCTGAGGCAGGGTATGAGCCAGACACTTCTTTAACTGGCATATGACTGACAGCTGCAGGTGGCCGTTTAAGTACATCTTAACCCACCAATACTTTAAAGTGGCCTGGACTTCCCTGTCCAGCGGTCCTAATAGGCCTTTTTTTTTTTTTTTTTCATGTCACGTGTACTTTCTCTTGCACTACTTTTTTCATATATCATTTTTGGCTGTGCTCACCCATTTTTCCACCAGCTTCCCAGCACCATTCACTGTTTATACATGACATCAGTGCTCGGGAGTCCCACTATTCTCCTACTTTTTACAATGCTTACATAAAGACATTCAGTTGCGCGTGCATTTTTGTGTGTGAGTGTGTGTGAGTGTGTGTGTTTTTGGGTGACTGACAGCTGTGACCTTTTCAATATGCCTGTTAAACCTGAGCTCTTGTCCCAGTGCAGACGTGCCTGTGTCAACTCCAGCACTTCTACATGAAGGTCAAACTCTCTCCTGTCGGACCCTCCCACAGACACATACACACACAGACACACACACACTTGGATACACAGTGTTTCCTGTCATATTGTTCCTCTGTCCTCTATAAATAATGTGCTCTTTGCTACTATAGCATGTCCAGCCAATTACCACATCATAGCGACGCATCTACTCTGCTCCCCACCAGGATATAATTGTACATTTGGTCATGTTTTTCTTCTCTTTTGGAGGCTGTAGTTTTCTTAGCCCTCGTTACCGTGGTCACCGTGGCGGCTGCTCCCCATAGGTTGAATCCCTGACACCGTGTAGTTTTGATTGGTGGGATTACTGGGCTCATTATGTGCTAAATGTATGTTGTCTGGAAAATAAAATGACAAGGCCCTTTGAGTCTTTTCGGGGGTTGACAGGGACTAAATGAGATCATCTATTCTTATTTTAAGCACCCCGCCATTCTAATTAAACAAATGAATGACCCACTATTTAAAAAGGGATTAGGTCGATAATAGCTGATATTTTTCATTACATTCTATACAAAATCCAAAAGTGGATTGTCCATACTAAAGCACTGTAATCTGCAAAAAATACTAGATCACCATTATGATAAGCCATGTTGAATAATTTGACTATATGATTTGTCTTTTCACATTTTGCAAACACAGTGAAGAGTTTTGACATATCTTTATCGCTATCTATAATTAGCGAGAAAAATGCAAATTAGTCATTTTTATTTCCGTTAACTGCCAACTTAACTTTCCATTCAATGTCAGAGAAGCTTTATAAATCACTGTGATCTATGCTTTAATGTTAAGTAGAAGAAGATTGCTTTTGGTTGTTAAAAGTGAAAGAAATAGTTTAGAGTACAATAGGTACATCCACTGTCTTTGCCTGATTTAAAATAGTGAATCAAACTGAGGGAACCTGGCCACAGTCTGTGATTGGTTGGCTCACGTCACAAAACCTATTACTACCAGCAAGTGCAATACTCCGGCCTATTTTTATTCCACAACTCACTGCTTTTTTTCTGTGTGTGCTTTCGCAGATCATTTTTCCTGTAACGGACTGTAATCTCCCAAATAAAAAAAAAAGACAAAAAGCACACAGTATTTTCACTTGTACAATAAGAAAGGGATTTGGTTTATTCTTGATAAAAGTTACATTGTTTTTGAAGCTGAAATATTGGGCAAACGTTAAGTAAATGTCAGTTGTTTTTATTCATTATCTATTAGGGGTGTGCAATACTGCATTTTTTTTACCGATCTGATACCAAATAAATATAGGCTCACTATTGCTGATACTGATACTTTGTACATATATAAGCTATGTGCTTCTTTGCATGGACAAGCAGTGTGTCATATTAAATCTGAGTACTGTTTCTCACACTAAATGAGTTTGTGATTATTGCTTTCCACTATTAAGTGTGTGTTAAAACCTAGAAAAGATTTTAAGCAAAGTTAGGCAAATAAAAAAATCTATTTTATTAACATAACATCTGCACAAAAGAAAAACACATTTTATAGGAATCATTTTCATTATGCTAGTATAGAGCCAATACTAATACTAAAGTTTTTATCGATAATAACGTTATTTGTATCAATCCTCCCACCCCTACTTTTATATTGCATCTGAGTTTTAAAGAGTCTTTAGGATATCACAAATAGTAATAGGTATAAATACACTTGATGTAATGAATAGTATTTTTAGCCTGACAAGCCATATTCACTTTGCAGGAAACACTTTCTCTATTAAATAGTTTTAGAAACAAAACTACTACAAATCCTATTGATTACCAGTTGTGACAGTAATGTGGATTGGGGTGCACATTTAGCAATGCTGTGTTTTTGATTGGTTGATTTAAAGTCAAATTCTTTTACTTCATCCAATCTAACTTGAATTCACAGAGACCCAACTAGTCCTTTGTATAAGGCATAAACAGAGGTAGGATTGCCAAGCTGTCTAGTGTCTTTGGAGATTCTCAGTCAACCAAGTTGCCACAATAAAATGGTTTGCACAGTTGAAAAAAGTTCCGTCTCTCACTAGACTTTGTCAATTCTCAACCACTTTATAACCTTTGACGCCTCTCCATTTTGAGTCTGGCAGGTTTCTGGTAGTTTATCATTCTTTATCCTATTTATTTATTTGATTTATAGACAAAATCTCTTGGGAATGGGGGATGAAACATTTTCAATTCTTTAAAGTACATCCAGAGGACTTCTTGATCTTCTTTTTTTTTTGATCCAGCTAGCATTTTACAAAAACATGCAAATAAAATATTACTTATATAGCAAGTTCCAAGTATTGTATTATCTTTTTTTAGTTTAAAAGAGAAAAGAATCTTTTTAACCACTAAAGAAATACTTTTAGAAATAAACTCTTCAGTTGAAGCCACATTGAAGCCACACATAGGTCAAGGCAAGAACTTCAGTACCCTGCACTCTTGAAAAGTGCTTGTTTTGTTGGGTTGTGAATGTCCGTGTCAGCTCAAATCAAAGATGAACAAATAAAACCACTCTTGTGTTTGCTACTACGTTGATCTCACCCCTTTGCTTTTCAGCCTGAAGTGTTTGATACATTCAAACATTCACAATATCTCTATGCTGCATGTTCACATTAAATCCAGCCTATAGGTGTTTTTGGCTTTGTTATCGGAGCAATAAGCTGCGCCCCGGTGAGCACCTCCCATGTGCGATCATCACACAAGGGAGATGCTTACAGTCCATTTGTCTGCGAGCACACTGACCATTAGTCGGCCACCATACATAATGTATAGGAGTGACCTTTCTGCACAGTGCGCCCTTAGGCCTATAAGGCATTGTTTGGTGTCGTATTGATTTTTACCCCCCTCATAGATGGAGACGGTGATTTGAGGGCCGAGAGAGACTGAGTGCCGCTGTGAGGAAGGGGCAGGGGAGGGCGCATGCAATGGAGTGTAAAGAATTGAAAAGGCTCAGAGCAGAATTGGACATACAGAGGGCTCCTACCTGTGGACTCTCCTTTTTTGAATCGAGTGACTGCTCCGAGGTTGAAAGAAGTCGGCATCGATGAACAATGTTGAATGTTTGTAAGTGCCACCTATATGCAGCCCATTAGACAAGAGTGGTGAGCGCACGGTAAACAATTTAAGTATAGTCCCTGAAAGATTCAACATTCATCAGGCGGTTTGGAGAAGGAAGACGAAAAAATGGTAGGAGGTGGAGGTGGAGGCCGACCGGGTTTCCATCTGCAGCCCCTTCCCTATAATCTGCACCAATGTTCTTTACATCCCTCGTGCTCCAGCTGACAACTAAAGTGGAGCTACAGCGAGAAAATGGGCCGAGAGAAATGCTTTTGGTGTCCTACAGTGATGGATTCTTTAGGTTGGCAATGGATGGCTGATGAAAAGTGGAGTACTTGGATTCACTTTGTTGTCACGAAGAAGAAAAAGGACACTGGATGTAGATCTGGAAGGAGGATACCAAAACTGATAAGGCCCTGACACTTGCCCCCCACTGAGCCGCCGCCGCTAAAAATGTCCCACTGATTAGTCAGTCAGATAATATGGAAGGCTTAAATCATTGGCTATTGTGTCATCCACTGCAATGTCTACTCATAAATAAGATAGTGTCATTTTACAGTTTGGCAAAAGTGTAAATATAGTCACATTTCTGAAACTAACACATATAATACATTCATAGTGATTTAACTCATTGTTTCTTTTAATGTCACTGGCTATCAGAAATGACAGTTACTTGGAACTATCACAACAGTTAATTTGTATTGTATATGCAAAAGACTGAAATGCATCTAAAGTTATGTAAATTATATAATAAACACTGACCACCCAGACGTTTATAGCAACAAGAACCTTGGCCTTTAACCCCTCCCATTCAAACATTCATTCGTTCATTCAATCATTCATTCCTTCATCTTCTTCCGTTTGTTCCCATTAAGGGTTGCAGGTGACTGGAGCCTATCCCAGTAACTTTGGGCCTCAGGCGGTGAACAGCCTGGACAGAGGCTAGCTAGTCGCAGGGCTGACACAGAGACATACATCGACAAATAATCATTCACTCTTACATTCATTCACTAAGGGCGATTTAGAGTCATCAATTCACCTAACACATGCATGTCTTTGGACGATGGCAGGAAGCTGGAGTATCCAAAGAGAACCCATGCTTACAGTTCCTATTTTATGGAA
The DNA here is from genome assembly GCA_020698575.1 of Bostrychus sinensis. Classification (NCBI taxonomy): domain Eukaryota; kingdom Metazoa; phylum Chordata; class Actinopteri; order Gobiiformes; family Eleotridae; genus Bostrychus; species Bostrychus sinensis. The sequence continues at coordinate 12,952,679 of CM036255.1, forward strand.
AGCTAAGCCATGTGTGACATTTGGGCTAGGTCATAAACAGATAAGAGAACTTAATTTAATGCAGAAGTTGTCAGCAAAGTAAATATTTAATGTTGAATGCATTTCTCACAGTGTATGGACCTTGTTTGCCAACCATATATAACAACATTTTAATCCCACTGAGTTGCTGAATGTTTACAAATATTAAAGCCACATTGTATAGCTGTACAATATTGCCAAGGTTAGAGGAATTATTTAATGGATGATTTGACCTTTTCGTGCAGTGGAACTCGACTGTCACACTGTTGGTATGCAAACACAGAAAATATTCCATCAACAAGTGACCTAATGACACAGCCATACCACTGAATACACTAGTAATTTGGACAGTGAACTATAGCTTATATTATAATAATATAATATTGTCACATTAATTAATTAATTTTTTTATTTGTACTTCTGCCAAGGATGCTATATTTTTGCTAGTTTGTTAGTCTGTTAATAGAGCAGAGTAGTAAAAAGTGTTTGAGAGAAAAGTGTGAGAGTGTAATTTTTAATGCCAATATCAGAAAAGCCCATTGGCTGGGAAAGAAAAAATGGTGTGGATCCAGAACACCATCTGGATCGAGGATTTTTTTTTCAATACCATTGCAAAATAGGCCCAAAGACACTAACTCTAGTCTCAAGGGGTCAGAATAAGAACAAATTATTACTTTTTGATATGGTATCGGACTTTTTGGATCCATGTATTTTTATGGTAGCTAATTCTTTACCATTGTGAGATAGTCTAACGGCTTTGTGGGCCAATAGAAAGAGCATTTGCCCCTGAATTTTAAGATCTTGATCTTGAAGATGTTTAGGTCTGGCTCTATAACTTTGCCATAGCGAGCTTAACAAGTTTAACATTGACTACATATGATATGCATTGTATTGTATCAGTTCATACATATATAAATAGTTCTCACAAAATAATGATGTATACATGCTGTTTAATTTTTGACTCAAACAAAAGGGTATGAGAAAAATTTGCATGTGAGAGCTAATATTTGGATGTAGCAAACAATCATTTGCACCATCTGTTGTTTTCACTTTGTGCTATACAAATGATAATCAACCTTGTCTGCGGCAGCAATAGTGAAAGACTGAGAATTACCCAAAACAACTTATGGTTTGACAATTGAAAAACAACCAGTTGTCTTCATCATTTGATTCTTAATGGGTGCAATGCAACATTTATCACACGTTCATCATTCATAAGTCTCCATACTAAATTTTTGTTATCTTTCCTGCTTTTATTTTATTAAAAAAATAGGCTACTTGCCACTACAAAATACTAGCTAAGTTTTGAGATGAGTTTAATCTTGTAGCTCTGAGTTTAGGACTTTTTCAAACATCATATGAATGCTTTTACTTTCTCTGTATTATCAGCAGACCAAACAAGAATCTTGATAACAAAAACCTAAATGACAGATTAGGATTGTTTATATTTTCCCCTATTGCTACATTCTTTTGGGTGGCTAATACTGGGTGTATAATAATAATAAATTGTAGTAACGAATAATATTAAACTTCTGGCATCTTAACAAGGGTTACATGGTGCTGCACGAAAGGACAAAAAATACAATGCAGAAGATAATTAGCAGAAATAGACAAACAAATAGGTAGATGATAGAGGTGTATCAGAAAGAGGAAAAACTACAAAAATAAAAGTAGATGGCTCAAGGAAAATTGTATCTAATCCAACTAATTGTTAAAAAATTGATAAAAAAATAAAACACAATAAAAAAAATGTAATTATATAAGAATATTAGATCAAATCAGAATTACAAATAATGAAAAAATTAAAAAATAAGAATGTTGAGATTCATTGTTGTACACATTGCATCCTAAAGCCCAAACATGCCAAAATCCCCAACCCTAATGAAAAGTGTAGACATGTGTGATGTGTAAACACAGTTTTTTTGATTGAGAGGCTCGAGACATGCAGCAGTAATAGCGACACTAATGCGGCACTGATCACTGGGTTAACAGAGGCACAGGCAGACCGGGCGCTGGGGGAGAAAATAAGTGGCATCCAGCCGAGCTCTCTAATTCCTCTAGGAGATTGACACCTGAATGTACTTTCATGCTCCAAACCACTGGGAGGCAACACCCCACAGCCCCCCTAGAGCCCCCCTACCTCCTCAACCCCTGCCTTTTCTCCCCCTCCGCTCTTCCAATTTAGCCATCTCACGCTATTAAATATTCATTCTAACTAGACAACTGCTGCAAGTTTTTCAATGTTTATTCGCTAAACGGCAATCTCTCACTTTTGCTTGATTGTGGATGCGTCACAGATAGATTGTAAATCCATTAAAGGCAGAGAGGAACTGGCGGGGAGCGGTGGAAAATGACTTTAGAGTTAATGGTTTGTCATTAATTATTCAGTTTACTCTATAATGTATTCACGGCTCTAATTTATTGCACATTATGTTTATTAGAAAATGATATAAAATGATAATTAAAGGTCAATCTCTGTGGTATTATGCACTTTGGTACATTTTAAGAGATGTCGGGAAAGCATTGTTTTTAAAATATAGATCAAATTTATTGCGCTGGTGTATAGCTAAGTGTCTTTTTTTCCCTGTTACAAGGCAGTAATGGAAAGCTATAGGTCATTTTACCTCAAATAAGCACCAAGATAAAATCAACCACTATGTTTCTAGTTGATGGGACACAATGATTTTTTTCCTTCAATTGTAGCAACAGTAATGGCCATCCAACCATTATTTTGTCCACAAATCTAGTTGGAGTTCAATATGGAAATGCAAAAAACCAACTTCAGCATCTTGGCCTTACTGAATCACCATTATCAGATTTTAAACTCCTTTCACTAAAACAACAAGATTTTTTTTTTCCCCAGCACAACCCATCAACCTGTCATCCCGTCTTTGTTGTTCCCTCATTTCTTTCCCTGGCGATATATTTCTGATCGCCACTGTTGTGTCCTTCTGCTATTTCCTGGGTTCGTTCTCATTCATCTTCCGTCTCAATTGAAGGTGGACGAGTGAGGAGGGAGAGCGGGAGGGGGGAGAGAGAGGGAGGGCGGACAGCAGAGGAGCCTCACAGCAGGCCTCCCGTTTTCCATCTATCAAATCAGGATTTCAATCGTCAGGCGCCTCAAAAGCAGACGAGCGTTTAGCCATTCCTCCCTTTTTTTTTTTTTCTCGGCCTTGAGGTTCCACTATTGCTTGCTGGAAAAAAGAACTCCTTTTTGCAAAACGTGTGGTGTTCACTCCTCTTGTTGTTTAGTCTTTAACGGCTTTTTCAACAGTGCTGTTTTTGCCCTGACAAGCTTTTGAATCAAGGCTAAACACCTCTATGACATCTATTGAGACACAGTTTACCCATGATATTCTTCAGCTCTGTAAAGGGCTTTGCTAAATAAAAAAAAACATAAACGGAAAGGATTTCTGTTGACCTTCTTGAATGCGTACACCCCCGTTCTTGGGGCGCGTGCACGCCGAGTGTATACAGTGTTGTCATTCCCGGGTCCCCTCCATATTTAGCCCTCCATATGGCTGCTGCAGATAGCTTTCTTTGGGTCGTGTCTCGGCTCGGCTTTAATTAGTGGATTTGCTGCTAATAGATGGAGCTAATTAACAGGGAATCGAGGGTGTTTTCTGCAGTATGTGTGTACAGTGGTGTAGACATACATGTGCACACCGGCATGTTTCTGTCTACCCCAACGATGGAGGCGACCAATGCTGTCACCTTGGTAACCGTGTAAAATGGATTCTAGGGGTAGGATCGGCCTCAGCCAATTAGACATAGACATGCTATGGAGATGGCAGGAGTGCGTGCCCAATACACACAAAATGGTGATAGGTGGAGAGGCATCGCAGGCAGACAGCGTCTTGCCCCGGGCACTGTGGATATGACCGTCATAATCACATCATACCCCTCCTTGATGACAATAACGCTGCTCAGGGATGCAAATAATCTGTGAGTCCACATATCTTATTATCGCAATCAATAATAACGAAGCGGCCCAATACACACCATAGCAAAAATAACACCGCTGTCACGCTAATGAGAAAGTATAGCCTATTACCATCCTTAGTGTGACTACTGTGTGTTTGTGTGTCTCCACAGCTGGGCCCCCCTTCCTCTTAAAACGACCTCGGGATCAGGATGGTGCAAGAGGCTCGCAGGGCATAAACACTGAACATTATTGCATTTTATGTTTATTAGAAAATGATATAAAGTGAGAATTAGGGGTCAGTCTCTGTAGTATTATGCACTTAGGTACATTAGAGGAAGTTCTTTATTATAAAATGTAGATAAAGTTGACCGCACTGGTCTTAAAGGAGAAGTGTGTCTTTTTTCTCGTTACAATGCAGTAATAATCATTTACCTCAAAGCAGTTGAACTAAAATATTCTAAGAGGTGGTAGAAGTACTCGTGTCAAAGTACTGTTACTTCACAATAATATTACTCAAACAGAAGTAAAATTACCTCTTGAGTAAAGGTAAAAACACCTGGAATTTAAAGTTTAAAGTAAGTTTTAATGTACTGCTACTACTACCAGTGCTACCACTTCTATGACTGCTACTATAGTCAGTACTACTATTATTTTACCAACTACAATTAATATAACTCATCTTTCTCCTCCTCCTTCTACTACTGTACTACTACTACTACCACCAACTTTGCAGCTGTGGTCAAAATACTTTTACCCATTTAGAGACTTTAAAACTTTAGTAAAAGTAACACATTTTCCTCTTAAAATTACGTAAAAATATAATGACAAAATTATTTTTAAAAATGTACTTGAGTAATAAAAAAATAATGCATCACTCTTATGTAGTGCTTTTGTACACACTCAAAGTTGCTTTTACAGTTAGGTGCATTATTCATTCACTCCTCAGTCACACTCAGTGGTGGTAAGGTACCGCTGTAGCCACACTTGCCCTGGGGCAGAATGACAGAAACGTGGCTGCCATTCTATGCCTACAGCCTCTCCGATCACCATCAATCACACTAACACATTGATTCAGGCAAGGTGGGTGAAGTGTCTTGCCCAAGGACACGGTAGCAGAAACCACCAACCTTCCAGTTTGTGGGCAAACACCTCTACTGCTGCCTAGAAAAAGTATGTAGTTACTTTCCAGCATTAATATAGTATTACAAGTTTATGACTCACCCTAATGAGAAAGTACAGCCTATTACAATGCTTAGTGTGACTGCTGGGTGTTTGTGTGTCTCAGCCACTCTGCCCCCCTCTTAAAAAAACAACAACCTTGGAATCAAAACGAAAGCTAAGGGCTCATGGGGCGTAAAACTAATTTACTTTCCAAAAAAAAAAACCCAAAAAAACAAACCTAATTCTGCCCAATGTTTCTTTTTCTTTTTTAGCCGCGTCAAGTAGCCCCACTCTCCATCAGAAGTGATTGAGAAACGGGCCAAATGCGCCGGGAAACAATGAACACATGCTCTGGGCTTTTGATTTTCCCAAACGCAAACCGTTGACCCATATGCATTCTCCCTGCTCTCAGGCCCAGCTTGATGAAATGCCCACATTATTACTGCTGACTTTGTGATAACACCCTTAGTTATACACAGCCATCAGTGCTGTTTTTTGTAGAGTGGGGCCCAGGCGCCTGTCGATAAGTGACTTTGTGTGTGTTTTTGTGTGGTTGCTGATAAGTGTTGATAAGTAACTGTGTGTGCGCGCCGATGATTGCTGATTTGTGGCAGGGTGTCTATTGTTAATGAAATCCTTTGTGGCGCTCTGATTGGCTCATCAATCAAACAGCGGTTCGCATATTACCCGTAACCTCTTTCTGCTCTCTCCAGGTGGCGGATTACAATGTGACTCCCGCACACAACCCCAGAAGGACCAAACATCATAGTTACAGTCATATTCACACACACGGACATGCATAGTACAAGAAGAAGGCATTTTCATTTGTTAAAGGGGGAGATTGCATTAACATGTCTAAACTCATGTCTTAAAGGGTTTATCAAGTATAAACCTAGCATAACCCACTAAATCAAACTACCTGATACGTGTACATAAACAAACAATAGCAATGTCTAGACTCTTATCTAATGTGTCATTTTTTATGCACACAATAGTGCTTTCAGTTCATTTACCTGGGGAAAAAAAATACAAGTACTTACAGATAGAATTGTACTGCTGGAAAACACAATGTGTAAACCATAGTTTAATTAGGATTTATTTTCAGTTTTAATTTGCAATGATTCAAAGGAGACTACACACCTGCTTTCAGTGCACATTTGTCCTGAGCTAAAACATACTAAAGTAGTTTTTAACAAAAATAGTTTTTTTTTTTTTTTTCATTACAATGGTGGTAATAAAGTGACTAGTAATTCCATTTAAAGCTTCATAGAACAATTATAGAGGAGCCTGTACTGTGAACTACTACAGTAAAAGTATGGTCTCATAAGTAATAGGTAAGTAGGGCTGTGTACTGGCAAGAATCTGGCAATCCAATACATACAACAATACATACAAGGGTCACATTTTTTTTGCAATATAATTTTGAAAACCCTCACCAGTATACCTGTACATTACTACATGCACAAAGTTTGATGAAATACATTTTATTTATTACTAAGAACACTGAATAGTGCCAGTGTATATCACAAACAAGTTGCTTTCTTCAAATAAGCATCAAAATTAATGTGCTGCCAGAATTTATTTTTTTTATTTAAAAAAAAATAACTGTCAACACTCTAAATACTAAAAACCATTTAGTGTTTAGTAATGGCTTTAGTAATGATATAGTATCGCTTAATAAAATATATCAGACTTTTAGTCATAATTCGACTGCAGCTACGTTTTTTGATAAAAATGGTAAAAAAAAAAAAAAAACAATCTTGAACTTCAGTCAAATTGAATCATGACTTGAATGCATCATTACATCTCATCTTTATGAACATGTTAGTGCCAGAGTGTTGTGTGTTGTACAAGAATCAAATGTTGCAAATGGGACCCAGCCTTTTAAAAATTAGCTTACACTTCTTGTGTTTGGTTTGTGTTTTAATGTAGTCTCCTCTAAGTTTTGAGCTTTAAGTGTTGGCTTTGGTGCTAACTTAAGTTATAACGTTTTCATGATAAAATGTTTCACCAAATTTAATGATTACTATAAATCTATTTCTGTTATTTTGATGGCTTCACCTTACCATTTACACAGTAGACACTGTGTATTCACTACATTAAACAGGGCAAACTTGTTCATATATATATATATATATATATATGCCAACATCCCAACATTTTCACGTGTGCTTCCCAAACACACATTTCTCCATTTACACATAATGTACATAAACAGCCTGCAGCGTCGCTAAAAGCTTTGCGTCAGTACTTTTCCCATGTCGCTGTCATCTCAATATCCATCCGCCCCACTGAGGGAGACAATGAGACAGTGAATGCATCATCTGCATTAATTTCTGCTTGATTCAAAGTGTCATGGCTAAAGAGGGCAAAAGGAGGGGCTGGGGTGGAGCTGTGGGCGCGGTAAGAGGAGGAGGAGAGGTACTGCGGGATGGGGTTGGGGAGCTGCCTTAGGGGACACCTCAGTGCTCCGGGGCAGAACAGTAATAGCAGACACACATGAGAGCACATAATCACATAGGACCGATCATGCAGAAACGCCAGCAAAATAACGAGGTAAACATTCCCAACAATAGTTATGAAATCAAATGAGGATGCAACATGGATACAACAGTACAGTATAGTTCTGTGTTAGAGATTGGATTACATGTTAGTAATACAAGCCCGGAGGCGGAAAAAGGCCCAAAGGCGAGGAAATTAGAAGCGTGATTGGGTTATGTATGCTTCCAGGCTATCAGGTTTGTGAATTTGCTCACATAAAATGGTTTCAGACTTTCAAATAGGTGACAAATAAAGGAAAGAGCTGATGGTGTCCCTTTCCATATAGGACACAAGAGGCCAGAGAATAATGTGAAATCATGTTAGTTGTATAGGCTCTGGCTTTCACGGTTCATCTCAATAGGTATGACTGGAGCGTTGGAGACACTAATCACCATAATCAGGAACAGGCCAAAAGTAACAGAAGCATAGATGTTTAAGGCTCAGGACTCTTGGCTTTGTGTTGTCATTTTACACTGGAAAATCTCCACATAAAGGACTGAGGTCAGATCAAATATCACAATACAAAAGCAAGATTGATTAATTTGGGTCTTATTATGTTTGGTTTAAAAAAATGTTCTACTTTGAAATGTACCCTTTTGTTCAGGGTACCTATTAGTTGCATAAGGGCCCCCTGTTGACATGGTTCTTTCCCTGCCTTTGGAGCGGAAGGTCATGGGTTTGAATCTACCACAGGGCACCAAAGTCTCCAATCACAGTATGCGGCTAGTTGGGCATCTGGAACAAATTCAAATACAATACAATACAAATTATATATTGTGGTGACCAACAACAACAATAGTTTTATACCCAATTGCATCCTGCCAATAGTCTGTAATAGTCTGTAGTCATATGCACTTGCCACTATAATGTAATGGCTGCTGGAAAGTCCAAAACGATGTATAAGTGTGCTAAGTATGTTGTTCCGTCTTAGAGCAATCCATGACCAACAAAACTTATTTAAATTGTGCAAAAAAGAACAATTCTGATTGATAGGATTTGCCTCATTCTAAGCTATTAGGAATGGAGTGATGGACAGCACTTTTAGAGTGAAGTAATGTCCTCTGGTGCTGGGACACTGAGACCATTAAAGGACTCTCAGATCAAGTGAGTATCATTGATTATGCTGTTACCTTGGTGCCGTCTGCAAAGCTTAAAGATGCAAATGACTTTACTCACTGGCCATTTCTGACTATGCACATTTTATTTTCTTATTTTTTGCTGAGTGTAGACCACAGCAACTTGTTCTTGGTAACAGAAGTGTTAAAATTCATTGTAGATACAGTATAGGTACAAGTGATACAGTATATTCTGAAGTACCTCCTCCTTACTATAGGTCTACATATACAAGTATTTGTGTGAACCTGCACATATGTTTAATTGGTTTCAAGGTTTACTTGGTGAAAGTAAAGTCTGAAGTCCTTGTAGAGTGTGTAGGTAAAGGAGAAGTCATCCATAAAGAGCACAATGCATTTGTGTTGATATCAATACTACATGAATCTGTATATCTGCATATAACCTCAAAGTGCACCAGAATGGAAATGTTTTCCCTCAAGTGAGAGAACGCAATATTCACAGTTGACTTATCCTGAAGTAGCAAAGAGACGAGGATGTGAAATATTTACCTCCATATGATGACACTGAAAAAGTTAAAAGAAGTTGAAAGCAAGTGCGCTACTAGACCACAAAAAAGATGATTTTCATAGAAATTGGTGGATTTATTGGTTGAAGTGCTAATGTACACTTGCCAATATGTGATGTAACCACTACAAAAAGCTCCCCTGTCTGCCAGGAATTGAGGAAAGTAATGCAATTTTAGAATACAAATACCAAAAATAATGTGATTTGGAGCATGAAGTGTTCAATATTGGGACAGGGAAAGAGTGAAAATTTCATTTTCACTTCATTTTCTCTTTGACCTGTGTGCGGTGAGAAGCGGTCGTTCTGTCCTCTCGTCCAACCTTGTGTTCCACATCTCCAGTCTCCCGTCTGAACAGCCTGTCAGCTCTGGGACACAGCTATGACTCATCTGTCTCTCACACTGAAGACGCCAGACACACAGCCAGCCAGAGTCCATCTTTATCTCCCAAGAATGAATCACAATTTGGTGCCCGAGGCCATGTCCAAAATCAGGCAATCTGTGCTGTCTGCAGCGCTCCTCCTCAGAGCAGTTGGCTGAGTGCTGGACTCCATTTATCGATTAGTGATTGACAGTTGGAGACAGTTTTATTGGACTTTGTAGCAGTACTTTGCTTGTTTTTTCATAGCATTTAATTTTTAGACTTTGAAAGACTGATTTATAGCCCATAAATGGGTGGTTGATAGACGGAAGAACATAGCCTGGACAATTCATTTTCTTAGCAAAGTGAAGTGGGTGTGAAACCTTTCCCATTCAAGTCTGGGAAGTTCAGCAGACCACAGCACATTTTCTATAGCGTTAATATCATAAGTCACCAATTACTGCAAAATGTGAATCAACTGAACTGACAAGCATACAACATGTGTGTAATATCAGAGCCTGGTTAGAAAACGTTTGTGAGTGTATTAACTTTTAGCCGTTTTATTGAAGGCATTGATTAGCATATATGATTAGCATACAAGCTAATGGCAAAATAATATAAGTTTCTGATATTTTCTGTTATAAATGTGTCAGTCTTTCTTATTGTATGCGCTTAATCCATCACTCACTACAAGTCCTACTTTAATAAATATAAAATGTGGATGTGTGTGTGTGTGTGTGCGCGCGCAAATAAGCCTTGGCTATAAACACTGTGATACTGGCATTGGATTACTTTAAGAAGATAATCTCTGTTTATTGTATCTGCCCCTATCAAATAAATCATAAATAATTTTTTTAAAAATAACTATAAAAAAAAAATTAAAACCAGACAAAGACCACACAAATTCTTTAGTAGTAAAACTCCAGCCAATAAAATGCTTACAATCAATAGGTGTTGTATAGATAGATTTACAAAGTAATATATAAGATCTTTAGGCCATGTGGCTAAGATTAATGAAAAATACATTTTTCATTGGATGTTGAAAACAAGCCACAATTGCTTGAATTCAGTGCTTATTTCTGTGATTTCCTTTTCAAAGGTTTTCAATATTAAAATTTAAATGTCAGCATTCATTTCCTTGGAAATAGGATGTATTTTTACACTCACATTCCTACATGAACTCCTGTATGCGACAAGAATTCAAATGCATATAAATGAGTCTTTTATTGAATGCTACTCTTGACATTGGCCATGGCCCTAGTGTCATTTAAAATATTCCACCTAATATAACGCAAGTCCTGGCCATTTCAAACTGCACGACTTTTTTTTTTTTTTCATGTGGCATCTTCGAAAAAAAAAAGGGGCCTACATCTGCCGTGATCCTGGGCCAAAGGCAGCTGAGTGACGAATGGCAGCGGTTGGGGGTCGGGGCTGGAACCGGCCCGTTTGAAGCCCGTGTTGTGAAAATAAGAGCCGTGTGTGTGTCTATGGCGCAGGTGTGGTCAAGCTGTGTCGGCGAGTGAGAAACAGCCTGCCCTTACAGCCAGCTGAGCTTTTCCCAACCTCCTGGCTGCGGCTCAGTGTGACCTGCCAAAACACACAGGACACAGCACCAACAGTGAACTCTCTGTGGTCAGTGATTGAGTGAAGCGGGATTAGAGTCGGAGAGAGCGGAGAGAGGCCGAGGCTGGAAAAGTGAGCTATGAAAGAAACAGGAAAGACAGGAGGAGGCCAGTGGGGCACAGTGAAATTCATCATGCGAACAAACTGCTCTTACAGACTGTGCTGTGATGTATGTTCTGATCTCATCCCAAGACATTATACATTTGCTCATATCCACATATCAAAAATAAGGGTTTTTTGCCTCTTAACAACTGCCCCAGAATTGACCACAACCCAGGTGGAGATTGACTTATCTGCCCACTCTCTTCTTCTCCTTTCAGGCTTTTCTGGGTCTCCACTGCAAATAATTTGCCTTAGTGTGCAGTGCTTCGCATCTTGATTTGGCATAGTTTTATACACCAGATGCCCTTTATGACACGACCCTCTCCATTTTGCCAGGCGTTGGTCCAGCTTGTTACAGCTTGTGACTGGATTCGGTAATGTTTAACTTAAGCCAGTGATTTAATCATGTGATTATATCATATTTACTTTATAATAGAACATTGCACTATACCAGCAGCACCTCATAGTTTAAGTTCACAGCCAGTACAGCTCACAGGCTATTTTTCATGTATGGCCATTTACTTCTAATGAATGCAATATTGTTCCAATCCTCTCTTTGCAATGTGCTAAGAGTTTGATGCACAGTAAATATGTTATTGTTTACTTCCACTGAGGAGGTTGCTGTTGTTTTTTTTTTGTTGTTTTTTTGTTTTTTTTTGATACACTGTTAGCAACTCAAGAAGCAGTCTGTAACTGTAAGAGGAATAATAATTTGCTTTAAAGAATATTGGTTGCATTATATAAAAAGTATATACAGTATGGCGCCTATGTTAAATATTGCAGTAACAATTTCACCTGCATTATTTCAACGCACCCTATGTGTATGTAGACCAGCCTTTCCCAAAGTCAAGACTATTGCGGCCTCTTTAAAAGGTCAGACAATCCTCCAACAATGAAACTACATTATATTCAAAAGTCTGTCATGTTTTTCCCCATAGATTTCAATTACAAAAACACAATACTGTTGGCTAAAATTTGCTTAATGATGTGATATTTTGGAATAAATACTTAATAGTAATTACTTTTAAACTCTGTTTATTTTTATGTACTTTATGTAACCTCTGGAGGCCCTGGGCCAGTGCCTTTGCGGCCCACCAGGGGGCCCTGGACCCCAATTTGGGAACCACTGCTTTAGACTAACTTCTACCGGATTTACATTCAGACACTAAAACCTTACCATAATGATACTGTTGACTTCCTGTATAAATATTGTGTGATACCTTTTATTGCAATAATGAAACATTTGCAATGTACTGAAATCTTCAGCTTTTTAAGTATTGCAGTATCTCTGTCCTGGCACATTAAAAAGTACTACTGTGAAATTGATGTGAATCACAGCTATATAGCAACCACACTGATTCACTATAGTGGGATGGCTCGGAGCAGCCATGATGGATTGGGCATTTTTTAGAGGCCTGACACAGGTCATGGAGGTCACTAAAGGATGGACCTGCAATTTTACTGCACACCTTCACAATACGCTCCAGGCCATTATTCTCTTTCACACTCTCACACAGGATGCCCGGGATTACACTCCAACAAATTGTCTTTTGGCATTGATGTCACAGTTACAAGGCTAATGATTTTTTAATTTGTTTTCAGAGGGCAGTGGGGATAGGAAGGCACAGGATGGGACATAAAACCCACAACCTGCTGATGTTAATTATTTAATTCATTTTGTACTCTTTATATCCATTAGGGACTGTGGATGGCTGGAGCGTATCCAAGATATTTTGGGCCCAAGGCTGGGTGCACCATGGACAATAGCCAGTAAGTTTTGGACTCTTCCACAAGTCATATCATCAAACATTTTATTTTATATTATTATTTATTAGGTTTATTTAATAGGGACAGATACAAAAAACATAGCATCATAGCATGTATCATAATGCTTTTAGCAAGAGCTAATTTGCAGCATTTGTCCCTAGATGGGCTTTTATGCACGGTCAAGATTAAAACACAAAGAAAAAGTGAACAGAGTGATGTTAAAAGATAACAATGATGACCAAGACACACACAGACACTAAATAAGAAGAAAGGAGGGACAAAGACACATGACAACTGAACACATTCAACATGAGTACAGTGCTGCTGCTGGCACATCCAAGATTTAGTTTGTTTTAAAAAAATGCTAAATCTGGTCACAGACTTGAATTGATAGGAAGCAAATTCCAAAGTCCAGCACCTCTCACGGAGAATGCAGTTCGGGCAATAGAGGTTTTGCGAAAAGGCACCCTGCAATCTCACCTGAGTCTGCTCTGGTGGATCTGCTGCAGCTCTGCAGTTTACTCACACAGTTACTCAGTGGTTCAGGTGCAAATCCATTTATACATTTGAAATCAATAAAGTTAGTAAATGTTAAAATACTATATTTTAATAAAATGTTACAGTGATGATATCTAATTGGCTTTTAGTCTAAAACCTTCAAGGCCCAGTTGTAAAGGCTTTCAACTGGTTTGAGTGTGGTCTGGTTTGTCTATGACCAGACAGTAGCTCCATAGGACAGATGAGAGAAACTCATTGAGTTTAAAAATATCTGTACTAGGGCTGGGAAAATTATCCCGTTAATGCAGTGCGTTAATTTCAATTGACGCATCAATTAATTTGATCTTCTTCCCCCGCCTCTTTTTTTAAAATTTAAAAAAAAATACAGACTAAAGTTACAGTTTTGACCTGGATAAACCAACACACGCAAGAAGTGGATTTGGGGCGTGATGGTGCGTGATCTGAGCCACAAACTATCCGACTTCAGTACAGGTGTATTTCCCCTCCTCTCATTGCGGCCGTGCACTCTCGTTCACAATCCAGGTGAGGCGCAGTTCATCTGGAACGAGCCTAATGCAACAAGTGAACGAGCTAAAGCAACATGAGTGACCAAAAAGACACATTGCTAAATGGACAATTCTGTTTCAAATCGTCACCAGACAGCAATATAGACAAAACAAAAGTTATGTGCAATCTATGCAATTACCGCTGGAATAACACAGTTCATAGTATTTATACTGTTGTGAACCACAACAATTGTTATTAATTGAAGAATTAAACTTATTTTTGTTAAAGTTCTAAATGAGATTACACATGCTTTTTTAGGTAAGTTCTGTGTATTTGTTGGTTGTACCTTATTTAGGCAAACTTTGATTTACAGGTCTCAAAGAGACTATTCATTTATTTTCTTTGCAAGTTTTGTTTGCATTGCACAAGTTTACAGTAAAGTATGTGAAGGTTAATTCAACATAAATGTTCTAAATTTACAATTTTGTGTTTGTACGTGAATTCATAATACGATTAATTGCAATTAAGCGCGATTAATCGCAATTATTTTTTTTCAGATTTGAGATTAATTTTTTTTTTTTAAATCGATTCCCGGCCCTGATCTGTACACATTCAAAAGTCAAGCATTTTTTTATTATCTTGAAGCAGTTAATGTTTGACCTGACAATTTTACAAGTTTTTTGAACAAGGCTTTGAAAATTTAACTGAGAATCAAAAATTATTCCAAGATATTTTTCTTCTGATACCTGTTTGATAGATTCTCCGTTTATATGAACCTGCAGGGAGTTTGTAGGGGATTTTTTTTTTTTTTTTAATGGAGAAGCAAATACACTGAGTTTTCTTTGTATTAAGAGTTAAACAGGAGTCCCCCAACCAAGTGGATATCTTTTTTAAACTGCTGGTTAATTTTTCACTGACTGCAATACAGTTTTTACCAGATACATGAACAACCGAGTATCAGCGTACATCTGCAAGCTAACTTCAGGACAGACCTCTGGGAGATTATTAATGTACAAACTAAAGAGAATGCGACCAAGAATAGTTCCTTGAAGAATTCCAGTTTCAATTTTGTGAAAAGTTGATTTGCAGGCATTGATGACGACACATTGTTCACGGTTCTGTACATATGACTGAAACCAAGACACTGAAAGCTTTGAGAAATTAAAAAGGAAAGCTTTGAAATGAGTATGCTGTGGCTCATAGTATCAAGCGCCTTTTTTAAAATTTAGGAACACAGCACCAACAACCATTAATTTCAGGTAGGGAGCAAACAACAAAAATGACCAGTTGTTAGGGGTGCAACGATATGATATGTATTGATTAGAATTGTTTCGAAACGATTCAAGAACAATACTGGCTAATTTGGAATAATATGATTTGATACAAACACCTTCATATCAATAATCAATACAGCAACTTTTTGCCAAAAATCATAAAAGTTTACTCTCAAATGTAGCAAAAATTGCTACATCAATATAGTTACTGTATTGTTACACCCCTACTGGTTGTTGTTATATTTTCTTAAATTTACTATGAAAAAAAATAAATAAATAAAAAATTCAAAACAGGCAAATGTAGAACCATATTAATAATAAGCAAATTATATAGTATATATGCTAATTACAACATTATATAAAATAGCAAAACATACGTATAGACCCGTTTAGTGTTTGTAAACAAAACGTCTGTGTTCCTAAGAATGCTACCAGCAGTTAAAACGCTGATAATACATTTTTAATGGAGGAATTTGCATTACCAACCAAGGATTGCCAATTATGAATGAACAGAAAGATTTTGGAAACTGACAATCAATCAGCCACATGTAAGTAATATCAGAGCCTGCAATAGTCAGTGAATCATCGCTTAGCCATTTTATTTTATGTAACAATTCCCTTACATAGCTACTACTACTTACATACTTGCTAATGCTTTCTGACAGTATGTAGATGTGGGCAGCTGGTTAGTGGCTAACGCTAATTCCTTCATTCACTTCTATGTTCTGCATAGCTTATGGTTTTGTAAACAAATTGTTTGTATTGTTTGTAAACAATATTGTTTACAATATTGTTTGTAAACAATATTGTTTACAAACACTAAAGGGTTTAAAGGGAAGACACTAGAGACGTTCAGTGATAGACAACCAATCACACTTATATTCATTCAATGAGTGCAAGTTAGATTCACCAATTCATCCTATACCTGGGGAGGACATGCAGACACCACAGAGAGCAAAGAACGAACAGTAAAACACACAACATTAAATATACCTCTCTATTAAATGCATTCTGGTTATTTTTCCATAGAAATTGATATTGTATGTAGCACTGCTTCTAGAAACAAATGCATTCGATCTAGGGAACTGGATTGTTTCAGTAATAGCATAGCGCCTTTTGTAGTTCTGGCCTCAATAGGTAGATACCCTGTACTTAGAAACCAATTTAAGCTTGTAAAACCATTCACCCATAAAAAAAACTTTAGGCTGCTGTCATGTGTGTGTGTGTATGCATGTGCAACACTCTACATCCCCTGATTGCGAAAGAGCGTGAACAGGTCTTTGTCTCTTTGCTCATTAACTTTGATTGCAAGGGCGAATAGCGGACGATTGACGAACAACCAAACAACAGGTCGCCTTTGTCGTGAACTTCAATGCAATTCATCAGAGGTAAGGCGGGGTGGGGGGAAAGAGCCGGAGTGGGACTACATATAAGGAGGGGTGGAGATGGTAAATAAGTGCCTTTCAGAGTGGTGGAGGGCTAGATGAGCGGGGGACTCTGACAGCTGCGAGAGTCCGACAGCTAAATGGTTCACTCAAGTCAGGGGTGATAGTAGAAGAATTGCAGGAGAGGGGGAAAAGGGTTGAAAAAGTGAGTGTGAAGCAATGTGTGAAGTGAGCCGTGTAACTGTTTCTGTCACCAGTCAGAACGTCTCTCATTTGGATTGTTTGTCTGCGTGCATTAACATATTCTTATTGGAACAGTGGATGACAGAAAGCTACTTTTTGAATGGCTGTGACCTTTAGAGAGGAGTTAAAAAGGAGGCAGTAATAACAAATGACAGTGTGAAATGTGACAATGTGACAAAGCCAATGAGTTATTATAGACTTCTTCAAATTTGGTGTTATTGCACACATTTGTCACATCGCTTTAAAAAGCTGTTAATGCATCCAATTTATGTCAGTGAAAACATCTAGACTTGTCCAAAATGAACGTCCAAACGCAATTAAAACTTGTCCTGCTAACATCCTGTATTTGTACTTGCAGAATATTTCCAAAAGTGTAAAAAGTACTTAAAATCTGACGCATGTAAAATTACTGTTACTAAAAAATAAAACCACTCAAGAAAACGTAAAAGTACTCAAAAATTCCCTGGGGGCCTCATCACAAAAACATAGCATTTATGTTATGTTTTTTATGTACATTTGGGGCGGCAGTAGCTCAACTGGTAGAGACGCTTGCCCACTAACCCGAAGATTGGCGGTTCAAGCCTTGCTGCCGGCAATGCATAGTGTCGTTGTGTCCTTGGGCAAGACACTTCACCCACCTTGCCTGTATGAATGTGTCGGTGTACGATGGCAGCCATGCTTCCACCACCGAGTGTGACTGAGGAGTGAATGAATAATGCACCAAATTGTAAAGTCACTTTGAGTGTCTAGGAAAGCGCTGTATAAGACTAATGCATTATTGTTATTATTATAAATATAATACAGTTAAATCACATCACAGGCTAAAGATATCACTCACTTTGAGAAATACAGCATTGTGTACAGCATTATGAATATTAAAAAAGATACAACAACTTCATTTTAATCTATTAAAATGTTTTCTTTTATTACAAACTTTAGTACTTGTTGTGTTTAAAATATATGAGGGCAGGAAGTTCCACGCTTTCATTCCCCTGAAAATAACTTGCATTCCTATTACATGTTGGAGTAAAATAACACAATATATGTCCTGAAATGCTCCTTAAAATCTTGTTCCAACTACAACACAAAAATATTATGTTTTGAGATGTGTAATATCAGCTGGAATAACACAATCTATCAACAGAGATTCTGGTGTTGATTATATTCCATATTTTAGAAGTAAATCCAGGGATTTGGGGATTGTATATGATCCATGCTTTTATAAGATTCTGCTAAAGTTAAAGATTTGTTGCTTTTCCAAATACAAAGTCCAAGCCATAAGCACATTTCATTATTATATTTTCTTTTCCTGAAAAGCCTGCTGGTTCTTATTCACACCTCTCTACCATCTATGGAGTGCATAATGCATGCTCTCTAAAAGGAGAGTAATCACAACAGTGAGGCTTCAGACCAATCAGAGCAGGCTGGACTAATAGAAAGGAACTTAAAGGGATAGTGCAGTACTTAATAAATGGGGATGGTCACTTGTGTATAATTAAAGTGTTACCTAAAGCAGAGAATTGTCCTTGTGCTTCTACAGTCATTTGTAAAACTGACAAGGAGATGGATGGACTAAACTCTATAGTATTGTAAATGAGGTGAAAGTGAAAATGAATGAACACTAATATCTAAAACATGAAACTACTAATGCAGAATACAAAATTACTCATTTAGTATTATAAAATATGCAAGCACAGGTCAGTGAATGAAAATATTGTGGAAAGGTGACATTATTTCAGTAGTTCAATTCAGCAAATGCACAATATAGATTCAATACAAACATAGTGACATACACAATTTCAAACATGTATTTATTTTAATTGTGATGATTTTAATCATTATAGAGTTAATTCAAGGTTAAAAAGAATTAATCTGAACATAGTTTGAGTCTTCTTTCCTTATGGCTTTTCACTTCCAGGGCCGCCACAGCAAACCATTTGTTCTCTGGTGTGTAGTGATTTCAGTTTAATTTGTTGTAGGTTTTTGTCAGATGCTCTTCCTGACGCAACCCTTTTCAGGCACAAACGGTATACTGGCTTCAGGGGCAATCCTTCCTATATGCAAACTGAGCAGCAGCATAGGGCACCGAAACCATCCATTGTTTGCTGATTTGATTAATTTGTCAACTGTATGAATAATCTAGTTGTCAGCATGCTATTGATAGTATTTTTTGGATTATATTATTTTATGACTTTCTGAAAGTGGGGCCAATGCTGTTTGTAAATTAAGGCATTTTATTGTCTGTTTACCTGTGGCTCGAGTTTGCAAGTCAAAAATGTCTCCCCCTTGTGCAAGAAAAAAGCTTTTATTTACTTATTTTGAGGTAAACTTATCCTGCTTAGGGCCCCCAAAAGTACAGAGCGGGCACTGGCTGGCTTGTATTTATGTGGTTTGTACAGTAGAAGACCAAAATACGTTGAGAGGCAAAACCTATTGGTTGTGGTAACAAGGATGACTGAGAATCTTCACAGACAAGATTGTGATTTTAAGTAAAATTTTATGAGATACTGAATCTTGGTTTTCATTAAGTGTATATAAAAACGTAAAACATTTCACTCTGTGTCTACTGAACCTATATGTGATATATGCATTATGTATTTCACCTTAAATTAAAATTCAGATTTTTTCCCCACAATATTCTAATTTATCTAATTTGGTTAAGTACTTTAAAAGATGACACAAAAGTATTTAGATACATAATCTAACATGTCTTCACTGTACTGTATATCCAAAACAGAAAAAAATGTCAGCTTTATATATAAAAAAATATTCACATAAAATACTTTCTATGTAACTCTTACTTCCACTTAAAGAGATTTTATTGTTCTTTCTCTGAGGAATGTCTTGTTAGTTGCCAAGTGTGCTCTCGTACATGTCTTCTATAATGTAAGGAAAAAAACAACACTTAATGGATTTTGTGGCTTTAGTTGATTTGACATCTAAACAAAGGGCCAATGCACATAAGAAATGCAACACCAATCATCTCAGATAACCCGTTTTCTCTTTTAAGGTTTTCCATGTAGAATATTAAAGATTTATTATGAAAAAACATATATGTATTTTTAATGTATGAACTTTTACATTTCCCAGATGTGCTTGTTTCTCTTCACTCGACCTGGTAATTCTGTGGTGAGATGCATTAGTACGTTTACAGGGAGCCAGAGACACTTTATGGCCTTTGTCCAATTATAACTGGGGTTTAAAAATGTATGTAAATGCCCTCACATTGGGAGGGGGCACCATACTTCAAATTTCTCTTAATCACAGTAACATAAGGACTTTTATTGTTAGGCTATTAGACTGTACAGGCACAACAGAATTTATTCTATCTTAGCACGATTAGTAGTGATATTTCAGATAAGCATCAAACAGGTAACTGACATTATATTGGAAGGTATGACTGGTTAGGAGCAGTAGATAAAATAAATAAATGCAACAACAAAACTATTGTAACGCACTCGTTCACATGCATACCGGTGCATAGGTTGCTTGTTTCTGCTCCCTTCCACTAGAGCGAACAGGACAGAGTGGCTCTTCTGCAAATATGACATTGAAGTTCTCCTTCCGGGTTAGTGCGGTCACTCCTCAAAGGTAAACATTGTAATTTACTTTACTTTATTTTGTGACTGTGCAGTGATATGTTATGCATTATCCATGACTTTCTTTAAAACTTTTAGTCAAAATGTCTCAGATTTGGCGGCACAGTGGCTCGTTAGCACTCTCGCCTCACAGCAAGAAGGTCTTTCTGTGTGCAGTTTGCATGTTCTCCCTGTGTCTGAGTTGGGTTCCTTTGAGTGCTCCAGTTTCCCCCATCAGCCTCAAAACATGCACAGTAAAACTAATTCTCCTGCTAGACACTCCTGACCGGGATCGTGGCTCAAGATCTAAAGAGAAGGGTCCCAGGGCACTGCACTGTGGCTACACACTGCTCCTGACAGTTTGCCCCAGCAGCATTGAAGGATGGGTCAAATGCAGAGAACAAATTTCCCTAAGTGGACAATAAAGTCTACCTTAATCTTAAGCTTAACCTTAATCTTAAGATGTTCTCTCCGGTCTTAATCCACATATTCCCACAGAAACACTCTGCTAGCTAAC
Organism: Bostrychus sinensis; assembly: GCA_020698575.1. Taxonomy (NCBI): domain Eukaryota; kingdom Metazoa; phylum Chordata; class Actinopteri; order Gobiiformes; family Eleotridae; genus Bostrychus; species Bostrychus sinensis. Next base: position 12,973,815 of record CM036255.1, read on the forward strand.
TGGTTTGTTGGTTGTTTTGGTTTGATGTTATAAAACATTTGAAAAGTTTAGCATAGCTGATACAAGTTAAAGATTTTGCTGTTTATGTGCTTTCATCTTCACTATAAATAAATACAATATAATAATAATAAAAAATAAGGCATAGGGTTATTGTTGATATTCAAACACTGAACGCTATCAAATACTAAAGCCACATAAAAGTTGCATTAGTTAGCCAAAGACTTAATAGTTCCATTCTTTGTCATGCATGTAAATACAGACAAAGTCAGAAATCCATTTAGAAGACTTAACTGAGCTATGGCCATATTCTGCCTATGCCCTGCATTTAAACTCTCTCTCAGCGTTGAGAAGATATAGACAATATGCATTTTACACTCCTACCATGTTTAGTTATAGTGACAGTATATAGCTTTTTGAGTATGTTCCAATTGTGTGATAAAGGCTTGGCTTATGGTAATGACTGCGTTCGTAGCCAGATTCATAATCTTAAACAGTGTCTGACAGGCAGCTTTTGTGCTTGTGTGTGTGTCTGTGTGTGTGTATGTGTGTGGGATGGCCTATACTGGCTTTCACCTCACGCCCTCAGCTACATCCATAACTTTTTATTTCCAGTCTGCACTTCTCCTCATTGGCATAATTTACTGGCGTTTTATGCAGTGTGTCCCGTAGGTCGTCCAAAGTTTAACACCTCCGGTTTTAATGGCTCTCTGACTACTTGGAGCTCTGTTACTTGGGCTTTGTTTTCAACTTCACTCTTTCTCTCTTAAATTGTTAGAAATGAAGCAACCTACACTAAGTGAACTCTAATGTTTAAAAAGTACTTTATCTTGGTGGTAGCTGTAAAATGTAAACAGAACATTAAGAATGAGAACGCCAACAGCTAGCTTTCCCTCCAAATCTTTTATGAGGTATTGAGTGAACTATTGGATTGAGTTCATATAAAAGGTATTAACACTTGGAGAAAATTGGTTTTAAGCTCCTAAATGTATCATGAAGGATTTCAGTGTTAGCAGCTAGTCACACCATGACCTCTCAGTCACCCAAGTAAATACTGCAGAATATGTAAAGGTGAATAAAGAGAAGAAAGCCACATTCATGAATCTTGCAGTATGAAAGACGTGACGATATTGAGAATGCAGGGATGGCGCCCCAGCTGTCCCATGTGTCCATTCATTATGCTAGAGAAGAAGGCTGCATGAAAGATTACATTAGAATTGGGTTTGTGGAAGTTCTCAATCATGAAGGCATCTAGATCGAAGGCATACAAGTTCCTTTGGGGGTAGCCACTGACTTATGTACAGTAGTCTGTTTATTTAAATAGTCTTTTTGAATAGAAGAAGTACCTTTTAGGTGCTCCCTTTTTTTTTAGGGATCGCCACAGTGAATCATTTGCAAGGATTTACATGGATTTACACCTTGGATTTCCTGAAGCCAGCCTTTATTCAGGCTTGGGACTGTCACATATTGTCTGTACAAATGGTGGAAACATGGTAGATACTCTGTATTTCCAGAAGTATTTGCTTACCCACCGAAATAACTAAATTCGGATTATGGTGTTGGGTTGTTTTAAGGAGCTGGGCTTGGCCCCTTAGTTCCAGTGAAAGGAACTCTGAATGCTTCAGGATATCAAGAGATTTTGGACAATTCCATGCTCCCAACTTTGTGGAAACAGTTTGAAGATGGCCCCTTCCTGTTCCAACATGACTGCACACCAGTGCACAAAGCACGGTCCATAAAGACATGGATGAGTGAGTTTGGTGTGGAAGAATATGACTAGGCTGACAGAGTCCTGACCTCAACCTGATAGAACACCTTTGGGATGAATTAGAGCGAAGACTGCGAGCCACGTCAGACACTGATGGTGGATGAGAACATCAGACACGTAGATGTCTGATGTAGATAGATGCAAAGGATGGGCAGATGTCATAATAAACCCTATGGATTAAGAATGGGATGTCACTTACACTGCCTGGCCAAAAAAAAAAGTCGCCACCTGGAATCAACTAAGTAAATAGGTAAGTGCCTCCCTGCAGTTGGTCAGGTGTAGGATCAGCTACGTCATCATGTGTCCAAAGAATGAGATCAACTGACTACCTGAATATACTGAATGACCAGGTTATTTGGAGTTGCCCACGGTGAGAGGTGGTGGGCTGGTGTGGGCTTGCTTATAATGAGCACCCCAGCTCAGCCGCCATGTGTTGGCGTTCACCCTGGTGAACGAGAGGGTTGCGTCCCCTGTGATGGCTTACAGGCCGAACAGCAATGCAGAGTACCCCGCCTTCTTGGAGTTCCAGGGGAGGGGTATTAGAAAGTCCTCTTACTGGGAACACCATTGTTCTAATTAATGCCCACATGGGCAATGACAGTGACACATGGAGGGGCGTGATTGGGAGGAAAGGCCTCCCCGATCTGAACCTGAGTGGTGTTCTGTTGTTGGACTTCTGTGCTAGCCACAGCTTGTTCATAACAAGTACCATGTTCAAGCACAAGGGTGTCCATCAGTGCACGTGGCGTCAGGACAGGAGGCTGGAGGTCGATGATCGACTTTTGTCGTGTCATCTGATCTTCGGCGGTGTGTCTTGGACACTCGGGTCAAGATAGGGGCTGAGCGGTCAACTGATCACCACCTAGTGGTGAGCTGGATCTGCTGGTGGAGGAGGAAGCTGTACAGACTTGGCAGGCCCAATTGTATTGTAAGGGTCTGTTGGGAATGGCTGGCTGAGTCCTCTGTCAGAAGGGTGTTCAGCTTCCACCCCCGGAAGAGCTTCAACCTGATCCGGAGGGCGGCTGGAGACATGGAGTCCAAGTGGACCATGTTCTCTACCTTTACTGTTGACACGGCTATTCGGAGCTGTGGCCGTAAGGTCTCTGGTGCCTGTCGTGGCGGCAACCCCTGAACCCAGTGGTGGGCGCTGGAAGTAAGGGATGCCGTCAGGCTGAAGAAGGAGTCCTACTGAGCTTGGCTGGCTCGTGGGACTCCTGAGGCAGCCAACGGGTACCTGCCTGGGTGATTGTGGAGGCAAAAACCTGGGTCTGGGAGGAGTTTGGGGAGGCCATGGAAAAGGATTATTGGTCTTTTTTATGTGTGGTTAAGATCTGGACTTTGTGGCTATCAATTTATGCCTGAAAATGACGCCTCATGCTCCCTGCTCTTTCACAACTTGAGCTTGATGAATCCTGGTATTGTCAGCTTGGAATAAGCACATAACGTTGCTAAACCCAGACCTGACCAATTGCAGGGAGGCTCTTACTTTTTTGCTTAATTAAATCCAGATGGTGACTTTTTTTTTTTTTGGCCAGGCAGTGTAAGTTCATATGCGTGTAAAGGCAGGTGAGCTAATACTTTTGGAAATATAGTGTATGCCAGCAGAATTTAAAATTACAGTTTACACTTTGCTTTTTATTTTTGTATTGATTTATTTATTTATCACAACAATGACACAAATATTTAGTATTTACTGCCTCAATCTGTGAATTGTATGCCAGAGATTCAATTTCTTCCACTGGATATTAAACTAATTCTTTGTATAGATTATAGACAAAACAAAAATTAGAATGGCTGACCAGGCTAAATTTACATACACCAATCAGCCATCATGACCACTGATGGTGAAGTTAAAACATATCTATTCTTCATTGCACCTGTCAGGGGGTGGGGTATAGGCAGCAAGTGAACTTTTTATCCTCAAAGTTGATGTGTTAGAAGCCGGTAAAATGAGCAAGTGTAAGGATTTGAGCGAGTTTGACAAGGGGTAAATTGTGATGGCTAGATGACTGGGTTAAAGCATCTCCAAAACTCCAGCTCTTGATGAGAGTTCCCGGTCTGTAGTAGTAATTATATAATCCAAGGAAGGGATAGTGGTAAACTGCAGAGTGTGAATGCTGGTTCTGATTGGAAGGTGCTAGAATATACAGTGCATGGGGCTGCATATTAGACAGGTGGTCATGACACATAACATTGCGAGAATAGTCAGGTGATCATAATGTTATGCTGATTTTCGTATAGAAAAGATGGTAGAAAACACGTAGATAGTAAGACCTCATACCCAACAATAGATGTCATTTGGGTACATGTTCTGGCAGTCAAAGTTCATAATAGGCACCCCAGAAAGTGGGCAAACAGCATGCACTTGTAAATTTATGAACCCAGCTGCATAAGGAATAAGGAATTGATTTTACCATTTGTGCTTCAGACACATTACACATTAATTCAAGACACCTGCAATAACATTTTGGCCTTCAAAAATAAAGCACAAAGTGGTTACTATTGAACAAAGCCATAGGGGAGCCTCATTAAAGCATTTCATTATTTTCTTCCTCTCACTGTAGCAAAAATGTAGCAGCCTTGTAACGTCCTGTATTAGAAAAAGCACTAGGTGGTTTATTTAGTGCTACTAGCTACGGGCTGCATGTGCCAACTTTGCTCTTTGCTTCTCCCAGTCTAGCTGCACATATCAGCAAGACTTGACATAACTTTCATTCTTTTCAGCCTCTGCCACCCTAAAGGCAGAGTAAGGCGATCCCAGTAAAGCCACTGATCAAAAGTAGCAGCGCGATGCCTACAGGTTCCCCTTTCCCGACATGAGAAGAGGATTGTGTGGCAGGAAGAGCGATGGTGGAGTGGGGTTCGAGGTCGAGATGTTGAAGGAACGGAACAGACACACCCACTACTTGTCAAACGCAAGTATCGTTGGGATACATCACGGATCGCTGAGATGTAACGGGGGAAGTGATGATGGTGAGGCTCAGGAAGGGTGGATAAAAGGTTGGAGGCATGAAAGGAAGACCGACATGGAGTGAATTGAGGCAGAAAAGCCGAGAAAGGAGAGAGAAAGTTTGGCTGAGCAGAGTGCGACAGAAGGAGGCGGGAGGGAGGAGGAGGTGGAGGTTCAGAGGGTGGAGTGTCTTGAGTTGAAAAGCCGTCATAGGTGAATAATTGAAGACAGGCTCGGCTGCCTACACGCGCTTACATACTGTAAAGCCGAGTCAAAGGCAGGATATGTGGAGATGTGCACTAGGCTGAGGCTGGAAAAATCCTCCTGTAATGAGGAAATTCTTGACTTAGTGTAAAAATATTCTTTCCCAGTTTGGAGAAAAATGTCATTTAACTGCTCGTTCACACTGGCTGCTTCTGTCTCAAAGTAAATCTGATGTAGTGGTGTGTTAACTTAATAACAAACTGCTAACATGAAGCCTTTGTAATGTGCAATAGAATATGTATGTGAGAGGCGTCTGTCAGAGCAGCCTGTTTCTTTATTTCAAGCCTGGCTTTGTCAGTAAATCTGGAGTCTGTAGTTCCTGATATGTAACAAATGTTTTTAGTACTGTCTAGAACTATCCAACAAATTGCTCCAGAAATAACTATGTGCCAAAGACATCACTGTAACAATACAGGAATAATAATAGAGCATTCAGAACGCATAGTCCCACAGAACCCTATTATAACACTTTGCTTCACTTTTTAGATGAAGTTACTTTTGCCACATTGGTGTCAAGAACAAACTGTGTGCATATTACACATAATTCATAGCACGTATTAAACATATTGTCCCTATTTTTGAGAAAATCTCATTTAAAACTGTTCCTTTACACTGGCACCTCTATCCCAGTGTGAATCTGAAAGCATCATGTTAACCCAATAACAAAGCGAGACCAGTGCGATACGCAGTGGAGTATGACGGCGAGGGCCGCTTGTCAGAGCAGCTTTTTCTTTCATTACTCTGAACCTGGCTTGGTCCAGGCCCTATATAAATGGCTTTACACTCAGCCACATACTCTCAAGGGCAATGTTAGGTAAATGATTTACCTCCTTGCTATTGTTTTTGCTTTATATTTTCTGTCCGTGTGTCAGCGCACGCTTTGTGCTCGGATGTGACATGATTTCTTGCTCACAAAGCATGTATAATGCATATCCCAAATTATATGGTACATGTTTGTCTGCTATTTCCCCTGCTTTCCAGCCAATGTTTGCATTTGAATGCACAGGCGCTGGCACTCCAATGCTTTATTTGGCCTCATATAAGACCAATTTCAGCCAGATTTATGACTTCTGGAGTTGGCTTATTTCATCGAATCCCCAGACAGGACACAACTCACGGCTGTTGTGTGCGTGCCATACCTGCTCTGTTTTCAAATCTGCGAGGTGCGCTGTTGCGACTGTGCCAGGGGAGTTATAAGGAGAGCCCCCCTCTTCTCATATTTCCAACAGCCCTCCGCTTATTTAGCCCTTTCTGCATTCACTAGTTGGAGAAAAAAAAGCCTTAGGCAACTTTTATTACACCTTCCCTCAATTACAGCGTCGTCATAAAACAACATACATTTAATCACATCTCTGCTAACATGATGAAGTAGTTCATCATAGAGCAAGGCAGGACTTAACAATGGAATCACACATTTCACACTGAACACATATTAGATACGTGTCAATAAAGAAGATATACCTCACCAGACCAGACCATGTATTATTGTCGAGGAAAGGAGATGGCACGTTCCATAACTTATCTAACTGTAGGGGAGACAGTGGCAGCCTCCCCAGGGGGGAGTGCAGCGAGCTGGGGTGTGGTGACAGGGGGAGGTGGGTCAGCTCTGTGTGCCCCCACAGGGAGATTCATGTGCTTTAAGGAAACACTCACAATCCATGTTGGGAATACAACATGGATTAGAGAAATCCCTGTGGTGGGGAGATCCTGGAGACAAAGAGAAAGTCTATAGTAGGTGCAGTGGGATTCATACTGACTGGTTTTCCCACTGGGATGAAGGATATGTCACCAACATGCCTTTGACACCAGTACGACATGACATATACCACAGCAGGGTAAAAGATAACACCCAGCATTTATTTCTTCCAGGGATTTTTTTTTCAACAGAGACAGACCACTGCGCTCACACTTGGTTAAGTAATGTGTGTCAGCTAGAGCAGTGGAGGAGAACAATATAGCAAAATTACAGCAACAGTTGAAATGAAATGAAGGCTACTGCTTACATTTTCTGATAATTAATCCGTTATTTGTCAGATGTGAAATTAGTAAGCGACCCAGCACCTGCCCTTTCTGAAGCAATTACACATGCTTTGACTTAAATGGAGGAATAGGTCATTGCTCATTAACAATGCCTCCATTAACATATAGGCTTTATAAAATGGGGCATTAGAAAAATGTTTACCTTCTCAACAAGACTAAAAGCTGCACAAGGAATACAATGAGTCAATCAAGTTCATTTTTTATAATACCCTTCAAAACAACTACACTCCAGAAAAGCAGTGTTCTAATAATGAACATTAACACCATCATTTTCTACTGCCTAATCTTTATTCGGGATCACAGGGAGGTTGCAGCCTATTCCACATGCTCAAGGCATAAAACTGGGTACTCCCCGAATAATCATAGTATAACCTGGGGTCTTCATTGATTTGCTGGTCCACCTCAGGCCATGGATTAAGGTAACAATTGGCAATACGATAACATACACACAAAACAAAAAATAATGCTTTACATATGCAGTATAATCTTTTTAAAAAACATTCAACCACCTTCAAATTAATAATATTCTAGCCAACCCTTTAATGTGGGTCCCGGAAGCAAAAATGTGGTATTAAGGTCTATTTGTTTCCCCATATATTCTGCAATAAAGTTATTACATTAAAAAAATCACTTTTACATGGCACACTATTTGGACCAGATGCACTTGGTATATGGAATGGTTGCTGTTCTTACTCAGTGATATATGAACATTTATTCAAGGCTATACACTAACTATAACATTTTATTTAAAAAGAAGTTACACGCTTTATTGAAAGAAATGTTAATGTTAACAATTTCTTCACAGAGCTTTCAGACATCTTAAAACCCCAAGGCAGTCAAGGTGAAACGTATTATTTTGTGTGGCTTAAAACACAAAACTACATTAGCAGATTGCTTGTTCTGTACAAATCAACTATACATAACACATCAGTGGACATAAAGTACTATTCATCTGTTCTGTTTCTTTTAATCTGACAGTTCCCAATAAGACAGTGAACATTTATATTCAAAATCAATACAAACCAATATTGCCCTTAGAGGCTTGATTTTCTAAAGCTGCATCAAGGGATATTTTTGAGTACTTCATTTCCCCCAAATCCTTTAATATGACATGTATAAAGCTCACAGCTAAGCCATGTTTACCTAAGCTGTCCAGTGTGGGGTGACTTTACAGGAAAGGGCACCTACAGGATAAGTACAAGAAAAACAGCCACTGTTTTCTTTACCTTTAAAGGCTCATGTGTTTACTCAAGAAGCCATACATTTCAGTTTGGATTTGTCACTGAGGACTTTCCATTAGCGAGTGCTGCTGACTGTATCAACATGTGGCTCAATCCAAATGCTATGTTAATGGGATTGGCACTGTATTGGTGTATGCTATATACTGCCCTCTATAGCAAACTGTTTTTCTTTATTTAAAATAGGGCTTACAGTATCGTTTATCATGGATACTGAGAGCCATATACAATATACCATCATTACGTGCCACAGTTCGCAACTGAGCTAGACTATGAGCGATCATGCTTCAAAGTGAAAGTATTTATTTGTTTTTATTTCAGGAAATAAAATTAAATCTCCCACTATATTGTGATAGAAATCATCTGTGGAAAGACCTTAAAACTTCTTGGCTTTATTATTAAGTTCTCATTTATAGCTCTTACTAACAGAAGGTGGCTAGTCCAGCACATTCTACATCTAGCTGCATAGAGAAACAGCACAAAAATAAAAACATAAATCGAAAAAATCAAGCTAAGAGCTAGAAGTTTAAGGTAAGCTCAAAACTTAATGTTAATGTGATGTATTTGTATTACGGGGTGGAAAATTGGTTCAGTTTTACTGTTTTGATCAAATAAAAGCAGAAAACGTAGCTATGCCATTGTTGAGCGAGACGGGAAAAAAATAGAGTAGTGTAATCAAGGTGGACCACAAGATAAAAGGGATATATTTTTGAGGGATAAAAGACATCACATCAAAAGAACAAATCCTATTTTTAGTTTTAAGTAGTGAGGAGGCACACAACACTTTCAAAGAGCAGAAAACTAGATATGTGGCCATAGGAAGATGACGGGAAAAACAAAGATTTGAAAACACCTGAAGACAGTGATTTTGATTGAGGGAAAGAATCTGCAAAAAAAGGGGTGGATATTCAGCTTGGGGAATTGGAGGGATAGAGTGAGAACGAGCGTGTCCAGAGGCGTGGAAGGAGCGCCAGCAGTAGAACTAGAGCGCAGGTATAGTGCGGTCTAAGTGTGGGGAGCAGGGGAGCGAGGGAGAGCCGGGGAAGAGGGACTATTGCATTCCTGTTGCATCAGTTCAGAGTAACAAGATTTGGAGATGCAGGCTCAGACATACTAATAGGTTTTGCACTGACGTCCACCCTCCCTCTCCTGTTCCCCCCTCTCTCCTCCTCCTTCCACTCCTCTTCTTCTTTTTTTTACCTCTTCCTTAGCGACACGGCAGCCAAACACACACTTCTGCTCGGCAACATGGCTCGCTTGCCATTCACATTTAGCCTCTGCCTGTACCTTTGTGGGAGAGACAGCGAGTGACTGACCTGCACGCGCTTGGCTCTGGTGAAAAGGAATAATCCCCAAATGAAAGAGCAGGAGAAAAGGACCTTGAGCTGCACTGAATAAACGCATCAGTAAAGGAAATAAACACAAGCAAGGCCACCATAAGCCACACAATATCACACAATATCTATGCCTGAGCAAATCTAATTTAGATGTCTCTTTTTTTCTGCAGAGCCAGGGCAGCGTGGCCTCTGCCAGCGCCGTTAAGCAGCCGGGGTTTACCATTGTTCATCTGACAAGCTGATGAGATGTTTTATATCTCACTGAGAGAGGATAAAAAAACATCTTACATAAATGAGTATTTTAATCTTGGTATTAAAACTGGAGCATCAATTGCTTGTTTTGAAGGGTTTTTTTTTTTTTTCTTATTTCAATCAAATAGGTCCAGCCAGGATTCTTTATGAGCTGTATTCACAATTATTTACACACAAGTCCCCATAGACAAGAGCATATTTAGTTAGTTTTCAACTTAGGACACTTTTGGGCTTTGGAAATATAATTCTTCGAAATCAAATGTATACATATACAACTTGTATTTATACAATATCAAATACCAATGGTGCACTTATGTGGAAAAATGGTAGCCTGGCAAGCCAGACTTTCCTACTTCCTTTTGCAAGCAGGACAGTCTGGTTCCTCTCTGAGAGTGAAGCATTTCTTTGGTTCAGTTTGTAAACTGCCAATCACAGTCGACCGAGGTAGTGCTAGCTACTGAGCTAATTTAATAACTTCTTTGACCTGATTAACGGCGTTTGTAGCTTTTCTTTGTCACATGTTGGTTCTGCTGAAGTCCTCGTTGTTGTCCAGTCCTCCGTAATTTTTTTCTTCATCTTGTTGCCAATTTAACAACAGTTAAGTCCAGTTTACATCCGATGATTAATGAACGCATTAAAAAAAAAGTCTTTTTCCACAACTCTTTGTACAACTGGCTTCTGCTGCTGTCCCCATTCAGAAATACGTACAGAACTGCTTATAATGTGGCATATTCTGGTGTTTTATGGGAAGAGGTTCCAGACTAACTTCTTTATATAGAATAGGACAAGAGTTTGTCTGGCAGGCCAGGCTAGCAAAATAGCCTTCCATACATGCTTAATGATCTGTAGTGAAAAAAATGTAGTGGGTTTTATTTCTTAAAGGGGATATATTATGCAAAATCAACTTTTCTGAGCTTTCTACTTTGTTATAATTGTTGTTGTGTTTTGCGTAATTCACCCATATTTAGGAAATCTTGTATTCTCTGGCGCGGCCATTTTAAGCCTCCAAAATGCTCAGTTGCATGAATCTCAGCTTAATTTCCACTGTTTCATTTTTTATTTTGTAGTCAAATAGCATCATACACAAAGTTTAACGTCATGAGGTTTATTCTTTCAATTATGTTCAAAAGACCACAAGAGTCTGCCCTCTTCTGCCCTCTGCTGGTCTCTTCACCTGTTTCTTTATGGCACCAGTACCAGGTACTTACTAAAAACATTCTCTTTTAGTCAGACAATGTTTTCAAAGGTTGTAAAACATGAAAATGATGGTACTCAATAATGTATTCCTTGGCCAATTACTGAAATTTCATCAAAATCTGACCATTAGACCTACTTTTTAACAAACACACAAAGGTAATGAGTTTGGGCAACTTTTAGACACTCTGTCGTAGGTTAGGAAAAGCTGCTTGGTTCTCACATGCTGTATATTTGATTAATTGACTTGATGAACAACATTAGGGTGACTATTGTCTATGCCTACAACATAGAATGATCATCACACATCGCATGATAAGATGAGCTATAAAATATTTGAGATGACACAAAATATTGCAATAATTCTTACATCCTTATATCTATAAAACTGTCAGACTCTTATTGACCTCAGAAGTCAAGTGTACTAATACAGGTAGTGTATGGATGGACCTCCATTCTCTGGTCTCCTTTAGTGCCACAAACTATTTTCTTTCTCCCAGTAATAAAAAGCAGAACAGGACCTGCACATTTAATAAAGGTGGCTTGAAAGGTAAAGAAAAGTCACCAGAGACACTACAAAGGTCGAATGACAAAATGTTGCTATACTACACCTTTGAAGCCCAATAATTCCAATCTTAGCCTCCCTTGAGGATAGGGATGCCTCTGTAGGTGCACAGCTGATCCCAGGCCTGTACTTAGCACCATTCATCAAGAGAGCGTGTTGCTACTGTATTGCAACATCCTGATGTGTATTTTTAGACATACAGCCAAAAAAAAAAGGGGGGGGGACTGTTTTTTTCATCTTCTGCCATTACATATTATGTAAATATACAAACATGGCATCAGAAAAGCAGAGAGACCATTACTGCATCTTCAAAGACATAATATATTAAAGGGATGTAGGGTGCTTTCACACAAATTTCAAATTACATTCAATTGATGAAATAGCAGTGTAGTGCAGTGAATGTTGTTGTTTTTGTGTTGGCCCAATCTGTTACATTTTGACTTGAATCCAGTGTGTGTTGACGAATGTAAATATATATATATATATATATATATATATATATATATATATATATATATATATTGGGAAACTAGTATAACTAGTAAGTATAAGTACTATATTAGTATAAGTATAAGTACTTCTATTGGTTGCTCTATAGAACCTGTGAAAAAATATGAAAATGACTCTTTCAGCACTGTCCCTGTCTAGATACAGATAGTAATTTCACACAAAAAATTACATTAGGGAAGGAATGAGAAACATGGATAAATATTGTCAAACAATTCATTCAATGCTTAAAAAACATACTGTAACTATAGACTATGAGCTGAATTCATTTTGAACTCGCATGTTCTCACACACTTTTAATTTCAGTTTGTAAAAATAGCAGTGCAGTGGATTGAAATTATCTTGTTTGTTTATTTAGTGAATAAAAAAAGTTTGTATGCTGTTTTTGTGTTGGCCCAAACTGTTACATTTCCATTTGAATCCCCCAGCGTGCGTTTCCCTCGAAGGACTCTCCTCGTCTTTCTTCCATTCTCTCTCTTCTACTCTGCGGTTCTTTTTAGGTCGAAATGCTACCTTATGTGTAAAGAAGAGAGACAGTGAATCAATAATCAAAGCCTACCGTCTTTATGCCCAAAGGCGAGTGGTTTCTCCCCATCTCTGTGTGCGCTCCAGGATCATTCATAGTGTATAAAAGGCATCGCTAATGCTTGGCTGGATGAGCAATAAGAGAAGCCTGTACAAGCGCCTTTCTTCTCCACCTGCTTTGAGTTGATCCTTGTTGTTCCAGAGTGCCATGATGGGAAATCCAGCGCCATAAGAAAGGGGGGATCTTAAGCTCAGTGGGTTTTGCTAATTTGCTTTTTAGTTAAAGGCGAGGGACTGCCCCAGGTAAAACAGGTAGCGCGTCAGATCTCTATAAAGCTTAATCTGATATTGTGTGTGTATATATGTGCTAGCCTGCTTTGGGATGGTAAGTTCGGAGGAGCTTTAGGACCGTGCACAGTGGGCGGATAGGAAACAAGATTCGTACTAAACAATCATGTGAATGGCCTTCATGTTTTAGAACATCATGAGAAACTGGAGTGGAACTAAATGGTTTGGACCATGTGACATAGAATTGCATCAGAACTCACTGCCACTGCTTACCTAAGCTTCACAACTAGAGTTTATACATTATGTCTCTCAATTGATTCTTCCATCTGAGGTTGCCACAGCAAATCATCTGCCTTCTAGTATGCAGTAACATGCATATTAATTTTGAAAACATTTTATGCTACATGGTCTTCCTGGTGCAAACTCTTATCCAGGCTTGGGACTGGCACAAAGGGTACATGTGATCCCTTGTGGCTGGGTTAGAACATTGATAATTTACTGATTTTGTTCAAAGAAAAGTAAAATTTGAACATTTAAATGGTACATGTTGTGCTATTTGGCTGACACTGTACAAATATCTAATACATTTTAACCAGAGGAGAAAGAAGTACTCAAAATCTGTGCTCAAGTAAAAGTACTGTTACTTCAAAAAAATAAAAAAAAATTAAAAAAAATACTCGAGTAGAAGTAAAAGTACTCAACAAAATTATTACTTGAGTAAATGTAAGACTATTAAAGATAAAGTTTACTTAAGTATAAATACAGTACTTCTACTACTACTGGTACTAAAGTTAATTTGGGTACTAATATGAATACTACTGCTATTACTGCTTTTTACTGCTTCTACTGCTACTGCTGTTGCTACTACTACATTAAAGTTCAACTACTAATTCCACCACTACCCCCAAACCTATCAAGTATGCTATCCATCTGTCACTGAGGCATACTTCCACAAAATACTAATTTAGAGAAAACACTAATGCTTCCTTTTATCTATAACGTATCTAAATAAAAATATAACGTAGTCAGAGCATATATTCTATCCTTTCTACCACTGGTTTGAGACAAGGTTCTTGCAGATTAATGTGAAGCAAACAGTTTCTGGGCTGGAAGAACTCTGGCCTTCACAATAGCACAACTCATCTGAACTGGATTCCTTGCTGGCATGCACAAATTTACTAACTGGTGAATTGCTTCTATTTATGTTATGCTGTAGGAAATTAACACTTAAGTTCTGTGAAATAATGTCCATTATGTTCAGGGTCAGATGCTTGTTGTTCAAGTTAGGAATGTGTGGCTCAGATTCAGCAGTCATTTCACCAGAGTGCTGTTAAATCTGGGTCAAATAAAAGTAAACTTTCAGTAACAAAGCTTAAAAGGAAACACTGTTCACACATTTTTATAGAGTACTCATTTATGCATTATGCTACATGGAGTCCATTTGTTAGTTAGGGCTATATAATGAATACTGAATATTTTTCAATCTTATATGGAAATGTGTACTGTATATATTTCAGTATAGGTTAAAGTTTGTATAGTTTTAGTAAAGTAGTGCATGTAAGTTTTGAAAAGTGAAAGTATGCTATTTCAGGGAAACTATTTTTACCTTGTAGTATAATGTACTCACATGTGGTGAAAAGATCTTGGTATGTCAACCAAACTTTATTATCAAGCGCCCATTATTTGGTCTACACGACTTGTCAACTTTGAAATTATGGCTGTACCCAGAAAAGAAAAGTGGCTATTTGGCACTGTCTGCGTCTAGTTACACAGAGCAATAGCACAAAAAAAAAGCAAAAATATACAGTGGTTTGCAAAAATATTTATTCCCCTTAGCATTTTCTCAGTTCACCATTTATGCTCCTACTTAGAAAGCAAAAGGTAGTACAGATAAATATTGTCATAAAAGATAAAGAAAACTGGTAACACAGTAAGGTTAGGGTATACTTCATTATCCCTATGGGCAAATTTATCCTCTGCATTTGACCCATCTTTCAGTGCTGCAGAGGCTAAAATAGGCTGTTTCCAAAGAAGCCCAAAGACATGACTCATTAAGCTTGCTCTAAAGTACAAACTCCTATAATAAGTATTTTTTAGTTCTGCTATGGCAAAGGCAATGGATATAAGTAGCACTGTTAATTGCATGCATGTCAAAGGCAGGTATATGCTTCAGATCTCTGTAAAGCCTAATGTAATGTGTGCTGTTTTGCATAGATAAGCGCAGTGAACCTTGGGAAGTGTTTGCAGTGGGTGGATCTTGTGCAAGCCTTGCATATATCACTAATTAGAGAGTGATTAGTGCTAATGGTACATATTGATTGTCGGACCAGCTGACGCAATGGCAGGAGGTAATCTGGTTATGATCATGGCTCGCAGGGAGAGAAGGGCCTCGAATTGAACTCTAGTCGACCTAAAACGGCTCCTTTTAGGTTATTTGTTTGGCTTGTCTTGCTTTTTTAGGGACGGGAGCACGAATTGGTTTCCATGAATCATCCCAAACTGTTGTTGTTGGCAAACTTCTCCTGCGCTTGTCCTTGTTTAGCTCAACTTCTTCTTTCGTTCCGTGCTCTGAAATCACATTAGCCCATGGACGCTTGACTGAGCCGTAACCTTTGTGTGCTTCTAGGTCAGAGGTCGCTCATAATCTGCCTATCACCATTCCTGTCATAACCTGTCTGACATTTTACCAGCTCTTACTACAAAATGTCAAGGTGTAATGTGTAAAGAGGTGCAGCTACCTCCCCTTGCCTCTCCTTTCAAATTTTCCCTGTTTACTCTCAGGCTTTCTCTCTCTCAATTTCAAACATTTTTCCCAAAGATTTGGTTTCATAAACACGCCGGATGTGTTTATATTATCGAATTCTGTCTGAAATGAAAATGCAAAAGTGTCCGCTGGGTTCAACTGGAGTTATCTCTCTCAGTAGCTGAGTGTGTTTCGGATCTGGCGGGAGGTCAACAGCACTCTACCGCGTTGTTTGTGTGAGATAGACGTAAAGTAAATGGGTATTGTTGCCCGTGTCTACTTTTATTCTAGCCAGGTGCATGGATGGAGGGAGATCATTTGGTGCCGGTGTCTCCATTTGTAATGGGGAAACGGATTGCGACAGAAAGGAGTGTCGAGACTCATCTCGGCCTTGATTTCTCAATCGCTTTATTTATATTTCCCCCCACATGCTCGCGACGGCCTGCCAGACACATGCGTCCACTTCTATAGGGGTGCCTGCATGTGAGCGTGCACGTGTTTGCTGGTAATGCATCCTCATTAAAGTTTCATATATACAGTAGAGCTTATATGCAGATGCACCGTTGGTCACTGCAATGAGATTGGGGTTTAGAAGAACTAATCTGCAGCCTCACCGCTCATGTGGAATGACAATGAGAGGGGTTGTTGACCTTTCATTCGGCATCTAGACTCTTTCTTCACACTTAGCACTGAACTCTGGGAAATCTTTTTAATACATGGGTCAGTTCACCATTTATGCTCCTACTTAGAAAAGTATTTAGCTTCTTCTTATTTAAATGGCGTATACATTAGCATTCCGGTATAGATGTAATTGTGTCTCTATCTTGTCTGTGACAAAAGACAGACAATGGACACTGAATGGAGCTTACCTTGAACTGATGAACCCCATTACAATATAATGAATAGCAAAACCTTTGTGAAAATTGAACCATAGGAGAGGGGAGGCAAAGTAATAGTGAGTGATAAGAGAGTATAGTTCTGTTTTTCATTGTATAGCTAAAGTAATAAGGATAAAGCTAAAACTGTAAATAGATTCAATTACAAACATTTGCCACAACACTAATCATCTATTTCTATGGATGGATTTACCTTCCAGATAAACTACAAAGTAAGACCTAGGCCTCTGAAAAAGGGTAAACTCAAATAGGAAGTATTTTGTTTTTGAGAAAACCTGTTTATGTTTCACTTTATATAACAGTGTAATATTAATCATCTGCCAAAACTAGACCTTAGAATATAATCTATGCTATTATCAATGATTTTAATGTATGTTCAAAGCATACATTGGAGGCTTTGGTCAATCACATTTTTGCAAAAAGACAGCTCTCGTATGGTGGAGTCTCCCATTGGCTGGTCTTCTTGGCTTGTGTGAGAAAGTGTCTGTTTCAGTTCTAGCCATGACTGCTTGCTTATACAGTGAAACGGTATCAAAAGATAGAGAAAATTATACTTCACTTTAACATTTTAATTGCTTGATTGCAACATTCTAACTCTGAACTCAGATGAACAAGTTTACGGTCTCTCAACTTTGGTTTGTTGTAACGTGTTACTTTACTGAGCTGGCCAATTGGTCCTTTTATGAATATATACAGGTACTATGTTGGGCCCATAACACTGGAAACATAGGTACTGGAGCTTTAATATAGCAATACTACATACAAGGGAAACTTAAGAGCAGCTTACATAATGTCAAACAAAAACTATAAATCCTAATGTCATTTTCATCTTTGTAGGACTTGTAAAGAGTTCCATTACTCATGGCTCTTCTCCAAACTAGCCCTGCTGTTACAAAACCCTTTTTCCAAATCTCCTGTGTCCCATGCTGGACACTAGTCTCTTGGGCAAAGTTCTACGTTTTATGTCCCAAGCAATCCAAATGACATTACTGCATGTATTCGTGTAGCAGCATCTCTCTTGGGAAATGCCTAAATTAATGTTTAAATTAATAATGAAACGGGGATCGTAACATGATTTAGTTGTGTTTGTGTCAGATTTAGTGGAACCTGTGTCAGTGGTACATTACCGGCATCAGGTCTAATGCTTTGATGATTTGCGCTGCTTTGCTATATTGGCCATTATTGAAATGAGTTGGCTCAAATCTGGCCCATCATAAATTCCACTGATTTACATGAAGAGTATGTGGCAACTCAATTGAATCACTCTCCCCATGAACCAATCACCTATTTAGTTTAGAAATAATTTACCCACCATGAAAGCCCACCCTCATATAACATGCATTAGATGTCGATACTACTTAACATTACTATTGATGCTTTTCACTTTGATGTACTGCATGTATTTAGGTCATGAGGCGTTATGGCAGCACTTTAAAGGTTGGTTAAATCTATTGCTGCAAATATAAAAAGCCAAAGTAAACCCACTTTTTGACGGCTTTATACCCCCCCCCCCCCTATCCAAGCCCCCCACTTGTTCCCATTCTTTCATCACTCAGCCAACACCCACTTCTTGTCATGTACATGTCATGGTGTATCCAGATACCTGAAGTGCTGCAAAAAATGTCAGATCTCATCCAAAGCTATGTACCAGTGTGTGACGAGATGCTGGGAAAGTTTTGCCGCTAGCCCACCCCAGCGCTGTGCCATCCCATCTTCTCCTCAGGCCCAGGGCTAAAACATCATCTCCTTGCTTCACAGCGAGGGGCGAAGGCATGTTGGCTGGAGCTGCCGCCAACGTACACGCCAATCTGATGCTCCAGTGCTTGCCATTTACTACATATAGATGCCAAACACATCAAACCTCCCGCGACGGATGGCTTGCTCGAGTTTCCACCTCGCTTCTTCGTTTTTTCTGTTTTTTTTTTTTTTTTTAG
This sequence comes from Bostrychus sinensis, assembly GCA_020698575.1. NCBI lineage: Eukaryota > Metazoa > Chordata > Actinopteri > Gobiiformes > Eleotridae > Bostrychus > Bostrychus sinensis. The sequence continues at coordinate 12,992,313 of CM036255.1, forward strand.
CCTGTATACATTGAAGGCGTGGAGGGTTGAGCGCTTAGTGGTTGTGACATTTATAGGTCCTGTGCATTTAACGGTGTGGAGATGTGTGGATGGAGATGGTATAGAGTCAGGCGTTGGAGGGGGGTAAAATGCGTTTGTGTCAATCACGAAGACACACATAGATTACGATCTCTTCCCCTCAATTACACTTCATAAAAAGGGAGGTGGAAGAATTGAGCAAGAAGAATGGGAAGGAGGCTAGAGAGAAGGGGAAGGAAAGATCTCAATTATAAAAATGGGACCGGGCTTCAGAGGAGAATCCCATTCCTCCCATTTCATTTTCAGATTGTCCACGATAACTGTCACATATATATCACATGTGATTCCACTCAAACAGCTGCTCATGTTCTCTTCCCCGCCGCAGAAACACAGATATCAGCCTGTATGGCCTACATTTATTACCCCGATCCGTAATGTGACATTATTGCATCATCTGTCCACCCAACATTTCTTAAGCCCTAAGGCACTCGTAACTGACGTGACAGACGGCAACTGTGTATTTTTAAGTGCGCGCGCATATGTGTGCGCCGGCCCCTGTGTACAAGCTGGAAGCTCCACACAGGTTGCGTTAGAATTGATGGCCGATCGTTGTGCTTTTGCATGTCCATATGTTTCAACCCGCAGCTACATCCGCCATCTGTCCCAGTATGATGCTAATTTAACTCTCCTGTCATAATTGACTATGCCTATTCCCCACCGTCAACAATAGCAGGATTTTAATTTATTTTTTTCTTTAAGTGGTGTTTGCTGTTGCTGTTTACACACTTGTTACCAGGGCCTTTCCTGTGAGCGGTGCTGGTGGTTCAAAGAAATAGCCCGGAGGGTGCAGTGAATGAAAGTCCATAAGGGTTCAGCAGCTCCACGGCCTGGCTCAAGCATAGCCTGGGGAGGCATGTCCGCGGTATTCCCTGGATAATCACTCAGAGCTGGGCTGTTAAACCACTACTCAGCATGGGGGGAGGGTGCCAGTTTGTTAAGGTGCTAGCTCTGGAGGTCACGAGGTTACTGGTTGAAAAAACACTGGCCGTGTCTGAGTGTAAATTGAGTCTGAATCAATGTCTGCAGCAGGCTTCACCTTTTTGGTATAGTATAGAAAAAAATGTATTGCTATTGTAAGTACTGCAATTTAAAAGTGGCTACTACAGTCATGCATTTTGCAAAATTGAATCCGATTGAATGGCGGACAAGCTGTGTCACAATTTTTGGCATTTAATAGAAAACTGTGAAAGGTGGCAAAAGGCCATACTTGGAGTTATGGGAAAATTTGAAACAGAACATATTGGTAAAATGATTCTGAGGTTAGAGATAGAAGGCGGGAGGTCTAGAGGAAACCAAAGAGGAGGTTTATGGATTTAATGAAAGAGGACATAAAGTTAGCTTGTGTGAGAGAAAAGCATGTGGAGGGTAAAGGTTAGATGAAGGCCACCCCTGAAAGGGAACAGCTGAAAGGAAAAGAAGAAGAAACACCAACGCTTCTGATACTGACGTTTGTATTAACATCATTGGTATAGTGATTATAGTTAAGGTATAGTATACCTTACTTTGAATGTTGAGACAAAAATGTATTGAAATGAACTTTACCAGTTCCCCTATTTGTATAGTTGGATGAAATAAGCCAGACAAACAGACAAAAGGCCATTACTGCCCAGCCCAGGATCGAAACCACGACCTTCCTGAGGCAGTGCTGTTAAACCACAGCTCGCTGTTTATAATCTAATAAGACTGGATATTAATGAATTCATAAAATCAATAGCATTAAGTGCATTGCGTGCTGTTTTATATCTTCCCCCAATAAAGCCAACCTTAAAAAGCATGCAGATGGAAATAATAGTATCAGGAGTTATTTACTGACCCTCAAATGATATATGTTGAGTGGTAAAGCAAGAGACCTACACAACCTGAAACAAGGGTCAAGCCCTCACTCATGCAGCTGTGCTCCGAGACCCTATCCACACGTAAGAGATGACCCCTGATGTATAGAATTATCCACTTACCCTACTAAAGAAATAGAGCAAGAGTGCACTCACTAGGGACTTACAACATACACACATTATACTGTATGGAATATGTATGCTTCAAGACGTTTGTTGAGATTGTTCTGACTAATTATTTAACACAAATAAGAACTATAGTATATTGCTATACAGTGGTTTGGCTAAGTACTCCTCTGATTGACCAACAAGGGCAACAGAAATGTATCTGGTTTGGACTGATATCTCTAAAGTTAACCATTGCAACAATAGACAAAGCACCTAAGTCCCTGTGGATTTGAGTTTGTTTTCCAGAGGGCTGAACAAATGGACACAGTTTCAAGCCACTCGTGATGCAAGTAGAAATGCATGACATACATTACTGATGTGAGAAAGCAGTACCATCATATACAGAAAGAATATCCATCGTGTCAACACAGTTTTTGTAAAAAAGAAGTATTGATTAATGGTGAAATGGTCACATGGAACATAATGGTACAGTGTAACAGAAGTTGTTCTCTCCAAGTATCCTCTTCTCCCGCCGACCAAAGAGGGTGAACTGATGAGCAAATGATGAGTGAATGTTTGTCTCTCAGTGTATGTCTCAAAGTGTCCACCCTGTGACTGACTGACCATTGTCCAGAGTATAATCCACCTTAGGCCCATAGTTGCTGGGTTCCTGACTCCAGCAACCCATGACCCCAAACAAGAAAAAGCTTACCAAAAGAATTAATTAATGTAATACAAACGTGAGGACCTATCAAAACAAAATCATTAAAATTACTATGCAGTATTACAATTAGAATCAGCCAATCAAAGCTTTCAACTTTTTAAACTGACTTGCTCAATTACCAGCCTCCGTGTTAACATCCCAGAGTTTGCAAAGCTATAAGTCATAAGTTACCATCAGTGCAGTATGAGTCAACCATCTGTTTTAAAACACCACGAGGACTTTTTGAGGTACATTATGGGACACATATCGGCGCAGCACATCAAGGGAAAGGCGATAATTAACGCTGCTCGCCATGTTGTTATCTATGTCCTGGTTCTCCCCCCAGAGCCCTGTAAAGCTGTCACGCTACTAAGCCAGAGCTGAAGACGCTGATGCATAGACTGGGATGTTTGAAGGTAGAGATGGAGACGTTTCTCTGGGGCTCTGTTTACCAGAGGGGAAGACATGTTTGAAAGAGACACGCTACATATGTGCGGCATGCCAAGACAAAGATGGAGGAGCTTGTACTGTAAAGTGAAGAAGGCACAAGGAATCGCATGGGTGATTGAGACAAAAGCAGATGAGGGGAGAGTTAAGTGTGTCCTGTCTGATAAACAGGAACATGGCTCATCATTACAGAGAGCACCGAGGGAGCACTGTGGTCCATCTGCCAGCTAATACATACTAATGCTCTGCCTTCACTGTAGCGCCACCATCAAAGCCACGGGATGCACACATGACACACGCACACAGGTAAATCAAAGCAACTGGTCCGGGATTACAAATGCAGACCATGGTGCGAAAACCATTATAGCCACTGATTTCCTCCATCAGATTCAAATGGAGGTAAAGCGAAGCCGAGCCCAACAAATTTCATCCGTCCAATCAGATTTGGCTGTCTAATATGACAATTTGACTATTGCTTCCCTGTTTTTTCCATACATATACAACTTGGCAATCACTATTGGCAGATTGGTTGGCGTGATTTTGAGTGCGGAAGTTGGACACATTAACAGTCGAATGCAATGGGAACATATTTAATATGACAGAGCATGATAAATATGTTGACAGTTACAAAAAAGAAAAATAACTTTTAGATACTGTTCCTCTATGCGTTTTCAAAATAAAGTCTATCTTGCCAGTTGGAAAAAACACCAAACTGAAATGTTCTGCTCAGTCTATGAAGAATACTCCAAACCAATTCCAAATAAGTTCTGGCTTATTTAAGTTACTGCTAAATTATGCAAAGAAGAACCCATAACCAATATAAACATGATCCAGAAACTGATTTTACAGGGCCAAGTGGGTGTGTATTTTTTAAAATTTGGATTGACCATAAAACAGTTTACCATTTAGCCTTAGTCCATTTTAAATGAGCTTTGCCCCAGAGAAGACAGCAGTGTTATCATGTAATTGGATACATCTTGGATACTTCTTATACAAGTTTACCTTGGGTTTGTATTAATCTTGTCAGCAACCACCAAAAGTATGGTTGTATAATGGATATTGAATTGTCTTGGACGAAATAAACACAGAAATATATGGTCTTCCAGCTAAAAAATTGACATTTAGGAGATGGAGAAAAGGAGAAAAACATGTCTTCTGTGCTCTCAGACTCGGCAATCTGTGCAATGTCCAGTTATGATTGACCCCTGACGTCAAGTCTGACAAGTGTGAGCACTCTCTCTGCACTAGAGCACAGTTCACTTCCTGGGTCTTGGAACAGAAGGAGCAGGTCTGGCCTTGATGTGGTTGCACAAGCTCAATCATGTGTACAAGTCATACACATAATGAAATGTCTCTTTGGCCATTTCTTTCTCAGCAACCCCAATATCAAGGGTGGTAGGATACAGGATAAAAGTGACAATTGTACATCAGCATGGTAGATGGCAACTATAGCTGGAAGTGCTTACTTTAGGACTCTTCTTGATCTATATCTTGATCTCTTCATCTGCTATTCTCTTCATCCGCCTAATGCAGGATTTATTCATACAGAAACACCACTCCTTTGTAATAACCAATATGCCTGACACATTGTAAAGTTTTAAAGCGAACTTCAAATGTAGCACAAGCTGAGTTTGTACTAGTTTTCTTTATATAAAATATATATTAATTTTACCATTGTAGTATTCCCCTTTAAAAAGGGACAGAGACAGTTCTGGAAGAGTGACTTTGCTCCAGTTAATTTTAATGAACATATTCATAACCAGTGGGAATAGTCATTCCTGTGTACTATTTGACTATATATATATATATATATATATATATATATATATATATATATATATATATATATATATATATATATATATATATATATATATATATATTCCCATTATTGCCATAATGTGCAAGCTATGTTGACTTGTTTAGAGTCAAAGCCCTTTTCTTTCGACTGGAATCATGCAAAGGGACCAGCATTGTCCCAGACATGGAATGTTAACATTGCACAAAGTACTATAGGTATAGGTCTGATGTTGTGCAAAAACACCATGATACCACTGTATAGATAGCTTTGTATGTGAAGTCATTTATTCATTCTGATTTTAGTGTATCTAGTAATACCAAATTCATGTTTGTCAAAAATGAGTTACTAATAACATTATATAAGGTACATTTCTAATTTATATGCATTATAAAAAATAGTTCTCTATCAGTCATTGTTGCAAAACTTTAAACCTTAATGTATATCAACTGCTAACAAAGCACAACTAAGAAGAACAAAAGTTAAATAATTTTCCACTTTAGTAAAATGAAGGGCTATATATGTACACCTGAACTAAAAATGCAAAGTATGCATGTTCATAGTGAACTAGGTTGAATTTCTAGGTTTCTTTCCTTGGCTTACAGTCAGTATGTATTGGTACAGTAGAAGATGAGCATCCCACAAACCTAATAGCTTGAATTTGCCCACCTCCGTATATAGTGCCATCCATCAAATGCCTCCTGGAATGTATTTTTTCTTTCTTTTCCAAGCGTGTACATTTTGTTGGCATCTCATATAACATTTTGGCTCTGCTTCACTTGCCCTATTTTTTTTTCTCCTTTTCCCCCCATTAACTGATGGCGCAAGTGTAAAAGACGGTCTATCTCCAAAGTGCAGTTTACCGTGTGTCGGGACGATTTCAAACAGGTCGAAATCCCTGAGAGGCTTTAGGTTTGACACCCACTCAGCCGTGCCATTGCCTTTGATTTTGCATTCTTTCTTACTCATGTGTATTCAAAAAGGTGTCACTGGTGTAAACAGTGAATGTCCCCTGTGTCTGGAGGTATTACACCGATGCCCATCCATGCATATGGGCCTAGAAGGGACTTTCTGAATCAGTGGACAAGACCGGGACGACCTTTTCAGCGCACATTAAAATAGGGTCACCTCACTGAGAGTCAGGTTTGTAGAAGGTAGGGGGGTTGCATGTTTGTGTCTTCTTCACTATACTTTGCCCTTTCATCACGGCTGTATTCCCGTGTGCATCTGTCTATATGTATTTGCATCCCCTCCCCTGAAGTAAACGGCTATACTGTACACAGTCACGATATGCTGTCAGGTTTATTGGGCTGATTTGTTGCATGAACGTACCCCATGTTAGCGCTATGTGGATGTGGATCGATTGGATTAGTTGTACAGACATGAGTGTTGTCATTTTTCATTTCATCTTAAATGTCATATACAGCTCAGTTGCATCAGTAGAATGTACGTGGTATATTTGTGGAAATTGCCATATAATTGGAACAAGTGTAGACGTACATTGTAATCAGTGTTATGGCATTTTAACAGCTCAAAGTGCTTTTACATGCACAATTATGTAAACATTTGTGCTAGTGGTAAAGAAAAAAATACAAGACAAATAAGACAGTTGACTGATTTGAAGCTACAATATATTAGGTTAAGCATTACCTGCATTGGTTAACTCAGAAAAGTTCAGAATTTCAGGAATGGTCAGTAATGGGGCAATAAAGAAATAGCAGATTTTTGGAAGATAGGGCCAAACATACTAACACCAGCCAAAAGGAGACAGTAAAGGAACAAATGGCCTGATTTAGTCTTTTCTTTTACCTTCATGTGATATAAGGGTAGGGCTGGGCATTGCTCATATTTTTTTGATACCACTACTTAAACAATATCTAGTTTTTGATACCGAATTCCTGAGCGATACTTTTTCTTATACCTATGGTGAGCTAATTCATCTTCTACAATCATAAAACACAATAATATTGAATAAAAGACAACTTTTTGAAGTAACATTCTTAGCTTTAATTTAAAACCAATATTTTGTATAATTTATTCTGTGTTTGTTTGACTCATGGAAAGGAACATTAAAGTTCCCACTTGAAACTTGGTATTGAATAAAAATTATTTTTACGATACCAGCAGTAACTTTTTTTTTTACCTATATTAAAAAGGTATTGTTTAACGGTACCCAGCCCTTTATAAGGGTTTTGTGGCTCATTGAATAGAGTAGGTCTATTTACCCCTGACCCTTTTTGAAAGCTTTGCTGTGTAGTGTAGTATTACTATTTTTAACCCACAATGTCCAATTGAAAGTTATAGAATTATGGAGGACCCATGAAAATTGAAAATGAAAACTTGGATTATTATTATGTACCTTTAACTAGTATCTAGATGACCTGTGTGAGAAAACAACTTGTCCTTCAAATACACACAGATTGAAATTTGCTCTGTCCATCCATTTAGCACTGTAAGAACATTCATCTGTTCATTCTTCCATCCTTCTTTCACATCAATCTCAATACAGATGCCCAAAATCCCCTCTCTCCCAGACACTTCCTCCAGCTTTTCCAAGCCAGCCAACCAGTATAGTCACTCTTGACTGTCCTGGGTCTATTCTGAGACCTCAACCTGGTTGGACATGCCTAGAACAACTCCCATGAGACAAGGAACAGATGGACGTTAGGTTATCAAGGCCTCTGCTTCCGACTCCCCTGTCATTTCTCTTGCCGGTAATGGGCCCTTGCATGCTGGTCCTTCTTTTAGTCCTAGCTCCAGAGGCCTCAGGAATGCCAATCTAAGCAAAATTCTGGTACTGGATTTAGAATGTTCTCTTAAGGGTATTTAAGCTGCTCATTTAGGAACCTTAACTAAGATAAGGTGGTACAATATTTTATGGAATGGTCATATAGTATTAACAATTATAAATAGTAAATAAACAATATAAAAAAAAAGACTTAGGAATGCACAAAACTTTACACTGTAACAGAAAAAGGAGATTTTTGCTGAACTTTTACTGGATAGCATTATTCCTAAACAATAATTAACTTAAACAGCATGAAATCTTTAATCTATTTGGACATTTCAACAAGAGTGTACCAAAAATAGTTCATTTGTTAATTAGATACAAAATACACCTTAATTTTGTGCATGTACTATACTAATTAATTAGATGAGCATGTCACAACATAGTAATTGTTGTAGTTTATTAGCCATATTTTTCTTTTTCTTTTCTTTTTTTTTTCTTTTCTAAACAAAACAACAGCGTGTAATGCATACTATTCACTTGTAAGTAATACACCAATAAACAATCAATATATACAACATAGGAGTTTGACCATGAGACCGAAATCCTTGAAATAGCATGTGTTCTACCTACATGTTTTAAATGCATCTCATGGTGATATTATTGCTGTCAAAATGCTAAGTTTTAGAATGATTTCTCTATCCTTTGCACTATCACAGGTCATATCGCATATCTTTTGTATTTAATCTTAAGTTTGTTTCTGCATTTTCCTACAGGCTAGTATACAAAGTGTCCACATCCAGCTGCGTATGTGTGCATGTGTGTGTGCCGAGGTGCATGTGTGTCTGAGTGCATCAGACCGGTGAAGAGAAGAATAACCCAATTATAGAGACAGTCTGCCTCACAGACATACAGTATGTACACGGTGAGAGGAGCTGTGTGAGCACACAAACAAAGCCCAGTGAGGGACAGTGATTTCTGATGAAAAGAATGCAGCAGAAAAGGAAAGGGAACAAGAAAAAGAATCACATTGGTTAGAAAGAGCGGATAGTGAATGTGCGCTGAACAAATGTGACAAGGTAAAAACACAACTGCACATTGGAATATGTACAGAGAAGTCAAACAGTGAAATATTTATTCAAATGAGTAATCCTGAGGGTGGCGCCGCACTGTTCACGCCTCACTTCATCCACAAAGTACCTTTCCCTTCCTCATTTTTAGGAAAAGGGGGTAGAAGAGGGAGGGGATGTGGCCCTGAACCTGACAATTTGGAGGATGTGGTTGCATAGCAACAGAAAGCAGCCGAGTACATAAAAAAGCAAGGCTATTTTGCTTGTTAAATATTCTGTGGCTGCCAGAACAGCACTCAAACCAAAACATTTCCATTGAACCAGATTTTGAAATGCACGTGCAAACATCATAGAGGTGGAAGCTGTCTACAAACCAGTTCCATCTGCTTTTTATTCAAACTAAGCCTTTATGGAGATTTTTATCAGTGAAATATCAAACACGAGCATGAATAAGAGACATCCTTTATTTACACACAAGTGATCACATCTATAGATGATGGCCAGTTGCATATATCATATAATATTCCACATGACAAACAGATGAGTCTGTCAGGATGGAGCCACATTTTTCATTGTCCACGCACAAAGCACATATTGCATTCACATATTATTTAATAAACCCCCACACAATAGAGAATTAGCATTTGAAATGCCATTTGTGTGTTTGTGAGCTTATAACATGCACTGGGATCAAAGTAGAGGCATTTTGTCATATTACAGATAAACACAAAGCAATTTCCCCTTGAATTTATTAACATTTCAGACGTGTATCCACAATTTGTGGACACGCATGAACGCATATGTCTTATATATGCAGGTGTCCTGCAGGCTGCAGAATCCAATAAAGGAAGAAACTGCTCAACTTGTCTGTGAGCAGTGGGATTGTACACCAGAGCAGTGGTCACCTTTTCTGACATTAAAGAACTACACAAAGGCATGTTTTTCCCTCTGAACATTATATTGAAGTGTCCAGGGATCTGGCTGACAAGGCTCTCATCTTCAGCCGCTGCCCAACACAATACACTATTCACTTACTCTTCCTGATGTAGGTAGTGGGCCTAGTGGAGAATTGTCCCATGTTACCTGAACATGTCATGAACCTGAGTGGGGCCTCACACTTAGTGTGTACAATCTTTGTACACCTTTGACCATAGCTACGTGGCTGTGGGAGGGTATAACAGTTGCAGATAAATGCACATGTTTCCACACAAACCTCAAACTCCACATGGATTCAGACTGTTTACGTTCCAAATCTATCAAACAATATATTGATTTTTTTTCATAAATAATGCTCAAATAGATCTTCAAAATTTCATCTTGAGTTGGGATATCCAGACAAATTAAACGCTAACATCTTTCTGGTGCAGTCAAGCGCTTTCACCTGAGGATGCCTTGCACGACCGTGTTCTCTTTCAAAAACCCCATAAAGTGAACAAAAGGTCCTGAATCTCCCTCTCCAAGGACAGAACAACTCTCTATTTTATCGAACACCTCAGTGCACAATGTCCATTCTTTACAAGAATTCTCTCTTTTTTCTCTTTCTACTTTTCACTGAATACATACAGTACTAGCCCCTGCAAATCAAAGCTGTGTTCTCCCCACCAGCTTTTGCCAACTTCGCAGCCTCTCCACTATCTCCGGCCACGGTTATTAAGGTTTTCTTTTGCACATGAATGGGATTGCTGTTGCTCGGGGATATATTGTAAGTGACTGCTGTTGATCTCGCCACCAGTGTTTCTCACAGAGCTGTGAATAATAGATAGGGAAGCTGACCGGAGATAATGCCTCTCTCATTGAGGCTGTAGTAGCTCCTAGCGTCTGGGAGAATGCTAACAAGGAGTGATTTTTTTTTCTCTCTTTATTTTTGCAAAGCCGCAGAATGTTCCTTTTTCTCTTGGCTCTCATGCATTTATTAATAACAGTGCGCCTTTCAAAACATCTTCTCTGGATTAGATGGGTAACACATTCCTTTTATCATAGTGGTTGCGGCGCATATGCAGTGTATCCAGCTGACAGTGATGAGCTGTGAAATCAGAAAAAGGGAAAGGATGCGGCGGCGCGCTTTTGTACCCGTTCAACACATAAATTTGGGTCACAGAATAGATTATCACCCCACACATGTCACTTTGACACTGATAGGAACATGCAATCCCCCATCACTCATAAATTACACATGAAAATGAATGCACTGTTTAAATTGGTAATTGATCAGGTTGTAGAGTGAACAGTGCAGAGTATATAGCAGGGATTCTCTATCTGTCATATGTATATTCAGAGTTTATAATGCACGTTTACTTTGCCACATGGTATGTCAGAGCTTAGTCAAAACAATAACAATATACTGTTTATTTATGTTTGCAACCCTGCTTTCTTAATGTCATTCTATTACTGCAAACTGTCATGCCAATGGGATTCCTTCATCTTTACTGCCTTTTACAAAACTTAAAGCTACCCCAAGGACTCCTTTCCCCTTGCTCTCTTCATCCCAACAACAGAGTGACCTTATTGATCTATGGGGGTGCACAGTGGCAGAGGAGTTACTTTACTTTACTTACTTTATTCTTTATTTCAGCCACAAGATTCTGGTCCATAACATTAATTAAAAACACACAAAAATACAAAAAGATATTTAGTCCATTAAGTGTCCATTAAGTGTGAATAAAGTCTCTTAACCCAGTTCTTCCTCAGAGCAGATGTGTATCTATAACAGCTCTGACTTGAGTTTTCAGACTCCTCCAGTCGTTGCATAAATGTATATATTAATTGTCTCAACAGTGCCTCATATGTGGGGATGTGAGAGTCCACAAACAATTGACTAGCACTGTGCCACCTGGGAACCTTCAGTAAGATGTTCTCAGGTTAGTTAGTGCTTTTACTTCTCAGCAAGGAAGTTTAAGGTTTGATCTCTCCATGTCTTCTAAAGACATGTATGTCTTAGGTAAATTGGTCCATTTAAATTGTCCCTCTAGAATGACTGTGAGACTGACTGTTTGTCTGTCAGTGTAAGTTTAGTTCAACACATACTGTATACTGCAGCTTAGTCAAAACAATAACAATATATTGTTTACATGGGTTTCTCTCACCATGTCACTACCTTTTTGTAATCTTAAAGCTGCATTACCCCAAAAAAAAATTCCTTTCCCTCATCTCTAGTGATTGGTCACAAACGAGCCAGTACAAAGAGCTCTTTAAAGTGAACGGTGAGAGCCGGCTCCCATCTGCGAGCTGTTCTTTTTTTTTTTTTTTTTTTTTTTCTGAATGGATCATTTCAAAAGCAGGGTAGATAATAACAGAGTGAAGAAATTGGCTCAGACCCTCTGAGCTGAGGCACTTGGTCTTCCTCAATGCCAGTCTGCCCTGAAAAAAGTTAAAAGTTACAGTTAGATAGTTGATGGTGGTTAGTTCAGAGAGAGACTGTTTTGCACAATGCACATTGCAATATATTTCTGTTAGTCAATTTTTATTAGGGTATATATTTATAATGAGGAGTTTTTGAGTTTTGAGGTCAGCTGTTGCTTTAGTGTTTTCCTTTTTATTACTAAATAAAGCTCTGCTGCTTTTGTAAGGGTTGTGTGTGTTTAAAATAAAAGAAGTCATCATCTGTCTTGTTTATTTTTATGCTAAAGGTGTTTTATATGCTTTGTGAAGTGGAGTGGTTCTGTAAGCAAGTCAGTTCATTGGGCAGTTTCAAAGCACTAGAACTATTGAACACTTCATCACAATCCATTTATTTGAGTTATATATGAGTACACAATACAACTCATTTGTCAAAACTGTTCTAAATTTGGCTGAAATCTAGAAGGTATAGGTGATAAAGCTATTTGGGAGCCAAAAAAAAAACTGCTCTTTTTGGTGAGCTGAGCCCATCATTACTTATCCCTCCTCACCCCTAAAAAGATAATCATTTATGTATTCAACTGTATTTAAAAAGTAAAGCTGTAGTAAATTATAGAACTTACCTTAGACAACTAGCTTTAACTTCAGTGACTGATGCACTTGCAGTATCTCCGCCACATTGTGTGAATGCACTTCCAATTGTTTATTAACTTCCAGTACTTCTTTTTTGCTTTTTTGCTGTGTAAACAGACGCAGCCAGTGTCAGAATAAGCACACGACTTGGTTCCCTTTGATTTAATGTTGACAGTGTAAACAAAGAAGCCAATAGGAGCAGACCTTTTTCCAAGGCATATGTGTGTGAGCATGTGAATGACCAAAGCTTACAAGTACATATCCATTATCATCTACTCAAATCACAAAACTTATACTTCTAACAATATGCTCATATTTTAAACAATTTTCTTCAAATACATCAAAAACTATACTATCTGCAAAGCATACAATGGCCCAATGCCCAAAGTAGGTCTAGGTCATGACCCAACATCTGTGTAACTCTAAGATGTAAACAAGATTAGTAACAACATAACAAGATTAGTCAAACTGAGAAAATCCAGTTTATGCAACTTCAACTGTAGATGTGTATTTGTGTGCTGGAATTAATATTGTAGATCTTGTTGTGTACTTGTAACCGTATGGCTATAAGGGCAGTAAACTACAATAAATTGGATTGCTGTAAGTTCTTAGCTCAAAATATGCAGACTAAAGACTATTAAAATTATCAGACAAAAATGTATATCTCTGGAAAAAGTACTATTATTCATATTTTCTGAAGAAATTGTAGAGCTATTATCAGCAGGTCTCAGAGATAAAAATAAGAAGGTGGATCTTGTCTATATTTCTGGTTATTGTATTAAATTGCTGTAAACAAGTAAACATGCATTATATACAGCATCACAAAACATGTCAGGGAGTGGTGCACTGAAGCAAGGTTATACACTGCACCTTTCTTCACAGTTAGTCTAAATATGAAAACACAGACAAAAAGGTACACTTCATCCATTTATGAGAACATTAATAGATATATTATATATAATTAAAGCAAATGGAAACTATTATCCCACTGAACTCTAGCTGCATACATATAATACATCCTCTATTGTTACTCTTTGTATTCTTTGCAGGGTTTGTTGGCTGGTTAGTCTATTTGCAAGATAATTGAAAATGAAATTCTTGGATTTTGATGACATTTTTGAGAAAGTGAGTCAGTAAGGAACAAAGAAATAATTTTTGGTGTGGATCTGAAACACCATCTGCAAGTATGCGACAGTTGGACATAGTTTTGGCTGATTGAAAATGTTGAATCAGAGTTAGGCGTCAGCATCGTGTGCTCCATTCACAATTTGTCCTACAAACTCAAGATTAACATTATATTTAGAATTATAATGTATAATATTTGTTTGCACAACTATTTATTATGTTTTCTACATAGCATGTGACATAAGTGTGCCACGGTTAGTTCACCTTGGCTTGTAGCTTTGTGCAGATGAAAATATAATAGCCTTCTTAGGCAAACGGCCACAATAATCCAGTTTGTTTTATTCATTATTATGATGTGTAATGTAGCATCTAAGATTATTATTCATAAATAATTACTTGAGTAAAACACTTGTGTGCTGTGGAGGTTTATTTACAGAAGCCCATTATCCCCAGAGTTTTGTGATTAGCGTTGTAAATGGTCATCCGGAAAAACTGCGTGCTGCTTGGTAGTGGGTCTGAGCTGCTTTGTTGTGTTGAGCTGTCCAGGTGAGACATGAAGAAACAGACGACTCACCCTTCCTCTAATGCTGGTGGTTGGGCATTGGGTAGGGGTTTTCCAGACTTAAAGGAACAAATTATTATTTTAAATATTTTTTTTTCCTTTACTACTGGGAGATATAAGGGCTTTAGAAGATGGCTGGTTCAAGTCCAGATCGGGGACCACCACAAGATAGAGGAACCTGACTGGCCAAAGTCTGCTCTCTCTAAATGCTTCTAGTTTGTTCTATATGTTCCTTCACACTTTCCACTGGCTGAAATTGTTAAAATATAAAGGTTCTTGAGCCACATTTGGTGTATGCTTTGCCAATCATTTTCAACTTCTTTTTTAAAAGGAGACATACTTCCACTTACATTATTCCAACAATGATGTATAATTGAGCATCCCTATTGAATTCCTCTCCTAGGGATTGTCGCTTTCATTATTACTTTTTATCTTCAATAACGTCAATTTCTTCACGCTGCAACAGCTTGGGTTCACAGGCCAGACGTACATCCACATACATTTTGGCTTGGGAATAGGTGTTAATTGAAGCGACATTGGCTATGTTTTAAAAAATCACTTTACTTCTGAGTATAGCCGTAAACTGTGAGCTGATTTGAGATTAAAAGAAAGGCGGTGGTCTACCTTATAGGACGTGGGACCGCTCAGGACTTGCCGAGGCCATATCAAAAGGATCCTATAGAAAAATACAGACAGCGCCGTCGCCCAGCAGAAGCACTCCACTGTGAAGAATCCACAGTGTTTGAAGTCAATGACAGCTTTTAGGGATTTGGTGGAGACTGAAGCCTTCTCTTTTCCCACTCGCTCACACATAAAGATGAGTGTGTGTGTGTGTGTGTGTGTGAAGGTGACAGAGACACAAAGTACAGCGCCACTGCCCTTGAAGCCAGGAGTGCTTACCCATGATTCCAGAGGGTAAGACTGAATTATAATCAGTCCTGTAAAGTACATTTGTGAGTGCTGTAACATACAAAGTGACTCTTTAGTTTGGAGGGCAGCAATAACTTAAGAAGAAATGTCGCCAGTTCAACAAATGGGCTTTTAGAAACTCTTCATCAAATTTAGCTGGAAGATTACACTCTAAATTCAAAGTCAGTCCTGATTATTACAGGCATATTTTCAGCACTACATTTCTTGTGCAGGACAGGTGCAAGTTGGCAGAGTGGTTAGCGTCCCTGCCTCTCAGCAAGAAAATTGTGGGTTTGAGCACTCTTGGCTGGCTCCAAATCAGAATTTCTCTGTTTGCATGTGGAGTTTACATATCATTATTACCACTGGTCCTCTCCGGGTACTCCAACTTCCTCCCAGACATGCATGTGTTAGGGGATTTTACGACTCTAAATTGCCATAAGTGAATGAATGTGAAAGTGAATGATCTGTCAGTGTATGTGTATATCAGCCTTGAGACTAACCTGACATTGTCAAAGGTAGCCCAAGGCCCATAGTTACTGGGATATGCTGCAACCAAAGACAACCCCTCACTAGAATAAGCAAAAGCAGATGAATGAATGAACTTTTGGCAAAATCCTATATACTGTATTTTACAAAAACACTAAAAAAAAACAGGCTTGCAAAACAAAGAAAAAGTACACTTTAAGAAGCAATGGAGGAAAACAAAAGAAAAGAAAGAGAAGATGGAGGATAACAAACAAACTGACAAACTGTGGATGTCTATAGATTAGATCACTGACTCCCAACCTTTTTTGTCTCCTGTATGTATTCCTGGGCTTTTTTTTTTTTTTTTTTTTCATACCCAGTGTACCCCGCACTCATAAATGTTTATGATTCTTCAAAAAGTGTTATAAAAAAGCTCATTTTATCTGTACAAAGAAGTTCACTAAAAGTTATCTTAAGTTATTGTAAATACAATCATGCAATATTGAGATTAAAAAAGAGGTAAAAATATAATAATATTTATTTTACTATATATTATGTAAAAAAAAATCTTTAAAACTTAACCTAATAAATTACCACAAACAAATTAATTTGAATAATTCACCTTTGAAACAAGCTATCAAACCTAAAACATATCAAAATATGATATTCAAAAAATATCTCTTTTTACACTTTGTCTTTCATCACTTTTAATACTTCAGTATGAAATAATTGCAGATATTTTCTTATTACCTCTGCAAAGTGCTCAACTACCCCTAGGGGTCCTTGTACCCCTAGTTGGGAAACACTGGATTAGATTATTGCTGCCTTGGTGGTTGACCATGTTCTAACTCCAATGCATAGACAAAAACTAGTGTTAATGTGAGCTTAGCTGGTACTGGGCAGCCCAGGGGCGCAGAGGTTAGCACTTTTGCCTCACTGAGTAGATATGTAATAATAAAAAAATTGAATGAAGTATATTTGATTATATAAGTGTATCAAAAACACTGAAATTAAGTGAAAGTGCCTGTTTACTATGATGTAACACTATTTCATGAACATATACTGTATCCAGATCTGAGCTTTTACCCATATGCATTCATTAAATGTAAACTAAACATGTTCAAATATACATCAAACACTATGTAATTGTAGGAGAATAAATAACATCATCCATTCCATTTACAAGCAGCACAGATTGGATTACTGCAGACCTCTGTCTGTTTGTCACAGGAAGCTGGAGAAGCCACACATGTGTTTCCTTGCGATATTACACTAAAATAAAATAAAAATATGGATTTCACAACAACAAGGGCACATTTTGCTATTGAAGTTATCCGTGAAGACGCATACTGTAAAGATGATGCCAAACCTCTATGCAGTGGTGTTGTTTGTTTACAGTAAATGTTTTACCATAATTCGTATGTCAGGGTATAGGAGCAGCTGCAATACTGGCTGTGTTTTGAATGTTCCCAAGGTTTGTTAAGGATTTTTTATTTTCCTTTATCCAGCTTGGGTGTTATATAGAGACAGCTTTGTTGATGTCTATGGAGGTGACAGACAGAAAGGGCCGCCCCGCTTGCCCCCACACATTTCACCTTTTCTGTTTGTTCGGCATCAAGAGGATTACAGTCTTATTCCTCAGGTAAAACAAGCAAACATCAGTGGAGAAGATTTTGCATAAAGAGTGCACAACGGAACCATTTATGCATTAAACACTCAAACATCAGTCAGTCAACAGGGGACCAGCCAATGCCTTTTTTCATTCACCTTCCCATGAAAAGAGGTAATCCAGCCTTATGGAGACGGGCTTAAGACTGGGGAGAAAAGACAGTAGAAAGGTGAAGGCGAAGAGAAAAGGAGGTAGAGTAAAGATGACGGCTTTCTCCCCTGGGTTTGGCTCCAACTGCTGGAAGTAGGAGGAAGAACAGCACAGAAACTGGAGATGTCTATCCTGTTGGCTAGCTTTTGCTTTGTATTTTTACCCCCCACTTTTCTAGACTTCTCCTTCAAATCCCTATACTGACAGACTTTTTTTTCCCCCCTCTCACTAAAACGCCCCCGTCTCCCAAAAGATCCACTAACATCTGGTTAGTGTCTTTGGTGTGAAACAGTACAATCAGCATATTCCCAGCTCAGATTACTGGTTGTAGTTTTAGCAATTTATCACCTCTAACTTCATATGACAATGTTTTAAAATGGTAATATCAAGACAAAATAACATGTTATTTCTAGTATTTATTGCTGGAAAGTGCAGGGAACATCAGTATAAGCAATATTTACATGTGCTGTACCAAAAAGGCCTTGCCCCTGCTTTTGCAAAAATACTTCACATAATAACTGCAGCTCAGCACCAACAGAAAATGTTCATATATGAATTTTTATGTCATGTTCTTAAACAGGGTGCAGAACAGAAATCATACATTCACACATACAATACACACATTAGTCATGTTACACACAGTCTTGAATAGGATGTTTAACTGGACTATTGTCTTACCAAATTATTGAGTGACTTAGGCTTTGTCCACATGGAGACTGTCTTAGATGTACCTGCAAAGGTTGATTTATTGCATATACTTTTCATCCACACTGGTCTGGCGTTTTGGGAGCCCAATTGCAATATTTTATATATTTTTTTTAAACCGGGTCCCAGAGTGGAAAGATTTCAAAATGCCATATACACGATGACGCCGTAGCCACACCTCTCCCCTAGCCTGCATGCGCTAAACTCCGATAGCAACAATAGTTTCTTATGGTGCTGTGTTGTAGCTGCAGACACTGCTGAGCTTTTTGTGGCTTTAAAGCAAAATATTATGCCTCTCTTACAACAGATGTTTAAATTTATTTTGCAGTTTTCTGCACATTGCATGTTTTCTTGTCTGTTTTTGGCGTGTTTCTGTAGCAGCTATACAGCACCACTAACAGGCCTGGCATATGTATTACAGTGTTTTCAGTGGTTTTGTGTTGACCCATGTGGACACACACATTTTCAGAGGCAGTGCTGTGTTTACGGAAAACGTTTTTGAAACAATAATCAAGTTTAGTATAAAGACATTGATTTGTTTGTGGTTTAATGCCAATGTTTCACATTAATACTCTGACTTTACCAGATCATTTGTGGAGAAACTAACTTAGAAACTGCACAATCTTAGCAGCATATCATAACCTCATAACCTCATAACACATCATGGCCTGCAAGACCAAAAATTAGCCAGCTCTTAAAAGTTAGCCATAATCGTTTCATTACTGTTGTCTCTTTTGGCAGCCCTTAATCACATTTGTGTTTTTGTTTACAGTGCCAGGGCTGCCATTTACAGTGTCGAGCTCAGCTAAACCTCACATGTTAATCACATGACTAAGAGAAATTAAAATGTTTACCATTCCAGTTGTGCTGAAAGAGTTATTTTAAATTTCAAATTATTGTCAGTCTGCATTAAATAATTTGGCTGCATGTAACAGAATACATTGAAACATTGAAGTTGTTCTTCCTGTATTTGCATGTGCTGCTTAAACAAACATTGTTTGTATGGGTATTGTTAACAATTCCAACATTGCATTTTAAGTATAAATCTGTCTTGGAACCCCCTTCCTTCAACTAGCAACATTGTAGCTTTAGGGTTAAAGTGGACTTGGTCTGGAATCATTGTCAATACCTAAACTCTTGAACTTGTCTTGTTTTCAGTACACTCTGGTCTAGGTCATGACTGTGGCACAGATTACCACACAACTCCCCCTTATGTTTTTCACTTTTCTCCCTTACTCCTGTACTTTCTTGCTGTGTGTAAACAGGATTTCACAATAAAAGCCTTTAACCATAAGCCCATGTTCGTTAGCGTCTAACCGTTGGGCGCGTTAACTGCAGATCGCAAAGAAGCCTTATCAGTGTTTTTCCACTACACTTGCTGATATCAGCTGCACTCCCTCTTCCCAACACACACACACACCTCTGCAGTTATCTTCACTATCTGCTGTTTAGCCAACTCACAGCTAATCCTGTGTGAACCACTCGGCTGCTTGTGCTCAGCAGTTTGCAAACAAATCTGAGGACAGACAGAGCGACACGCGGGGAGTCAGTGAGTTTGGCCCCGGAGCATGGAACATCACGCTCCAGTAATGTGATGCTGAAGCTGTACAGTAGTGTGGCATTAGCATAAATGTGCGTCTCAGCGCGATGAGGAGCATGCTTAGAGCCTGCTACATGTTGTTGCTGTCTCTGATGGAGCCTACACTGTCCCCAAACACACACTTTATAGATGGCCTTGTGCTGCCAAAACAAGTCATTTCCAACCAGCCAGATAGCACTTTACTCAGTCTGGTGAGATGATCATATTTTTCCTCTGAGCAAGGAGGTCCTGGTTCAGTGAGGAGGATAAATGCAGGTCAGAGGGGAGCATATACACACCTGCAAATGCTGGTTTGACTATAAAGACAAAAATTATGGGAAATGGAGATAAGTTAAGTGGGAGTTTCAACACAAAATGGGACTCTTAAGAAATTTGATTGACATGCCAGCTGTCATGTTACTGTATACTGGGAATAAATTACTGCTATGACTGACAGCTTGTGTGCCTGCTGTTAGATTCCAAGAAATACTTTTAGACCATTATTAGGATGAGAAAAACAAAATAAATTTGCATAGAGGATAGTTTGACATTACACCAGTCATTCTCAAAATGGGGTCCGGGGCCTCCTGGGGGGTCACAAAGGTATTGCAGGATTCCCTACATTAAGTACACTTAAACAAATACAGTTATATACTTGTTTAAAATGATTACTTAAAGACATTTTAATAGAAATCTATGGAGAAAAACATGACATAGTCTTTTGAATAGAGTAAAGTTTTATTGTTTTGGGTCGGCATGCGATTTTTGGAAATTTAAGGAGGACTACGACACTCTTGACTTTGGAAATGGCTGCGTTACACTAATGTGCAAAGCTATGCATTACTGACTGTTGCACAACTAGAAACATAGAATACTTTTTGTGCTATTCCCAAGCCTGGATGAATGAAAAGGGAACACAAAAGGCATCCAGCTTAAATCCCATGCCAAATTGCTATATGTTTACACACACAAGGAGCAGGTTGCACACAAGGAGACAGAACAGGCTTTAGGCTGGTCAATTGTACCTAAAGTGACCATAAAAAAAAAGCTACACTGGCAATTACATATATGACCTTACTGCTATTGTCATTACCTTCAGTTTGCGCTTGTTTAAGTTGTTGACCTATCAGTTTTTACTTGGCCCACATACACGTGGAGAGCAGGCCATAAAAGGCCATAAAAATATTCATCTCTCTTCAGGGGTCACCGTAGTAAATTATCAAGACGTTTATATATTTAGTCTTACAGTATGCTCTTCTTGACACTCTCCTTTTATTCAGGCTTAAGACTGGCACAAATATGGCCTTGAGGTAGTATCTCAATGTCACAGCAAAAATGTATAAGTCCCTCAGTGATAGCAATCAAGAAGTACTAGTAGGCCAGTAGATCATGTTTAGTTCCCTGTTTTCTCCTCCCAAAAGAAAGTTTCTGTCTCACAACTTTTACCCGTTATCTCTACCCTGCACTTTTCTTTCACTATCTGTGATTGACTGTGTTAGGTCTAAACCCCTGTGAAAGATCACCATTCACTCGGCTTCAAGTCCTATTAGTGTGATTGAGTTGACCACGGCCTAATCTGACACTTTACTGACGTTTACTCAGTCAAAGCAACAAGGTGACCTCACAAGTCAAACTGGGTCAAACACAATCGTTTACATTGCAGCCAGGTAATCCAGCAGATACAGTAACACCAGCAGAAGAAGAGCTATCCTTAAAGTAAACATAGGTCATTGCTTGTACAGCTGTGGAGAACACGATTATGTATCATCTCTATAATCTAAACTGTCTCCTATAAGTAACTCCCACAGCTGGGTACAGTAGATCATGCTCCTTCACCCACGCAGGTCATCCAGTGTTACACCACAGGCCTACTGATAAATTACTAACATTTATAAGCTCTACAAACTTTTACAATAAGACAATAAAGTTGTAGTTGAAGCATCTGTTGTGACGTTAGCTCTGTACTATGACCATTAGCTGAACACATGTAGAGAAACTTTTAGTTCTTGATGTTGATAAAATGCCATTGTTAATATTTTTTCTAGATTTTAAAATTTTTTTTATTAATCCAAGTTAAGCAGTAAAGTTGCAACGTTACAAGTCAACGCAACACTTTTGCTTTTGCTCCCATTTTTCATGAGATTACTCAAAGATCTGAAACTTTTTCTACATACACAAAATAACCATATCTCTCAAATATTGTTCACAAATCTGTCAAATCTGTGATAGTGAGCACTTCTCCTTTGCCTGAGATAATCCATCCCTCCTCACAGGTGTGCCATATCCAGATGCTGATGAGACAGCATGATTATTGCACAGGTGTGCCTCAGATGGGCCACAATAAAAGGCCACTCTGAAATGTGCAGTTTAATCACACAGCACAATGCCACAGATGTCGCAAGTTTTGAGGGAGCGTGCAATTGGCATGCTGACGGCAGGAATGTCCACCAGAGCTGTTGCTCGTGAATTGAATGTTCATTTCTCTACCATAAGCCGTCTCCAAAGGCGTTTCAGAGAATTTGGCAGTACATCCAACCAGCCTCACAACCGCAGACGACGTGTAACCACACCAGCCCAGGACCTCCACATCCAGCATGTTCACCTCCAAGATCGTCTGAGACCAGCCACTCGGACAGCTGCTGAAACAATCGGTTTGCATAACCAAAGAATTTCTGCACAAACTGTCAGAAACCGTCTCAGGGAAGCTCATCTGCATGCTCGTCGTCCTTATCGGGGTCTCGACCTGACTCCAGGTCGTCGTCGTAACCGACTTGAGTGGGCAAATGCTCACATGCGATGGCGCCTGGCACGTTGGAGAGGTGTTCTCTTCACGGATGAATCCCGGTTTACACTTTTCAGGGCAGATGGCAGACAGTGTGTGTGGCATCGTGTGGGTGAGCGGTTTTCTGATGTCACTGTTGTGGATCGAGTGGCCCATGGTGGCGGCGGGGTTATGGTATGGGCAGGCGTATGTTATGGACGAAGAACACAGATGCATTTTATTGATGGCATTTTGAATGCACAGAGATATCGTGACGAGATCCTGAGGCCCATTGTTGTGCCATACATCCAACAACATCACCTCATGTTGCAGCATGATAATGCACGACCCCATGTTGCATGGATCTGTACACAATTCTGTACTGGAGTCCCCAGACCTCCCAGTAAACCCCCCCAGTAAAACAAAACTGTATGTTTCAGAGTGGCCTTTTATTGTGGCCAGTCTGAGGCACACCTGTGCAATAATCATGCTGTCTCATCAGCATCTGGATATGGCACACCTGTGAGGAGGGATGGATTATCTCGGCAAAGGAGAAGTGCTCACTATCACAGATTTGACAGATTTGTGATATATATATGTATATATATATATATATATATATATATATATATATATATATATATATATATATATATATATATATATATATATACACCCGGGCAGCGGCACGCTTGGCCTGCCGGTACCAGTCGGCTGCCTCAGGAGTCCCACGAGCCAGCCAAGCTCGGTAGGACTCCTTCTTCAGCCTGACGGTATCCCTTACTTCCGGTGTCCACCACCGGGCTCGGGGGTTGCCGCCACGACAGGCACCAGAGACCTTACGGCCACAGCTCCGAACAGCCGCACCGACAACAGAGGTAGAGAACATGGCCCACTCGGACTCAATGTCTCCAATCTCCCCCGGAATCTGGTTGAAGCTCTCCCGGAGGTGGGAGTTGAAGACCCCTCTGACAGGAGGTTCAGCCAGACGTTCCCAACAGACCCTCACAATACGTTTGGGTCTGCCGAGACTGTCCGGCCTCCTCCTCCACCAGCGGATCCAACTCACCACCAGGTGGTGATCAGTTGACAGCTCAGCCCCTCTCTTCACCCGAGTGTCCAAGACACGCAGCCGAAGGTCCGATGACACGACTACAAAGTCGATCATCGACCTCCGGCCTAGGGTGTCCTGGTGCCACGTGCACTGATGGACACCCTTGTGCTTGAACATGGTGTTCGTTATGGTTCTGTGACTAGCACAGAAGTCCAATAACAAAACGCCACTCGGGTTCAGATCTGGGAGGCCATTCCTCCCAATCACGACCCTCCAGGTATCACTGTCATTGCCCACGTGGGCATTGAAGTCCCCCAGTAGAACAATGGAGTCCCCAGTCGGAGCACCTTCCAGCACCCCTCCCAGGGACTCCAAGAAGGCCGGGTACTCTGCACTATATATCTATGTATATATATATATATATATATATATATATATATATATATATATATGTGTATATATATATATATATATATATATATATATATATATATATATATATATATATATATATACACATTCATTTATTTAGATTTTTTAGGCAGTACTGTTTTTCTGCAAAACAGGCAACTAGACACACATCACAAATTCAAAGACAAGACTGTACAATCATACATCATACAAAGACATGACTTTTTAAATAGTCTTAGTGATGTTATATTCCTGATGTGCTGTGGGATCACATTCCAAGCTATAGTGAGCTCATAAGGAAAAAAAAGATCTCTGTCCAGAGCAGTTCTTAAAGGCTGGTAAAGGCAAAGGTCCATTTGTAACAGATCTAGTAGATCTAGTAGATCTGTAAAGCACTTTGAATTGCTCTGTGTATGAATTGTGCTATACAAATAAAATTGCCTTGCCTTGCCTAGAGTGTTTGGACGAGTGCTGCTGTGGCGCGTCTGTTTATGTTTGAAAATACAATTTAATCCCATGGCTTATTGTATAGTTCTGAAACGTTAAGGCATTAGTCAGTGATAGTACCTAGCAGTGGTGAGTCCAACCAGGAAATGCTGTTGTGGCTCTTGTAATCTCTGTTACAAAGTCTCACTATTGGTTATCGGGTTTCATTAATTGTAAGTGACCAGAAAGGCAAACAATATGACAAAGTAGACAAAATGAATGCATGAAGATACGTTTTGGAGACAGAAAGCCACAAATGTGGTTTAATTTTACTGTCGACATAGCTTTTGATTTAACTTTCTGGCTAGGGTTTGTACATGCTCACAGTAAGTGAAATTTTAGTCAAGAGAGACTCCCAGATATCCGTGCGTGAATATGGTTGAGAGCAATGCAAAATGCTTTACCCATTAGGCCACAAAGCTCTTTTGTCACACATTGGTGAGGAATTCTAAACTAAAAATAACTTCTCCTTTATTGATATTTGGCCCTATTTATCATTGGTACAGAATCTTTTAAAAATTATTGGATACAGACAATTTTCAGGATCCACACCACAGACCATTAATTTCTTACTTACTGACCTTTTCTGAAAATTCCATCAAAATCCAACCATTACTTTTTGGTTTATGAGCCAACAAACCAACCAATCATCCAACAAACATAACTTCCTTGTTATACTAACCCTAACTAGAAAGAGTTCTTTAATATTACAGCCTCTGGAAAGAATATGAATTTTGACTTTCTGACTGTGTCTTCTTCTGCCTGAAAAAGTTTATGTGCTGATGATGGGCCCTTTATTCAGAAAGTTGCTCTGGAGTAAATCACTGTCACTTGGAAGACCATAATGGTGACCATACAAGTGGTTCTTTGTAATTGATGATGATATACTGTGGAGCTTAACCAGCATCCCTTATACTTTGCTCCACATATACAGTACATTTTGAAGTTTCAACATTGCATCTCCCTTGGTTGGCAGAGTTGCTCATCCGAGTCGAAGTAATTCTCATTAAAGATGCACCAGACATGCTCTGTTATTGCTTTGTTGCTTTATTTAAGCCCAGTGTATTTTCAGACTCTCAGAGCTAGACTTACATGACTCATTATGATGGATGTTTTTTTGCTGCTTCTGTTGATACGACTTCCAGTTCCTCCACTTTGCTCGCAAGCCCGCTCCGTTCTGCTCCGACTCCCCACTCCTCCAGTCTCGGCTCGTCTCAGGAGACCCGGTTAGATAAGACCGCCTGGGCTATAAAAGCTACAAAGAGCCTGGGGAGAGAAGTCTGACACACACAAGCATTCAGCGAGACTCAAAAACAGAATGTGCTGTTCTTGACAAACATATATGTGGGTGACAAACACAGACAAGCTGTTTTTTTCTTTCTTCTTCTCGGTTTTGAAAGTCCCTATTTGTGGAATCCCCTAAGGCTTATGCATTATGACACTATTATTATTACCGTCCAGGTCTGTCTGTCTCACCAACATGGCGGCCTTTTCCTTAAAACACTAGACTATCATAAAAAAGTAAATTTTACCTGTTCTTTGCTTGTGCCAACGGTCTGCAATTGCTGTACATAGAGACACATGCCATTACGTAACATCAAAATAGAAATTACTTCGATAAAAGCCTCATTTTTGCCTGTATACCATCATCTGTATACCTGTGCTGTGGTGGCTAGACTGGATCAGAGCATCATAAAACAGTGGCATTTTCTAAGCACTTCCTGGTCTGCAGTGATTAATACCTTACAAGAGCAGCGCCGGAAAACAGTATAGTAAATTAAAGAAAGTATATCTTTATTTTTTTGGGTATACTGTATGCTGCAAATAATTGGTGCCACACTGTAAAAATGTCTGTCAACTTTACAGTATAATACTGGCAAATTTACTGCAACAAAAATAACAGCTGTGGGTGCAAGAATTTTACTAAAAAAAATGCAGTGACAAGCTTTGACAGTACATTATCTTAATTTTTACAGAAGGCTACAAGACTGTAAGAGTCCATGAGTCACAGAAGTCAACATTTATACTGAGAACATTTTACTTTTTTGAACCTTTAGATTTTTGAGCCTTGGCAAATGTGAGCATGATAATGAATTCTAATTCAACTCTCAACACATGTAGAGAGTTGCTTACAATGACTTTCACTTCTGAGCTGAAAGCTTTGACTGTAGTTTTACATAAACTAGATAAAAATATTTGACCAGTTGATGCTGGAGTCATGTGTCAAACTGTTCCCCTGAGTCATGGTTGGACCATGACTGGTGTGGACAAGTTCATGAAAATTAATGACTTTCACTGTAATTACTTTAATTATAATTTACTGTAATTTAATTGTAATTCTTATCTATTTACTTTTACCTTGTTTTTTTTTCTGTAAAGCACTTTGAATTACTTTGTGTATGAGTTGTGTCATACAAGTAAACTTGCCTTGCCACTGCATTGTAGTAAAGCTTCCACAGCTTCCAGTTTTTGTTTTTTTACCGTAAATTTTTCACTGAAAGTTTCTATTTGTGAAGTCCACTAAGGCTTGCACATCATTACACTGTACATTATTATTATTATTATTATTATTATTATTATTATTATTATTATTATTATTATTATTATTACCGTCCTGGTCTGTCTGTCTACTCCAACATGGCAGCCTCTTTCTTAAAAGACTAGACTCTCCTCAGAAAACTGTTTATTCCACCTGTTCTTTGCCTGTGCCAAAAGTCTGCTATTACTGTACATACCGCCTCATGTCATTGACTCAGTGTTGTGTA
This sequence comes from Bostrychus sinensis, assembly GCA_020698575.1. NCBI lineage: Eukaryota > Metazoa > Chordata > Actinopteri > Gobiiformes > Eleotridae > Bostrychus > Bostrychus sinensis. The sequence goes on from CM036255.1 coordinate 13,019,690, forward strand.
ACAAACAGACTCGCTCCCCTCTGCTTTCTGTTGGCGATTGTTTGATTTCAGCAATCTCACACCCAGCACCGCAGTGGTCAAATTTAATGAGCAAAAGCTAGGCCTTCCCTTAGAGCTTTAAGGGAAGTTTTAAGCCAGTATGAAATGGATGTTTTTAACAAGCCGTTTGGTAACAGTGGTGGGTCATTCTGCCTTGTGGGTTGATAACATTTGGGTGTGTGTGTGTTTTTTGACTGTAGGTTTTTGTTTGATAGAATTTGCTGGACCTCTGTAATTAGAAAGGCAGAATGTACATTTAGAACAGCAGGCCCAATCCCTCGGAGGCACTTTGAGTGGGATATAGGGGACCAGTGAGCAGAAAATAGAAGCAAACTGTAAGGAAGAAAAAAAGTGAATGGACATTGTAGATCACACACTGAGAGAGTGAATTATGAACTTTAATTTAGCACTTATTGGCCTATGTGTCACAGATCCTAATCAATAGCCCAGACGCAACATAAGCTGACCTACCATGCTCAAAGAAGAGGTTTTCTATATATATCACATAACGCTACAGTGCATTAACTGTTAGCTCAGTCAAGCACATTACTTGTTGTACAGTAACTTCTCTTGAGGCATTAAAGTAGCATGGTACAGCAAGTCAAGTTAAAGGCTTGTATAACTGTTCTATAAACAGATGTTATGTTAATGTTATCAGGTGCAAAGTTGTCAGTGCAGAAAACTTGTTTTTTTCCAGCTTCAGTTTCCAACAAAGTCCATCTCTTATGTATCAAATTTAAAACCTGTTTAGTCTGTGTGCAATAGGCTGGGTTTCCTGTTTTTTATTTTTCATAATTAGCTATGTGCTTTTTGGTTTCATTTTAGCATACAACAAAAATATGTTAAATAAAGCAGTTAGGTTTATTGATATGTATCTTGCACATGTATGATTATTTTCTGCCAACACTTAGATCAAGGTCTTTTTCCCCCCTGAGAGATACTTTTACAAAATGAAAATGGCAGACAGATACATGTGTTTTGTAACATTCATTTATTCATCTTTCACTTATTAGCATTAGGGATGTCAAGTTCTGGAGAATATCCCAGTAACTATGGGCCTTAAGCTGGGTACTCGCTGGACAGTTGACAGTTAGTTGCAGAGGTGACTCTTTCAACCCAAAGAATATTAATTTAGTTTTTAACATTAGCTGAACATTTACAAAATGCTGGTGTCCACAACTCAACAACAAAACATTCAGTTCAGCTGCATATGTCTGTATGCAGTGACTGACGCATTTGCATCACAGACCAGACACACACACACTTATCATTTACTGGTGTGAAACAAAACCCACAAACACACTATTGAGCTTCAGTGACATCATATCCTGGAACTTTTTGGGTTTTATCTTTCAAAGTTGTGTTTTGCACATCTTTGATTCCATTCTTTAAAACTCAGTTTCCATAACATGCATGTACACCGTGTACTATCAAAGACCATAACATTGCATGGGGACAGACTGCATTTTAAATAGCCTATCGAGTATAATCACAAAGCTATCTATTGTTGTGCTTTTAGCCATCTCTTATGTTTTGTATATAAGTTTACAGTTACTGGAAAAGCCACAACAGAACACACCTGTCTTCCTGGTTGGAGTGCAGCCAATCAGCAGTATTTTCTCAGTAACAAATTTGGGTCAGTGTATCAGTGCAACCCTAACCCGTTTACACCTAACCTTATTTGCAATCTTGGCAAACATTTGAAATTTGTAAGATGACTTAAGCCAAAAGCATGCTTTCCTTAAAAAAAAAAAAAAAAGCATCCATTATGCCTTTTATGCTGCTTGATACTATGGACTGACCAGCCCCTGCGTTATTCACTCCATTAAGTTGAATAAAGTGTGCAATAAGTTCCATGAAAATTGATGGAAAGGTGCACAGGCCAAGGACGACTTTTATACAACCTGAATGTAACCGCAAAAAAAGGATGATTGTGGAAGTTTCTTTTTACTCCTCAGAAATGACTACATAAGACGTTTAATTGAATTGGCGGATGGTAGGTCTTGGTGGAGGTATGTTCTCCAGAGTCTTTTAGTGATTAAATGTAGCCATAAGGTATTTCTATGGCCCTTTGAGCTGTTAGTACCTCCCTGCGGTTTTATTTAAGTGACTTGAATGAATGAAGCACTGGGCTATTTGAAATGAAAAAAGCCCTGAAAGTCAGTGTACTACTTAAAGAATCAAGATTCCATAATACAACTTTCTAGTGGAGCTGTGTTAAAATCTAGTGAATGATTTTTACCTTTTCTAACTGAATACTACAACATAATAGAACATTTTGCAGAGGGGCATTTGGAATTGATAAAAAATGTTAAATGTTAGGAATTGCGATAGAAAAAGCTTTCCAAATATTTCTATTGACATACTGTATGCGATCTTCAGTATATTTGTTGCAGGTTAACATTTCTGCAAATTATGGGCTAATGACTTTCTTTTCATCAAAATATGTGGAATATTGACACGTGTCCAGACAGTGAAACACCAATGATAATTAACTGAATTTATTATTTTCTATTTCTTAAAGCAACACCACATACTGTATATTATTACAATTAGTCTTAAGTACTGCTCAGAACAATCTCTACAATTTTAAATAAATTATTGGCAGCTGTGGTTGCCAGAGTTTTACCATAAAAAAAAAAAAAAGGTTTGGTGACTGGTCTGGTTTAAAATATTAAAATTAAATTAATTTTAACATGTTCTCTAGCTTGTTTATGTGACTAACTGTCTCTGAGCTGCATTTTATCATACAGGTAATTAAGGTAAAGGTATTATGTTGCCACCATATTATTATGATAAAATTCTGGTAGCCCAATATTTCACTGTAAATTTTGCAATTTTAGTTTTACAGCGTATGGTAGTAGAAATCAGCAGTGAAAACATTACACATTAGGATGTTATGTAGGCTTTTTATTAAGGATTTTGTGGATGGCAGTGTTTAGCGCATACTGGCAAACTTTGGCCAATCAAATGCTTGCAGACAATGCGCCCCGAGTAAGGGACGCTCCCATTGGGTGGCTGATCTACTCCACTTGTCAACACTGAATCACCAGGGGCAGAAACAGAAGCCTTCTCTTTCCTTTGCAATGTCTGCTTACAACATGCAGCACAAGTGGAAAAAAAGGAAAATCAATCAACATTTTTAATATAGCCCTTCACAACACTCAAGGTGACTAAAGTGCTTTCCAATAAAAATCATAATAAAAACAATAAAATCAGATAAAACATAGATACACTGATACAACAAAATGTTAATAAATAAAATGTCTCAGCATTACTAAGTGTTGGAAAGTGAAGCAATGCATGCACACTTTTTAACAAGATGAAAGCCTTAATTTGGGCATGGCTACCCTTTATTCCTAACTCAGATATGTATGTTTAAGATCAAGTCTACACTTCAGTTTGTTGGGATGTCACAGTATTTGCAGTGTGGAGTTGGTTCAGTTTAACTTTATTAATAAAACTGATCCATAAATGTTGTCAGGATAGGAAGGTGGGGGTTGGGAATGGCTGTTATGTGCCCATAAAATTCTGCACAGGTTAAAGCCATTAATCCAGCCACTAGGTGTCACAATCAAGTGAATTTCTGTGCTGGTCCCATGCATGGATGAACGGAGAGGGTTGCGTCAGAAAGAGCATCGAGTGTAAAACCTACGCCGAATCCATCTACCTACATTGTACACGACCCTGAGGCTGTCACTCAAAGGCGTCACTCCCTCTGGTTTCCTGTGTCACAGCCACTCCATCTCTCCAGCTCAAGACCTGACCAGCACTCAGACACTAATCAATGCGATGCACCCATGGGCGTTGCTCACGACTGACCCGTGTGACGCCGCGACACATCCACCCACACACATCTACACCTCCTCAGACGACCCACCTATTACGCATCATAACACAGATGATTTGCCCCATGGGTTGACACTCGCTGTCCAGTCCAATCATATTACTTCTCCCGTCTGCATGTTTGTCTACATCTACAGTGTTTACATGCTCTGGGTTCATCTACACTGCAAAACCTGAATAATACTACTTACCTTAATAAAAGAAGTAAAATATATACTACTTAGTTCTGATAGTTTAAGTTAGTTATATAGTCAAAGTTATTCAAAATTTGTTAAAATAACTCACTTAAAAGTCAAGTAGTAACCCAAGTACATCTATATTTATCCTTTTTAAATTAATGTTTTAAATGGTTTTACTTTTACTCAGATAGTGTTGTTAAAATTATTACTGTTAAAGCAACAATATTAAAAATTGTATTTGTGTCAAATAATTATTTACAGAGATACCAAAGCCAATCTTATACTATTGAGATGTCTCAATAAACATTTAAATAAGTAAACTGCACATGAGTAGCCTTGTCAAAACATTTCTGTAGACTCTAATACAGCAGTTATAGGAACTAATGCTGCATTCATGTGCTCCTCGGGTGCTCGTCTTTCTAAGATGAGAAGTCGTTTTCCCGACTTCATGTTCATGTGCTTTTATCTTGGAGTGTTGGGATACTTGACGTTACCATAGCTAGACCAACAAAGTTATTGGTCAGTAATGTTATTAATTAGCATTTATCACGGCTAACTAGTCAGATTTAACGTTGGCTTTCTCTAAAAGGCTGAACGTTAATACATTTTTCAAATATAGCTTTATCTTGGAAGTTAGGGGTAAAACAAATTAACAGCAATGATTAGCATTTCTAACGCAATTTTATTACTTCTGCGTGAACAACAGCTTATAGTGAACTTATTTTATTTGCAAAGAGGTCATGTGTAAAACGTAAATGAATAAATCAGCTTTTTTTCTGCTTTGTCCATGAAGCAGAAGACGTCAGGAGGAAAGTCGGGCAGCAGGTTTTGACTCGAGTTTTAAAGTTCTTTTTCCATCTTGTGCAGGTGTTTATGTGCCTCTTTTAACTTGGAAAAAAGTTTTCCCGAGTTTCCAAGGACCACATGAATGCACCATTACATAGTTTGAGTTAAAAGCCCACTACCTGTTTTTTTTTTTTTCAAAAGGTTTCTTTCTTTCTTTTTTTTTTTTTTTAAGCTTTCCTGCTCCTTCTTATTTAGAAATGTTTTGTTACATTTCATGTCATATTTGCACCTTGGTTATCTTTTTTGTGTCTGTTTTGTTTTTGGTGTATGTAGTGGTAGCAAGTACTGGAATTGCTATTTTTGCTGGACTAGCAGAACCATTACTCTAGTGTATAAAGACGTGCATGAGCTTGGACTTAACCAATGAAAGTGTCTCTGATCCAAATGAGACCATTCCCCTTTGCTCTGAGCATGTGATTGGTCAAAAAATTCAGCCGTGCTCCACTTCCCCTTCTGTCAAAAACGAAAAACAATAAAGACAAGATGAGGGTTCAGAGTGTCAGTTTTTTTTTCTATTATGCTGTGCTTTTGACTGAATAGTACTTTTTCTTAAATTTGGATAGTGCATCTTTAAATGATTTGAGGCAATTTGTTTCCCTAATTTATCTGAGTTGAGTTAACTTGTAAGGTTTTACAGTGTAGATATTACTGTGATTTCTCTCAGCAGTGTAATTTGTCACTGCTTGTATGCCGCTACGTGAAGAGAATAAGGCTGAAGGCAGCACAATAAGCAAATTAAAGTGTGTCATGGGTTTTTGAAGCAAGGCAGTTTTTTCTGGGAAAGAGGTCATGCTGGGCAATGCTTGGAAAACTCAGTGAGGGCTCTGACAGAACACTGTTGGCCTTAAATATATCCCATAAATAGCACTGGGCCTGGGGGCTGTTTGAGCTATTCAGATGATGTACTGAGGTTCAAACCCAAATAAAGTCCCCGCAAAACAGCTTCAATTTTCCTAAACAGATTTCTGCAGCCTTGCATGCAGTTTTGGCCTAAAAAGCCAGCTGGCCTTGATTTGCAATATTCCCTGGGACAAATACAAGTTACATTTTGAGCGCAAAATGACATGCAATGTGTACTTTAGATAATATCTGATGCACTACATTTTTCCTTGTTGTTCAGGCCTAGAGATATTTTCCAATGTTGGAGTGGTGGATGGGCTCATAAAAGAACATATTTGCCTGTATACCATCAACTGTGCTGAGTGGATTGAGACTAAACCAGGACCAATCCAAGACTAAGCTAATGAGTAAAATCAGTACTTTTTATGAATACATTTTTACTATCCATGTTGGGGCTGTGTATTGCTAAGAACATGGCAACACAATACATATCATTAAACAATACAATATACTGATATATCACAACACTTTTCTAAATAAGGAACAACATAGTGCTTACAGGATCTTTTTTAATACAATATATCAACAACGCAACAAAAAGATACAGCATTGTTTATTTGAAATATACTACTATACTTTATAGTCACACTCCTTATCTACATGGTGACATTTTCTCAAAAGACTTCAGAGACTATGCACCACTCAACAAGCCAGTGTGCTACTGTTGTTAGAAGTATAGTCTGAGGCATTCTGGTTATATTATCAAAAATGTGCTTTAATGGTCTTAGTTGCGGCTATTTGACATAGATCATTTCTTTGATTAGCCAGGAAAGTCCCATTGAAAATCCCCAAGAAGCTGTAAAATGTTTTAGTTCTTATTAGATACAAGGATGAACAGAACTACTTTTCATTGTAATGTAAACACTGTGCATGCAATTTTCCTTAACATTTTGGGAATACAGTTTTGCTTGACTCAAAAAGCTGCAGCCATTGAGATGATACACTGTTGTTCAAACCCAAATATAGTCTCCACAAACAGACTCAGATTTCTCAACAAACCCTTTTCTGCAGCCTTGCACGCCGATTCCCCCTGAAAATCCACGCTGGCCCCGGTCCAACAGATTCCACATGACCTCTAGAACACAGCAACATAAAACTCCCTTCGGTGAAGAACAAACTGCTTGTTCGCCTGTAAACTGCCCATTAAAAAGACGTGCAGGCCAGACCGCACTCCTCCATGGCTGTCAGATGGCTGTTGTTTGTGTGATGGCCCGGGCTAGGCATGAAAGGGTCTGGGGGTTTTAGAGCAGCTACTAGTTTGGATGTCATATGAGAAGGGCATTATGACAAAAAGACTGCAGGCCAACTTAAAAGCCCATGAGAAACACACCCTGTACTTAAGATAAAATTGTGCGATTTAGTGCAAGGCCATACAGGCTACATGAGTATGTGCAGATGCCTACTATAGACTGTTAGATGGCTACACTTGGAACAACCTATTATCTGGGAAATTAAGATAAACTATATTTAGCTAAAGGCATTGGCAGCAACTGAGCCAAACACCTTACCACACATTACCTATTCCTTGGATACTGCACATGCCTTCTTCTACATATCTGCATACAGTACATTCTACCTAAAAGCCTTCTAAAAGCAATAGGATAGTGAATGTATCTGTACTCACCTCCTCATATTAGTATTGTTTATATTCTTGTACAAGTATGGGGGCGCTGTTGGGTGTGAAGCCGTATACCTGGTCCAGCAAACCTAATTCTCATATTTCTATTCTATATATAAAGAATTATTCTACTCTCGTTCACTTTTCAAATTGAATTTACAGGGGGCAGAACAAAAGAAGACTACATCTGACTTCAATTGTATAAACATACAATCAATCAGAAAACAGAGGGCAGTACCAATAAGCACACAACTCCTTCAGAAACAAACACAGCATGAACAACATTTTAGATTAACAGAGGGGTTCTAGACCCACTTGGTTAAGGAATGGGTCTGAATAGCTAAGCTAGCATGCTGCTGGAATGCCAATGAGCAAACTGAAATAATTCAAATATGTAAACAACCCCTCAGAATTCCTATATAGCCTACTGTCTTTAAAGCAATACTACATAGCTTTCTGTGTAATTTTTTTTTGGTTTTGGTAGCAAAGCCTTTCAGAGTTATTTGAAGGTACTGTATGTGCTTTGAGAGAGTTAAGCTCAGCACGTAATAAAAAAAAAAAATGTTCATGATATAGGCTATTCACTTTATGGTAAAAATGCATAGTGTTACATAAACTTAATAAAATTCTTCATTAATAATTAGTGCAGATACTCTTGGTTCTTTAGGTCAATTGCTCTGATGTGATGTTTGCATTCTTTTTCAAATGTTCACCTTCATACACCACTATAATACAAGAACTTTGGTCAACAGTATTCATGATAGAGTTCTTATTTTTAGTCCTTTTTTTTTTTTTTTTTTTTTTACATGTTCCCATTACTATCCAAACGCAAACACTAGCTTTACCTCAACCTGTAACATCTCAAACACACATGCAACAGAAATCTGGTAGACAGTCATTTTACTGTAAGGCCATGCAGTGCTGGGGACTTATGGACAGATGCAAGATATACACCAGATGGAAACAGTCGCCCTCATATATGCACACACTGTGTCCTGCTCAGTGCTATTTCAGGAGACGAAAGGGGGGAAGAAAATGGTGTGACTTGGCAAGGACTAGTGTACATATGTGCGCTAGTGTAAGCAGTGGTTGTCGGTGCATATGGGGAAGTATAGGGTCTGGCACATGCTTAATGTGGTGACCCACTTTTCTGTTGCATCTGGACATGATCACTTCCCTCTGTAGCAGTAATGGGCAAGTGATCTAGACACTGACAAGTCTATCGGCTGCTCCTATCTGGACTGGCTTTGGCTGCTGGCTGAAGTTTCGCCCATAGTCAGAGGGGAGAGAAAGATCATGCCATGAGAAACATAAGCTACAGAGTTGTGTGGAAAGCTGCTCGAAGTTTTCTTGTGATTTACGTGAACGGTTTATGTTTCAATTGGAATGAACTGAGTGCTCTGTGAGTGCATCCAGAGAGAACTGCGCCATTGTTTGGTTGAGAGAAGGGATTTGGGTTACACGCTGACATTTAGGCATTCAAGTCATTTAAGTTTCAAATCTTTCTTTTTTTTTTTTCTTCTGTGCCTTCCTTTTGTCATGGTTCTCAGGAAGTACCTCCACACTTATCATTTTCTTACAGCAACTGTGTATGAGTGTTAAACTGGAGATTGAATATTTACATAATGCACATGCTTTTTGTAAGAATAATGTTGCATTTTATCTGGACAGTAACATTGGACCAAGCTTTATTTAGCTTTAGATTGCCAACTTCAAATCAATGAGAAAAAACATCAGGCTTATAGTTAAACCCTCAAATGTGTAATTTTCTTTACTAACTTTTTTTTTTATCTTAATGAGAAGCATTTGTACACACTTCCACCATGGAATGATATAGTCCCCAGACTTGGATTCAAACCATGGATCATATAGTTTAGTGGTAAATGCTGTATCCACTGAGCTACAAAACTGGTAATGGTAAAAGGTTCACTAAAACTATAAACGTAACAACCCCTTGAAGATGGAGTTGGTATTTTTGGTCACAAAATTCTTTAAAAATTCCTGGATCCTTTCGCTGCTGTATGGCTTAGTGGTAGAGCTGTGTCCGATATGCTGGGCAACTATAGCCTGCCTCTGAGTTGCGAGTTCAAGTCCAGACTGTGATAGTTTGCCAAATGCCTTTACCCGATCTCTCCCCGATTTTCTACTACTCTGTCCTTCCAATAAAGAATAAAAATGGCCCTAGTTTTTGGTCTACCCTGAAAAAACTGATTCTTCCTTGACCCTTTGCTGACCTTTGCTGAAATGTCATCAAATACTGACCAGTACTATTTTGTTATCTTTAACAGTCTAACAGACTAACCAACCAATCAACACAGGCAAAAAAAACAAAACAAAAACAAACTTTTACATCATGCTCTACAGTGTATAGACTGTTTTTCATACTTTTTTATGAATAGAAGGTGCACTAAAGTGAAGTATAATGCTTTATTTGTCATTGTCTGTGAAGACTCTCACTCATCCAGGGGAAATGCATTGCAACAAAAGGTTCAAAGGCAGTCATCTGGACTTATTATTTGTCATTATACATACAAGTATAACGAAATTGTGTAGATCAGATGGAGAGTTTGTCCTGAGCCGCTGAGACTGTGAAAACAGTGTGACTTGGCAAGTACTAGTGTACATATGTGCCATTATGTGCCACCTTGACCCACATGTTTTTGGTGGTAGGGGAAATTGGAGCACCTGGCAGAAACCTATGCAGGCATGGGAAGAACATGTAAACTTGACACAGAAAGCCCTCTCTGTCCAGGTATCAAATCCAGGACCTTCTTGCTGTGAGGCAAGAGCGCTAACCACTGTGGCACCTTGCTGGAGGTACCGACAGTCTCAATACTTTACTTCAAATGATTGGAAACTAGGATAATTTGGGGGTTTTCAGAATCACAGAGCTGGTTCACTTTCTATTGAATTACATCTCTAAGGTAGCTTACCCTTAAGGGCTAAATTTTAGATAGAGGTTATAAACAGGCCACTGACCAATCAGCGATGACAAATGAGCTGCCACTGTGGAGGAGGTGAAATGCTAAAGTTGGTGCTCTAGGGGCACAGCTGATTGTAACAGAAAGTATACTCTGTGCAAAGGCTTGGGCTTGAGATGATGTAAAGAGATAACCCATCAAGTCCCATAGCTTTGTAGTCTACACACTGAATGACATTTACCTCACAATTGATTAAATTGATTATCCATTGTGTCAAATATACTAATGCACAGCCACAAGTGGATTATTTCTGTGTTTCTTTTTTCTGCCTCGTCAGCAAATGTAAACCCTCTGAGAATTGGATAATCATTATTTTTACTTTTTTAGGATTATCCAACAGCAAATATGGACTGACAGCAAACCATAGCATGTGATATTTAGTAAAAACACATATCCAACATGAATGTAGTGACACTCATAATAATGCTAGCCATTCCCTGCTGGTGGCTAAGAGCTAATAAAGAGCAGTGGGTCAGCTGGTCACCTGGTCACCTGAGGACAGATTCTAACCAGGTTTAACCTTTAGAACGTAAGTGATTATCCTGGCCTTTTTCAAAATTAGACATTACAGTCAGGTAAAAGACAGCCACCTCATGATAGGTTGGTTTCTTAGTATGTTACCAAGATAACCGATTGCCAGATTTTTAAAAAAGATCCAGGTATGTATATTTTACATTTACAATAGTAATAATAGTAATAATAATAATAATAATAATAATAATAATAATAATCATAATAATAATCATAATTATCATAATCATCATAATGGTATTGTAGATTGTTTACCACAGTTAGATTTAAGGCCTGGCTTGAACAGAGCATTTACCCCTGAATAGAGGATCACTAGTTTGGACACTAAATCTTTATCATTGCGAGATTGGGCTATTGCCTTGGTGGGGGTATGTGCTTTCCAAGGGCTTACAGTCAACATAATCTAAAATTAGTCTATGGTATTTACATTCAGACTGTTACTCATCGTATTTAAATAAATATCCTTCTTCCTACTATACAGCCAATTTTTCTTTGTCATTTGATTTGTTTCAGTCCACCAGTTTCTACAGAATGTGTTGCAGTATCATCTGGGGAGATTTAAAACTAGTGATTTATGTGAAATCAAAATGAAGAAGTCCAAGAGTTAACGTGGGTTCATAGGATTTCAGAGCAATTGCCGAAAGGTCTGTTGTTAGAAATTGTGTCTAAGATATAACAAAGGATTTAGTTTTCCTCCAGTGATCTGTCCAATCTCAGCCAATCAGACGCTGTAGAGCCTTAACACAGAGGTTAGCCTTTCAGTAGATGCTCCGGACAGGGCTCACAGCTCACTATAAATCTGCTCGGCTTTAGAGACCCATCTAAACTATCCCTTTAAATGCCTCGGCCCACTTCAATTTTCAAATCTCTTTGTGAGGCACTGACCTTATTAGGAAAGACTGACCCAACTGGATTTTTACTGTACCTTCTAATATACTAGCCTCTTTTTTTATTTTTTTATTTTTTTTGCTCAGTTGTCCCCAGGGCCATTAGATGTTCACCTTAAGGATAAACACATTGTTACTGTGAGTGAGGTATGTTGCTTTAGAGACTGACTTGCACTGCCACACTAGGTCCCGGGGGTACAGCACTAACGCCGGTCTGATCTATCTGCTTCACTATTGGTATTGATCTGTGTTTAGTGTCGATGCCTGCACTGGGGGGGACTGATGATCAGGCTTGCATGCGGTCAGGCGCACTTTGAGGCGTCAAAGAAATAGACAGGATTAGTGGGACTATACCTCAAACAACCCCTTTTGCTCTTTTATGAGCTGAAATTAATCATTTTCTATATGCAAAGACATTAGTGAATGCCTTGGCTAAAATGATCCAGCCAGCTGTCGTGTAAGACATATGAGAGGTTGATTCAAAAGGATGATTGCACAGCTTTGTCTTGGACTGGTGACCATTAAAGACCACTTAAGCATTTCTCAATCTCATAGAGCTTTATTAGGTATAGGGTTTTGGTCTTTGAATTGGCAAGTGAATTAATTTCCACCAGTTGTGCCAATATTAAGTAAATTTGTTTTTAAGGAAGAATGAACATGTTATTACCCCATGCCAAGTATATTGATGTATCATTGATGTCCCCTATACTTCACTATGTTGACCATGTCCTATGTTGACAAAGGCTGCATATTGGATTCACTGGGTTTCATGCTGATTTATTTATACCATTTTACAATGGAAAAAAAGGTTGGCTGGTTGATTGGTTGTATAGGCAAACTTTCCTATAGTATGTATTTTGGAGTTGTCAGATTGCAAGTAAAACATTATGAGGTATTATTACCAAAATAGAACACCAAGTACACATGAATATAATAGATATGATTGTATATGTATTGTGTACCCCTGGCAGCCACATGGTGACACAAATCAGTGTATTTATTATGCCTGTCCCAAAGCCAGATAAATAAAGGGTTGCATCAGGAAGGGCATCAATTAAACACATCCAAAATGAAGTATAACTCATCAGTCTGAATTCTATACTAGAGATAGATGCAGATAGTTAGCAATGATGACCCCTGAAGAGCAGGAGGGAGTTAAAAGGAAAGAAAACGAGGGGCATATATAAAGTCTACTGAATGAACATTGCAAATGTTTGAGAACAGCAAGTTCTAATTCTGAACAAAGTATGGACAAAGTTTGCATGACCACTGAGGACGAGTGGATCAATATATCAAGCCTAAGGAATGTTCTGTTTAAATAATGTGTTCTGTGTTGAAAGAGTTTGTGGCATAGTTTATTTATACTGTAACTAAAGTTAATGTAAAAGTGTTTGTATCCTAATTGTTTTATTTTCTGACTTTTAATAACTCTTTCAGGCAACTGCATGCAGCAACTTAAGGCAGGCTTTTGGTTTTGCTCTTTTGTGGTTGCCACAGCAAATCATCTGTCTTACACTGTATTGTAATTCACATTTGCCATAGCTTTAAAGGTCCCCTATTATCTCTTAGCTTCATGTTACTAATATCTGTGTTAAATAGACACTTTTTGCCCTGTCCATTCCCCACCATTGACAGCAGGAGGCGTCATGCTGCTTGTTCTCTGTAAAGTAAAAGTAACAGCTCTCCAAAACAGGATGCTATAATGGTGGCATAGTGGTTAGCACTCCTGCCTCACAGCAAGAAGGTCCTGGGTTTGATTCCCGGACCAAATGGGGCCTTTCTGTGTGGAGTTTGCATGTTCTCCCTGTGTCTGCGTAGGTTTCCTCCGGGTGCTCCAGTTTCCCCTACCACTAAAAACATGTACAGTAGGTCCCCCATGGGGCCAGGACCCCCCTGTTAAAGAGATTCTCAGTCTCTGGTAAATAAAGGTCAGATAAAAAAATAAATATAAAAACATGCAATACTAATGCAAAGGTGTCCAAAACAAATGATGGATGCCCTGCATGCTTGGGACAAGCATACAGAGTATTAATAATATTATAGTAATCATATGTGAAACACTAGACCTTAAAGGTGCTATGAGCAGTATATATGTTTTATATTTCATAAAAAATACCCACATATGCGCCAAGATATGATGTAAACATGTTTAAATCAAATATAGTTTTACTGATAACAATGGTACAGTTGAGTTATTAACAATTGAAAATATGTTTTACATAATGGCCAAGTTGTTTTTTTGTTTACATTTTTGTTGTGGTTTTAAAACCGCATTGACGATCGTCCAATCAGAAAAAAACATTGTTTTAATTTAGACTGCAGTACCATTTTCAAACCAGTACAAGCACATGCTGCTTACAATACCTTTAAGTTGTCATCTAGGCTTTATTATCAAGAATTTTAATGGAGAATGTTACCAGGTACCAGAAGTTTTGGCCAATAACATGCTTCTATAAAATGAGGTGAGTTAAGGACACATTGGCTGCTTGGTTCAAAGGCTGCAGAAATTACATTTCTTTCAGCATTGGCTTTGTGACTGAAAACAATTTATGTTGGGAATGCAAGCTTTAATAACCACCATACCTTACTTTACAATAGTGGGCAAAACACAGCCATGGTCATTTGTAGATGTATTGGGCTATAGGATGGGAATGTGGCGGTATATAAGCCTGATGTGATACTTTCTGTAAAATAAACTGCATATCTGAGAGTGACCTTTTACTGTGCCAGGCTTGTCATTATGTGTAACTTGGCAGGTGGATGGTGTAGTTTACTCATTTTCAAGTTTTGAACTTATGAACCAAATATGATGCTTATAGAAAAGTCCTACTTCAGTTATTCACTTAATGAACATCGCAGCCCAAGTGTTGCCTCCACACTGGCCTCATCCTCCACACCTGCCTGCAGAGTACAAAATGTTCCCGGTCTGTTCCGTGCTGCAGTGCTCCTCTGTACTGTACTGCAGAAAAAGCGCAATAAGCCGAGTGGATCCGAGCCACGCATACACCGCCGACGCCTCCATCTCCCTCCTCACCTCCTCCTCCTCCCGTCCCTTCCCTCCCTTTTCTCAGCAGCAGACAGATAAGCAGGCAGCCAGAGACAGACTAATCCTCCCACAGCGAGAGAGTGGCATGATGAGCATCACACTGGAAAAAAAGGGGAGGAAAGTGAAGTGAGGATAAAGATTAGGGGAATTTTATTTTTTTGAAGGGTTATAACTAGTCGATGCAGGAATTACTCTTAAAATTCTGCGTCTTGCACTTTTTTTTTCCACCCCGATGAACATTTTGCTTCTTGATTTCTCTCCATCCATACCCACCCCCCCTCCCCTCCCCATCCTTTCCTCTCTCCTCTCTCCTCAGCTTCCCTTCTCTTCCCAGTCTGATGTAGGTCACTGCGTCTGGAGCCTGTCTAGTGCTGACTCTCCTGAGCTGTTCCATCGCTTCGGTTGCCGCACGACCCTTGCGGCGGCTCGAATGCATGCCCGGCTGAGGACATCGCTCTGCGGGCTACATGAGGACAAGAGCAGTCCGCCTGACCTCAGCCGTCTGCAGCAGGGAGCAACACAGGAAGGAGGGGGGGAAGCTGCTATAGTGCTGTGTTGGTACATTATAGGAAAGGTTTGCCAGCTAGAACAGAGCAGAATGGTATAGATTTCTGGCATCGATGCAAATTCAACTTTCCAATTTCCCTTGCTACACACATTTCGTCTTTTTCCCCCTGAATTAATCTGATGCTTGCAGATCCCAAACTCTCGAAGCGATGCAAACTCCGGTGCAACTTCCATCCCGAAACTCCGAAAGTCTTGTGCAATATATCCAGATCTGAGTTCAGACACTGTCATGACGATGCAAATTCTTCGTCCTCGGGATTTTTCCGCTCAACGACTCTTGCAAAAAATCTCTTCAACAAAATAATTTCCCCCTTTCCTCTTTCTTGAAACCGCTCTCATCCAACGCTCCTTTCCACTCCTCTGGCTTTTAGACAATGCCCCCAAAAAGCGATGGTTGAATGTGAGTTGAGTGTAGTGCAGCTGCACGAGAGAGCGAGAGAGTTTGATGGGGAGTGTGTGTGGATTTGACTCTGCGGCACGTCTGGGTCCTGCAGCGGTACACTGGTGTTCACACTGGCTGTGGGTTTGCCGTCAGCGTGACTTTCTGTCTTCTGTGTGGTTATGCATTTCGAGTTTGCGTGTTGGTGTGTGTGTGTGAGTTTGGATCAGTATTTCTGGAGCTCTGTGACACAGCAATCATCTGACCTGCCTCGTCACCATCCGGAGTGGAGGATGTTGGGAGTTCCCGGGGAGTGGCATCGGCCTTGACCACACCTCCGACTCGCGCTCACACATTTAGTTCCCCTCCATCTGCTGCTGAATGTCTTCCTCCTGCTTTGACCGAAGCCCCTGGATTTACTGGAGCAACAGAAGACACACGAGGATTCACATCAGAGCGTTGTGCTGCTGAAGTCGACATGACTTCTTTTCACACCTTTCCTTTTCTTCTGTTCTTCTGACTCTTCTCTATACTGCTGTATGCTCATCTTGTGTCCCACTTTGTTTGTGGAGTGAAAAGAATGCAGCTGCTCCTTCTGCATATACATTGTGAAAAGTAATTGTTTATGCTATTTTGTGTGCTATTTTAGTGCTGACCATCAAGAGAGAGACAACGACGTAAGTGGATAGTAGCAGGTGCAAGAGAAGGTGTGGCTTAATGATATTAGTTAAATAGTTAACCAGGAAACTGTGGGCCATAGAGGAAGTTGAGAATATCAACTGAAAGCCTGATCCATAGGTTTTATTTTTATTTAATTTTTTTAAGCGACTATATGTAACTGCAGCTGGTGAGGCATTCTGTCTGCAACTACACATCTACAAACACATATGCAACTTTGCATAGCTTGTTATTCATATGATGATAGCTAGGGAAATTTGCATACTTTAAAATCATAAAATGCTCTTTTCCCTTCATTTTATAGTATTATTTTTAGTCTGAAGTTTATGCCACTAGGATACGCCAGGATTGTATTTTACCCTAGCATGTACAACCCAATGGAATTTTTGTGTATTTTGTAGCTTTTAACATTGTTATAGCCATACTTTGGCTTAGCATTGTTAGCCACATCTGCTTTGGCTATGGCTAATTTTAGATTAGACCAACTCACCTCATTCAAAGATTACTTCTGACTTCATAACCACAGTCTGCAGGGTTTTGCTATCTTTCAGGCCAGCATTGGTGACATCATTGTTTACTAGTGCTAAGATTCACCACATGTAGGCTTGTATCTTACCAAACAATGACATTACTGCTAATGCTTCAACTCCTACTTTCTGTACTGCAAACATAAAAATCTGACTGCTCTGTTGCTACGATGGTCCGGATAATGTTTTTGGGCTGTGAGGTGGTAAATTGGTTAAAGATTAAACTGCACATACAAGGCCCATTGAGAGAGTGTTCAATGCATTACTAGCTTGACTAGCTATTTGTTCCAGGTCATTCCCATGCACTCTTTCCTGCTTTTCTAGCCTCTGTCCATAAAACCAATAAATCAGTTGCATTACAAACCCACATAGACTCATATTCAGTTTTAGAGATTGGGAATTTTGACATTTGTTTTCATGTTGGACTTGTACTGCATAGGTCATATCATTTTATTTTAAGCCACTATTGCATTTTTTCTGGTTAGTTTGCTGTTCCAGTCCACTGCACTACACCTGGCTGTAACACTAGAAGCCCAGACAGACAGACAGACACACACAGAGAGAGAGGACTATGTGTTCCCTGGCAGCATTAGAATAGCTCTGCTCGGTGTTGTTGTCTCAGCGATGGCAGCAGTAGGTGGGAGCTATGGTGAGCTACAGCCACCTGCACCGTCTACCAGATCCACTGACAACACTGACTGCCGATGATTCACCCATGTGTATGCAAATCACTGCTTAGTCTAGGAGTTTTTTTTTTCTTTTCTTTTTTTCTTTTTACTGTTTAACTGTGGGGCGAACGGGGACTTCCCACTGGCTTTAAAACTTTTCAGTCGCTGGAAGGGGTCCAATTCGGTTAGCGCTGGACACACATGTACGCACACAGAAAGGCAAGCACAAAGGCCTCCATTGTGTGTTGACCCCTGATGACGGGCTCAGGGGTCAAAGTAGCAGCGTCATTCCTATAGGCAGCTGAAAAAGCCAGCTACATGTTAATGAGTAGCTGACTGCATAAACGCACACTTTTCTCCAGCTCCCTGCGTCTTTGCATTCCCATCTCCTGCTGGCTTAATAATTTTACTCGACAATTTCATGCACACAGTGTCGACAGTGTTCTACCCTTTTTTTTTTTTATGTGTTCCTTGGTTATTATGAACTGAGCTCCCTGTAAAGCGGCAGACTTTTTCACAGTCACATGATGGAAGCTCATTTAGCCTGCAGTTTGCTCTAGGGTTAGCCTGACATATCGGGTTAAGGTTTATGTTTTATTAAAAATTGCATATTAAAATCATTCATTCAGCTCTCTATGCCGATCCCGCTGGAATAAATGTGTTTTATTATGTTATTTTTAAACCTCTATTACATCAAATACAATAATCTCAATAATAAACCAGATACCATACTATACTTACCTTTTATTTGTATTTTATTTTAATCATTGTTGACAGTTCTATGTGACTTTCAATAGACAGCCTCAGTGGCCTTTGTGGCTTAGAAAAAATGCAAAGCAAAAGATGAATAGAGTAATGTTAGTATTGCAAATAGAGCTGGAGGTAAATCTTTAGCATTTAATTATTTACACTGCTGCGTTACTAACTATTATGAAAGTTATTATGCATCAGGGGTTTATTAAAAGTCACAGTATATATTTCAGACCAGGATAGATATTTGAGGACCTATTGCACATTTTTTTGGTGGTAGGGGAAACCGGAGCAGCCAGAGGAAACCTACGCAGACACAGGGAGAACAGACAAACTCCACACACACTCTCCAGGAATCAAACCTGGGACCTTCATGCTGTGATTATATTATATAAAAGATAAAACCTGAGAAACTGATCATATTGCAGTGGTCTTGAATGTTTTTCCAGAATATGCATGAAAAATTTAAAATGAATAATATATTTCAGGCAACACATTTATTGTGCCGTTTCATTCATAACATTATGCAGTTTTGTTCTTGTCTAGCCAAAAGCATAAAAGTCATAAAATAACAAATTCCTCAGAAGCTGTGTAAGTGAAAGTGTGCGTGGGGCCGGTGCAGGTTTAATTATGCGTCCTGATTAGATCTTTATGTTCACAACACACACCGTTCTGGAGCTACCCTGTCTATCCTTTATTTATCACAAGATATATGTCAGGCTAAAAACAGTCGTAAACTGTTTAAAATTTCACAACGCAGCCCCTTTACCCCCCTCGGTGCTTACATAAATCAAACACATAAATAATAATGAGCTCCCTTCATCAGTCTATATCTTTAGCCTGCCCCAATTACAAGCGAGCACCTGCCACTAAGATTACTCACTGTTTGCCATCTCCTGCCTGTCTACCTATCTTCTTCTTCCAGCTTATTGCACACTTAACACACACCCAGTGCGTTGTCATGCCGTGGTGTGTTTAAACAGGTGGAGTGGGTATACCTGTAATCTTATCTGATTTGTGAAGAGCAGATGTCAGGTAGCTTTTTCCAAACCATATCGCTGGCAGATGCGCTGGCGGAGACCGGCGGCCCAAGCCCATCGTCGGCCCGGGCCCTATCGTTCTGTCATCTATCCACGTGTTTACCCCAAATACACCCGCGCTTTGTCTCCAGCTCTGTTGACGCCTAGAGGGGTAGTGTCATTATGAGAAAGTGCTAAGGGAGACTGAGGCTCGGCAGACACAGAGACTTCAGAGAAGAAAAAGTGTGTGACTCACTCAAGCTCGGCGTTATACTTAGATGACATGTTGATGTTGATATTTCTGGGTTAGAGCTGTAGATTTGAAAGGCTATTTTAAGAGATCTAAAAAGAAGATGGTTCTGTTTTGTCAAGCTTTTTTAAGTGGAAAAACTAAAAGACCGTGTTAAAGACACACTACCTGAAATGTTTTTAATCTGTTCTCTCCAACAGAAGCCTATAAGTTTCCTGCTGTTGTAAAACTTTCACAATTACACCTGCCTCGTTCAACGTTGTATTCAAACTTTTGACAATATTTATTTCTTTTTGCTTCCCTTTTCTCCGTGTTTTCTTTTTATACGTTTTCTTCATTACTAGATGACATATCACATAGTTCTAGGTCAGTGTTTCTCAAACTTTTCACGCCAAGAGCCACCTCAGAAAATCCTTTCCAAATACTATTCTTAATGAACTAAAATTAGGAAATATGCATTACTAAATAATGACAAAACAGGGACAATACCAGGACAAAACTAAGACTAAATCAGGAGCAGAACAAGAACAAATCCAGGACTATACAAGGACTAAACTGGAACTAAACCAGATCTAATTCAGGGCTAAATCAGGACTAAATTGGAACTAAACCACGACTAAACCATGTCAAACCCAAAAAGCACTGATCTAAACTTGAAATTCAAGCCCGAACCAGAACTAAAATAGGAATAAAACTGGCTCTAAAATAAACTAAATCAGTACTTAAAATGACTCCTGCGTTCCACCAGGAAAATCCTCCAATGGTCTAGATGATAGGTCTTGTTTTTTTATAGTATAGTATAGTATAGTATAGTATAGTATAGTATAGTATAGTATAGTATAGTACAGTATAGTATTGAATAGTGTTGTATTGTATTGTATAATACGGTATGGTATGGTAGAGTATGGTATGGTACGGTATGGTATAGAATGGTATAATATAGTATGGTATGATATAGTATGATATGGTATGTTACTGTATAGTATTGTATATTATGGTATGGTATGATATAGTTTAGTGAAGTACGGTATGGTATGGTATGGTATGGTATGGTATGGTATGTATAGTAGGGTACAGTATGGTATGATATAGTATGGTATGGTATAATATAGTATGGTCCGGTATGGTATGATATGGTATGGTATGATATAGTATGGTATGGCATGAAATGATATGGTATGGTATAATATAGTATGGTATGGTATGGTATGGTATGATATGGTATGGTATGATATAGTATGATATGGCATGAAATGATATGGTATGGTATAATATAGTATGGTATGGTATGGTATGATATAGTATGGTATGGCATGAAATTATATGATATGGTATGGTATGATATAGTATGATATGGCATGAAATGATATGGTATGGTATAATATAGTATGGTATGGTATGATATAGTATGGTATGGCATGAAATTATATGATATGGTATGGTATGGTATACCATACCATACTTATTTTATAGTATGGTATGGTATAATATAGTATGGTATGATATGGTATGGTATGATATGGTATGAAATGATATGATATGGTATGGTATGGTATGGTATAATATAGTATAGTATGATATAGTATGGTATGGCATGAAATTATATGGTATGGTATAATATAGTATGGTATGGTATGATATGGTATGGTATGGTATGAAATGATAGGGTATGGTATGGTATAATATAGTATAGTATGTTATGATATAGTACGGTATGGTATGATATGGTAAGGTATGGTATGGTATGGTATGATATAGTATGGTATGGTATGATATAGTATGGTATGGTATAATATAGTATGGTATGGTATGGTATGATATAGTATGGTATGGTATGATATGGTATGGTAAGGTATGATATAGTATGGTATGATATGGTATGGTAAGGTATGGTATGGTATGATATAGTATGGTATGGTATGATATGGTATGGTAAGGTATGATATAGTATGGTATGATATGGTATGGTAAGGTATGGTATGGTATGATATAGTATGGTATGGTATGATATGGTATGATATAGTATGGTATGATATGGTATGGTAAGGTATGGTATGGTATGATATAGTATGGTATGATATGATATGGTATGGTGAAGTTTAGTAAAGTTTAGTATAATAGTAGACGCTTCTCTTGTGCAGTGTCCAGTAACAGTGCAGCTCTGACTAATGTTGGCCCCCAGCTGCTAATATCTGTTAGTGACTCAAGCAGTCATCAAGTGCACACTGAAGTGTGAATGCCTGAATGACATCATGTAGCCCGTAGGCTCTCAGACAGACCTGGCTGTTTTTATTCACACTTTTATTTACAAACCATGTAATATTTCTGTTTTACGGCCTTTCACCTCTTTACTACCTCCGCACACACCACTGCAGGGGTCACTCTGCATATAAAGTGGTTTGCATTCACACCTCACCATCGCCAGGAGGACAATGCACTCCTGAATAATAAATAAATAAAACTATAAAATCACAGAGAAAAAAATAAAAAGCCAATCTATCAGTAATCAAAAATGATGTGTTCCTTCCTCATTTTTACACTGACACTTTGATAGAAGACAGTAAACCTGCCCCACAAAGCTTTATGTTGATCATATATGACACTCATTCATATGCAGCAACTTATACTAGAGCGCATATAGATGTGAGAATGAGTGCCACTGTACATGTAGGTCAGAGGAGGTCAGTCCACTTATGGACATGTGATAATACCCAAAGGCTTATTGACATATTGATCCATAAAAGTTACAAATGTACTCTTCTACAACTATTGTATTTTTAATTACACACAATTGTGCATTCCTTTCACATTAAGGGCAGTAAAAGGTCAAGTCCCAAGTTACTAAGCCATAATGTGAACTTAAAGTAAGCTAAAGTTGCCTTAAAACTGCAATATCTCAATTGTTGATTGATTTTTATTTTTCTTGCACTGTTTTGCTGGATAAGAAGTCTTTATCAAGTTTGACTTCAGTTAAAGCCAGACCAGCGATGGAAGAAGTACTCCAAATCTGCATTTAAGTATTGTTAGTTCAAAATAATGTTATTTGAGTAGAGGTAAACTGTTGCTAATATACCACTGCCTCTTTAGTGAAAAATACTGAAACTTCTACAGTACTACTATTATTACTACTGTTGCTACAACTATTATTGTTACAACATTTTAGCTTACATAAAAGTAAAAGTATGTCACAGGGATAAACTTATTTTCTTCAAAATATGTACTTATCCAATTACAATCAACCTCTGGTTATTGGTTATGACCAGTGCAGACCAACCAACAGGGACCCCATTCAAACCAAAGCAGCCTGTTCTTATGTAAACTTGGATGACTGGACATAGGTTGATGTCAGAAGGCTGCTCCCTTTCAGGGTTCAGGGTCTGCCACAGTGAATTATATCAAGGGGTATTTTGGAAGGTTTTTACATTGGATGCCCTTTCTTGTGTAACCCTCTGCATTTATATGGGCTTGGGACTGGAACCATTTGTTTTTGGGTCTACATATCTTCCCTCGAGGGAACTAACTGCTTCACCAACAAGGAGCATAACCTTTCACATTAAAGTCTCCAGCAAGTATTCTTCTAACAATATGTTTTTAGGCAATCTGAAGTCATTTTGCTAATTTACAAAAACGTACTCTGCAAGTTTTAAATGCCATTGTTTATTATGAATCAAGTTTAATCCAGCTAACTTCTGTTATTTATACACCCGTTTTAATTATGTTGGGTTGTCAACAATACAGATTCAAGCTGTGTGCTGTTCATAATCTTAGCACGGTCTGCAATTGGTCCAAACACTGGACAAACTAATTTGCTGAAATTCAATATTTGGGCTTCAGCTTTGAGTAAGACAGTTCTAATATTTTGTCAGAGCTAAAACCTTGAATAACAACAACAATGAAAAACATGCAAATGACTGAACACGATGAATGGTCAGTGAATCAAATTTTCCAAAATAGACAACAAAATGCCTCTTCTGCTCTTGTTTCTCTATGACAGTCACTTAATATTTACCAGAACTGAAAGTGTGAAAAACACTAGTGCCACTCAGTATTGCTCGTGTTGTATAAAGGATGAGGATATGAAGAAGGCCCAAGCTAATGACATCACCTGCCTATACAAGATTTAATGAATGTCGCTGGAGCGGACGATTAGGACAGAGATAAATCTGCCGCACATGTTAACACACATGCATACATATATAATGCATAGGGCCAGCCACTGTGAGGGCTTATCTGGCAGGGGTTGGCTCTAGCCTGACATCTAGCGACGCAGGCGGTAATAGTGAGAGAGAGGGAGAGAGAAGAACACATGGAAGGCTGAGGAGCGAGAGGAGGGAGGGGGAGAGAGAGAGAGAGAGAGAGGTGTGGAGAGAAGTCAGGGCTATGTGCGGACAGTAAGGACATGCCCCAGCAGGCTACAGTAGTTGTATAAATATATCTTTATGAGACTTATCAGACAAGCACTTATTTTGGTTTTGGCAGCATCTTAATTTAAGATAATACCTGACCTAAAAGGGGAGTGTGTGTTTTGTTTTGTGTGTTTTCTTCCTCATTATATTGTCTTCCAGTAAATGTTGAGATGAATATAAAGTTTGTTGATGAAAAAAAGTGCTTGTACTCTTAAAAAAGTGACTATGAAGGAACATGGTGGGTGCAGGTGTTTTGTACCAAAGGGCACACTGACCCAGGACAGAAAATAGATTTTTTAGATTTTAAGATAGTTTCAAAGACATACTTTTTTTTTTCATCTAACTTAAGTGTTGTAAAGCATTTTCAGGCAGCACATATTAGCTCAGATGCTAAATTATACTATTAATAATGTAGTAAAATATAGGATTCACCATATACTTTTTTATTAACTCATCATAAGAGGAGTGCAGTGTGGTTTTTGGGGGCTCAGGACCCTCCAGACCCCCCTATACAACCACCACTGTAATAATTTATAGGGAATCTACATTCAAAACATATGGCACTGCTTATACCTCTACCATAACATTGATAATTATAGTTTTGCTGCTGGTTCAACCATATAGAGCAGTGGTGTATCTTGTAAACAGAGCTCTTATCCCCTAACCTGTGGCCGCTCTGATGTCATGAAGCGAAGTCAGTGTCGTAATGGTTTGTAAATACCAGGTTGGCTGCAGTGTGTTTGGGTGGGTTTGCCCACACACTGCACTCTGACTAACACAACATGTTGTGGCTTATTTTTTTGTGTCTTCTCAGCATTCCCACTTATTACAAATCATCTAAATATAGTCGATACCTATCCACATGAAACTAATGGATTTCTAAGTATATCCTACAGCTTCCCCTTGCAGTGGGGAAAGGACACAGTGTTCCTTTAAACGCGCAAGTTTCTTCCATTGGAGTCTGACAGGAATGAGGTCAGACACAGCGATCCTCATTGCACATTATTATTATTATTACCACTTTTTTATTCAGCCAATAGGAATAGAGGAGGGAGTGGCCTGTGTGAAAATTCAGGATGGCGACAGCAGCCCATTGGTGTGTATGTCTCGCGTTGAGGCTATAAAAGCTCGAGGTTGCCGTTGTTGTGTTTACAGTAATATCAGCAAAGCGCACAGGAAACAGGGAGACTATGAGAAAACGCAGCCGCTCCATTCAACCACATGGTTCTTCACGCGCACAGAGCCAGGTTCATATAAGGGACTCGCTCTGCCCACAGCGGCGCCAGCTCAAAGTTCCCGGGCGAGAGTTCAGCCGCACCGGCAGCTGAGAAACCAAGACGCACGGATTACATTTGTTTTTCTGGAAGAGAAGAGAAACAAACTCCTAAGAGAACTTTAACAGAGAACTAAACAGAGCTTAAGAGAGCAAATCGAACTTTTTTTTTTTCACAATGGTGCAGCACATGAGCCACACAGACAGCGACAGAGACTCCACAGACACGGGAGATATGGACCTGGAGATGGACGCGTCTCCCACTCCAGAGTCCCCTTCCTCCGGGGAAAGAAGCAGCGACTTGGCGTGGTGCAAGACGCCAACGGGACACATTAAACGACCCATGAACGCTTTTATGGTCTGGTCCCAAATCGAGAGGAGAAAGATTATGGAGCAGTCGCCAGACATGCACAACGCGGAGATCTCCAAGCGCCTGGGCAAGCGGTGGAAGCTGCTCAAAGACACAGACAAGATCCCGTTTATCCGCGAGGCAGAGCGGCTACGGCTCAAACACATGGCCGACTACCCAGACTACAAGTACCGTCCCCGGAAGAAGGTCAAGTCTGGCGGCGGAAAGCAGGAGAAGAGCGGAGAGAGAAAAGCCGGTGTGAGCAAGAGAAGCCCAGCGTCTAAAGCGTCATCGTCAGCGGCAAGCAGGACGCACAACAAGCAGAAGCAGCCGGGGCAGGACTACGCGTCTCCAGGCGACCACCAGTCCCTCTTCAAGTCTAGATCTACGTCTGGGGCCAGACAGATCCCAGACAAGGCGAGACGCAGCGCGGAGCTAAGCCCGTCAGCGGGAGTCCCAGCCAGCCCTACTCTGAGCAGCTCCGCAGAGTCCAGCGACCCATTCAGCCTTTACGAGGAGCACAGCCCGGCCACGAGCGACTCCTCATCGTCCACTTCCTCCAGGTATGCACGCGCCTCTTCTCCCACACCGTCTGCCTCTCACTCGTCCTCCTCCGTGTCATCATCGGACGAGGAGTTTGAAGACGAGCGGCTGGAAATCAACCCAAGCCCTGGCGCGTTTGAAGCCATGTCTCTGGGAGGAAGCGCGGGCGGCATGGGCTTCTCGGACGCGGAGCTGGACCGGGACTTAGACTGGAGCTTCGGGGAGTGCGGGGCCGGCTCTCACTTCGACTTCCCCGACTACTGCACCCCCGAAGTGAGCGAGCTGATCTCAGGAGACTGGCTGGAGTCCACCATCTCCAACCTAGTGTTCACCTACTGACACTTCTTAGAAAGAGACAGGTGTCCGCTTTTTGTTCACTAAATAAAAGGGAGCAGCGGAGAAGGTACGCGCCCACACTCATGGACAGACGGGCACGCGCAGAGCAGACAGACAGAGAGAGGAAAAGGGGGGAGAAGTAAATGCTTAGTTTGCATTTGTGAATGTAGAGCAGCAGAGCGCAGTGAGACGCAACCCGCGGTGAACTTTTTTGATGAACATTGTTGTTACATTTGGCTCGGAGCAAAGTAAGTCACGTTGTTTTCAAATGGTATAGGCAATTCACATTGACCATCAAGTTGCTATTCAGGTGTTTTTTTCCTCCAAACAACACGCATGATAAACGGGAGGATTTTGTTTGTAAATGTTCATTGCTGCGTAATTTTACGCATTTGTGTGACCATATACAGGACACAATTCACTATCACCAGCTTCTCTTTCAACGGCAGGACTTTTAGACTGATTCCAAACTTCAGAAGCCCTTGTATTCTGAATCTTTTGAAACACTCAGTGCACAATTCAGGACCAATGCTCCCCCTCCCCCTGACGCGCATCCTTTCTGCCTAGTGCTTCAACTTTGTAGTTCCTCTGTGTCAGACGGCGTTTCTTTTTTATATCGATGTATTTATACCGGCCAAACCTTTTTATACATAGAAGTATTGTTCTCGTACAGGTCTTGTTTGTGTTTGTGCACATACACCTGTCTGTATCCAGCGCAGGAGGAAGGAAGGGCTAGAAGTGTATCTTATTTAATTCAAAAATGTCTCTCACTTTTACGGAGATGTTGAGTGTGTCATGATTTTCTACTTGTATTTTTGTACAAAATATATTGAGCGGGGGTTTCCAGCGAGTGGGTAGACATTGGCTCTATATTGGTGTCGCAGAGAAAGGGGTTTGTTTGGCACAATCTGACCTCACACAGTGTTTACAGTATTTACCCACATGCTTCTTAACGGCGCAGTGACTCCATCTTTCACCAGCCAATAAACGGAGGCCAACACGTCTGAGTGGCCACTATTTGCGCAGACCCCAGAGAGTCACTGTTTTTTTTCTGGATAGAGCTAATACCTCTGTGTGCTTTTTTTTTCTTTTTTTTTTTTCTTTTTTTTTTTTTTTTATCAAGATAAGTTTTATTTAAAAAACCACTGGATGAATTTCACACTCATTCCACTTTGCCTAGACTCGGAGGGAGGGAGATGTATGAAGTGCTTCATCTGTTATTGCGCAAATTGCATCAAAAAATAGTATTTAACCTTTCTGTACCTGTTGGTTAAGTATAGCAGGCTAATTGTTTTCCTATATTATGGCATGGCAAATAGCATTTGTATTTCAGATTCAGGTATATGTAGCTATAGCTGTTGTGTTTAAGATTTTTAAAAGAATAATAACATGAAGATATTTATGTAAACTGACTGTACTATAAGCAAAGATTGTGTGTTTTATGTATGATCAACGACAGGCACTAGGACAGCCATCTTTGGACAAGTTGAAGATGATTTTGGTCCAGGAGTTTCTTCTTCTACTACTTTTTTATTTTTGAAAAAAAGTCCCCTCAAAACATCTTTTTTCTATCGTCCTATTTTTTTCTTTCTTTTCTCATTTGTGCAATATGCTGTGTATGAACATGTTTTGTCCAATCATGCCAATATCATTTTGTTGATGTTTATTGCTCTAAAACCAGCCAATGTTTGGGTCAATCACTGCCTCTCAGACCTCTGTACAGATTGTTGTTCAGTTTTTTATTTGTTTTTCTTTTCTTCCAAGAAGGAAATAAAATCAGCTGGAACTGAAAATGATGTGAGGTGGTGTGTTTCTTCCTTTAGCCTTGAACACTCCTAAGTGTTTTTAATTTATTCCTGGAATTGTTTTTCTATTCCCACACATTGCAGGTCAAGTAAAAGTTTGTTATGGCCATATGCAGTACAACTAAGTGTAATAAATAACTATAGTAAATAGTGCTCAATGTTAGAAAAAGTACCAGTTTTAAAAAAAAATAAAAAATGTTGTGACCAAAATGTCACTGAAAATTAGTGCACACATTTTCTATAATCATTAACATAGCGAATTCATGAATAATATATTGTATAACATGTATTAGGGATGCATTCTTATATCAGTAGATAATACAAGTTTATCATCTGTATATACTGTATCTAGGTAGTAATATAGTAAAATGCAGTATAGTCATAATTTCTGCCTTTAGTTTACAAATTGGATACAATAAAGTACTATTCAATATTATAGTATAGAGTAACACAGTATGGTATGGTTTAGATATAGTAATGCATACAGTAGATTCATAAGGGTTACTTTTCATTGAACAAGTCTGGTTTGTATTCATTGAGCTATCTGTATTCTGACAATTTAAACAATACTATTGATCTTGACCATCTGAGAGTATAATATCATTACATCCCTGATCAAAAATCCACTTCTTCTTTATCCTCTCGTGTCACGCTGCAGACTCAGGTGTTTGCCTTGTGAAGACGTGTTTGCTGTAGGTGCAGACTGGATCGATGCTGTGCCATGCGGCGAATCAATGGGAGTGGTCTGCCTCTGCCTCTTTTTTTTTATTTATTTTTTTCTTACTCGGTGTGATTTTCCACGTGCAGAAAACGTGGCTGCCATGGAAACACTGTATCCAAGAGAGAGAGGGGGGTGTGGCAGTGGCTAGTAATCCACGAGGGGAGAAGACTATAAGTGCGAGTGTGGATAGGGGACACGCTGGACAAATACATATAGTAAAATATGTATATGTTGAAATAGACAAAATGTTCTATAATCCCGCAGAAAATAAATGAAAAGGTTTGAAGAAGATATCAGTTATGATTTATCTTTTATAGCATAAGAACCATTTACCTGTTATATCAATGCCTTAGTTCAATTTAGCAATATATCCATAATCAAAATCATATTAAGCATTAAAAAAAAGTTTTTTACACTGCGTGCTGTTTTTTTCATTCATTCATCTTCCTCCACTTATTCTCTTTGAAGGATGAGAGTGACTGAAGGCTATCCCAGCTACTTTGGGTCTGTGGCGGGGTACACCTTGGACAGTAGACAGTAACACAGCTGATACTGAAAGACCACCCACTCACATTTTTTACTACAAGCATTTTGACATTTACTTTCTTCTTTTACTTTTTCCTTTTAAAGTTAGAGAGTGGCTTGAGCCTATCCCAGCTACTATGGACTTGTGCTATGGTACACCCTGGACAATTAAGCTGGGCTGACACATACACAGACAGACAACCATTCACTCTCACATTCATTCACAATAGGCAGTTTTAGCTTTACATATTTTAGATGTGCCATGTTCATTTACTTATTAACTTTTGGAGACTTAGAGTCGCTGGAGCCTATCCCAGCAACCTTGAGCCTTAGGCGGGGTGCACCCTGAACAATAGCCAGTTAGTCACAGAGCAGACAGACAACCATTCACTCTCACATTCATTCATTATAGGCAATTTTAGATTCTCCAGTTCCTCTTTACATGCATGTGTGTCAGGAGCACTACCCACTCTTCCACGATGCACACCGTTTTTGTATTTTTGTTCATTAAAAAAAGAATAAAAAATTAAGCGACCGGCACAGGTGAAAAGAAGGGGGGGGTCCCTCAGACATTTCTCCAAGGCATGACTAGAAAAAAAAAGTGGGTGTGTGCTTAAAATGGAAGGCGGGGGAGCGGGGGTGTTTGTCTGTCCTGGTGGAGCGTGCACAAGACCGCTCCCCAAATCCAATTAATTCCTTCTGGATGCGTTCATTTGTCTCTTACATCTGACGGAAAAAAAAAAAAAAAAAAAAAAAAAACACACACACACACGACCAAGCACTGGACCCCCAAAGGTACAGTATTTAGTGTGTATCAATTTACTGGCCTTATTCCACAAGAGACATTGGTAATTATTTCCATCTCTCTCTCTCTCTGTCAGGAGAGAAGGGTCGTCTCCAGCTTCTGCCTCTGACATCTCGGCGGCTCTGGTAATGAGAAAGATAAGGCACGGTCATTACACACACCATCCCAAAGACAGACCTATGGCGGCCCGCAGATGTCCGCAATAAGCTTTTTCACATCACACACAGGAAATAGGGTGCCGAGGTGTACAACGTCTGTGGCCAATCAGACGCTGTCGTCCGCACGGGATTGGGAGATGAAAAGGACACGCATGTTTGCAGGATTGACCCACATAGGGACACATATGTGAGCGCAAACACACGCACACACACACATACACATACACATGAGAGAGAAAGGCCTAGACTTGACCTTCATGGATGATCGGAACAGGCATTTAACCAGAAAGTGTTTACAATCAGGCTAATATGCGCATAATTATACAGTATGAGGCCTGGCTTTTTCTGGTTTTAGTTTCAAAATGAGTATGAGTGCCTTGTTTTTATCATTTAATTATACTTTGGAGAAGTACAAAAGCTGAGGTGGAAAGTAATCTTTATTTAAGTCATTTTCTGAGAAAACAAATGTTACTGTTACTGTGTTTACTATGCTAAACAAGTAAACACAACAACATAGTTTTCATTCATTCACTTATATTGCAGCAGTGGTGGAAGAAGTACTCAATTGCTTTACTTAAGTAAAAGTACAGATAAAGGAGCAGCAGTTTACTCAAGTAAAGATAAAAGTATCACCTTAAAATTTCTACTTACATAAAAGTATAAAAGTACTTATTTTTAAATGTATTTATGAGTAAAAGTAAGTATTTTGGCACAGATTCGACAGCTCATTAATGAGTTAAATGTGAAGGATTTTGCTGATTACAGATGAAATGAACAAACTGGTACAGTAGAAGAGACTGAATCTGTTGCGGAAGTCTTCTGTCTTTATTATTCTGATTTCTAAATGAGTACTACTTTACTGCATCTTTTATATTGAAGTACTGTGTATCTACAATGAGGGCACAGCAAAAACACATGATTTTAAACCAAAACTCAAAATACTTTGTACTTCAAACCAAGTCATAAATGTAGTGGAGTAAAAAGTACAGATACTTCATCTATAATGTAGTGAAGTAAAAGTAAAAGTACCCCTTGTAAAATTTACTCATGTAAAGTATAGATGCATAAAAACTGTACTAAAGTAAAATAACTAAGTACATTTACTGGGTTACATTCCACCACTGCATTGCAGAATGTCATCTACCAGGTCTTTGATAGTGGCAGCAGTGGGTTTTACTGTTAAAACTTTGCTCAATTATTTGCCTAATTTTCCTCTATAGAGCTTCCCTTACATTTCGGAGTAAAGTACTATTGTAAATACTCACAAGTCCAGTTGAGTTGCGTATGATCCCTTGCTTGGCTTTACTTTTGTTTTCCCCTCCTCACAAGTGGACAAAGTTTTATTCTGCCATTTGGACGTTCTGCCACAACAAAAATTTAGAAATAAAGCCATCACTTGCTTTTTATTTTGGCAACTGCAATGTGCTGGTTTCTCACGACACTCATGCTTGCAAGTGTCATTCTCGGCCCAGAGGCACCGGGGGAGATAACGGAGGCTTCCTTTACCCCACAACAAGTCATTTAACTTTATTTACATTTTTACATTTAACTAAGACTCTAAAAAAGTTTAAGGTAAAAAAAAAGTTATCGACTTTTGCTTTAAAACATCTTCCAAAACACTTTGTATCTTAGTAATGTTTAGATTTATTATTACTTTTATTACAAATTATTTTATTGAGTACTTTTACTTCTTGTTCCATCTTGAAAATAGTGGTGGAAGGTGTCAGGAATAATGCTTTACTAAAAGTGAAACTAACTTAGAGTAACTGTATTTGTTATTGAGCTTGGAAATCATGTTTTAGCAGCAACTGTTCCACTGTATAGCTCTGAGTGACCTGAGTGGATTTTTTAACACAAATTTTCATTACAACATACTGTATTTAGGACTCCTAATGAAAGACACAGTTTCATGCAGATACACAGCAAGTGCACAGTCAAAAGTCGAAACATTGAGCTTGAGTCAAGTCACAAGTCTCAAAAACTCAGTTGCCGGTACTCGTTTTTCTTTATAATTCTTTTATACAGGATAAAATATGATCCGACTGACATACCGCCAAATGTAAAATGACATTGTATTGAATAAATATCTAATATAATGTAAGTCAACCCGTCTAGACTTGTACCGCTTTTGTATTCTCCTGTATAGAGCATTAACATTCAGTGAAAACAGAGCTGCTATTTTATTTAATACAAGTTTGTTTAGAAGTTTTGATTTAATTCTTGAAAACTCCTGAAAGTATTGTTAATTTCCCTTGACTGAATTAGCGTTGGCCTTTAGTTCAAGTCTTAGTCATTGTGAAGTGTATTGACCCTGCTGGCCCATGCATTGTTCCCCCCCAAACTGCATTAAACTGTTGCAAGCTATAAAACTCTTACAAGCTTTGACAAGAAGTGATTTGGTTTGCAACTATGACGCCAGTACCAAAGTGGATTTTTCTGTCAAACTATTCAAAGTAATCCAATTCGAGTCTAAAGTGTTGGGAGTAGTGGCTCAGGAAGTTTTTTGATGCTTAACAGAAAACAGCAGTGTAAGCAGTGGAGAGGGTGCAGCTGTGTGTCACAGATAAAAATTAAAAGTACACAGACAGTGGTAGTACAAGATTAGTGTTGCAAAAGTTACTGTATAACGTTGCTGTTGGAGAGATTAAAGTGAAGACTCTTGGTAATATCAGACATGTAAGTGGCATTGTACTTGTTATATCATTATCATAAGCAGACGTTACACAGTTCTTAAGATTCACTTTTCCCACAACTGTTGATAACTTTGAAGTACAACAGTGATCTTGTTGTGTTGCACATGAGGGTGGGAAAAGTACTCAGAGTGTTGTGTGTTCATGTCATGTACTTAGAAGACTTCTAACACATCAATTTTTAGGACAAAATGTTTATTTTCTGCCAAATATATCCCACCCGCTATGATGAGGAGATAATCTGTGTTTTCTCTTCACCTGTCAGTGGTCATTATGGTATGCTTAATTAGTGCATATGCTGACAAAATATACATACATATTTATATAATCAATTTACGCTGCACCTTGCATAATGAACCACTATCTGCTGTGAGCTGGACACATTTAAAGAATTGTATTTTGAACTTTAAAAACAAAAGATTTAACTAGGCCTGACCTACTAACTGAACTATTTAACATTTTTTTCAAGTTTATGGGCAGTGTCATTATTATTTACTGATTACCCAAGTGCCTTAGACAAATAACAATAAGTCCAAAATCAAGTGTGTGGACTTGCCTTGACTCTCAATGATTTCAGTTAAAACGCTCTTTAGCCTAAAATGAAGAACAGGTCTGTCTGTATTTCTTTGCTTTATAAAGGAATATAATGACTGAAAAATACAAAGTGTTCAGTGTTGAACCCTTGCATCACAGTAATGTTAACAATTTTAACACAAGATATCACAAGGTCATTTCTTTTCCACTTTATAAGAGTTATCTTAGGTAAAGAACAGTGTTTTGAAGGGTGAAAGCAAGATTTCTATGTCCTCACATGATTAAAGCTCAGTTGAAAATAAAAAAAATATTATAGTAAGAAGCCCTTTGTACATTGTGTGTTAGAATGTTGTCCTTCTTATATAGTTATAGCTGCTTAATGTACAATATTGTGTAAAAGCTTTGGTGAGCTGTGAAAAATGCAGTTATTTATTTATTTTATTTTGTCTGTTATAAAATGTTCAGCAAAAGACTGCAGAGGCGGGTAGAGTAGCCACAAATTGTACTCAAGTACAATATTGTTACAAGTAATACAGTAAAAAAGTGTTTGGTGAAAAAAAAACTACTCTACAGAACACAATGATTAGTTTTGGTGTGGACTGAGCTCGCTGTTTAGATCCAGGAGTGTTTTAAGTGTTTCTGTAACATTTTGAGCTTCTACTGTATTAGAAGATATTAACATCACTCACATCACTAAAAGAACAAATCAAACAACAAAGAATGTTACTGAATGGAAGCAGCATTTACCCCTGAACTGGATGATCTCTGTGTTTGAATCACAGTCTTGGTACTATATCACTACCAGTGCCTTGGAGTTCTTCATTTTTCTTTGTTCATAGCCTTCCTTAAAAATCTCAAGATAAAAGTAACAAACAGCCCAGCAACATATTTTTTTGTTGATAATTCCATTCTTTCATGCAATCTATTACGGACTCCGAATGCGCTTTTTTTTCCTATTCAGTGTTCCTCTCCCCTCAAAAGAAAGCATATTGTAGTTATTTTATGTTACCCATGCACATAGTGTTACTCCATAGGCTTACAAAGTGCACATCAAAGAGCCATGAATCCTCCGGTAATAGGCAGAAGATAAATATAAAGTGAGAAATGATCACGGCTGGGCTGATAAGACCTCACTCCCACCGGGAATATTATGGGAATGATATGGAATATTATACAGGTAGCGCCGGAAATAAAAGCAGCATTGAATCAATATAAACACACTTTTGAACAGGTTACACGTGCGGTGGCTCCCTTAAGGCAAATTAGAAGGACGACTGGGGGGATTTTATGCATACTGCCAGTGGAAATGAAGGCAGGACACGGCGCTTAATGGATGTGCAAAAAGTACAGTTAGAAAATGCATAGAACTTTTTTTTTTCCAGGCACGGTTGAAAATTGTATCTCATTTGCGGCATAAGTGGCATCACCCCATTTTCCTTCTTGCCGTCTTGCCTGGTGTTATACCAAAATTGGTTATCATTTCCAATACTCACAACACCTTTCTGCTTTTTATTTAAAAGAAAAATCTAAAACTGGTCTAATTTGCCACTGTAAGATACAAACCTCCTTCTTTCCTTTTGGCTTCGCTGCGTTTGCCAGAGTCGCCACAGCAAATCATCTGCCTCCTCGTGAAGTGATTTGTATGTTGATTTTTGGGTAGGTTTTATGCCAGATGCCCTTTCTAAAGCCAACCTCTTTTTTATCTAGGCATGGAACCAGAATAAATTGACTGGAACAATTTGCCACTGTAAAATCCTTCTGTGACTCTACTGGATATTACATCAAATGGTGGTTTGAAGCTAACATTAAACTTCTGGCTCTGATTTTAGCTTTAGACCAATGTGAACTTGGAATTTTCTCAATTTTATTAAAAAAATCTCATCTTGCATTGATTTTTATATATTTCACTTCCATTCACATTTTCTCTTTCCTGCACTGTTTCTATGTGTAAACAGATATATTCAGGAGTTCAGAATGGGCCCTAAAGTTACAAAGCACAGCACTTCAGCATTTTAATTTTTAAATATTTGTGTTTTGTTTTTTTCATAGGATTATTTTTTTTTAAGTGCTTATTTATTAATATTTAGGGTTTTATGAAACTATATTTGTTTTATTTAATAAGATTTGTTACAAAAACTCTGTAACAGAATTATGTGCTGCTCCTAATTATTATGACTATTTTAAACGCAGACACAACCATAGATGAACATGGGCCCGCTCTAATGGGCCCCTAAACCTCCTGGGCCCCAGTGCAGTTACACTGGCTGCACTGCCTGATGTTACGCCTCTGTCAGGGAGACCATATATGCAGAATGGCACAATTATTACTTGGTGAACTTGCTTATTGGTAACTTGCTTGTTGGACTCTTTGGCTTGTTATGTTCATTTAGCCTTTTCAGCCTCCCATGTTTGTTCTTTATGCTATTGTGTAGCTGAATAACTGCTAATGTGTTACGTTAACATACAGGACACCTATTCTGCCTGTTGTTCTGTGTGCTATTGCGTAGTTGAATAACTTGCCTTTCCAGATTTAATGTCTGATCTTGGTCTTGGAATTTGTGAAATATATATATATATATATATATATTTTCATAAATGCAACTTATAGTTCAGTGTGACTTATATATGTTTTTTTTTTTTTTTTTTTTTTTTTTTCCTTTTCATGACACATTTTTTGACCAATGTGACTTATACTCCAGAGCAACTTCTAGTCTGGAAAATATGGTAATATTATCATTGTGAAGTCTTAAGGTTCTGGTTTTTCACAAATTATTCTTATTATAATATAATCAAACCACAGGGGGTCACAAGCAGTGTACTCTCTGTTCTAGTCCCAAGAACAAATAAGAAAAGAGGGTGGCACCAGGAATGGCATCTGGTGTAAAATCTATGCCAAAACAATATGCATATCACTACACACTAGAAAACAGATGATTTCCTGTGGCAACCCCAAAAGGGAAAAGCCAAAAGGAAAGAGGAAGATTCCTATTATAATATGCTATTAAATAACAGTTTTCCTATGATCCAGGAGAAATAAGTCTGTTAGTTCACCTTTGAGGACAGTCAGGTGGGTTCATTCAGGTTGCATGTGGATTCTTATAATTCTTCAGTTTGCCTTCCTCTTCAGGTTACACTGTCAATAAAGTCTGATCGAGCAGCCTTGTCACAGTAAAGATAAGACGCTTGCATTGGCAGCGAGCTCCATATAGAGAGGTTTGCCCTTAAAGAAAGAATCGACTTCTTTTATTGTAATATAAAAGGTAGTGTGGAAGAACTGCCTGCCAGGTACACTTTTACTGTTACTGTCTGGAGGAAATTGCAGTCTGTAAAATACAATGGACAGTGAGCTCATGCACAAGACAAAGAATGGTACTTCTGAGGATTTTTCTCCATCTCAAAAAGACACAACAAGTATAATACTGCTAATAGCTTTGTTACTACAAGGCCCAAACCAGTAGCTATAACATGTGACCTTGGAATTGCAAATTGAGCATGCTTCTTCCCACTTTTCCACCTTTGATTAAGTTTGTAGAAATGGGACTATCATTCTAAATTGTTCTACATTTTGGTGAAGAATCAAGGGGGAATTAGATTGAAATTTCTGCTGATGAAGGATGCCACGCCATCATGACTGTAGCTGTATGAGGTCACTAGTGGTTAATGTCATGTATTCGGTGATTAGTGAAAAGATTAAGCAAAAGTTATAGTCTGATAACATGGCAGCTTAGTCACGTCTGAGTCACACTGCATTCCCTGCTGCTGACATCATGGTAACCTCATAGTTGTAGCCATACTGCTGAGTGTTGGGGGGTCTAACTTGAATTAAGATTTTAAACCAAATAAACAGTATAAAGAGTAAAGGCTGACAACTATTGCGAGTGGGAAGAAAAGTACTTGATTAAGGAATAAAGAAATGTACTGCTGTTTGGCAAAGGAAAGTGTCAGCTAATTGTAGTTCATTGTATTTGCGGGCAATTTTGAGGCAATAATGGAGCCTCAGTGATGTCTAATGTAATCTGCTTAGTTTTGATAGAAAATTAAAAGCTGACTAATGTAATATAATGGAATATCTTATGTGTCAAAATATTACTATGTTATGAAAAGTATTTTTTCACATCAGTGGGTAGTAATAGCAGTGGTGGTAATACTGGTACTACTACTTGTGTTTTTAAATTTTACAGACGATGTTTATTATTATTCTTTTTTTCCTTACTTCCAGAGGTGTACAGTGATGAAGTAAATTTACTTGAGTACTGTATTTAAATACAGTTTTTGAGAATTTGTACTTTACTTGAGCAGTATTTTGGGGGGTAACTTACTACTTTTACTCCACTACATCTAAATTATTAATATAATACGTTTTACCCCACTACATTTCTAAAAAAGCAAAAGTAACTTCTGCAGAGAAATTGTCTTAAAACCAAAAGACAACTGACTTAATGATTTACTACATGATACTACTCAGATTTGCTCTCAGGAACTAAAAAGAACCTCTGGCCACAATCTGGAAGTGATTTAGCATTTGCTTTAAAAATTATTTGCACGATTCTATAATAAACCAATTTAAAAATAATGGATTAGTATGATTATAAAACCCAGCCTTATTTTTAATATGTATGGCTCATTTTTTGCGGTAGAACAATCTTCTCTAATATGGTTTTAGAAGTTGTCCTTACATTTCCTCACTAAAATGATGTAAAATGTATTTTATTCATATTTTTGGAGCTGCAAATTTGTGACTTAAATGTAGTAGACATTTCACCCAAAATTGTTGACTGCACTCATTTGAAATAAGGGGGCAGATAATATAAGATTACTTTTCTTTTTGCTCCTTTTCATTCATTTTCATTTTGCTGACATGAATTGTCTGAGCTTTTTTTTTTTTTAAATTATGAATGATTTTTTTTTTTTTTACTTAAGTATTTTTGAAAGCACATACTCCAGTATTTTAACTCAAGTAAAAATTTGACTTAGCAACTTTTACTTCTATTGGAGTAATATTTGACCAGGAGGATCTATACTTTTACGCAAATAATGAAGCTGAGTACTTTGTCACCACTGCTTACTTCCATTGAAGTCATTTTAATTTGAAGTACAGTTTTAGAATACTTCTTCTACCATGCGCAAGAGCAACCCGGGTTCAAATCCAGCTCAGGTCAGTTTGCTCAATGTTATTCTCCTCTCGAGCACCCTTTTTTTGTCCTGTCTGTACCCTCTTTGACAAATAAAGGCCTAAACTGTATAATTTAAAAGTCAGGACAGGGTACATTGCTGTAAACCTCAGAATTAGGCCAGGATCTCACATTTACACCATGTGTGCTCGAAAACAAACACACATTGATTTCAGCGCAAGCAGGCAGTGAACTGAAAATGCTCGCCAGTTGCAGCAATAATCCCAATTTGTTGTCCTAATGCACTAATGGGTTTTGGAGGAGGGGGGTGTAGTTTTACTGGACACGCTGGGCCTTTACAGTACAATCCACCATAGTGCTATAGTTACGGGACCTGATTAAATGGTGTCAGTTGGGACAGGGAGGGGTATAGGGGGTATAAGAAGTGCTTGCCTCGGGGCACTTGGTAGGATAAACAGACTATAGTGCCTCCATTAAACTTGCATTGGTGGATAAACTGCAGAGTGACACAAATCCACAAGTGTAAACACTGCTAAATGCTAATGATAACAAACAATATTAAAATCAGTCTCTTGGTGATGATGTAATGCATGTATACAAACTGTCAAAAATAAACAAAATAAAAAGTGTGGTGATGTGAGGTAATTCATGGGAATGTTTTACTGCTATGAGACCAAGCTATTTGTTTGCCAAGACTATTACAACAGGTTATACTGTATGTGTGCAGACGTGGGACGCTGTTTGTACAACCCAAATTTCAGAAATGCTGGGACAATTTTTTAAATGTGAGTAAAATTAAATAAAACATAGTTGCTAGATGTTCTCCCAGCTGAATCTTTTTAAGTTTCTTGCATTTTCAGACATTTGTGCCCCTGTTCCCAACTATTTAAGACCCGTCCCATTTCCAGAATCCGGGTTGTAAAATGGGATGACCATGGACAGGTGAAGTGAATAGCTCTCTTTTTTTAATCTCTTCATAGTGGTGCCTGTTAGCGGATGGGGTATATTTGACAGCAAGTGTACATTATCCTACTAGTTTTTGTGTTAGAAGGAGGAGAAATGGGCAAGCAGATGGATTTGAGTGAGTTTACCAAGGCCCAAACTGTGACGGCATCTCCAAAACTGCAACTCTCGTGGAATGTGCCAGTCGGCAGTGGTGAGTATCCATCAAAAGTGCTCCAAGGAAGGAACAGTGGTGAACCGGCATGGGCAGGTGGTCATAATGTTATGCTTGACAGGTGTATAGCTAAAATAACCCACATATGAAGCGTGGAAATTCATGGCAATGCTTTACTGCTGTGTGCCTTTTGTTTTGCCAAGTCTATGACAACAGTTTTTTATGTGTGAGCTGGTGTACAGACGTGAGAAGATATGGCAGAGTATTTACAATATACAGTGATAAACAGTGTTAGCAGCAGCAGCAGGACGGCCTCCACCACACACAGCGCCATGAGACACAATAGACACGAACACCACCTACATCCAGATCCCGGGCTGTGGTGTGAATGCAGACGTTGTGGGACGTTGTGTACTCGCATAGAGAACTCATTGTCGGGCCAGAGTGCTGAAACATTTTAGCAAGACACGGTAATCTGAGTCATAGTAGTAGGTGTTGTACTGTACACTCGTATGCCAAAGAGATAAAAGCAAGTTCTGAAATAATAACAATAACAAAGGATTGGATAAGTTCTGCTAATATTACATTACTTACACTAAAGAAGAGACACTAATACAACAACAACTACTATTACTTATTTCTTCTACTACTGCTCATTAAGTAGAAAATACTACAACAACAACAACAACTACTACTATTACCATTTTGTCACCAAGCTCAAAAATACCTTCACTAATTTAGAGATTTTAGTTAAAAGTAATATTTATTCTTCCAAAATTGACCTTTAGGGTGTAAAAAAAGTATGTTTGGGAAAATGTTCTGAGAAAGTACAAACTGTATCGAATAAATAAGTAGTATCTAGTCACTTTCAACCTCTGAGCATAATATTGATAAATATTTTTTTCTAATAAGGTCAAAGTGCATTCAAGCGTTCTAGGGGGATTAACAGTGACCCCTATCTTTGAGGGATAATCCAGTATTTTGTGAAAGAGGGTCTCTGAGATGCTTAGAGGCAGCTTATAAGTAGATAATTGTCAGCAGTTTGGAGAAGCAGACAGGAGAAATGAGACAGGATTAGTGTTATGTATGGATGCTATAGCGGCCAGCATTTTGTATATATTTTGTTTCTTGTATATTGCTATTCTTTTAGTTACTTGTTGATACTTTAATTAATATATACTTTAATTTAGTTTAAATGCTCAGCTTATTTAAAACCAGAACCAAGATTTTAAAATAGTAGTGCAATATATGTGTAGTAAATTAGCTTAGAAAAATAACAAGAAATAAAGAAATGTGCTCATCTATTTACAAGAGTATTATGCTACATGAAAGAAGAACAGTAATTGGTATTTTAATTCTGGCACAAATATGTACTGTAGCTACAACTGAAATAATGAGAAATGCCACTTATTGTGTGTACGGTTTGCCTCAGTATGCCCAAAACACAAATAATCCTACACAGTACTATTCGTGAATGTGTAATGTAAATCTGTGAAACTGTCCCCTGGCCTGTTGATATGTAATATATTATTAGTTCCTCTGACAGTGCATTGGATTTGGGGGAGTAGGCCGCTTATGTGACAGAGCGTGTCAGGTGGAGCTAAATGGAACACTGTGTAAAGCGCGTTGTGTAAGACATGTCCAAATTGGCCCATGTCAGGGATGGCACAGAAAAGTGTGGCCCATGTGGTCTGGAGATACAAAACAGCTCATCCTCAGACAGATGACCTACATGCAGCCCGAATTTCAAATGCTCAAATTGGAATGTGTCATTGTTACTGTGACAAAGCCTAAATTACCTCATCTCCTTGGACAGTGATCATCATTTCAGCTCTCAGCTTGAATGTACCCAGGCAAACACAGGGAATGACATGAGGATTTATATAATCAAAGGGACAGAGCAGGACTTGTACACTCATACGATTCAGAGAAATGCAAACAGAAGTGAAATAAACTAATAGGTCATGTCACATGTGATTATGTCTTCTGCTGTGTATTTTATGTATCTTTATAATGCCAAGAAATGCTCATGACTGTGTTGTCTGTGTCACACCAACATGGCGCAATGAATCAAAATCTAATGTCAACTAAAACATTTCTGAAAACTACTTTTCCTTTAATTAATTTTTTTGAGGCAATAGTAGTTCTCAAAAGTATCACTTGAGTCAGAAGAAAAATAAGTATTTAATGTTAAGTTTGTTTGAATGTAAAGTACAATAGTACTACAATACTACTACTAATGCCACAATAAGTCCTACAACTTTGTCAATTGGTTTGTTTCTATTTTACCTACATTTTAATAAAACACTGTCAAGTAGCAGGATTTTTATTTTTTTTATTTTTTTTGATTGATTCTGTATGATTGCAAGAAAGCTTTCTCAAAGGTACTAACAAGTGGACAGTAAAGAAAAACAAAAACAAAAAAACTTTTGGTGTGGATGCACGTCGTGTGGATTCTGATCCATTGTATTTTTAATAAATTGTTTATCACTGTAAGAAACAGCCAATATCTATGGAGCAGTTTGTGTCTGTTGTTCAAATTAAAGTTTGAGTATGTTTTGAAAATTCAGTTCAATTCTTGTTTCTGTAGTAATATATATCACAACAGCAGTGTTTTACAGATGGAAACAAAGAAATAAGTAAGCAGTGAGTTTACTCTCATTGTTTACTAGACCATAAAAAGCTGTGACCAGGACAGTACATTAACAAGTAGTCCATCCTACATACAAATAAACTTCTGTATGTACATATAATAATAATAATAATAATAATAATAATAATAATAATAATAATAATAATAATAATAATAATAATAATAATAATAATAAACAATTTAAAATTCCACTGACATATTTCAGACTTCACTGAAACTGTAATGCAACAAAAACAACACCAACAACAAACCATATTAGCAGAATGGTGCACCAAGACAAACACATGCACATACAGTATATCAGTATCTAAACTATACTCGCACTTGTACTGCTACAATGAATAGTGAGTCTATTTAGATAAAATGGTCACAAACAGGTCTTTTATTCCTGAATGAAGCTACCTGAAATAGCTAAGAGAACAGATGTGGTGCGTTTGAGTCGGCATCTGCCTCGTACTTGTCTCATTAGATGTATTGGGTGAATCATAAATAATTGGAGGCACATACGCCTGTTAACATTTGCTGGCATACACGCCGGAGTGTTAATGTACTTCCAATTATAAGAAATCTGAACAAGTGCAACATGTTAAAATTATCACTGATAGTTCTATCAACTGGCAGGAAACCAAAAACTGAACAAAATGGCTGGTGCAAAGGTGGCTAGATTGATTAGCCGTGGGATCTGGTGCATCAACACACATTTATAACAAATGTCATTAGATCAACTGATGTGGCAGAGGCATACTGTTACATACACTATGTATGACTGCTAATGGGCCAGTAAAACCTAGCAACTTACAGTGTTTCTAAAACTACTATCAGTACTAGTGTTACATAAAAGGTAATGCATTCTTTTCCTGTATATAAAACCAGGACTTCTAATCGTTGGTTTTGCCAAAAACGTAGTGTTGGTCTGATGATGTGTTGGTGTAGGTTTGGTTTATTAGCCTGTTAGCACAACATTATGATCTTCATGAAAATTTTCATCAGTAACATCACATCAATAATAGTCCAAAAAATTCTTTATATAATTTGGTAACCTAGCTAATTCAAAGGGGGACACAAGCCAATACATTGTAAAAAACAGTTTTTTTTTTTTTTTGTTTTTGTTTCTTTTGTTTAAAAAAAGCTTGTGAGAATATACAACTACAATGAATTACCTTAATTTTTCTATTACAGTACTACTAAACAATATTTTTTTTATGCAGATCATGGACAGTGAGTCATAGATAAGGCAGAAAAGGTGCTAAGTTTACTGTAAATGTCACCAGATTGTGTTACTGTAAAATTCTGGCAACAACAGCTGCCAATATTTTACCATAAATGTTACAGAAAGAGTGTTTTTAGTGGAATCTTTACTATTGTAAGATACAAGCAATTTGTAACTCAATGAATAGTGCATTTACCCCTGAACTAGCAGATCTCTAGTTTGAGACCAGTTTTGGGCACTGTATCTTTACCACTGTGAAATTGGGTCAGTGCCTTGGTGGAGGTACCTAAATGTATGTGCTATCTCCTGACATTATGTGTTGATATCTTTCATGGACTACTTGTTTAAATGGAAATATTTAATTGCTGTAATGTTTTTTCTCTTTTGCAAGCCTTACAGCAAAAATGACTAAATATGTAGGCTTTATGGGAATGTATTTTATAGATTTGAAGAAGAAAGCAGTAAAACATCTCTGAGATTTGGTTGAGTCTTTCAGTAAAGCTCTTATAGTAGCATGGTCTCATGCATTTCATGTCAGTTGAGCTGCCAGATTGGTTCCTGCTGTTTAGAAAGAGTTCAGACAGCTGCATAGCACTAGTAGGTAGAGGCATATATAACTCGGTTTGTTCTCCTCAGGAAGAAAAAGAAGAAGAAGAAGAAGAAGAAGAAGAAGAAGAAGAAGAAGAAGAAGAAGAAGAAGAAGAAGAAGAAGAAGTGTCTTTCTTTGCTGCAATTTTTTTTTGATCCTGCTACTGTTGCTTTCCCATTAGGGGGTTAGGAGAGAACAAGAGAGGTGTAGGTACA
Organism: Bostrychus sinensis; assembly: GCA_020698575.1. Lineage (NCBI taxonomy): Eukaryota > Metazoa > Chordata > Actinopteri > Gobiiformes > Eleotridae > Bostrychus > Bostrychus sinensis. The sequence continues at coordinate 13,064,462 of CM036255.1, forward strand.
AAAGCCCGCCGTGACTCTTGCATCATCCCCATTGATATTCTGTAGATGTGTGAGTTTTTGATACCGCTGTCAGTCTGTGTTTGGAACAAGCAGGCCGTATGTAACACCCTGAAACAGATAAACTCACATATAGGTAGCAATTAGGAAGGATGCAGGAAGGTGTGAAAGCTGAATTCTAATAAAGCGGATATGCAAAGCAGTTCCAGTCGTAGGATTACAACTCCATAGGGGCCTCGGAGGTGCGTGGAAGGGTAACACCTGAGCTAACTCCTCTGGCAGAGGTTTGTTTTGCTCTCTGAAAAATCTAAAGGTGAAAATAAATGTCTACTGAAGGAAAAATACTGTTATTTCAAAAGAATTATAGTTTATCTTCTGCATATTCCTGTTATGGGTTAGGTGGGTTAAGTGGTATAAGCTTATGCCTATGGGCCTAAGACAATGAATACTACCGCTACTACTATTACTGTTACTTCTACAAATTATAACCAGTATTACTATAGCTACCACTACTACAACTCAAATTAAGTCAAACTTTATTTGTGTAGCACATTTGGTGTACAAGCCACAGATATATGTTTCACAGCCATAATAATACACTCATTAAAGACAATAAAAGCAACAGAAGCAACAGAAGACAATAACAAACAATAAATATAAATACAATAGAATATAGATATCAACTAAATACTGCATTCAAATTAGGGCTGCACGATATGGAGAAAACTTGCAATCTTCAATAACTATGTTGAAAATTGCAATAATGATATTATTGCGATATTTGAAAATAGAGCCTACTTTTTGAACATAGTAATTTAAATTCACTACATTTCACAAAAATGTAAGTTCCTGTATTTACAAGTTAAAACAGTGACAAAATTAAAACTTAACACAGACTAAACCAGGAATAAAACAAGACTAAGCTGTGACTAAATGAATTAAATTACCACTAAAAGTGGACTTTTAAAATTTTTTATTTAGTCACAACACTTGATCTTTTAAGGCTCTGGAAGAAAATGATTCTTCAGTGTAAATCTCTGTCAGCTGGAAGACCATAATGTTATTGCGATATATTTAGATTCTTGCGATACGGATATTGCATTTACGGATATTGTGTTTGCCATTATTGCGATAACGATAATTTTGCGATATACTGTGCAGCCCTAATTAAAATACTAAGTATAAAGCCAAGGTGCTTGCTAAGTCTGTCTTAAACGCCAATGAAAGGTTGGTTTTTAGCAAAGTTTAAAAAGCTCATGTGCAGCTCTGATAGACAGTGGGAGGGTGTTCCACCTACTAGTACTACTAATACTATATTTTCTTACTACCACTACTGCTTTTACAAGTATTACTAGTGTTTTAATACTACTACTAACAAATTCTGGTGCTGCTACTTCCAGTTTACTATGTTCCTTCCACTACTTCTACTGTGACTAACTACAACTGCGCAGCAAAAACACATGATTTTAAACCAAACTCAAAATACTTTTTACTTCAAATTAATTCCAAAAAATGTAGTGGAGTAAAAATTACAGATATTTGCTGTAAAATGTAGTGAAGTAAAAGTAAGAGTACCCCCATATAAAATGTATTCAGGTAAAGTACAGATAAATGAAAATTGTACTTAAGAAAAGTAACTAAGTACTTTTACTTTGTTATATTCCACCATGGGTACTTCAACTATTATGTCCAATCCTGGGTTCAAACTTGACAAAAGCATGGTGGAAAAAAAAATGCTTTTAAATGGACTAACTGAATAGGTAAAAATATGTTCCATATATATATTACAATATTTCTTTTTTAAAATGCCTTTTTCCCTTGAGTAAAAGTACAGATCCTAGTTACTTTCCCCTGTGGAAAAATCCGCCCTGTCTCTCAGATGAAAGTTTTGGCTGCAATAGGGGACTTGATGACAATCTCTCTTGTCCTTTCCTTTAGTGGGCCGCCTACTGCGCACCAATCCAGCGAGGCTTAGCGCCGAGCCAGACATGAATAGAGGCTGTGAAGATGTCTTTTGATTATTAAAGCTGGGAACGGGTGGAGAGGAGAGCTGCGAGCTACCTGCGGGTCCTTCACCACCAAAATCCTCCACTGGGCCTTAAGAGATGTTCTGCTGCTATTTGAAAGATGATGGTGGACTATTGAAATCTAGCAGATGTGCTTAGGCATTCATGAGCAGGCAGGTTGACTCGTCTACATTCCCAGCAGGTTTTTGTGTTCAGCTCAGCATAGATAATCTCTCTAATCTCTTTTTCAGTAGAACAAGCAGAGAGACGACAGACATACACACACACACCGCACTAAAAATAGCCTCACTTTCCTTAGGCATATAGTATGGTGAAAAGTATGTCATTGTGTCCTTTACCTGAAAGTGCTTGCAGCTATTATACCTCAGAGGCAACACTCTTAGTTAAGTGTTACGCAATGGTCCAGTGATTGTTTAGTGTTAGCAAGGCTTACAGAATTAGGCAGCTTTTTGATGATGTAAAGGCAGTGTAATTCAGTATGCTGAGGCTGTCCCCTTCTCAAGAGCTGAAAACGACAAGTGAAACCAGGAAGTGCTCCTGCATGTTTTTAAAGCCCATCACCAGACTCATTCAGATAACTTCAGCTCTTAATTTAACACCATGCTCATTTATAAACCCAGATTAGTAGAGTTTACTTAAACAAACTTTGGAAACCTATTGCCTCATTTCTCCCTTATCTTAATAGAATAGTTAACATGAAGTTAGTAATCTTACATAATTCAGTAAATCTAGCTTTTCTTTAGTAAATTATTAAGTATCAAGTAAGTTTAATATTTCATTTTCAGTAAATATACTCTTAAGTGTTTAGTATTTTTACTTGAACTTATATAGTAAGACTACTGAATTATTCTGATTTATTTATGATGTATTTATTACTACAAACTTACTTAATACTAGTAGTCTTGATGCATTATTAATCCTCCAACTTAAAATATGTGCAATTAGTTGTAAAGTGAACATGTTTTTAAGTACAAATGAAATGCAGAAGACACTTTACTCAAGTAAGCTCAAAAAATTTAGCAGAATAGGGGACCTTTAAATAAAACTAGTGAAATTGTAAATAATTATATCTACAACACAAATATGATGAAATGGTGAAAATTTTACAAATTGTGTTGCAAAATAAGTTTTTGCCCCTAAGGAACATTGTTGCTCACAGAGACATGAAACTTGTGAAACTGTGAGCTCAAAAATAAAATGTTGGCATATCTCTGTTAGCATCATGTTGCCAATAACTGAGCTAAGTAGCCATTTCTCCATTGCTCGGACCATTCCCCATCACTACCAACAGGGGGCGTCAGACGCCTCATGCAAGTGTACGCTGCAACGTCTATGTAACAGCTCCCCAAAAGAAGATGTTTTCCATACATATACATTATTTTAAGTTATGCAGCATGAAAAACTATTTTTAATTATTATTACTATTTTAAAATGCCTGAATATGAGACATTTAAATAAGGATTTAATACATGAGTATTACCTTAAAACATTTGCTTATAGTTTTTGTGTAACTATCATAATAATGAACTATCACCAGCCTGATGGGCATTATTGCAATGGCAAATACTGAAAATGTGGGTAGTACCATAGGTAATAAAATATGTATGATATCAATATACATATGCATTTTACTTTAAAAAAATATGTATATCCAAATGTAAATGGCTTGTCTGAATAAAGAAAAATATACTGTAAGTTAAACAGAGAATAGATTGAATGGATTGGACCATATGGCCCAAGTTGGAATTCGGCCAGGCTACTTTGTTAGGTACTGTGCTCCAAGTTTTTGTTATGGCTTGCCTAAGACCCCTGTGAATAAAGGCATTCTGATACAGATTTGGTTTGAGCTGTATTGGGGGAGTTACCATCTATTTTGTATTGTTTTTTTTTTTTGTTGTTGTTTTTTTGTGTTGTTTTTTTTTTTTTTGCATTTGCATTTGCATTTGCTAGCTTGGAGAAGAAGAGGAACCACTGAAGTCCAGTTACTTTTAATACTGGCCAGCAGACAAACTGAACTCTCACAGTCATGTTTCTTTTTATTACACAGTGCTGCATGAAGTTTAGGACTATTATAATTCTGTTTTTGTAACTTAATTTTGTCATCCGCATATTCCTGCAGGGCTACCTTAACTGTTCACATGCTTTAAGCCAGAGTGCTGGAATTGAAATGTTTATGTTGTCTATATTTTTATATTTTATTACACCACCGTCCATCCTCACTCAGTCATTTCTATCATCCTCTCCATTTACCCCAGAATAGCTGCTGTTTTTCTGGTTGTACAGTGGAGTTCTTCTTTGGGATTATCCTTTCATTAACATCTCTAATTTACCATTTGCTGATACGGTGGTGGACACGGCTTTCTGGACAGCAGCCCAGCAAAACTACTATTTCCTTAGGAGTGTGTGCATTTCAATGAGGGCATGTGGGTACATTGTTTGACTAGCCACGGCTGAAATAACAACAGTCGGGAGCAGGCTTTGTTCGGTTTGCTAACTTTCCAACCCTACTTGAGCCAAGGGTTAAAAGTCAAAAACGGTTGCTTTTGTTGTAATATTTTTAGGGTCACAGAGCAAAAAGATATGATTTACTCATGGTCTGAATACTGAACTCTGTGTTTTGTTTTTGAACTACTGCCTTAATACACTGTGACCAAATGACCAAATCAAATTTCTAGTAATATGAAACCTTTTTACTTAATGGCAATAAACACTTTTCTGATGATGATTGTAGTGAGCTTTTATTTTAATTTTTGTTGTAATATATACAGTAAAAGCAACAATATTAACATACTGTTAAATTATTATCCAAAAGCCAATAGATAACTTGGATAGTACTGTGTTTAAAAATTCTAAAATTAAAAAGAAAAGATAAATTCCAATCTATAGACCCTTCCAGGAATGACGTGTTCAAAAAAGTTGCACACGCAGCCTGGCACCGATATTACCGTCCTATCCAATTCTTTTCTACAAAGGAGCAAAATAAAAATATTAATTTAGATGTTTTTGGGCAACAGGAACCAATAGCTGTTGTTACTAAATTTATTAAGAATTACTCTGAACTGATACATGCCAGATCTGAGTCAGTACCATTTGCTAAAGTGAACTTATAAAAGTAGGATTTGTAGTGATTGATGATTTAAATCTGAGCACACAATGTCAAAGTTTTATGGTCCGCCACATTTCTGTTACTATTTGTCCTGCGTAACATTGAAATTAAGAAATGTAAGTTACGTAGCCTTTAGCTTGTATGCTAATTATAGGCGCTAATTACAACATTACATTAAACGGCTAAACAGTGACCCACTCACTAATGTTATCAAACCAGGCTCTCATATTACTCACATGTGGCAGAGTGGTTGTCAGTTCCCAAACCTGTCTTGATTATTCATAATTTGTGATATTTGGTGGCTAGCGCTAATTGTACCATTAGAAATGTATTATCATCTTTTCTAACTTCCAGTACCAGTCTTTGGAATGCAGATATTCTGTTTACAAACACAGGAAGGGTCTATACTTAAGATGTTTTTTGTTTGTTTTTTGTTACATTGTGTCAACATGTGTCTCTAGATTTCTATCTGAAATATTAACTTCAAAAGCAATGTTTAGAATATATTTTCTTCTCACACTTTAAAGTCAGATAGTATCTCCAGTCCCCTTCAGTAGCACTGCAAAGCCAACATAAGTAACTTAGATAGTAATGTGATTGTGATTTAAAAAGTTAACAAAAGTTAAGTTTTCAAAACTTGCAATGCATCTTTTTAATGCTGATGCTCACAATGATATGTTAGTGTGTCTGTAATGTCTTAACTGATTTAGGGCAGTCGGTTTCCCCATTTTATTTGAGTAGAATGAACTTGTTATGTTTTACAGTGTAGCAGTTTGGAGTTCAAATATAGACTTTTGAAAGCCATTCCCAAATGAGGTCCCTGTGGCTATGGCCGTACTTCTGAGTGAATAGTGAAACGAGTTCACTCCAAAAGCACAGTAATGTGGCTCATTATGGTGACTCACTGGCAGTCGGTCCAGTGTTTGGCTTTTTTGCATTATTTTGTTTCTCCAAATTGGCTTATTAGGGCCGCTTTCATGTGTCCCGCTGTGACCTTCAGAGCGGAGCTGTAGTGGGTGACCGGTGTGTGGAGGTTTACTACATTCAAAGTTTTCAAACAGTGTTGTACAAATGCAAACAAGCCCGAGAGAATATGTTAAACATGTGAGGAGACTTTCAGCGGGGGGCTTATTATATTATTTTTAACTTTGTTCTATTTGTAATTACTATATTTTTCATCTAAAAAAACAAAGATATGCAAAGTTACAAAGCCCAAACAGCATAGTAGGATAAAATGGTCTTCTTGGTACAGATTCACAACAAGGGGCTCCTTATAGAGGTTTATTTATGATTTATAAACTAATTATAAGCAGCCATAATGCTAAGCAATTTGGTATCCATTAAAACAACCTTTTTATTAAAAAAAGAGAGATGGTGACCAGTGGTTTGCCAAATAATGCACTTGAAATATGAAGTACCTTCAAAAAATTAGGCTAAAATGGCAAAGCCTGGACCCATTCACTTTCTTTGTGAAGATAAGTGGATCTAGAACCCTTTCCCATTGAAACCTATTTCCACAATGCTCACATTCATTATCTGATCACTTGATACACAGTAAAAAAAAGTGTGTAGATTGCATGTGTGTGTTCATATACCTCAAAGTGAGTTGATTAGCAGTTATTAGCACTTTATGAAGCAGCTTCTGTGAGCAATCCAAGAGGTGCCATGGTTTGTCAAAGTTGTTTCAGATCTGATGTATCTGTTTAGACCTGGCATGTGATTTAACAGATGTGTACAGGAGGGAAGGATTGTGTTATAATCTTTCCATTTTCCTCATTTTGTGTGCCCAGGCCTGTCAGGAGCGGTTAGGTTCAGACTCATTTCTAATTGTATGTCTCACTGACGCCAGTTTGCCAGAGCACTCTGAACTGATGGTAAGACAAAGTTCTTCTGGCCACTTGTCCTTGTGTGAAACCCTAGTATAATGGTGTATCCAGATAAACACTACAGTCTAAGACCTAGAGGCACAGTTTAGCAGGTCCATAGGTGTTTCCATTGTGTGATTGTGCGTACCAGTGTGTAAGTGTGAACGCTTGTGCATAGCTGCACGTCTGGAGGAACTGCGAGATGTGTTGTTGTGACATGCCTTGTCTTCCGTTCTGTAGAAAAACAAAGACAGTTGCTGCTGGATCCAGACAGCATAACTAATTAGTCACGAACACACATGCATACGCACATATACACAGCATGGGTACATGCGGGAGCCAGCCAGTAGGATATGATGTCACCTCCATAACCATAATTACCCATCATAAATCATGTGGTGTGACACCCTGTCACCGAGTGAATGGGTGTCCTATGTGCCAGCCAGGGATGGCTGCACTTTACTGCTGGGTGCCACTGTGCCGTCGTACTCAGCGCTCACTGCTCACACTCAAACTGTGCCTTTTGACGCTCATTTTCTTCACTCATCATACTCCCCTAAATGATACAAAGTGTTCTTTTATGGTTCCTGTGCTAGCGTTTAGTTGTTGTTAAAGTCAGTGTGACAACAATATGCTGCCGGGCTTTCTCACATTGGCTGATTATCTCTGCCATAAACACTTCAGTGGTTTATGGAGGTATTTAGAGAACTGGTCCATATTATGCCATTATTTCAAATTATGGTTACTGTTTAATTTAGCAAAATGTGGATTAAGTCTAGGTCTGATCCAGTGCATCAACAAAGAACATAGAACAACATCATTGGTCATAGTGTGACAAGCCCACTGATGTGATTTTATATTGTATAGTAAGTAAGTATATATATATATATATATATATATATATATATATACTTTTTAGTTTTATAGAGTTACTTTTCTGCAACACAACACAAATGAGAATCTGTTGCTTCCACGCACGTCAAACATCAATTTGTCTGCTTTTTTTCTATTCTGTCTTATCCTCTCAAGAAAAACTCATCTTGACTGTATCACAGGACTGGCTGACTGAACATATGCTGATGATGTATGTTCCTATATGTGAAGTGAAGAAAACGGAAACATCTCTTGATGCAAAACATCTGCCCATACATCACTCCCGATGTTGTGGCAGAAAGTACTGTATGGGAAGTGGCTCGACTGATTGTACATCAAACGGTAAATTAGATGCATTGCTTCCTATAAAGTATCCCTATAAAAGTATCATGAGGGCTAAGTATAAATGCAGTGTAGGCACCCACCGGTTCCTCTGTGTGCTGAATCGTATGTGGCCATATAGTAGCTCATGTGTGACTTGTCCTTTGCGCCTATGTAGCAAAGTGTCCTTGCTTTATGGAACAACAACATAGGGAGTTTTCATTCCCTGTGGATAGGCACACATGGAGCGCACACACACATTCACACATGCGCCGGCGAAAAGTGCTGACGGTGCTGAATCGAGCAGCTTCCCTGTCACTAAAGCCCTTGAAGTGTGGAAGCCGCCATAGCAGCCCTTCAGCAGCAGCACCTCCTCCTCCACCACCTCCTTGTCTTCCCACTGTCTAAACCGTTCCAACTCCCTTTTTTGTTCTCACACTAATTCAAGGCACACATGACTGCTGCGACTTTCATCAGGAAAAATGCCGCCAAAGTAGTGGTAGGAAATGTAAATTTTTAACAACCCAAACAGTTTATACGTTCAAGAGGTGCCGAAATGATAAATTGCCTCCTTCCTACTGAACTACAAAGTGTGTACGGAATCCACCGCCTCCTTCCTCTCAATCTATAGCTGGGTTTCCATCCAAACATGAAGCAAATTTTTTCAAAGTTTGCAAAAGAAGAAAACAAAACCAATGAATTAGAAGTGTTTCTATCAAGATGTTTGAGCAGGTGTTACTCACAACTATTGGCTTGTATATGAATATTTTGGTTTACTAATTAGTTTTGATGAATTATTTTAACATCTCATTCATATCAAGTTTCAAAATGCACAAAAATAAGGTGATGGAAACCCTTCTCCCATCTCCACCTTCTACTTATCTGTATCCTATCTCAAGCCCAAAGTTGCTGGGATGGGCTCCAGACACCCATGTCACCTTTACAGAATGAGGAGCGGCAGACAAATGAATTAAACCCAATTGCTAAAAGTTGGGGCTTGTGTAAAATAAAAATGAACAATGCAGTGGTTCACAAATCTTATAAATCACACTGGAACACAAACAACATATCTGCTATTTTGTGGTCAGTGCTGGAAAAATATATATTTTCATGAATGTGCCATTGCTTTTTGGTATGAGCATGTGATTGGTGAAAATTTTCAGTCACTGCTCTAGTTCCCTGTCTCAAAAACACTATAAAATAAAAGCCAGGTGAGATATTGGGGTCTATTTTTTATATCATGCTGTGCTTTTGACTGGATACATAGTTATATAGGGAAAAAAATCAGGCAGTGCATCTTTAAATGGACTTTGAAATAGAATGAATTACCTAATCAAAAACATCTAACAAAACTGACACTTTTAATTTTACTGACAATGAGACTGAAAGTGTATATGGGACCCCCTGTCTCCTTCCCTTCCGTATGTCTGCCCACCTCCCCCCTCCACTGCCATATAGACTCATGCACATCCCGTCTTTCAAACGCGCTCTGCTTCTGCTCCATCAGACATACACCGGCAGTTTGGCCGTGCTATATCGGTCCGCTCCTCTCAATCCTTCTGCTTGTGTAACGTGTCCTTATATAAGTGCAGTGGAGGCAGGCTGGGTCATTACATCCGATAGAGTGCACTCAGGAAAAAAAAAAAAAAAACACAGAATTTTGTGTTTGTCACGGCTCGTCTAGACGCTGATCAAGGCCGAATATTGGTAAAGCGTATAAAGCTTCAACACAGAGGTTTTGCCAGAGTTTTTTATTTTTTTATTTTTTTGGAAGCATAGGGCAGGGTCAATCAGAAGAAACGCTTGACAAAGAAAAAAAAAAATAGAACACAAAACAAGTCTATTCACAGTCGGTATCCGTGTGCTCAGAGGACCGTCATTAGCTCTTTGTTGAAATGTCTGTAATGTGTCGGTGACCTTTAGGTGTCTGCTCTTCAGGGGACTCGGTTCATTCAGCATACTGATATTTCCACTTCACATCTCTCAAGATTTTAAAGTGCGTGTGAAGCATTTTGCTGACAGGATGAGCTCTGATTTATGGCCATCTAATCACATACTATGTCCTATTCATAGTGGACATTAAAAGGTGCCCTCCAAGCTGCTTTAAATACCAGTAATAAGGGCCACATGATGTCTCCTACAGAGAGGAATGCCGTGCAGAGTAATTTGAAACCATTGCATTATCAGATCCTTTTTGTTGTGTTACCAAGGGTTCTCAAGGCAGGCATGTATAGGTGAATTACAAGATGAATACACAAATTAAGTTAAGTTGACAAAACATCTGGCCTGCTCTAAACTTGGCTGTCTGTTGGCTGACCTGCGATCTCTAACTACTTCTACTGTTGTCTAA